>CM054135.1:15060989-15093489 GCA_028751875.1 Rapana venosa
ACTTTCTCCTTGCCTGTACCTCTGTCTCTCTCTTTGGCCTCTGTCTCTGTCACTGTTTATGTCTGTCTGTCTGCCAGTCAGTCTTTTTCTCTATATCTGTCTTTGTATGACTATCTGTCTGTTTCTCTCTCTCTCTCTCTCTCTCTCTCTCTCTCTCTCTCTCTCTCTCTCTCTCTCTCTCTCTCTCTCTCTCTCTGTGTCTATTTGTATCTCTGTCTCTGTTTGTCTCTCTGTGTCTATCTGTCTGTCTGTCTGTCTGTCTCTCTCTCTCTCTCTCCCCTCTTCTCTCTCTCTCTCTCTCTATCTATCTATCTATCTATCTATCTATCTATCTATCTATCTACCTATCTATCTATCTATCTACCTATCTATCCATCCGTCTGTCTATCTATCTATCTATCTATCTATCTATCTATCTACCTATCTATCTATCTATCTATCTATCTATCTGTCTATTTATCTATCTATCTATCTATCTATCTATCTATCTATCTGTCTATTTATCTATCTATCTATCTATCTATCTATCTCTCTCTCGCTCTCTCGCTCTCTCGCTCTCTTGCTGTGCAATAGTTACCCTTTTTCCAAATCGATGGATTCTACATTGAAAATATTTGTTGAAGGCATTCGTGTTTCTGAGCCTCAGCTGCTCAAACATCTCTTTGAAGACATTTTGGTTTTGTTTTGTTTTGTTTTGTTTCGCGTGTGCTGCATTGTCCAATACAATGTTTAACGCTATGATGAACACACAGTCTCCTTTCTTATGACGTTTAAAAAAAAGAAAAAGAAATGTCACTCTTGCTTTATGAAAAGAAAAGAAAAGTCTACATATAGATCTAGATGAAACAAAACAAAACAATACAAATTAAACAGTAAATTCTTTCTAAAAACACATAGCTTTAATGCACTTTTAAAACATTGGATGTTTAAACGGAGCGATCTTCTCTCTTGAGAATGGCTGGACCCTGTCAGTATAAATAGCATCCCCACCTAGAAATTCTGTGCTAGAAATTCCCTCTTTTCTATCCCTTCCTTTGTTTCTTTTCTTCCTGTCACCTTCGCGTCGTTTTGGGTTCTTTTCGGTTTTCTTCTTCTTTTTGTTCGTTTGGTTATTTTTTATTGTTGTTTTTTGTCTTGCCTTCTTGGCCCATTCTCCTGCCTTTTCCCCCAGAAAGACCTGCATTGTCAGACAGTGAGCACAACACTCTGACCACTAGGCTACCTTGCCCCTGGCACAAAAAAAGAAAAAAATCGTCACTGTGCTGTTGGTGTTGTAGTTGTTGTTATTACTATTGTTGTTGTTATTGTTATTGTTGTTGTTGTTGTCTTCCTGTTTAATGTGCTATCACTAAAAGAGGCACGAAACACACGCATGCTAAGGACAAGGAGAAATGCACTGCTGTGCTGTGTTGTGTGTCTAAGCGTTAAGCTCTTCAATACTGAAGTTGACACACACAAAAAAGAGAAGTGCAACTAAATCCAGCTTACCCTTTTAAGCACAGTAATTCTGCCTTCCGCCGTTCTTTCTTTACAGAGAGAGAGAGAGAGAGAGAGAGAGAGAGAGAGAGAGAGAGAGAGAGAGAGAGAGAGAGAGAGAGGGGGGGGGGAGAGGGAGAGACAGACAGACAAACAGACAGACAGACGGACTAGACAGACTAGACAGGCAGACAAAGAGACAGAGCCGCAAGAAGACATAGACATAAACTGACTGCAAACACACACACACACACACACCACACACACACACACACACACACACACACACACACGAGAGAGAGAGAGAGAGAGAGAGAGAGAGAGAGAGAGAGAGAGAGAGGAGAGAGAGAGAGAGTGAGGAGAGAGAGAGAGAGAGAGAGAGAGAGAGAGAGAGAGAGAGAGAGAGAGAGAGAGAGAGAGAGAGAGAGAGAGAGAGAGAGAGAGAGCGGAAAGACAGAGGAACTCCATGAAATATCCACCTCTGCCTGATTAGGCCACATCACCACCTTGACACACCTCAGTCAATAACATCATTACATCAACACGTAACACTTCAGGTCAGCAGGGGCCAAAGTCTCTCTCCATATTCAGACAGATCCCTAATGACAGGGGCAGGCCTCAGATAGCTGTGATCACTGCAAATCTACAGACATCATCATAATATACACCCACAATTTCACTCTTTTTTTATAATCTCCTTCACTTCTTCCCCAGGAACAGGAAATTCATTTGCCTCCCCTTGTCCCACGTGACCGGAAGTAATGTGGGATCGGACGACCTTCTGTTTTTGATTTTTTTTCTTCTTTTTCTTTAGATTTTATTTTTCTTCTTTTTCTTTAGATTTTATTTTTTCTTCTTTTTCTTTAGATTTGTTTTTCTTCTTTCACTTGTTACTCTTGCTTTTTGTGTGTATCTGTTTCTGTCTGTTCATCTGTCTCGTCTCTTGAATATTTTTTATGCCTGTATGGCTGGGTTTTTTGGATTAGGTTGGTCTTTGTTATTTGTTTTTTGTTGGTTTTGTTGTTGTTGTTGTTGTTGTTGTTGTTCTTGTTTTCGTTACTTGGCTAGGTCTCCGAGATTCATCGATTCTGGGATTTTGCGTATACAACAGCTTTCGCCAACCATGAAGGTATCCGGATTCCGACTTCGGAGATGAATGCTGGGCATTTTTGTTTCTATAACCCACCAAATGCTGACATGAGTTACGGACATCTTAAACGTGCACACCTGATCTTCTGCATGACTATATCTCATCTCATCTCATCTTCATCTGCTCCCATAACCCCCTCCAGGGTCGTAGGGGCACTGCAGTGACGAACGTTGCACCAGTTGGCTCCATTTGCGGCGGTTGTGGGCAAGAGCCTGGGTTGTGGAGAAGCTGTTCCATTGTCTGAAAAAACAAAAAGTGGACTTTTCTGAGTGTTAGTGTTCCATTTAGTGTTTAAGTCTGTGTTTGTTTTGTTGTTGGTCTGTTCCTCCGTTGGTTTATTTTTCCTTTACGTGTTTCTCTTTCTGTCTGTCTGTCTGTCCTTGCCTGTCCGCCATATCTCTGCTTCTGTCACTATTTGTTTGTCTGTCTGTCTGCCTTTCTGTCTGTCTGTCTGTCTGTCTGTCTGTCTGTCTTCTCTCTCTCTCTCTCTCTCTCTCTCTCTCTCTCTCTCTCTCTCTCTCTCTCTCTCTCTCTCTCTCTCTCTCTCTCTCTCTCTCTCACATGCCGTTAACTTTGTGTTTACATTCGTCTTTAACTAGAATATTATTATTACTTGTCATTTGTATGTATTCGTTTCTGTTTGCCGCATTTCTACATTTATTTTTGCTTCATTTTTTGTTTTGTGTTTTTGTGTCTATTCTCATATCACTTCTCTGTCTGTCTGTATATCTATCTCCCTGTCTGTCTGTCTGTCTGTTTGTCTCTGTCTCTGTCCCTGTTTCTCTGTCACTCTGTCTCTGTCTCTCTGGCACTCTGTCTGTCTGTCTCTCTCTCACACACACAAACACACACACGCACACGCATACACACACACACACACACACACACACACACACACACACAACACACACACACACACGCATACACACACACACACATAGGTCAGTAGAACTTTAGAGATAGCTAAGTTCAGGTTTCCTGTGCTCTAAGAGCTGCAGGACATAAAGAGAACACACTCCAGCCCTTCACAGATGCTTTCCTCTGTAACTGGCCGGGAAAAATGGAACTCTGCACAAAGTTATCTTGAAGGTATTGTATATCACCACTAGCACTAGAAACTGTTCTTGTACTTACCGTTATAAATAGTTGATCTTCTGTACAAAAACGTGTAAATAAATAAAGGAAGACGGAAAGAAATGAGAAAAAAGAAAGGAAGGAAGTACGAGAGAAAAGAAAGACAGAAAGACAGACAGACAGACAGAAACAAGAAAGAAAGAAAGGAAACTAGAAAGAACGAAAAAGAAAAGAACGAAAGAAAGAAAGAAAGAAAGAAAGAAAAGTGAAAGAAATAACGAAAGAAAACAGATAGCAAGAAACAGAAAGAAGAAGACAGAGAGAAAGAAAGAAAAGAAAAAAAGAAAGAAAGCAAGAAAGAAAAAAGGACGAAAGAAGAAAGAAAGGAAGAAAGGAAGGGAGGGAGGGAGAAAGAAAGAAAGAAAAGAAAGAGTAAGAAAGAAAGAAAAGAAAGAAAGAAAAAAAGGTGAAAGAAATAAACGAAATAAAACAGATAGCAAGAAACAGAGAGAAAGACAGAAAGAAAGAAAGAAAGAAAGAAAGAAAGAAAGAAAGCAAGAAAGAAAAAAAAGGAAGGAATGAGAAAGAAAGAAGGAAGGAAGGAAGGGAGGGAGAAAGAAAGAAAAAAAGAAAAGAAAGAAAGAAAGAAAAGAAAAAGAAAGAAAGAAAAGAAAGTTAGTAAGAAGAGAAGAGAACAGAACATAAAAGGAAAAGAAACCAAAAAAAAAAAAACAAAGAAGAAAAGATAATACAAGGTAAAGACAAATTCCGAAGCCAAAAGTTTCAACAACATTTTACATATCATCCTACACTCTACACAAAAAGAAGACACAGGAAAACAAATAGATAAATAAAAAAGAGAACGGAATTAGTTTCGACCATAACAACAACAGCCTGTCAATCAAACAAATGACAGCATTAACAACAGCAACAACAACAACAACACAGCAGCAGAACAGAGCACAGAGAGGAGCACTAAACTGACAAAAACAAAAGAAACAAGCACGAACAGAACATGTATTCAAAACACAAAGAAAAAAAACACGCACAAAAAAAGCAAACAAGGACCCAGTGCTGCTATCAATGTTCTACTGTCCTCTCAACCAAGAACATCTAAGTATAGGTACTTCTCACAGTATGCAGCTATGATGCGCAGTTAAACGCAACCCCCCCCCCCCCCTTACTTACACTTCCCCCTCCCCATCCCCGCTCACACGCGCGCTCGCACACACACACACAACACAACACCACAACAAACACACACACACACACACACACACACACTTTTATTAAATGTGTGTGTGACGTGAGCGCGCCGCGCTCAGGCGTGCATGAGTATGTGTTGCATGTAATGTATATGTGGTAATTTGTACTTTCAATGTATCTCCTTATCGATATTTTCTCTTTTTTTATGGTTTAAGTTAACGGTAAATGATGCAATAACGTAATGTCTTAGTATAATCATTACGAAATTTGTTCTTAGATAGATGGCTTGATGAAAAAAAGCAAATGCATTGCTTATTCAATGTACCATCTGGAAATAAAATTTTGACTTGACTTGACTTGACTTGACAAACCATCATGAAACAAAGAAAAGGAAGTGAGGTATTTGCGATTCAACATTACTTTGATTTGAAATATGTTGTTCATTATGTTTAAGGAGAGTTGCATGCCTGTAAATGATTGAGTGCAAGCGCTTCGATTTGTTTTTGTTTTTTTTACAAGATTCAGCGCTATATAAATTCCATATATTATTATTATTATTATTAATTCTATTATTATTATTATTATTATTATTAATTTACCCCCTTCCCCAAACACTCACCCTGCTTTTAGTCGAGGTCAGCGTGACAGATTTTAACATCAGATAAGAAACCAAGGTAGCATGTTATACAGCTGTAGCTACAGATGAAGGAGGAGGAGGAGGAGAAGGAGGAGGAGGAGAAAGAGGAGGAGGAGGAGGAGAAAGAAGATGAGGAGGAGGAGAAGTAGGAGGAGGAGGAGAAGTAGTAGGAGAAGGAGGAGGAGGAGAAGGAGGAGGAGGAGGAGAGGAGGAAGAAAGAGGAAAGAGAGGAGGAGAAAGAGGAGGAGGAGAAGATGATGAGGAAGGAGGAGGAGGAGACCGCCACTACCTCCACCAATAACAACAACAACAAACAGCAACAAGAACAAGAACAAAAAGAACAACAATTAAATGAAGGTTCACAAGTATAGCATCATCAGTGAGGCAGACAGTATAGGCGCAGGCTTGTGTAATGCACACTGTTTGCCTAGCAGCTAGGGGGAAAATTATAATCAAACAAAATGATAAACTCGATCAATACACATACAATCACAAAAGTAAATTAATCTTTTGCATGGGTATTCGATACTCAATTTAACACGGGCATACTTTCATTTCACACACACACACACACACACAACACACACCACCCCCACACCACACAAAAATCACACACACACACACACACCACACCACACACACACACACACACACACACACACACGACTCCACACACACACACACACACACAACACAACACACACACACACACCACACACACGCACGACCACACACATACCCGCTCTCTCTCTCACACACACACACACACTACACACACACACACTTGTTTCATATATAATCTAGATACCAGCTCATGTGCGAGCGCGTGCATCGCCAAGGAAAACGAGAGCAACAGAAGAAAATTCCTCCGTAGCTGTGACCTCTGCTCATGGCTGTATCCCTTGGCAGCTCTGGGAGTGCCGGAGTATAATGGCGATGCCACACGTGTGGAAACAGCCCTTGAGGCCAAAGCAAACTGTGAAGACACTGCTGCCTGCGCTTCCCTGCTTTCTCGGGGCTGTTGTGCAATTGGCAGAAACATTCTCTCCTGCAAGATGCTGAGGTCATTCCTGCCAGCTTTCGACTCCATCTCATGTGTTGGTTGTTTGGGGCTTGGGTTTTTTTTTTTCTATTCACAAACCTATACTTTTATTTTGACACGTTGCTTCTTTTTGGCGCTTATGTTTAGCATTATCTACGTGTAGATGTTGGATGTAGTTTCACAAGGTATCAAAAAAATTCACTTGCTTTCGGTATGTCGCTTCACCCTTCTTTTCTCCCAGATGAGTAGACAGGGTATCGAATTGATGTTTTTTCATGAAATAATATTGTTTAAGGCAAACCAAACAGGTGGAAGCAGTTTACAGCCAAACTACAGATTGCATGCAGAAAATGTGTGTGACTCTTACCACCCGTTGGAGCTGGTCACTTTGCTACCAAACATGGAGGAGTATTGCAACTCTCACATAATGAACTTCGATAGATTGTCTCTTTACAGGATGACTATTTGTGCTTCTTATTCACATTATGAAAAATGAAGCAATCTTGTAGAAATTATCGATTCTTCGATCTTTTTCGTTAAATGGAGGGTTAGATTATGTCTTGTTCGTTAAAATATGTTTTGAAAGATATGTGTCAGTTTCGGCAAATGAACAATACTGTGTGTTGCCATGTGACTGCAGTTGTCTGCATCAGAACAAATATGGCCTAATGCTTGCACCGTTTCACTTGCTTTAGAATTTCAAAGAGAGGCAGGATAGGTTTTGAAAGATGATAATGTACATTGCCAAGGTAGCAAATGTACCCCTTACCCAACATCAACCTTTCCCGGAAAACCTGACATAAAGATTAACTCCATGTAGAATGGCCATTATGATGAGGGGTAACTAGTAGGTAGGGTGGCCCATTTGTAAAACACCTGTGCAGACTACAACAAGACGATTCAGGTTTAAACCTCGTCTAACTTCACAGACGTGGCTCTTCTCTGGTTGTCCCCTCTCCCTGAGCAGTCTTTGGGGCACTGGCTGGAGTGTTCAGCCCTGTCTGTTGGGCATACTGAACCTGGCGGAGCCCATCCTTCTCCGGGTAGAGCCTGCATGCTGGTATGTTCGGGTTTCTGTAACCTACCAAATGCTGACATGGATCACCTGAACTGCAACTAGCATGTTTGATCTTGTGCAAGCATACATAGATAAACTAAAGGAGTTAAAGCACTGGCAGGTCTGCAGTTTAATTTCACGTGTGAGATAGTAACCCCCCACCCCCTAAAATTACCAAAACGCCGCTCCAGAGAATCGAACCCACGACTTCATGGACCCGTAAGATTCAACTGTAAACGCTCGTAACCAGTCAACTAAAGCATTTGCTATTCAACACAGGTAAAAGCGCCCACAGCAAGAACGTTGTTCTATGCATAGAGCTAGGAGAAAACACAAATTGATGGCGTCGTACCACGGTTATGCAATATCTGGAACCAAAACAGCTTTAGCCAGAGGCTATACATGCCTTACAACAGGGTACGTTCCATTAGCCTGTATTGATTGAAACCAAGAAACACGCTCTACTCAGAATCACGTTGCTCTTGCTCTTGTTGGTTTTTTTTTTTTTGTCATTGTTACTGTTAATTGCTGCTTCGTATTTTGTTGTTGTTGTTGCTGCTGCGGTGATGTTTAGTGTTTTTTTTCATGGTGTTTAGTTTAATTTCGTATTTTAGGTTTTTTAAATAATTAATAGCTGAATGTATTTCTCTCTTTTTTTTTTCTATCTTCGGGTATGTACACATGCAGTAGATCAAATATGCACGTAAAAAAAAAATCCCCAAAGTTTATGCCGGGATTCGATGGGTAACAGAAACACGAACACACCCTGCATACATTCCCGAAGTCGGAATGCGGCGACCTTCGTGGCGGGCAGAAACGGTGGCATAGGCAACCCTTCCCCACTGGAGAACAGCGGAGCTGTGGCGGGAGAAGGACCAAGAGAGTCTCTATCTGGCTTCTGCCTGGTGTGGCACAAAGGTTTGACACCCGACATGTGTGACAGCACTCTTTGGTGCGGGTTTCTGTGCCATGCTTCTGCAAACAGAACTATCTCAGACGAAACAGCTTTGCATCTCCACATCTCGAAAGCCCATGAAAGAGTCAGGTTGATAAGGCTGATAGAAGTCGGGCTCTCTTGAAAGTGTGGTCGTGCTTTGTTTTGTCTGTTCATTCATTTGTTTTATGCCTTGATGCGTCTTTGTTTTATATTTTGTTTTTTTCGTCCGTTTACATCTTCCTGCAGTTCTTTCTTCCTGCAGTTCTTTCTTTCTGCAGTTCTTTCTTCCTGTAGTTCTTTCTGCAGTTCTTTCTTTCTGCAGTTCTTTCTGCTGTTCTTTCTTCCTGCAGTTTTTTCTGCAGTTCTTTCTTTCTGCAGTTCTTTCTTCCTGCAGTTCTTTCTTTCTGCAGTTCTTTCTTTCTGCAGTTCTTTCTTCCTGCAGTTCTTTCTTCCTGCAGTTCTTTCTGCAGTTCTTTCTTTCTGCAGTTCTTCCTGCAGTTCTTTCTTCCTGCAGTTCTTTCTTTCTGCAGTTCTTTCTTCCTGCAGTTCTTTCTTCCTGCAGTTCTTTCTTTCTGCAGTTCTTTCTTTCTGCAGTTCTTTCTTCCTGCAGTTCTTTCTTTCTGCAGTTCTTTCTTTCTGCAGTTCTTTCTTCCTGCAGTTTTTTCTGCAGTTCTTTCTTCCTGCAGTTCTTTCTTTCTGCAGTTCTTTCTGCAGTTCTTTCTTTCTGCAGTTCTTTCTTCCTGCAGTTCTTTCTGCAGTTCTTTCTTCCTGCAGTTCTTTCTTTCTGCAGTTCTTTCTGCAGTTCTTTCTTTCTGCAGTTCTTTCTTCCTGCAGTTCTTTCTGCAGTTCTTTCTGCAGTTCTTTCTGCAGTTCTTTCTGCAGTTCTTTCTTCCTGCAGTTCTTTCTTCCTGCAGTTCTTTCTTTCTGCAGTTCTTTCTTTCTGCAGTTCTTTCTTCCTGCAGTTCTTTCTTTCTGCAGTTCTTTCTTTCTGCAGTTCTTCCTGCAGTTCTTTCTTCCTGCAGTTCTTTCTTTCTGCAGTTTTTTCTGCAGTTCTTTCTTTCTGCAGTTCTTTCTTTCTGCAGTTCTTTCTTCCTGCAGTTCATTCTTTCTGCAGTTCTTTCTTCCTGCAGTTCATTCTTTCTGCAGTTTTTTTCTGCAGTTCTTTCTTTCTGCAGTTTTGCTGTTCTTGCTTTCTACAGTTCTTTCCTCAGTTGTTTTTTTCTGCAGTTCTTTCTTTCTGAAGTTCTTTCTACAGTTCTTTCTTTCTGCAGTTCTTTATTTTTGCAGTTCTTTCTTTCTGCAGTTTTTTCTTTCTGCAGTTCTTTCTTTCTGCAGTTCTTTCTTTCTGCAGTTCTTTCTTCCTGCAGTTCTTTCTTCCTGCAGTTCTTTCTGCAGTTCTTTCTTCCTGCAGTTCTTTCTTCCTGCAGTTCTTTCTGCAGTTCTTTCTTTCTGCAGTTCTTTCTTCCTGCAGTTCTTTCTGCAGTTCTTTCTTTCTGCAGTTCTTTCTTTCTGCAGTTCTTTCTTTCTGCAGTTCTTTCTTTCTGCAGTTCTTTCTTTCTGCAGTTCTTTCTTTCTGCAGTTCTTTCTGCAGTTCTTTCTTTCTGCAGTTCTTTCTTTCTGCAGTTCTTCCTGCAGTTCTTTCTTTCTGCAGTTCTTTCTGCAGTTCGTTCTTTCTGCAGTTCGTTCTTTCTGCAGTTCTTTCTTTCTGCAGTTCTTCCTTTCTTTCTGCAGTTCTTTCTTTCTGCAGTTCTTTCTTTCTGCAGTTCTTTCTGCAGTTCGTTCTTTCTGCAGTTCTTTCTGCAGTTCTTTCTTTCTGCAGTTCTTTCTGCAGTTCTTTCTTTCTGCAGTTCTTTCTTTCTGTCTGTCCTTTTTTTCTTCTTCTTTTCTCTGTTTTGTGTCTCTCTTTCTTTTCTGGACATTTTGTTTGGCTGTCTCTCTGTCAATGTCTCCCCCTGTCTGTCTGTCTGTCTGTCTGTCTGCTGCCTATCTCCCTCCGTCTGTCTGTCTGTTTTCCTGTCTGTAAGTCTGCCTGTCTGTCTATCTCCCCCCTCCCTTCTCTCTCTCTCTCTCTCTCTCTCTCTCTCTCTCTCTCTCTCTCTCTCTCTCTCTCTCTCTCTCTCTCTGCTATTTGCGTCTCTCTCTATTTGTATCTCTCTCCGTCTCTCTTTCTGTCTTTCTCTTTCTGCCCCCCTCTCTCTCTCTCTCTCTCTCTCTCTCTCTCTCCTCTCTCTCTCTCTCTCTCTCTCTCCTCTTCTCCCTCCCTCTCTTAAATTCCTCTGCCAATACCGCTATACTGTCGTAGTCACATCAGCACTAATGCATTTGGCAACTTCACCATTTTCTCCACTGTCAGGTCAGCACTATTCTTGCCGCTGATATATGGGCTGGATCCCTTTTCTACTGGCAAGGATTTGTCTGGGCGGGGGATTTTTTTTCAACACGTATGACACTGCTTTTCCATCAAATGCCAGGCTTAGTTTTAAATCTGAACGAGATTTGTTTTTTTTTTCTTTTTGGTTAAATGTTGTTGTTCTTGTTGTTGTTGTTTAATGGCTTGGTCTTTTGCAGCTGGGGAGGGGAGAGAGAGTAGGGCGAAAAGACGTCCTTGACTTGTTTGAAATTATTGTTGTTGTTGTGTAGTTGTTGTTGTGTTGTTGCTGTTGTTGTTAACTGACTGGGGAGGGGGGACAGGGCAGGACTGAAAGATGTCCTTGTGGTGTTCTCTAAATGCTATTTAAATGGAACATGTTGGCAACTTCTAGTACTGAAAACGATAACTGCAATAACGAAGGACAGTTTCAGTGCATATTTCATGCAGACATTTTTGGAGTTGACCAGTATTCTTCCCTTCTTTACTACTACTACTACTACTACTACTACTACTACTACTACTACTACTACTACTACTACTAATGATAATATATGGAATTTATACAGTGCTGAATCTTGTAAAAAAACAAAACAAATCGAAGCGCTTGCACTCAAATCATTTACACGCATGCAACTCTCCTTAAACATAATGAACAACAAATTTCAAATCCATGCGCGCGCACATACGCACGCACGCACGCACACACATCTTTTTTTCTCGCTTTTTTTCTTTAGATAGATGGCTTGATGAAATAAAGCAAATGCACGCTTATTGAATGTACCATCTGAAAATAAAAGTTTGACTTTGACTTTGACTTTGACACACACATACATACACACACACACACACACAGTCGCGCGCGAACACACTTAGAAGGTGAAAGATGCTGTTGAAAATTAGGGACGGATATGTGGGGGAAAGTCTCAGGTAGGAAATAAGTGTGTTTTGAGGCTGGATTTGAAGGTATCAAGCGAAGGCTTTTGGCGAAGTGAAATCATGACATAGTTATTCTTCATCTTTATCTCGTATGCCGCCACCATTCTGATAAGCTACATGGAACCCCTTTTTTCACATTTGTATTTCTAGAGAATTGATCAGGTGTTGATTTAGTTATAACTATGGGCTGACGTAATTCTGTGGTGTGCAGTAGTGTCGCGTGGCTTAGTGATATAAATGCATGTAAATATATATATATATATATATTGTGTGTGTGTAGGCTCGCATGCCCTGGCATGTGAAAGAAGGGTGCGTGCATGTGTGCGTGTGTGCAAATGTGTATATATGCCTTCCTTCGATCATGCGTGCGTGCGTGCGAGCGTGCGTGCGTGCGTGTGTGTGTGTGTGTGTGTGTGTGTGTGTGTGTGAGTGAGTGAGTGATGTGTGTGTGTGTGTGCGCGCGTGCGCGGGCGTATGTGTGTGCATATGTGTGTGTGAGTGTTCGTGTGCACGCAGGTTTGCCCATTGTCTGTCAGAATTATTCTTGTTAGATTAACTTGACCACAGAAAGAAGTCTAGATGATTGTCAGTAGGACAAGGAATAAACATGTTACACAAACATAACTCTGAAGAGCAAAACTATCCAGAATCCATAGTTTTTTCATCACTTGACGTCAGGGTGGTACTTAATTTCTTAGTATGAATGAATCATAAAGAGTGCAAAACCTAAGAAAAGAACTTTGTGTTGTGAGAGAGAGAGGAGATAGAGAGAGAGAGAGGGAGGGAGAGAGAGAGAGAGAGAGAGAGAGAGGCAGACAGACAGACAGACAGAGACAGAGACAGACAGACAGACAGTCAGACAGAAAGACAGAGACAGACAGAGAGACAGAGAAAGTCAGAGACAGAGACAGAGCCAGACAGATAGGCGGCAGATGTATGGGGCCATCTTGCATCAGAACTTCCCATTCCCCTCTTATCTCATTCCCTTCCCATCTTTCACCCAAAAAACCAAGCCCCAGCACTTGTCTGCCAGTACCGGAGCGTTATTGTGCTATGCTCCAAATATCAGAGCTAATGCGTTACCCAACTTCAGCTGGTATTTGTTTTCATTTTCTTGTCAGTCAGTCAGCTTCTAAGTGTTCTATGCTTTGATTATATTTATGTGATGAATAAATTTGTGAGGCAAAAAATGTGTCTGGGAAAGACATTTCCAACGTGTATGTTACAAGTCTGGCATCCACCGACCTGCTATGTACGAGCTTATTTGATGTCAATATTTCCAAGGAGGAGGAGGAGGGGGTGGAGGTACTGTATTTTCAGGCTAGAAATAGATTTTTTAGTTAACAACATGCCTAAGTGAGTAAGTAAGGAAGGGGATGAGAGTGGAACACACAGACACACATGGGGGGGGGGGGGGGGGGGATTAGGCATAGCTCATAATGTATAAAGAGGTAAGTTAACATATTATAGCAAATCATCAACAACTCAGGAACAAACATAATACCAACAATTCAGGGACATACTAATGAGCTGTGATAGTTCAGTTTCTCTCAACTTGAAGGCATTGAGAAGGAAGTGAGACAACTTCAAGATAGTGTTACGTCTTGTAGAGGACGTCAACAACATCAGCGTAAACAGGCAAGACTGTTGAGAGAGAGAGAGAGAGAGAGAGAGAGAGAGAGAGAGAGAGAGAGAGAGAGAGAGAGAGGAGAGAGAGAGAGAGAGTAAGAGAGAGATAAAGAGACACACAGACAGACAGACAGGCAGACAGACAGACAGAGCAAGACAGACAGAGAAATAGACAGACAGACAGACAGACAGACATACAGGCTGTAGGTGTATGGGACAATCTTGCATCAGAACCTCTCCTTCCCCTCTTCTCTCTTTCTCTCCCACTCTTTGACCAAAAAAAACCAACAACAACAACAAACTTATCTGCCAGTACCAGAGTATTATTGTGCTATGCTCCAAATATCAGAGCTAATGCGTTACCCAACTTCAGCTGGTATTTGTTTTTATTTTCTTGTCAGTCAGTCAGCCTCTAAGTGTTTTTAGCTTTGATATATTTATGTGATGAATACATTTCTGAGGCAAAGGATGTGTCTGGGAAAGACATTTCCAACGTGTATGTTACAAGTCTGGCATCCACAGACCTGCTATGTACGAGCTTATTTGATGTCAATATTTCCGAGGAGGAGGAGGAGGGGGTGGGATGAGGGTGGTGGGGGGGAGGGTAGTGCATTTTCAGGCTCGAAATAGATTGTTATTTAGTTAACGGTTATGTGTTAGTGAGTGAGTGGGTAAGTTAGGGTATAAAAGTGAAACACAGAAAGAGAGAGAGAGAGAGGAGAGAGAGAGGGGGAGACAATGACAATGACAATGACAAATTCTTTTATTTCGAGGATAATGAATAAGCACCCATGTGAGAGAGGGAGAGAGAGAGAGAGAGAGAGAGAGAGAGAGAGAGAGAAGAGAGAGAGAGAGAAGAGAGAGAGAGAGAGAGTGAGAGAGAGACATACAGACAGACATACAGAAGAGACAGACAGACAGACAGACAAACACATACACACAGACAGGCACACAGATAGACACACAAAACGTAGACACGGGTTCGAATCCGCTCAAGGGGATTTTTCCCCTGGAGTCATCATCAGGACAGACTCGGCTCTCCCCAGAAGTCCTTGGATGATACTATAAACCCAGGCCGCCAACACAACACACACACACACACACACACACACACACACACACCACACACACACACACACACACACACATACACACACACACACACACACACATACACATCCGCACACACACACACGCACGCACGCACGCATCCGCACACACACACGCACGCACGCACGCACGCGCACACGTGTGTTTGTGAATGTGTGTGATTTTATGTGTGTCTGTGTGTGGTTGTGTGCCTGTGTGTGTGTGTGTGCGTGCGTGCGTGTGTGTGTGTGTGTGTGTGTATGTGTCTGTGAGTGTGTGTGTGTTTGTGTATGTGTGTGTCTGTGTGTGGTTTTGTGCCTCTGTGTGTATGTGCGTGCGTGCGTGCCTGTGTGTGTGTATGTGTGTATGTATGTGTGTGTGTGTTTGTGTATGTGTGTGTCTGTGTGTGGTTGTGTGCCTCTGTGTGTGTGCGTGCGTGCGTGCGTGTGTATGTTTGTGTGCGCGCGTATGTTTGTGATTTTATGTGTGTGTCTCTGTGTGGTTGTGTGTGTATGTGCGTGTGTGTGCATGCGTGTGTGTGCGCGCGTGTGTGTGTGTGTCCCTTCCGACATCGCTAATGTGCGGGTAGCCTCCCTTCTTGACCCACTTCAAAAGAAGTCAAACGGACTTGTTGATGGCAGGCATTTCAAGGTAACGTAAAACTGACAAGAGGGGTAGGACAGCCGACTTGAAAGATGTGAAAGATGGCGTGTGTGGCTGATGAAAGGGACAATGGAATAAAAGAAACATCAGACCTCGCCTTTCATCCAGAAGAGAAGAGAAAGAGAGAGAGAGGGAGGGGGGGAGAGAGCGAGGGAGAGAGGGGGAGAGAGGAGGGGTACGGAGGGAGGGAGAGAGGGAGGGAGAGGAAGAGAGAGAGAGGGAGAGAGAGAGGTGGGGGAGGGGGAGAGAGAGATAGAGGGAGCGAGGGGAGAGGTGAGAGAG
The DNA here is from genome assembly GCA_028751875.1 of Rapana venosa. NCBI lineage: Eukaryota > Metazoa > Mollusca > Gastropoda > Neogastropoda > Muricidae > Rapana > Rapana venosa. Next base: position 15,076,539 of record CM054135.1, read on the forward strand.
AGGAAGAGAGAGAGAGGGAGAGAGAGAGAGGGGGGAGGGGGAGAGAGAGGGAGGGAGTGAGGGGAGAGAGTGAAAGATATAAAGAGAGAGGGAGAGATATAAAGAGAGAGGGAGAGAGAGAGCGAGAGAGAGGGAGGGGGAGGGGGAGAGAGAGGGGGGTAGGGAGGGAGGGGAGAGAGTGAAAGATATAAAGAGAGAGGGAGAGATATAAAGAGAGAGGAAGAGAGAGAGCGAGAGAGAGAGAGCGAGAGAGAGAGGGAGGAGAGGGGGAGGGAGGGGAGAGAGAGAGGGAGGGAGGAGAGAGTTAGAGAGAGAGAGAGAGAGAGAGAGAGGAGGAGAGAGAGGAGAGGAGAGAGAGAGAGAGAGAGAGAGAGAGAGAGAGAGAGAGAGAGAGAGAGAGAGAGAGAAAATACGAATACGAATACGAATACGAAATATTTATTCAGATTTAGGCCATGGCCCCTTACTGAAGGGGTGGTCATACATATAATGCCACAGATAATTATCGGTTCAGAAAAGATTACTCTTAGAAACACATTAACATATCAGGCAATCATTACAATCTAGGTTGTAACAGTGTCAAGATCTTCCAAAGCTTTGTAGACAAACATCGCAAGGTTGATAATACGCTCTCATGTCTTGCTGCCATGAGTAGATTTAATCTAAAACGACATGCGTTATTGTAATACTTTGGTTGAATATACTTAGCTCTCAGATCCTGAAGAATAGGACAACTTAGCATGAAATGAATTTCATTTTCTTCAGCACAATGACACAAACTACATGTGTTTTCATCACTCATCATTCGGTTATATCTGTTTCTATGACATGCAATGGCTGACACACCAAATCTAAATTTAGTAAGCGCATTTTTCACATATCTATTCATTGCAATTGCAATATACGGTTCCACAATACTCGTTGATTTAAATAATCTATATTCTGCAAATCTGTTACTGTTCTCAACATGGGTGTGCCAGTCTTGCCTTTTACAATCAACAATTCTCTCAGCATTTAATGATATTCAAAGTATTTTCAACACCCTGATTCTCCCAGACATATGCAAATCCATAAGAGCATAGACATTTTCGAACGTTTGTAACCCAAGTCTTTTTTTCCATTAAGATCAAGATTATATAGCATCTTGTAAGCTTTGTATGGTAATCTGTGATCACTCATTTTAGTTAGCTTTAGCCAGTAACTGATACATTTAACGTAAGAGTTTAAATAAATTGGGTATCTACCAAGTTCTCCATACACAAAATCATTAGGAGTTCGAGAATCAACATTCAGGAAACGTTGCAATGCAAGCAAATGAAGCTTTTCAATTTGACTGTCATTTCCAAATGCCCATATTTCAGTGCCATATTGTAAAATAGACTGTACCTGAGAATCAAATAATTTATAAATATTTTAAACGAACTACAGTCAAGTTTATACATTACATGAAAAATAACCAGCACAGCTCTCTTTGCTCTATTAACTAAATCCTGACATGCAAAAGTGAAGCCAAGTCTTGTTGAAAAGAATACTCCAAGGTATGTATTTGCATTGACTACTGTAATTTCTTCATTACCATAACTCCAATGTTCATGTCTAGCTAGGTAACCACCCTTGCCAAAAACAACAATACTTGTCTTATTCATGTTTACTTTAACTCTTATTTCTCTGCAGATGCATACAAACTATTCAACTGTCTTTGCAAACCCACTGCTGCTATAGATAGCAAGATAATATCGTCAGCAAAAAGTAACACAAACAATTCAGTCAAATCAAGAGAAACCCCATGCTTTCCATTTGCAATAATTTCCAGTGCAAGTTCGTTGACAAATAATGAAAACAAAACAGGACTATAAACATCACCATGCTTAACTCCCCTTGTGCAATTTACAAATTCCGATAATGTAGCTCCATTTCTTATTCTCGCTTTGACTTCACTGTACATACTCTGAATGCATTTATGCATTTTCCCTCTAATTCCAACAGCTCATGTTCATTAAATAAGTTAGACTCAAAATTTTCAACAAAAGTTTCAACAAGGCAAACAAAATCAAAGGAGGAAATGAAATGAACAAAGTCTGCATCATTCAGCTTTGACAGTATACCACACACATTCCAATGAAGAAACGACAATTTATTTATATCAGCATCGTGTTTTCCCGAACATGTGCTGGCACTGTCATCCCCATCATCCAAACTCTCATTCAACACACCACTATGGCTCCCCACCTCACCCCCGTCTTCACTCATCCCCCCACCGCTTTCTCCCTCACCCTCTGCTACATTGTCTGCCACAGCACTTGTGTTACAGCTGGGCTACATTGTCTGCCACAGCACTTGTGTTACAGCTGGGCTACATTGTCTGCCACAGCACTTGTGTTACAGCTGGGCTACATTGTCTGCCACAGCACTTGTGTTACAGCTGGGCTACATTGTCTGCCACAGCACTTGTGTTACAGCTGGGCTACATTGTCTGCCACAGCACTTGTGTTACAGGTGTCCACAGTCTCTTTCTCTGCAGTCCCCCTCTCATCCTTCACATACACACATCTCACGCCACCAGTACATCTTTGACCGCACTGACAAACATTTATAGGTAAATGTATGCAGCATGATAAGCCAGTTGTTTCTATACTGTCATACGTAATGCTTTTCAATCATTTATCGCTGCTACCTTTCTCATGTGGTATTTCAATATTATAACCGTCTTCTTCACCCTTACTTGTTTTCACCAGATTTACAAAATTGGAAAAACCCAGAGTATTTTCAGCATCTATTCGCGATGCATCACTCCCCACAGAAATTCCCACTTGTACATTAAGCATGTTTGACTGTCACTGGCATGTCCACCCCATTTCCCACCCTCCCCATCAGCACGTGCAATGTCACTGCCATAAGACACGGGTGAGTGGGTTCTGGGCCTGTTGTCATGCTCAGTGCTATCTACCCCTGCATAGTTCACAAAGGGTCCCTCTATAAATTTGTTCCCTGGTGAAGAAACACTCTGGTCACATTTTGCATACGTGAACTTAACGTTCAGAGATGTGCAGGGCCGGCCAAAGGCCTATTTTGCTTCCCTCAGTTGGTCATCTGCGTCCAGGACGAACCGCTTCCTTAGACATGCTGACCTTCTTCCCCTGCTGTCTGGCCATCTTAAAGTGAGGAGTCAGCTTCCGTCTGATCTCTCTGACCCTGGCAGTGAAGTCTTCATTGATGAACACCCCGTTGCCTTTGAGCTTGTGCCTTGCCTTGAGAAGTTTTTCTTTGTCTTTAAAGGAGCTACATCTTGCAACCAGAGGTGATTTGGGGTGAGCATTCAGACGATGCACTTTGTCGAATTGAACAGTTTCGCTCATTTCCAGCGTGTCTGTGATCATGTCACTGACCCTACCCTCACATTCCTGCCATGTCTCATCCTCCTGCCTTGGAATTCCATGAATTATGACATTGTTTCATTTTGACTGGCCTTCCAGGTAATCCGTCTTTTTCTCCAAAGTTTCGACTCTCGTTTTCTGGACATTATTTTCTTTTCTCAACAGCTCGTTTTCTTTCTTTAAACTTTCGATAGAAGACCCTATCTCATGTAGTGCGTTTTTCATGTCCGATTGAGTTTCTTGTAGATTGGCCATGTCACTTCTCACCTGGCTGAATTGTTGGTTCATGTTTTCATTCATGCTTGACAGCGCTGCCATCATTTCTGTGCTTGAATGATCCTCACCTTCTGCCAGACCAGTGCTTGACCGTCGCTGCATGCTACTCCTCAGTGTTGCCTGTTTGAAGGGGTCTGGCTTTGGAGGCCCTGGCTTCATTTCAATGTCGCCACACTGATGTATCAAACTGCCCATATATAACAAAAAGAGGAGCACACCTGTCACTACACCGTCTCCTCTTGTTCTCAGTGTCAACACACGTATAAACATGGTGGCCTTAAATTTTGCTCTGTTGAACATGAAAGCCAGGTACACAGGCAAAAGTCCACCACACACAGACCGAAAGGCTAAAGGTGAGACTAGCATACTGCACCATCTATCTACCTGCCAAGTGTCACAACTGGAAAGTCACTATAGACTGTGAAATTTAAGCAAACACAGGTGAACTTTTTAAACACATCCACTCGTGATGAGTTCACATTTGACCCCCTCCCCCCTCCCCCCGAGAGAGAGAGAGAGAGAGAGAGAGAGAGAGAGAGAGAGAGAGAGAGAGACAATGACAATGACAATGACAATAATGACAATAATTTATTCAAAAAAAGGCCTTGGCCCCATTTGAAGGGGTATACATCATTGGTAATGGTTTGTACATTCCACACCTAAGTCCTGTACCTCCAACATATACATAACAGTTTTGCAATCTTAAGGTAATCATGACATGAACGTTTCTCTTCTTTTGAAAGACTTATGCAAGTACATAGCAACATTTCGTATAGTGTTTTCATTGGTGGAGGACAAAAGTAAGACTAAACTAAATAGTGCAGGTCTCTTATAAAACTTAGAAGGAATGTATTTTGTTCTTAAATCTTCCAGTGCTGGGCAACAGAAAACAAAGTGTACCTCATCTTCTCTATACAGTTTACACATGGGGCACGTCATATTTCTGTCATATATTTTATATCTTAAATGATGTACCATAATATCGGTGACCCCAAAACGAAACTTGGTCAATACACACCTTACAAACTTATTCATATTCATGGTTAGGTATGTTTCAACAAGGTGATTTGCTTTGAATAATTTATATAAAGAAAATCTGTCGCTGCTTTGAATGTGGCTCTCCCAATGCTGCCATCTACAATCTATGATACTTGTTTTAAAGGAGGCCAGAAAACTCTTGACACAACCCAACAAACCCCGATTAAGCCACACAAATGCAAAACCATTTTCACACAAACACTTACCCACGCTAAACCACCCATGTTATCTTCCCTCTCTCATCGAGGTCATACAAAAGCTTATATGCTTGGGAAAAGGGAGTCTGTTTTTCCCCACATCTGCGATACTTTTAACCAATACCCAATGCATTTCACATAAGAATTTAAAACAATGGATGTCTTCCAACTCACCATAAACTAGATCGTTTGGTGTTCGCCTGTTAACAAGTAGGAATCGTTTCATTGCGAATAAATGTAATTTTTCAATTTCATGCCCTGCAAAGAAAGCCCATATTTCTGCACCATACTGAACAATTGGCTGCACCTGTGCATCAAACAACTTAAAAAACAATTCCGCTGAACTACTGTCAAATTTGTTAACAAACATGAAGATATTCATGACTGCTCGTTTACCTCTGCTCACAAGATCTTGACAGGCAAAAGTAAAACTAAGCTTAGTAGAAAAATATATACCTAGATACTTATAAGCATTTACAACTTTAATTTGAGATTTTTTATTAAAAAAACCCTCGTTCACGAAAGCCAGATATCCACCCTTACGAAATACTATGATATTACTTTTTTCCATGTTTACTTAAACTGAAGTATTTGAGATGCAGCGTCCAAACTGTTCAATTGCGTTGCAAACCAATAACAGTATCAGATAACAAAACAATATCGTCTGCAAAAAACATAACGAATAATTCTACTAAATCGAAAATAACACCATGTCTCCCATTTTTATTATACAAGAGCTACTTCATTAATAAACAACGAAAACAAACTGGGCTGCATACGTCCTCCTTGTTTAACCCCTTGCGTACAAATTTAAAAGTAGTCACTAAACTTAGCCCCATTTTTTTTTTTTTAAGCCTTTACATCATTGTACATACTTTTTATACAGTTGAAAACTTTCCTTTAAAACCATTTTCACTTAGAATTGGCCATAAAAGTTGTCTTGGAGAGAGAGAGAGGGGAGAGAAGAGAGAGAGAGAGAGAGAGAGAGAGAGAGTAAGAGAGAGAGGGGAGAGGAAAAGAGAAAAGGGGGAGGGAGGGAGAGAGGGAGGGAGATGTGCTAGTTAACATGCAATTTTCGTCCTTTGGTTACGAAAACCCGCAGTATGTCCCTGTAAACTCCGTTGTAGTTGGATGAAGGTTTTTAACTGCTCCTCTCTCTCCTCTCTCCTCCTCTCCTTTTTCTCCTCCTCCTCTCTCTCTCTCTCTCTCTCGGTCTCTCTCTCTCTCCCCTCCTCTCTCTCTCTCTCCCCTCCTCTCTCTCTCTCTCTTCCTCTCGCTCGCCTCGCTCGCATCGCTCCCCCCGCCTCTGACTCACCTCTCACTCGCTCTCTCTCTCTCGGTCTCTCTCTCTCTGTATGTGTACGTGTTTTTTGTCAACGCTTAGTAGATTGTTCTTGGCAGAAATGGTCTGATCATATCCATAATAGCGACAGATTTACTGTTTACAGAACGTTTTGCACCGTCTCTGACTTGAAGCCATATTTAAGGCTAGATATGGATAAGCATTTAATGTTTATAATAACAAGATTTCGATTAGGTGTATCAGAATTAGGTGTTCATTATTATAGGTATAGAAATGTTGGTAATGATGAATTGATTTGTCTTCTGTGAAAAGAGGCAGAAGAAAACGAAGTTCATTTCGTTCTATGCTGCCCTGTTTTAACAACGATTCGTGAACAGTTTATTAAGCCCAAATATTATAGACAGCCATCATTATTTAAATTAACCTTGTTGATGTCATCATCCTCTCCTGAAGTAGTCTGTAATTTTGCCTTGTATTTATATAAAGCATTTAAGCTTAGAGACCTTGATATGTTGTGAGAATCATTTTTATCATATACAATCAGTCTGTGTTCACTTTTTTCTTTCATTTTTGGATCTTACTACATGTGTTGTAATTGTCATATCATGTTCGTATACCCCTTCATAAGGGGCCTTGGCCTATAAATGAATAAACAATCCGAATCCGAATCCGAATCCGAATCCGAATCTCTCTGTGTATGAGGTGTGTGTGTGTGTGTGTGTGTGTGAGTGTGTGTGTGTGTGACCTGGAGATGAAACTAGTATCACAGGAATCAGACCAAAAGAAGCCCAAGGTGAGCAACACGAGTTCTGTACACACATACAGTCACCAAGAGCTTCTGTCTTTGCTTTACAACATCAAACACACTACAGACAAGGGACGGTCAAGTCTGTCCATGTCTGTGTCCTTGTTTGTTGCCTTGTTTGTTGCCTTGTTTATTGTTATTTTTGTTTAAATCAATCTCTGCCTCTGTGTCTATCTCTCTCTCTCTCTGTGTCTCTCTCTGTCTCTGTCTATCTGTCTGTCTGTCTGTCTGTCTGTCTGTCTGTCTGTCTCTACTCTCTCTCTCTCTCTCTCTCTCTCTCTCTCTCTCTCCTCTCTCCCCTCTCTCTCTCTCTCTCTCTCTCTCTCTCTCTCTCTCTCTGAGTGTGCGTCTTTTCTAGTAAACTTCAGACTTTCTTTTTCTGTATTTAAAAAAATATATTTACAGTGGTAATGTTACAGACCATGAATTAAAAAAAGAAACAATTGTCTTGTAAATAAGTACCAACAGAAAGAAGGAAAGAAAGAAAGGAAGAATGAAAGAAAGACAGACAGAAAGAAGGAAAGAACGAAAGACAGAAAACAAACAAACAAACAAACTTGAAAAGAAAAGAACTGGGGACAATTAAGAAGGACGGAGTTAAACACCGATACGACCAAAGAACCCCCCACAAAACCAGGAAGTAAGTAAATCTGTGTCCTTCTACTCCCCAATACACCAGACACACACTCAGATTGGGTTTCGGGTCGTGTTACTCTGTAGACAACTATTGTGCTGAGCAGAACAGGGAAAGGCAGCTGACATGGGCATTCGGGTGTGACGCAGCCCTGCTAGTGACCGTGTCGTCTGTGATCAGATTGCAGGAATGGGGAAAGAATGATATTGAGGAGGAATACGTATCACGGCAGCTTCTTGAAAAATAATGGACTTGGAATCTTTCAGAACAATTTTGGAGTTATATGTTCACTATTTTTACCATCCATTTTGCGATAAGTTCATAAGTATGTTATTTTCAATATCATCGAACGTGAATAGACGTGTGTTTGTGTAGGTACATAACGTTGACTGTAATTCACGCTGTGTTTTGTGTTGCACTATGTCTCTTGTAGGGATGCCTCGGGCCTGACAATATAACGCACGTCTCCACCTTCTGGACATTATGGGCTCAAATGTCCACTTTTTCTATGACTCTCCTTGTTTCTTTTTTTTTAGGGGAGGCGGGGGGAGGCTTTCTTGGTGTATTCTCCTGCCTTATTTTCCAGAAAGATATTAATGAGAACGATTCTCTCTCACACCGAAGTCGGATGCGCTGGGTCTGACTTGTGAGGCGCTTAAAGGCAGCACGTCACATGAATCTGCTTATATGACAATCAGCAATAGCAGCCGCTTGAGCGTTCGACGAAGAAGTATATTACGATATCCCAACATCAGCTCTGCGTAAACAAACACACACTCTGAGACAGTAGTGGAACACGAGGAGGATGACGCAGGCTCAATCGCAGCCTTTCCAACAGACCCATGGTAGCTGACCTCTAGTTGTGAACAGACGGTGGCCCCCATGAACATCCTACACTCATGCTTCAGAGCTCAGTAAAACTTCAAACACCAACCACTGTGAGGGTCAGGTGACACACTATAATAGCAGTGCCCGATCCACAGCTTGTGCATGCAGCTGTCACATTCAAAGTAGAATACTTCCTTGCCTCAAACAGAGAATGTCATGTCGGTTACCAGCAAAGAATCAAACATTTTAGGATAACAGAATGGATTATATGGTGTCATCAGAGAGCTCACAGTCCCATACACAATCAACACATTAATCTCTCCTTGCTAACGAAACAAAACATACCTGACATACTCCCCCACACGTTTATGCAACATAATTATATTTTGCGCCAGCGCTCCACACAAAGCAGGCTAGGCAAGGTTCACGTTCACGTGCAGATGCGCAGCCTCATCAGATAGAAACGAGCATCATTTTGTTTTCATACGTTGTCCAGTCAGAAAGAATCACTTAAGACATTTGTTCTTAGATAGATGGCTTGATGAAAAAAAAAACCCACACAAATGCATTGCTTATTCAATGCACCATCTGGAAATAAGAATTTGACTTGACTTGACTTGACATTCACCAGAAACTAGGAGAAAGAATATGGCATGGCCGCTTCTTGTTCTTTTAGTTTATTCGTTTTTCTCTCTCTCCCGCGTTCTCTCTCTGATGACAGGGCTCAGCATACCTCAGCGGGCTGTCAGCTCTCCCTTCAGCAGTGTCCCGTTCTGCCGTAAAGAATCCTGTGTCACATATCCCATCTCTCCTCTCCCTTCCAAATCTGTCTTTGGTTGCTGAAGTGCCAGGGCTTAAGGGAGCATTAAGTATTACATCACTTGAATGTCGTGTGTGTGTGTGTGTGTGTGTGTGTGTGTGTGTGTGTGTGTGTGTGTGCGCGCGCGCGCGCGTGCAAATGTTTGGCGTGAGTGTGTGTGTGTGTAGGTTGAGTGGGGGGATGTAAGCGTGTGCTATGATAAGAGAGAAAGAGAGAGAGAGAGAGAGAGAGAGAGAGAGAGAGAGAGAGAGAGAGAGAGATACAGACAGACAGACAGACAGACAAACAGGCCGACAGACAGCGGTGCACAGATCGACAGACAGACCGACATACAGACAGACAGAGACAGACAGACAGACAGACCGACAAACAGACCGACCGACAGACAGACACAGACAGACAGACCCACATACATACAGACAGACAGACAGTCAGAGACAGACATACAGAGAGAGGTTGGAGAAACACTAACGAACAAAAAGAAGCGAAGAAGAGAAGCTGAAAATACATTTGAAAGATGTTTATTATTATATGTTAAAATGTAGTGACAAATCTTCGATTAGTGTTTTATTCTGCTGGCTCAGGTCGTGTATCATCCATCTCACGTGGTCATTAGAGGAAGACATCTCCTGTTTCAGTCACCCACCTTCATTGCCACTGCTATGTGTGTAACTCTGTCCACCTTATTTCTTAAGCTCCTGTGACAGTTTCTATGTTTAAGCCAGGATTTGGTGAAGATTTTCTTCCTCTTGTGTCAGTGTGTGACAAGATTGTTGGAAAATTAATCATACTGGTAGAGTGTGTGTGTGTGTGTTTGTGTGTGTGTGCGTGCGTGAGTGCGCGCGTGTGTGCGTGTGTGTGTATGTGTGAGAGAGAGATAGAGAGAGAGATAGTGTGTGTATGTGAGAGAGAGAGAGAGAGAGAGAGAGAGAGAGAGAGAGAGAGAGAGAGATAACGATAACGATAACGATAACGATAACGATATTTATTCAAGAAAGGTCTTGTCCAGCACTAGATGACTTAAGAAGAGACTATATTCCTGAGAAATATTATCGCAGACCATCTCACTTTAGAATGATTACGCTCCTGTCTTCCAAAAATGAAAATGTCATGAAAAATCTTGCTATGTATATCTATAAGTCTTTAAAAAGGAGAAGTAGTTTGATCTCATAACACAGAAAACACGTGTAACTTGGTGTGTATGTACTAAATTGTAGTTAGTTGGATAAAGATGTTTGTGTGCTTGAGTATAACATTGTTATATATGTGTGTCATTTTGTAAACCCCTTCAAATGGGGCTATGGCCTTTCTTGAATAAATATCGTTATCGTTATCGAGAGAGAGAGAGAGAGAGAGAGAGAGAGAGAGAGAGAGAGAGAGAGAGAGAGAGAGAGAGAGAGAGAGAGAGAGAGAGAGAGAATGAGTGAGTGTGTGTGTGTGTGTGAGAGAGGGAGATTTAGAGAGAGAGTCCCAAAAAGACAATAGTATAAGTAAGAAAGGAGTAAGGCTTTGAGGTAGATATCAATTTGTCAGAGCTAAAACTAGGCTGATGAATTATAAATGTTGATGGTAATAGTCCGATGAGTCAGTCACACCGTGTTTCACTGTACGTCAGCCTTTGATGACGCGATCTGCGGTGTCTGACTCTCCCACTCTCAATGCACCGCTTTCATCAGAGTCGGTGACAGTGTCTGTGTCAAAACTGGGTTTGAATTTGAATGAATTAAAAAAATATATTTTCCTTGTCTGGGTGTGTGGGCGGACAGTTGAAAAATGATGCTAGTTTTGTTTTGGCGCGCGCGTGCTTGCGTGCGTGTGTGTGTGTGTGTGTGTGTGTGTGTGTGTGTGTGTGTGTGTGTGTGTGTGTGTGTGTGTGTGTGTGTGTGTGAGAGCGTTAGAGAGCGAGAGAGAGGGAGACAGAGGGAGACAGAGGGAGACAGAAAGACAAACAGACAGACAGACAGACACACACACACACAGAGAAAGAGACAGACAGGCTGACAACCAGACAGACAGCGAAATGCAGACAGAGATACAATCACAGAAACGGAGACCACAGCAGGAACAGTCACCCCTCCACCCGAAAACAAAATGGAAAAAAGATAACAGCATAAACATAATAACAAAAAGGACTCCCTACAGCAACATCAACAGCAACAACAACACAATAAGGAAACAATAAGAATGCAAAGGGGAAAAGCGAACGGTAGGCTGAAGCAGTAAAGAAAATAATTCTATCTAAACAAAAAATCTTCGAACAATAAGGCTGATGATTCATCCGTCCTTTTGTTGAGTCTGGTGCTGATTCCCGCAATGCGGTGCCTTACCTGGACATTGCCTGAGGACTGTCATGCTCTCGTGTGTCCGCCCCCAGCTATCCCTGTCTGCCGGCTGGCTGTATACAGCTGCCCACCTGCTTTCTTTAAGCTCCTGTGACATAGCTTGTATGTCCATGCTGGGTGTGCAGTTCACAGAGGTTGTGGTACTTTTCCTATTGTGTTCAAGCGTGGGAAGAGTTGAAAAAAAAAGATTGTGATTTAGACTTAAACGTGTGTGTGTGTATTTATTTATTTATTTATTTTATTTCTTTATATCGAGGATAATGGAATAAGCACGCACTGTTTTTTTATATCCAATCCCCGTGTGTATGCGGTTTTGTAAATTCTGTCATCTGTTCCCACCGGCACAAAATGTGTGTGTGTGTGCGCGTGCGTGCGTACGTGCATGTGTGTGTGTGCGCGCGCGCGCGTGTGTGTGATTAAGTTTATACGCGCGCATAGGCGTGTTTTATGTTGTATAACCTGGGGGGAAAAGTGTCTTAGCATGCTTCTGGAAACTCAGTCACGGCACTATGACCTAAAAGACAGCCACAGCACGTTCACCCCGCCAGAGCCAGCACACATCACACATCAGCCCTGATGTCGGCACAACCAGTGTCAGCACCATCAGCAACAGCTGAGAAGGCAGAGCAGAGGAGTGTGTTTTGTTTTCTGGGGAAAGCGGGGCTGTCTGGAGCGATGATCAGCGCTGGCATTGAAGTGAGCTCCGCAACTGGAGATAACAATGCTGCAGTGACGTAACGAAACAGACAGACAGACAGGCAGACATACAGACAGACAGACAAACAGATAGACAGACAGACAGGGAGAGAAAGAGAGAGAGAGATAGAGACATAGAGAGAGAGGGAGGGGGGGGGGAAGTAGAAACTGAGGGAGTGGTATTCATTTAAAATAGGGTACCATTTCCAGAGACATGGTAAATCACGCTTCAAGTGGGGTGGGTAGTACTGTGCGTGTCAGTGCGAATTGATATGGGCAATGAAAGTAACACATCTGCTGTGAACAAAAAATGTGATAGCACTAAACACAAAAATCTGTGCAAGAACATAAAGCTGAAAGCAGTAGTAACAAGGACAGTAGAATAGAATATGGCTGATTTTTTAATCGTAAAGTGTGCACACATTAACTTGTACTCTACAGTGTAAGTAGCACTATTTCAAACTCTAAAAAGCAAAATGCGTAATACGTATAATTTGTGTTGCCTGTTGCGCGCGCACACACACACAAACACACACACACACAAAACACACACACACACACACGCACGCACACACACACACACACACACACACACACACTCACACAAACACACACACATTCACACACACACATACATACACACACACACACACACACACACTCACACACACACAGACACACACACACGCACCACACACGCGCACACACACACACACACACACACACACACACACAGACACACACACACTTACACACATACATACACACAAACACTACACAACACACACACACGCACACACACACACACACACAAAGCACACACAAAGCACACACACACAAAGCACACACACACACAAAGCACACCAGCAATCCCACCCCACTCCCAAGGAAATAAGCGTTGACGCCTAAAGCAACCTCTATCTAACTTCAAGAGCATGACTGTGTGACATAAGAATACCATATCTACTTGATATCCCTGAAGTCGGAATGCGGCTGCTTTAATGCTGCGCAACATCGGTGGTATACGACAAGCGTCGTCGTTAGTGACCCTCGGAGCTCTAGACGAGGAACGACAAAGAACAACCCATCTAGTGAACCTACACAGACCTGTTTGTGATAAAGAAGGCTATAGTCTGCATTGTCCCATGGAAATATTGGAGAAAAGTGTGTGATAGGCACGGGTAACAGAAAGTAGCACACTTGGTTATTATAAGACTGTGTTTGTATGCATAGCAGCGATATCTTTATTCATAATGCTTCCTTTTTCTTCTTCTTATTTTGATTATTGGTTTCTGTTGTTGTTGTTGTTATTGTTGTTGTTTGTTGTTGTTGTTGTTGTGGTGGTGTGTGGTGGTGGTGGTGGTGTATTAACATTTTGTTGTTGTTGCTGTCTTCTGTTTCCTTTATTTTGTTTTGTTGGTTAGTTTGTTGTTTGTTTGTTGTTGTTTTTTAAACCCTGGAAACTGTTTTGCTGTTTTGCTGTCGTTGCTTCTTCACAATAACAGTTCAGAAACTGAAGACAGACACTGGATGAAAGCAGTCTGGCAGGAAACACAAACAAACACAGCTACCACACAGACAAGGATGTCTGGTCATTACAAACGTCCCTCTGTACCGCGCCTTCAAAGGTCCTTTGATCAGACCCACACTTTTTGTCCAGTCTCGAAGAAATCAAAGCCGACTTTAATGGCCGGCATTTCGAGGTATTGATATAAAGACGCCCTGAAGGCTTTGACAGGAATCTGGAAACATTTTGTAGAAATGGCGTATCCTGCTGACCAACACCAAAGGGAGAACAGGAATACACGTTTTATGGAGTGTGCCTTTCGCTTGGGTGGGGTGGGGGTGAGAGAGAGGGGGGGGGGGAGAGAGAGGAGGGGAGAGAGAGAGAGAGGGGGGAGAGAGAGAGCGAGAGAGAGGAGAGAGAGAGTAGAGCGAGAGAGAGAGGGAGAGAGAGAGAGAGAGGGAGAGAGAGAGAGATAGAGGGAGAGGAGAGAACAAGAGAGAGAGAGGAAGAGAGAGGAAGAGAGAGAGAACAAGAGAGAGAGAGAGGGAGAGAGAGAGAGAGAGGAGAGAGGAGAGAAAGAGAGAGAGAGAGAGAGAGAGGAGAGGAGAGAGAGAGAGAGGAGAGGAAGGAGAGAGAGAGAGAGAGAGAGAGAGAAGAGAGAAGAGAGAGAGAGAGAGAGAAGAGAGAAGAGAGTAAGTGAGAAAGAGAGAGACAATGACAATGACAAATTCTTTTATTTCGAGGATAATGAATAAGCACACATGTGCTTTTTTACATCCAGTCCCCGCCCGTTAGAGAGAGAGAGAGAGAGAGAGAGAGAGAGAGAGAGAGAGAGAGAGAGAGAGAGAGAGAGAGAGAGAGAGAGAGAGAGAGAGAAAATTCAATCCAACCAAACGACACCAGAGAAAGACAATCAACCAAACATCTGTCATTTCAAATAACGGAGCAGAGTAACGCATGCTTAGTTTTCTCTGTGCCTACCATATAAGGGGCACTTAAAACCGCCTTCTGTATGATTTGCAAATATGCACAATGTTTTGTGTGTGTGTGCGTCTCTCTCTCTCTCTCTCTCTCTCTCTCTCTCTCTCTCTCTCTCTCTCTCTCTCTCTCTCTCTCTCTCTCTCTCTCTCTTCTCTCTCTCTCTCTCTCTCTCTCTCTTTCAGTCTCTCTCTGTGAATGCGCTACCACTAAACACTAATACACATCGCTATAGTAGTTCAAATGAAGATAAGCAGTGCCCTGTCTGTAAAGCCCAAATAGAGAATGAAGAACACTTTTTATTTAATTGCCCTGTCTATGAAGATTTGAGACATAAGTTTCTTAAAGATGCGAAGAGACTTCCTTTGCACGTGCTACTCAAAGCTACAATATCTACTGATAGACATAATTTATCACGATTTATTTTTCATGCAACCAACAGAAGAAGTAAGATAACTTTATAGAAATGGATCCTTATATTGATGAATACTACATTCAAAACATTGTCGATTATGACGAACGTGAATTCATTTGTGATGAATATCCAAGAAATAGGTGATGTAATTTCTTTATTATTGCTGATATATCATTTCATATTTATATACATTGATAATAATGTATTTATAACACTCATGTCATATTTCCACTCCATACGCCCATCATTCCTTTGTATTGTGGCCTAAGGCCGATGTACAGTAAAAGTCTGAAGTCTGAAGTCTCTCTCTCTCTCTCTCTCTCTCTCTCTCTCTCTCTCTCTCTCTCTCTCTCTTTCTCTCTCTTACAGCTCAAACATACACACACACACATACATGCATACATACATACACACATACATACATACATACACACATACATACATACATACATACACGAACGCGCAAAGAAGAATACCTCTACCCATCTGGACACTTGTCAGACACCACTTGACAGCCTACTGCATTCACACACACAAAAGCCACCACGCTGTTGTTCAGGCTCATAAGGTCCTTAAGTCTGTCGTAAAGGCTCCTGTTTCCCCCTAAACTTCATCATGATGTCTGTCTAAACAGTTATGTCTTTACCGGAGACACACATGAACACGTGCGTGTTGTTGTGCTGAGCCATAAAGGTCTCCAATGTCTGCTGTGCCTTGCTTTCTGCAATAAAGTACACCTGGGACTTCGGCTTTCTGTCTGTCTGTCTGCCTGTCTGTCTGTCTGTCTGTCTGTGTGATTTAGTGTTAGTGGGTCGTTTAAACGGAATCCAGTAAAATTCGCTATAAAAAGCTATTTCATTGTCGGGTTTATTATTGTTGGTGATGGTATGATTGTTATTGAAGTTATGACTACAGACACACAGACACACACATGAGCACAAACAGACATACGGACAGACAGATAGACACACACATACACACTCCCACATCCACCCACCCACCCACTCTCTCTCTCTCACACACACACACACACACACACACCACCACCACCACCACCACCACCACCACCACCGCCGCCGCCACCGCCACCACCACCACCGCCAACACCATTATCCATCACCACCACCACAACCACCACCACCACTCATCACCACAACCACCACAACCACCACCACCGCCACCAAACGAAACTACACTGCACCACACCCAAACTCTGAACAAAGCCAGCATAGGGGTCTGATACAACAAAGTCCTTTGAGGTTGCAGACGACCGAGTTAGCGTATAGTCAAGGCCGTGAAAGCATCACTCAGTACCTGTAAATGACCGCTCTATTCAGCCCCGCCAAGGGACCGCGGTCATCACTGGTCAGCCCTCTGACCAGCCTCCCACGAGAGATGGCCGAAAGACAAGATTTGGTACTGGCGGTAAATGACCCACCCTCTTTTACCAGATAAACACCAAAGTGTCCAGTATCCCAATCTATATGTACCGTTCTGTTTTAGATGAATATTCCATGTTTACTTGTCACTTTATTTCTTTGATATTTTACCTTACTGTTTGAGATTAAAACTAAATTTCTACTTGCCGCTTTATCTTAGATGTTGAATGTCTAAAATTGCATCTGTTTGTTTTGGGTCCATATTGAATCAATTTCTACTTGTCACTTATTTCTCAAATGATAGGCTTTTGATCACGAAGAAATATGATCTTAAGGACTGGTGTTTTTGTAAATGACTT
>CM054135.1:15098489-15105989 GCA_028751875.1 Rapana venosa
GTAGTAGTAGTACAGCAGCATCAGTAGTAGTATGTAGAGTAGTAGCAGCAGCATCAGAGTAGTAGTAGTAGTAGTAGCAGCAGCAGCAGCAGCAGCAGCAGCAGCAGAGAGCAGTAGCAGCAGCAGCAGCAGCAGCAGCAGCAGCAGCAGCAGCAGCAGCAGCAGCAGCAGCAGCAGCAGCAGTAGCTAGTAGCAGCTAGCAGTAGTAGTAGTAGTAGTAGTAGTAGTAGCAGCAGCAGCAGCAGCAGCAGCATAACTGATAAAGTAGAAGTAGCGGCAGCTAGAGCAGTGCTAGTAGCAGTTGTGGGCGTTCTGGTGATGGCGATAGTAGCGTAGGTGGCGGTGTGGTGTTCTCTGGAACATGTCCCTAGAAAAAAACTACCAAGAGAGAGAGAGAGAGAAAGAGAGAGAGAGAGAGACAGAGACAGAGACAGAGACAGAGAGGCAGAGAGACACAGAGACACAGAGAGACACAGAGAGACACAGAGAGACAGAGATAGACACAGAGAGATAGAGAGACAGAGACAGCGACACCGACAGACACACAAACAGACAGCCTACAGCCACACAGCCAGACAAGCAAATACATCGAGAAACAGAAAATAAGCAACAAGCATGGCAGATGGTCACAACAAGTCACTCAGCGTCCCAGACCGGCGAATTAGCGTCTCGTGAAGGCCGCAAAAGCATCGCTCCTCACTTCCAAATGACCGCTTCGTCTGGCCCGCTAAAGGACCAGAGCCATCGCTGACCGCTCGCCTGCCCGCCACTGCAGCTGCCTCGTGGTGAAGATGATGGAGGCAGAGTCCTGTGACTGACTCACCATGCCTTCTTCATGGCCCTTTGTGCATGGGAGAGGAATCTTTTGTTTTGTTACTTAGAAACTTATGGTTTGTTTGTACTCTTATTGTATTGAATTTACGTGTGTCGTTGTACTTTATAGCTCCCGCTTTTTTTTCTTGGGTGCGTAAAACGAACCATTTTGGGTAAGGTCCCCTTGCAGACTGAATTGGCTAGACTGATGAGGGTTTGTCTATAATCTCTTTTACATTCGTTGAACGTTGAACGTTATTTTTGTATCAAAGAGAGAAAGAGAGAGACAGAGACAGACAGACAGACAGATAGACAAACAGACAGACACACACAAACACACACACACACACACACACACACACACACACACACACACACACACACACACACACACACACACACCACACATAGAGGAAGTCAGGCAGACAGAGACAGAGACACCGGAACAGAAAAAACACACTTGTAAACAAGCACTTGCGCACGCGCATGACCTCATCAGACGAAGCTGTAGACGGGTCAGGACGAACATAGTCATTGTTAATCAAAGGTAACAACCAGAATCTCATACACAGTCATTGTTAATCAAAGGTAACAACCAGAATCTCATACACAGTCATTGTTAATCAAAGGTAACAACAAGAATCTCATACACAGTCATTGGCGGTTCTTCACCTCTGAACTGGTGGTTTGTGAAGGACGTGAAAGCATTACCCAGCACTGCCGATGACTTCGTTTGACCTGGCACCGCACAGGGACAATGGCTATCTCAGGTAGACCATCTTCTCGGTCGAACGCTCAGACTGCAGACTGTTGTAGTCTGTCATATGAGCGAAAATTGGTTTTGCTGCCTTTAAGCGCCTGACAAGCCAGGCCCAGCAACGTCTGACTTCGGCCTGGGTGAAATTTGGTATCAATTATTTCTGGGGAAAAGCCTGGAGAATGGACAAAGCAAACAGAAACAAATAGAAAAGAAGGAGGTGACAGGACGAAACAGCAACACGGCAGACACAAAGAGAGGGATAGAAAAGAGGGAAGTCCTGGCGCAGAATGTCCAGAAGGTAGGGATGCTGACCATACTGACAGGCCCCCGGCATCGCCTCAGAGGAGATTTGCTATCTCAGAAGCCTGTGATGGAAGAGGTTCACAACGCGATGAATAGTTTTCCTGCACGAAGGAAATGGTTCTCTAATACCAGAGTGCTGTCTTTTTTGTTTCCAGATAACTCTGTGTTCTCCTCCTCTTTGTAGTTTTGAAGTGCGGTATGCTAATCATTGCCCACGTTGCTGCAGAACGTGTTCCTCACGCTTCAGCCTCTGCAGCCACTGCAGGGCCTGCAGAAACAGAAACCATCCCTCCTTTCTTCCTAACATCCTCGCATGCATAGAACCAGTCATCATCATGCTAATTATCACAAAAGACAGATTTGAGAAAGATGAGCTTTGAGAATTACGGCATACATTTGGTGCAGGAGAAGCTTAGGCAAGTTTTGGTGTCGACAAACCTTTATTACCTTTACAGTATAAAAGTAGTTACTCATAGAGTCTTTTATTTCATGTTAGGTCATTTTGGTGTGGTTCAGTGGTGAAGAAGAAAGATGCCTTTTTTGAGAACGTAAGATAGTACTGATCAATGGGAACTTAGAGAGAGAGAGAGAGAGAGAGAGAGAGAGAGAGAGAGAGAGGAGAGAGAAGAAGAGACAGAAGACAGAAAGACAGACAAGCAGACAGAAAGAACAGACATACAGACAGGCACAGATAGTAGACAGACAGACATAAAAAGAGAGACAGAGGCAGACACAAATATAGTATTTTTTAAATACTACTTATATAAAAACACAAAAAATTGACAACCCGAGTCTTTCCCCCTCCCCTAATCTTTCTTACAAAAAAAACAAACCCACCCTAAACTTGAAAAAAAAAAAATTGTTAGAAAAAAATCCCACAGAGACTGGGTAAGGGAGGGGAGTGTAGAGAGAAAATGGAAATGCTGATAAATCAATGGCATTTCTATTTGGAGAGATGTGATAATGTTTCGCTCGACGTCAGCGTCTGATCAGGGGATCTGGTCTCAAGTCCCTCTCCGCAAGCTTTGCCCGTCGCGCTGTCACTGGCGTCCACATAAATCAGCCCCGCCTTTTTTCTCTTCTCTTCTCTCCATCTCCCGCTCCATACCCCCCCCCCCCCCCCCCCCCCCCCCCCCAGGCTTTTCTCATGTCAGCTTCATTTCCATTTCGCAGCATCGCTTCAGCCCCCAAGCAAGGCAAGAAGGTGTGGTGGGTGGACACAAGATGAAGCGAGGGCGGGACAAGAAAGAAAGACAGAAGAAGAAGAAAAAGAAGAAGAAGAAGAAGAAGAAGAAGGAGGAGGAGGAGGAGGAGGAGAGAGGAAGGAAGATGAAGAAGAAGAAGAAGAAGAAGAAGAAGAAGAAGAAGAAGAAGAAGAAGAAGAAGAAGAAAAGAATTGCGAGGAAATTGCGAAGAAGAAAAATTGCAAAGAAGAAGAAATGCGAAGAAGACGAAGGAAAAGATGAAGGAGAAGGAGAGTGCGAAGAAGAAGAAGAACAACAAGAACAACAAGAACAAGAAGAGGTGAGGAGGAGGGAGAGGAGGTGGAGGAGGAGGAGAAGGAGAAGGAAACAAAGAATGACAAGATGAAGAATGCCGCGAAGAAGAATGCCAAGATCAAGAAAAATAATTCAAAGAAGAAATAGAATGCAAAGAAGGAGAAGAAGAATGCAAACATAGAAGAAGAAGAAGAAGAAGAAGAAGAAGAAG
Source organism: Rapana venosa (assembly GCA_028751875.1). Classification (NCBI taxonomy): domain Eukaryota; kingdom Metazoa; phylum Mollusca; class Gastropoda; order Neogastropoda; family Muricidae; genus Rapana; species Rapana venosa. The sequence goes on from CM054135.1 coordinate 15,102,076, forward strand.
AAGAAGAAGAAGAAGAAGAAGAAGAAGAAGAAGAAGAAGAAGAAGAAGCACAACAACAACAACAACAATGGTAAATCACTTTAATATACGACATTTTGTTTCTAAAAGTGGGTGAGCTGTTCCATAGAGGAGAGCGTCATCTTCAGCACAATACCACCAGTTTCTTGAGCTTTCCCTGGCTGTCCACACTCCATGTTTCCTTATCAGGGTGGCTTCTTTGACAGAATGCTCCCAGACACTGTTCTATTGATGCCCTGGGTTACTTTACGTGTGCTGAAGAAAAATAATGAAGAGAAATAAGAAGAGAAGGACGAGTGGAAGAAGAAAGGAAAGGAAAAGAAGAAGAAGGCCACGAGGAAGAATGCCAATAAGAATGTAACAAGGAACAATGGAAACAAGAAGATTGCAAAGATAATGTATGCAAAGGAAAAGAATGCAAAGAAAAAGAATGCGAAGGTAAAGAATGCAAAGAAAAACACGAGAAAAGATGGAGAAGAAGATGGATGCAAAGAACGCTCAAAGAAGAAGAATTGCGAAGAAGAATTGCGAAGAAGAAGAATTGCGAAGGATTGCGAAGAAGAAGAAGAATTGCGAAGGAGAAGAATGATAATAATAAGAAGAATTGCGAAGAAGAAGAAGAATTGCGAAAAAGAAGAAGAACTGCGAAGAAAAAAAAGAAGAAGAAGAAGAAGAAGAAGAAAGAAGAAGAAGAAGAAGAAGAAGAAGAAGAAGAAGACAAAGAAGAAGAAGAAGAACAATTGCAAGGAAGAAGAAGAATTGCCAAAAAGAAGAACTGCGAAGAAGAAGAATTGTGAAGAAGAAGAATTGCGAAAGAGAAGAAGAAGAATTGCGAAGAAGAAGAAGAATTGCGAAGAAGAAGAAGAATTGCGAAGAAGAAGAAGAATTGCGAAGAAGAAGAATGCGAAGAAGAAGAAGAAGAAGAGAAGAAGAAGAAGAAGAAGAAGAAGAAGAAGAAGAAGAAGAAGAATTGCGAAGAAGAAGAAGAAGAATTGCGAAGAAGAATGAAGAAGAAAGAAGAATTGCGAAGAAGAATTGCGAAGAAGAAGAGAATTGCGAAGAAGAAGAAGAAGAATTGGCGAAGAAGAAGAAGAAGAATTGCGAAGAAGAAATTGCGAAGAAGAAGAAGAAGAAGAAGAAGAAGAAGACGAGAAGAAGAAGAAGAAGAAGAAGAAGAAGAATTGCGAAGAAGAAGAAGAAGAGAAGAAGAAGAAGAAGAAGAAGAAGAAGAAGAAGAAAGAAGAAGAAGAAGAAGAAAGAACGAGAAGGAAGAAGAAGAAGAAGAAGAAGAAGAAGAGAAGAAGAAGAAGAAGAAGAAGAAGAAGAAGAAGAAGAAGAAGAAGAAAAACAACAACAACAACAACAACAACAACAAAACAACAACAGCAACAACAACAAGAACAAGATCAAGAATAACAAGAACAAGATGCAAAAGAAACAAAAGAAGAAGCACAAGAAGAAGAAAAACAAGTAGAAGACAGCCACACTGAAGTGGGGAACCCAATCTCGGTTTGTTTTATTGCAGGCTTGAACAACACAGGCATCTTTAAAGAAACAAGCCTCGGCAGCTGCAGACAGCCAGCAGACCGTGTTGTGTGCTGCTAGCAGTGAGGTCTGTAGCAGGCCAGGTGTGCCACACCACTGAATTTATATACTCCTGGTTGCGTGACTGTGTATGTGCGTGTGTGTGTGTGTGTGGTGCGCGCGCGCGCGCGCGCGCGTGTGTGTGTGTGCTTGTTTTGTTGTGTGTGTGTGTGTGTGTGTGTGTGTGTGTGTGTGTGTGTGTGTGTGTGTGTGTGTGTTGAGGTAGAGAGAGAGAGAGTTGAATTGAATTTGAATTCAATTCAACTGAACTTAACTGAAATAAGTGTTATTCAAAGAGGTTAAAGACATAAGGACACTTTCTTTTTTATTTACAATCAGCGCTTTGGGGCTTAAGAAAAAAAAAGAGACAGAGACAGAGACGGAGTGACAGAGAGAGAGACACATGGAGAAAGACAGAGAGAGAAAGAAACAGAGAGAAAGAGATAGAGACAGACCCACAGTCACACAGTCACACAAACACACAGACACATACACAGATACACACACACGCGCGCGCACACACACACACACACAACACACACACACACACACACACACACACACCACACACACCACACACACACACACACACACACACACACACACACACACACACACACACGCACGCACACATACACACACAAATACGCAGACATTTGCATTACACTGAGAAAGAGGCAAACGGGACATATAAGAGAGAAAGACACATGAAGCTACAGAGACAGATCTTCAAAGACACAAACAGAACAGTAGAGACACGGGTACAAAGACACATAGAGACACACATAATCAGAGACACAGAGATAAACAGACAGAAATGTACAGAGAAACAGAGACACGGTTACAAAGATAACATAGAGTCACAGATAATCAGAGACACAGAGATAAACAGAAAGAAATGTACAGAGAAACAGAGACACGGGGGACATAGACACACAAAGACACAGATAATCAGAGACACAGAGATAAACAGAAAGAAATATTCAGAGAAACAGAGACACGGTTACAAAAACACATAGAGACACAAGTAGTCAGAGACACAGAGATAAACAGACAGAAATGTACAGACGCAGACGCAGACGCAGACGCAGATGATTTATTCAAATAAGCCTCAGCCCCTTATGAAGGGGAATGTGAACAATATTATACATAACATAAATACAGTGAAAAGTCGTTTGATCACGAAGTTGTACGTTACTTCAAGAAGTGACTATTTCTCTAACTTTGAAAGCCTTGTACAAATATAAAGAAAAGTTCTGTAGAACTTCAGAATTTGTACAGGACATCAATAAATTCAATTTAAACAAGCATGGTTTCCTGTAATATTTTGGTTGAATAAATTTCAATCTAATGTCATGTAATTGTTGGCAACATAGAACAAAGTGTACTTCATCTTCTTGTGACACATTGCATAATGGACATAACAAATCATGATCATTATATGTTCTGTATCTTAAACGATGTACATTCAGATGGGATATACCGAGTCTAAATTTTGCTGTGATATGTTTCAGTTGTCGATTCATGTCAAGTTGTAAATAGCATTTTAAGTCATGACCATTACAGTATGTTCTATAAAACTCAAACCTTTGGCTAGTATCAATGTGATGGTTCCAGTTTTGCCACCGGCAGTCAATTAATCGTTGACGAAAAACTTTAATGAATACACAAGCATCACCCACACCTTGATTCAACCACACATCTCCAAAACCATTTTCATTTAAACAGACACGCACCCTTGATACCCAATTTTTTTTTGCTCTTGCATCTAAATTATACAACATTATACACAATTATACAACATACGACAGAAATGTACAGAGAAACAGAGACACGGGGACAGAGACAAAGAGACTGAGGAGCAGAGACAGTAGACAGACGGAGACAGAGAAACAGAGACACAGATAGACAGAGACAAACATAGAGACAGAGAAACGGATGCACAGATAGACAGAAACAAACATAGAGACAAAGAAACGGATGCACAGATAGACAGAGACAAACATAGAGACAAGGGAAGGGATACACAAAGATAGACAGAGACAAATAGACAGACAGAGAAACAGAGACGCAGTGATAGATAGATACTAATACACAGACAGAGAGACAGAGGAACAGCAATTGACAGACACAAAGGCATAGAAACAGAGACACAATGATAGACAGAGTAAAAGAGACACAGCGATAGACAGACACAGACAAAAGACAGAGAAACAGAGACACTGCGATAGACAGACACAGACAAAAGACAGAGAAACAGAGACACTGCGATAGACAAACAAAGAGAAAGACAGAGAAACAGAGACACAGCG
>CM054135.1:15110989-15118489 GCA_028751875.1 Rapana venosa
AAGACAGTGGTCATCAGTTCAGAACACGTGATGGTCAGCTGCAGCTCACACCAGTAGCTGTGGCGAGTTGGTTCAGAGTTGGGTTCTGGGCTTCAAGGTCGCGCGTTCGAAACTTGTAGGAGCTGCCGTTTTGTTTTGTTTTGTTTGTTTGGAATCTGGCCGATTCCCTCTTAGGACTGTTTTGTTGGAAGGACTTGAACCATACAGTCCAACTTCAACTACTCCGTTTGTGTCAGAATCCTGTTTTTTCTAAAAGGTTTAATTTTAACAGGACTGGCGGTCAAAAAGGTTTTATTGTGAACGTTTTCATTCTATATACAAATACCTATTGCTATCAGTACGTTTGTGTTTAAAGGAACTATAAGCGGCAACTCGTGTGATGAATGGCAATAGTATACACACGTACAAGTGTCCCCATAACTTGAGCGGTCATTGCAAAGCAAGCTGTCAGAGAGACCTCAGCTGCTTTAGGGGCCAGCACTTTAAGGGTGGCGGCCATCGTTATCTGACTGCCTTACCTTCCCAGTCCCTAAATAGGGCAGGAACCCATTTACACCTGCATGAACCAGGGGACTGTCCTGAAGTCAAGGCGCATGAGCAGTCACTAGGCCGCAAAGCAACCCCGTGTAACATCGTTCATCATTAGTTTGGGAAGAAGAGATGCTCTGACCACTGAGCTGTCCCGCCCTCCTTGTATAACATAAGCATGTTGACTCATCTGAAGGCTTAGGGGACGGGTAATGACAGACTCCCGCTGTTCAACATTGGCCTGGTGGTCATCATCAGCAATGCCCCTGTTGTAACCTGCAATGCTCACAGCGCTGACATGACTTCCCGTGGCTGAATTACGGATAATTGATATTAATGAAAGTGCAGACATTAGAGGGTTCGGGGTGGTGGTCAAAGAAAAAGTCTGGTGTGCGTGATGTTTAGGGTGTCCTGGTGAGTCTGCCCCCTGTCGTTGTCTGGCTTAGGCCTCCCATCCATGCGTGTTGATTGTGTGTTGGCTGCTGCACGTTGTCTCTGTTCTTTCTTCCTGACGTACTCCCTGCCTCCGTACCATGCTGCATTAGCCAAACAAACACCACTGCTGGTATCTAGGCCTCGTATTAGTAAACACGTACTGTGTAGAATGCATTAGCAAAGAGTCGTAATTAGCGAATACAGTTTTATGGGAAATACGACATCGAAAGACTACGAAATACAAGCATTAGGGATAATGTGCCGTCTCTGTTTGTGTTTACCTTCACCTTCACCACCTATCCCGTAGTATGGAGATTTTGTAACCAGCTTCCTCCACTCCTCATGGTTCTTGTAGTCTGCTGTCCCACTGGGGAACAAAACCTGTGTCTGTTACCTTTTTGTAAAGATGACTGTGTTAAGATTTGTGTTTAGATATTGTTGAGAGGATTTGTTGCCGTTACGTTGATGAAATACGTGACTTCCGAATGGTTCATCGTGGATATTCTCTATTTAAAAATGGATGATATGTATAGCCGAAAAGGATGGCCACTGTGTTTTTTCTTGCGTTTAAGAGAGCACATGTGTGTGCGTGCGTGTGTGTGTTTGTGTATGTGTGTGCGCGCGTGTGTGTGCGTGCATGCATGCGTGCGTGTGTGTGAGAGAGAGAGGCAGAGACAGAGACAGAGATATAAAAACAGAGACAGAGACAGACATACAGACAGACAGAGACAAAGACAGAAAGAGACACAGAAACAGAGACAGATACAGAGACAGAAATAAGGCGATAGGAGAGACGGTTTACAGGCTAACAGTAAACAGACAAACACATACAGTGACAAACAAACTAACAGGCAAAGAACCTGACTGGAAAAAACAACAGCAACAACAATGCACTGATGCCATTTGATCAAATCACATTTAATAGAAAGAATAATAACCCAACACAAGAAAACGATCAGAGCCAGTGAAATCGAAACTGCAGAAACCAAGGCAACGAAGTGTGATATCGTAGCCAGTTCAGACATTGTCAGAGGGAGGCTATTGTTTCTTCTGTCATAAGCGAATTATTTCCTGAGCTCTCTGACCTCCTCCCTAAGGGAGAGAGAATTCTTTCTTTTTTTGCAATAGTGGGACGCTGGTTACAGTGAATAGATTGCATTAAGATGGACGCCATTGTTTCTTAGACGTTCCTTCACAAGGTTTCTTTGTGGTTTCTTCTCTCCCTCGTCCATTGTGTGTGGACGACGTGTGACACGTTAAGTGTGCTTTTCACTGTCATGTTTGGTTTTTTTGGTGTGCATTCAAGTGGATTCTGTGTGTCTGTCTGTTTGTTTGTCTGTATGTCTGTGTTTCTTTCTGTCTGTCTTTCTTCTGTCTGTCTTTCCGTCTGTCTGTATCGATTCTTTCTTTATTTCATTTAAAAAAATTGCTTTCTTTTCTTTTTCTTCAATTTCTCACGCTCTTTGTTTGTTTGTTTGTGTGTTTGTTTGTGTGTTTCTTTCTTTCATCATCATCATCATCATCATCATCATCATCAGCAGCAGCAGCAGCAGCAGCAGCAGCAGCAGCAGCAGCAGCAGCAGCAGCAGCAGCAGCAGCATGATCATTGCCATTGTAATTTTGTTCTTCTTCGTGTTTGTAGAGCTCTTTATTTACATCGTGCAACAGCTCTAGTAGCGACATTTTCGTCAGCATAGTTTATAGCTTGTTTGAGACTTTGACTTTCTGCTTAATTGCATTGCTTGTGATTTTATATAACTTTTTTTAAAACTTTGGTAATGCGTTACAGCCAGGTTTAAAGAGTCCCCCCCCACTCACCTGTTTCTTGGCTGGGGACATCTGTGAGCCTCGTCGGTCGGCTGCTTTTATCCTGTCTGTCTTCAGCACTTCTGAGGATGTCAGCCTTCAGCAGCTACGGCCGCTTGGCCATGCCCTGTGTAGTTATAGCAAGTCTGTGGGGGTCTTTGTCTCTGGACCCTCCATCTGGCCCTGGCCGCAGTCTGCACAACAAGGCAAGGCTGAAGTCTCATAGCTGGTCCGAGGTATTTCCTCTAAGGTCCTAACCAGGTCTAACAGTTCAGATGTGTTGTACTGTTCTTTCAAAACAGTGTAGTTTTGTTCGGTTTTGGGTTTGGATTTTTTTTAGGGATGGGACTCCAGCTTATTCTTAAGAGTCTTCCATAGAAACGCGTTGTTGCACTTGTTGATTCTGTCTCCGTCAGCCGTTTTTAGAGTCCATCCTTTATCTCCATATAAAATAACGATGCCTAATTGTTGTGGAAAATGGAATGGTTGCTGTATTATTTGAGCCGTTTCCTAAATATGTTTTTCAAAATGTTAGTAAGTTGGACTTGTCTTTCCTTTGTCTGAGCATTTCTTGCTTGAGTTTTGCTGGTACATGAGGCATATGTTGGTCCGAATGACTCAAGGTCAGTGAACTATTCAGCAACTGTGAGGGTTCTTCGTCAACATGCAAGTTTCCGTCCACAGATTCACCGATGTGCACAGCCTTAGACTGCTTGGTATTGGTGTTAAGGCATGCAGGCTGTTGCTTCAACCAACGATAATAGCACAATTCAGTTATAGCTAGGCCTTCAACATGTGATATGAAGACCATCTTCACAGGCATCACACGTTTTGGCAAACAAGATTTATCTTTCTTCAAAAGAATTAAAAAAATCCTGTCCTGTCAGAGTTTGGCTGCTATATGGCAAGGGTTTTGAAAATAGTCAACTGCACAAACTGTTCGTCCTGGGCACAGTTATCATCCCACAGTGATCCTCAGGTGTGATGCGTTTCACGGAGTGTATATAGGCAACAACCCTCAGGAAACGACAAACAAACCCCAGCAAGTACAATACCATCATAACTATCATCAACACCAACACAAAAACAAGCTACAGCGACAAAAGCCATAACAGCAGAGCAACAACAGCGACAACGACACCATCAACAACATTATCATCATCAACAACAGCAAAAACAACAGACACATAGACAAACAGTCGGATTCTGACCATCTAAACCATTTTGCCTGTTAGTCATCGGACAGTTCAGATATCTTACCCCCCGCCCCCCCTCCCTCTACTCCCACCCCACGCAGTACCCTCTGCAGCCCCCGCCACCCCTCCACCCTAACCCTGTTTACAGCCTCGTGTACTCCTACATCACTGGCACCAGTAACAGCAGCCACTTTCCAGATGCCCCCCACCCCCTCTTTCTCTTCTTCTTTGCGTTATTTACGTCTGCTTCTGGTTTCTATTCTTTTCCATTAGCTTAGCTTTCAGGGACACTATTGCTGGTTTGGTTGGTGAGGTAGGTTATGGATACACTGTCACTAAGTGGTCTGTGGTTGTACTTTTACCCTTAGCTAGGAGGTACAGCTGTGTTCTTTACAGTGGCCATCAGTGGGTCTTTTCCTCCCCAATCAGCCGCTGTCTTGTGGTGTCTTGTTTACTTGTACTGGGGATGTTTTCGCTTAATACACCTTTGGTTACGGAATAAACTACGTTTATGTCAGGTGAATGGCTGACTGGTTGGTTTGTACATCGGTCGGTTGGTTCTGGCTGGTTAGTTGGTTGGCTGGTTGATTTTTTAGTCGGTTGGTTGGTTGGTTGGATGGTTGGTTGGTTGGCTGGCTTGTTGGTTGGTTGGATGGTTGGTTTGTCGGCTGACTGGATGGCTATCTGATAATCGGACCAACCATATAAGTGATTAGTTGCTACAAGGTTCGATTTCTGTTTTTGCTTTATTATTTAAACAATCGCGCTATAGGTTTATTTGATGCTGCTTCCTTTGCCGGTTAGTGGCTGGTTGGCTGGTTGGCTGGTTAGATAGATGAGTAATCGGTTAGGGGGCTGGCTAGCTCCACGGCTGGTTTGTTCACTGTTGTTGTTCCTGTTTGTTTCTAGTTCTTCTGCTCCTAATCATGTCACTGTTGCCGGCGTTATTTGTGTTTCCTTTGTTTGCTGTCCTCATTTTTTCCTTGTTGCTGTTGCCTTTTTTTCTCCATGTGTTGAGATGATTGTTGTTGTTTTTTGTGTGAGGGCTGTTGGTTATGTTGTTGATTATGCAGACCTTTGGCTGCTGATAGCGATGGCGATGACCGCTGTGGTCTGCTTTGCCAAACACAGCACTGTGATTAGGGTCTTGTCATGCCAACTTCATTATCTCCCCTTGCTGTGTATTTGTCAGTAATCTCACTTAGCTGTCTGTCTCTACTTTCTCTCTGCGTCCCTGTCTCTGTCTCTCTGTTTAAAAAACAACAATGTAGTATTCTTGTGCTATTGTCGTTGGAAGTGAATGTGGTGTGTTACTTAGTTGTTGTCATTCATGTTGTTGTTGTGTTGTTGTTGGTGGTGGTCGTTGTTGTTTTGATGTTGTTGTTTTTGTTGTTGTGGTTGTGATTGTTGTTATTATTGTTGTGGCTATTGTTTGTGTTATGTTTTTATCACTGCTCTGCAGCTGGTATGATTACATTCCGTGTGTCAGAAATACATTAAATTTTGCCTCTCTTTGTTATAAAACCTTAAAACAAACCAGTATAATTCTCTCTCTGACTCTCTCTCTCTCACTGTGTCTCTCTCCCTGTCTGTCTGTCTGTCTTCTGTCTGTCTCTCTCTCTCTCTCTCTCTCTCTCTCTCATCTCTCTCTCTCTCTCTCTCTCTCTCTCTCTCTCTCTCTTTCAAATCGATAGACTGATCCGCCAGAGGTTTTAACCTGGCAAGAATTAATCAATTCAGGTCTGTGTAATCTTTTGACACACAAGGTCTGCTGAGTTGAAATTCGTCGCGCGGGTTCCTGTGAATTGACAAGCGCGGATTTTGGAACGAAAAGGCAACTGAGCCCCTCAACATATCAGCTACAATCCTCCTGTGTGAAAATTGACTGTTGACACTTTCTGTAGTGTTTCGTGTTATTGTGTATTATTGATTTTCTTTCTTCCGTCTTTTTGTGATTTGTAGTCTCGACATTGGATGCTGAAAAGAGATGCTGTTATGCTCAATAGAAAAAACAAGTCAGTTAATATAGAAATATCATAGGTTTTGTTATGGACAAGAGAAATATTAATTTTTTATTGAAAAAAATCATAGTTTCTGTAAGTGTGATTGCGTGCATAACCCTTGTACGTATGTCTCTACAGATGATAGGCAGATGATAGGAGTGTACAGTTTTAGAAGGGAGGTTTTACAAAAGAATTAGATGTGAGTTACATTGCATATGTCAAGTTTAATTTGTTTCTTGATCCGAGAGATGCTGTTGGATTTTGTTTTTTATTTGCACTGGCTGTTGATTTCTGTATGGTTGTCATCATCATCGCCACGCATATCGTCGTCACAAGCAGTATCACAATCATCACCATCATCGTCGTCTCCTTCAATGTGTATCAAATGCAACACAACAAATACCATACAATACAGTGCAATGCAATACATTGTAATACAATACAAAACGATAAAGTACAATACAAATTAAAAATACAGTATAATACAATACAGAGCAATACAATGCAAGACAATACAGTAGAGTGCAATGAATTACAATACGACATATCACAATAGAATGTAATGCAATACAATACAATACGACACATAGGCACGCACACGTGCGTGCGCGCGTACACACACACACACACACACACACACACACACACACACACACACACACACACACCACACACACACACACACACACACAACAACCACACACACGCAACGCACGCACACACAAAACAAACAACAGAAAAAAAATCAGAATATCTACGACAGGTACATGACAGATAGCGTCTCGACACCACTGTCCTCAACAGATAGCGTCTCAACACTACTATCCTCAATAGATAGCGTCTCGACACCACTGTCCTCAATAGATATCGTCACAACACTACTGCCCTTAATAGATATCGTCACAACACTACTGTCCTCAATAGATAGCGTCACAACACTACTGTCCTCAATAGATAGCGTCACAACACTACTGCCCTCAATAGATATCGTCACAACACTACTGTCCTCAATAGATAGCGTCTCAACACTACTGTCCTCAATAGATAGCGTCTCGACACCACTGTCCTCAATAGATAGCGTCTCGACACCACTGTCCTCAATAGATAGCGTCTCGACACCACTGTCCTCAATAGATAGCTTCTCAACACTACTGTCCTCAATAGATAGCGTTTCGACACTACTGTCCTCAATAGATAGCATCACAACACTACTGTCCTCAATAGATAGCGTCTCGACACCACTGTCCTCAACAGATAGCTTCTCAACACTACTGTCCTCAATAGATAGCGTTTCGACACTACTGTCCTCAATAGATAGTGTCTCGACACTACTGTCCTCAATAGATAGCGTCTCGACACCACTGTCCTCAACAGATAGCTTCTCAACACCACTGTCCTCAATAGATAGCGTTTCGACACTACTGTTCTCAATAGATAGCGTCACAACACGACTGTCCTCAATAGATATCGTCACAACACGGCTGTCCTCAATAGATAGCGTCACAACACTACTGTCCTCAATAGATAGCGTC
>CM054135.1:15123489-15138489 GCA_028751875.1 Rapana venosa
TGTTGGTGCTCATGTTATTCTTGCTGCTGATATTGTTGTAGCTGCTACTGCTGTTGCCACTGTGTTTCTCTGTGTTTTCAGAAATGATTTGCATCCATTGTCAAACGAGCTCTTTAGCAAATGGCTTTAAATGATCTGTGTGTGATCTCTCTCTCTCTCTCTCTCTCTCTCTCTCTCTCTCTCTCTCTCTCTCTCTCTCTCTCTCTCTCTCTCTCTCTCTCTCTCTCTCTCTCTCCTCTCTCTCTCTCTCTCTCTCTTTTGTCTCTGTGCGCGCGCGCGCGTGAGTGTGTGTTGTGTGTGTTGATGTGTGTGTGGGTGTGAATGTGGGTGTGTGTTTCTGTCTGTTTGTCTGTCTGTCACTCTGTCTGTTTGTCTCTGTCTCTCTGTCTCTGTCATTCTCTCTCACTCTCTCTCTCTCTCTCTCTCACTATCATACGGTTTTATCTTTCGGACATTTTAACCTCCCCAATATTAATCAATCATATTTCTTTGTAATCTCATGGGAAGTAGAGTTCGTCGATTTGAAATCAGTCATGCTGTTTCATATAAATTGATTGGTGGCTATTTCTTGAATGAAAAGTCAATAAAGCTTCTGAAATATCATTGGAGATTTTCTTGCAGGAGAATGACATTTCTTTCAGATAATTGTTCGCTGCATTGTTTCTTGTATGTATTGATTGTTTTCGTCACTTTTCCTGTCGTTATAATTATCTAGTCCTTTAGAAGCGGATACGAAAAATTCCGATATCCTAAAACAGCGCTTACTTACCTTAGCTAACATGTGATGTTAAGTGCCATATGCTTACATTTTGCTTGCTTTGAAATGATGGCATTCTAGAGGTGTTCATGGTGGTTTAGACATAGAGTTAGCAGCTAGCATGCGCAAAAGCATGCATGACTGTGATAAAGTGTTTATTACTTTCAATTCCGAAGAGATGCCATCTCCTTTGGTAGTCTTTTGCACGCTATTTGTGCTATTTCCTGACGTTGTTGTTGTTGTTGTTGTTGTTGTTGTTCTTGCTGTTGTTTTATTGTTTTTGTTGATGTTGATGCTACTGCTGCTCTTTTTGTTGTTGTTGTTTTTTCTTTTTTCTTCTTCTTCTTTTCTTCTCTCTTTCTTTTCTTCTTCTTCTTCTTCTTCTTCTTTCTTCTTCTTCTTCTTCTTCTTCTTCTTCTTTCTTCTTCTTCTTCTTCTTCTTGCATTTTTCTTCTTTTCTCTTTCTTCTCTTCTTCTTCTTCTTCTTCTTCTTCTTCTTCTTCTTCTTCTTTCTTCTCTTCTTCTTCTTCTTCTTCTTCTTCTTCTTCTTCTTCTTCTTCTTTCTTTCTTCTTTTGCATTCTTCTTCTTCTTTGCATCTTCTTCTTCTTTGCATTTCTTCTTCTTCTTCTTTGCATTCTTCTTCTTCTTCTTCTTCATTCTTCTTCTTCTTCTTCTTTTGCTTCTTCTTCTTCTTCTTTGCATTCTTCTTCTTCTTCTTTGCATTTCTTCTTCTTCTTCTTTGCATTCTTCTTCTTCTTCTTTGCATTCTCTCTTCTTCTTCTTCTTTCTTCTTTCTTCTTCTTTATCTTCCTTCTCTTCTTTCTCTTCTCTTCTTCTTCTTTTCTTCTTCTCCTATGTTAAAGTCTTTAAAAAATAAAAATTCATGTGGCTTATAGTATTAGCCCTAAAAACTGAAACTATCTGCATTTTTCATTGCAGAACTCTCTCACTTATCTTTATAACCTTTGCTTATCTAAACAGTGCTATCCCAAGCATTTAAATACGCTAAAGTAATCCTTTGCACAAAAAAGAGAACATAGAAGATGTAAATAATTATAGACCCATTTCACTTCTATCTAGTATATCTAAACTCTTGAACAGCATGTCCACCATCATTTATCATCTTTTATTGAATGCAAAGGCCTTTTGCATACCCATCAGTCGGGGTTTAGAAAGCACCACTCCTGTGAAACAGCACTATGCAGGATTACTGATTCATGGCTGCGTGAAATTAATAACAGAAAGGCAGTCGGTGTTATCTTTATTGATTTAAGAAAGGCCTTTGATTTGATTAATCATAATATCTTATTACATAAGCTTCGGTTATATGGTTTAGATGAAAATGCCTTACTATTTTTTAAATCCTATTTGTCAAACCAAATTCAGTCTGTTTATGCTAATGGAGTTACCTCTCCAAAAAAATTGTTGCATGTGGTGTACCACAAGGTTCAGTATTAGGTCCACTCTTATTCTCTCTTTACATTAATGATCTTCCTTTAACCATTCAAAATGTTGTTTGTGATTTATTTGCAGATGATACAACTCTACAACACGCTAGTCATGATATTAAGGAAATCAATCATTATTTAGACCTTAGTATGAATTCAGTCAAAATTTGGTGTGAGACTAATGCTATGATGGTACACCCTGACAAAACAGAAGCTATGCTAGTTTGTGCGCGTCAGAAAAGGCAAACCTTGAGGCAAACTCATTTACAAATAAAGTATAATAACAACAACATAAAGCAAGTTAAAACGCACAAATTACTTGGGGTAGTCATTGACGAAAGCCTCCTTTGGCAGGATCATGTTCACAATATTACTAAAGAAATATCATCCAGTGTATTCCAGCTTTCACAAATTAAACACTTTCTAGATAAACAATGAAAATTTTTTTTCTATTTTGTTTTTATTCAGTCTCGCCTAGATTACTGCTCTGTTGTCTGGGGGAAGTGTGCTCCATCTAACCTGAAACCTCTGAACTCTCTTCAAAAGCGAGCCATTAAAGTCATAAATAATAATGAGTTAGCAAATGCATCAAATAATAATTTATTTAAACACTTTGAGATATTACCACTTTGCTTGCGCCTCCGCTTTAATGTTTTAGCTCTCATGCATAAGGTAGTTTATGATGCTTGCCCTGGTTATCTAAAAGCAATGTTCTCTTTTGAACATCATCACGAATCAGACAGAGCTATTGTCCCCAAACCAAACTAAGATCTATTCAAAACGAGTTTTTCTTTCAATCGCAGCAGAGAATGGAATGCCCTTCCACCGATGTTTCGTAGAATACCAGAGCACTCTACATTTAAGACAGAAATAAAACAGCTGTTGTTTGATACGTGTGACTAACTACTCGCAGTCAACACACACAATGAACTCCAATGTGTATGAACATAATTGGTGCCTATATTGACTATATCAAAGACATATAGTGTGCACTTCTTTGTGTGTGTGTGTGTGGAGGGGGGGGGGGGGGTGCGTGCGTGCGTGTGATTATGTATGTAGAGTCGAAGAATGGTGTGTGTGTGTGTGGTGTGTGTGTGTGTGAGGGGGGGGGGGGGGAGGGAGGCGTCCGTTCCTGCGTGTGTACACTTGTGTGAGTGTGTGTGTGTGTGTGTGTGTGTGTGTGCGCGCGGGGGGGTGAGGGGGAGGAGGAAGGAGATAGTATATGTACGCGCATGCGCCTGTGTGTAGATCAGGGAGTAACCATTGGCTGTACTGTGAGAGAATCTTGGCATATGTGTGTGCTTGAATGAAAGAATGAATAAATGCGTGAATGGGAGGGGGGGGGGGGGGGGGGAGCAGGAAGGGGGGAGGCGGTGAAGAGTGAGATGGGGTGAGTGTCTGAGTACGTGTGTATGCACATGCCGCGCATGAGTGTGTGTGTGGTGCGTGCGTGCGTGCATGTGTACTGGGTGGTGGTGTGTGTGGTGTGTGTGTGTGTGTAACTTGGCGGGATGTTATAATAATGTTGCATTCAGTTTAATGGGCTTTCCCCAGGTCTTTCTGAATTTGTTAATTTGTTCAAGGTAGAGTTTCCACCATTTTTGTCTGTTGTTTACGTTTTCTTTTGGTTTTTGCTTTCTTTTGTTTTTAATTACTTCAAGTTTGTTTTTATTTTTATGCAGAATTTTCAAAAGGCCTTTATTGTGCCAAATTCTTTACCCATTAAAGATTCAATCAATCAATCAATCAATCAATCAATCAATCAATCTTCTTCTTCTTCTTCTTCTTCTTCTTCTTCTTAAGTATATGATTAGAAAATCTAAATGTTGTTTCTCCCAGAATTTAATTCAAGATAAAAGCAATGGAAGATTAATCTGGTCTGCTATTCGCCAGCTCTCTAAACCTGGTACTTCACGTGACGAATGTTGTATTCCAGTAGATGTTTTCAATAATCACTTTGCTAGTGTTGGAAGTAAACTCATTGGTAACAACACCAGAACTTTTGATTCAAATATTTTAAAAGCCTTTTGCGTAGGAAAGGATTACATAACAAAATGTTATGTTCCCTTATTGTCTGTTCATGAAGTTTTTGTCCTATTTATAGTCTTTTAAAAATAACAAATTCATGTGGCTTGATAGTATTAGCCCTAAAATACTGAAACTACTGCGATTTTTACAGTTGCAGACTCTCTCACTTATCTTTATAATTTTGCTTATCTAAACAGTGCTATCCCAAAGCATTTAAATACGCTAAAGTAATCCCTTTGCACAAAAAAGGGAACATAGATGATGTAAATAATTACAGACCCATTTCAATTCTATCTAGTATATCTAAACCTCTTGAACAGCATGTCCACCATCATTTATCATCTTTTATTGAATGCAAAGGCCTTTTGCATACCCATCAGTCAGGGTTTAGAAAGCACTACTCCTGTGAAACAGCACTATGCAGGATTACTGATTCATGGCTGCGTGAAATTAATAACAGAAAGGCAGTCGGTGTTATTTTTTTTATTGATTTAAGAAAGGCTTTGATTTGATTAATCATAATATCATATTACATAAGCTTCGGTTATATGGTTTAGATGAAAATGCCTTACTATTTTTTAAATCCTATTTGTCAAACCGAATTCAGTCTGTTTATGTAATGGAAGTTACCTCTTCCAAAAAAAATTGTTGCATGTGGTGTACCACAAGGTTTCAGTATTAGGTCCACTCTTATTCTCCTTTACATTAATGATCTTCCTTTAACCATTCAAAATGTTGTTTGTGATTTATTTGCAGATGATACAACTCTACAATACGCTAGTCATGATATTAAGGAAATCAATCATTATTTAAACATTAGTATGAATTCAGTCAAAATTTGGTGTGAGGCCAATGCTATGCTGGTACACCCTGACAAAACAGAAGCTATGCTAGTTTGTGCACGTCAGAAAAGGCAAACCTTGAGGCAAACTCATTTACAAATAAAGTTTAATAACAACAACATAAAGCAAGTTAAAACGCACAAATTACTTGGGGTAGTCATTGACGAAAGCCACCTTTGGTAGGATCATGTTCACAATATTACTAAAGAAATATCATCCAGTGTAGTCTAGCTTTCACAAAATAAACACTTTCTAGATGAACAATCAATTTTTTTTTCTAATTTGCTTTTATTCAGTCTTGCCTAGATTACTGCTCTGTTGTCTGGGGGAAGTGTGCTCCATCTAACCTGAAACCTCTGAACTCTCTTCAAAAGCGAGCCATTAAAGTCATAAGTAATAATGAGTTAGCAAATGCATCAAATAATAATTTATTTAAACACTTTGAGATATTAACCACTTTGCTTGCGCCTCCGCTTTAATGTTTTAGCTCTCGTGCATAAGGTAGTTTATGATGCTTGCCTGGTTATCTAAAAAGCAATGTTCTCTTTTGAACATCATCACGAATCAGACAGAGCTATTGTCCCCCAAACCAAACTTAGATCTATTCAAAACGAGTTTTTCTTTCAATGGCAGCAGAGAATGGAATGCCCTTCACGATGTTTCGTAGAATACCAGAGCACTCTACATTAAGACAGAAATAAAACAGCTGTTGTTTGATACGTGTGACTAACTACTCGCAGTCAACACACACAATGAACTCCAATGTGTATGAACATAATTGGTGCCTATGTTGACTATATCAAGACAATAGTGTGCACTTCTTTGTGTGTGTGTGTGGGGGGGGGGGGGGGCGGGTTGCGTGCGTGCGTGTGATTATGTATGTAGAGTCGAAGAATGGTGTGTGTTGTGTGGTGTGTTGTGTGTATGTGTGAGGGGGGGGAGGGAGACGTCCGTTCCTGCGTGTGTTGTTGTTGCTTCGATTTTACGCTGTTCACTCAAAGTGATATTAGACGATGGGAAGGGGAGGGGAGGGGACTTGATGTTGATGGTTGTGTGCTGTGAAAATTGGTATCTGTTGCTAAATATCCTAGGAAAGTATACAGAAAAAGGCTAAGCAAGATAACAACAAATAAATACATAAGAAATGCTAATGCGACTTATAACTATAAAAAATGTCCTAAGGACTGTTCATTAAAGATTTTGTTATACGAAATGCCAAATCAATATTTTTGAATATCTTATCCAAGGACTTTTTCAGAAAAAGAAGGTAATAATGGTTTTAGACTCTTACATTCAAAAATTTAATGAATGCTAGTAAATTTTCTCACCACACAAACATTTTATATTTTTACTATATTTAGTGATAAAAGCATTCAGTTTTTATTTTAAAGAAAAGCGCTAACCCTTCTTGCATGAACAAACTTGTGTGGGTTTTCCCAGAGTGATCAATATTCCTAAAAAACAGGGAAGTGATTAAGATTTGTCTGAAAGGTGCTCATTTTGATGATAAGCTTCTTTAGCCCTGCTCCACGATGCCTCTTCTAGTAAATGATAGCCCTCTTGTAAAGATAATGGAACATGTAGTTCTACAGAATCCTCTCCTGCGTGTGTACACTTGTGTGATTTTGTTGGTGTGTGGTGTTTGTTTTTGTGCGCGGGGGGGGGGTGAGGGGAGAGGAAGGAGATAGTATAGTACGCGCATGCGCCTTGGTTGGGAGATCAGGGAGTAACCATTGGCTGTACTGTGAGAGAATCTTGGGATTATGTGTGTAATTGAATGAAAGAATGAAAAAATGCGTGAATGGGAGGGGGGGCAGGGTTGGGGGGGGGGGGGGGGCGGTGAAGAGTGAGATGGGGTGAGTGTCTGAGTACGTGTGTATGCACATGCCGCGCATGAGTGTGGGGTGGTGCGTGCGTGCGTGCGTGCATGTGTATGTGTGTGTGTGTGTGTTGTGTTTTGTGTGTGTGTGTAACTTGGCGGATGTTTATAATAATGTTGCATTCAGTTTAATGGCTTTCCCCCCAGTCTTTCCTGAATTTGTTAATTTGTTCAAAGGTTTTTTCCACATTTTTTGTCTGTTTTTACGTTTTCTTTTTGTTTTTCTTTCTTTTGTTTTTAATTACTTCCGTTTTTTTTTTTTTGACAATTTAAAAAGGCCTTTTTGTGCCTAATTCTTTACCCATTAAAGATTCAATCATCCAATCAACAAATCAATCAATTTCAATCTTCTTCTTCTTCTTCTTCTTCTTCTTTTTTTTCCTTTATCTTCTTTTTTCTTCTTCTTCTTTGCATTCTTTGCATTCTTTTTGCATTTTTCTTTGCATTCTTTGCATTCTTCTTCTTCTTGCATTTTCTTCTTTGCATTCTTCTTTTTCTTTGCATTCTAATTTTTCTTCTTTGCATTCTTTTTTTTAGGATTTCTTCTTCTTTGCATTCTCCTTCTTTGCACTTTTCTTCTTTGCATTCATTGTCTTCTTCTCATTCTTGTTTGAATTCTTCTTCTTTGCATTATTCGTTTAAGGATTCTTCTTCTATTTGTGTGTGTGTCCTTCTTTTTATTCTTTGCATTCTTCTTCACTGGTTTTTGTACTGTTTGGTATCATCGTCGCCGTCGTAGTCGTCATCATCGTCATCATCATCGTTGTAGTCGTCATCATCATCATCATCATCATCATCATCACCATCAATCATCATCATCATCATCATCATCATCATCATCATCATCATCATCATCATCATCATCACTTTTTGTTTGCTCATGCCAAAAGCTGTGTCAATTATTGATGTAAGCTAAGTACTGAAGCCTACATTAAAACGTTCTTATGTTGTAAAAACAAATATATTATGTCCAGATTATCTCCAGCAATGGCAAGCTCTTAGCATTACAACTTCAAATGTCCTTGCTGCTTTTTCTTTTAAAAAATGGATTTAAAATATATCTTAAATAGAAAAAAGCTCAGGAAAGAAAACACAAACACACACGTGTGCACGCACACACGCACACACACACACACACACACACACACACACACACACACACACAACACACTAAGACCAGCACAAAACCAAAGTAAACATCGTCAACAATCAGAAAACACAACCAGAAAGCAAAACAACAGCAGTAGGAATGTAAACCAGTCTCGGACAGTTTCCGCATTGGTTTCCTGGTGCGCTTTCCCGGAGAGAAGACTGCAGAGTGGGTGGGAGTATGGAACCACGGGACAGAGGCAGGCTGGGAGTATGGAACCACGGGACAGGGAGGTGGGAACCGCATTTAGGTGTTGAGTTGTCGGCGTAGGACCCGTCTGGAGTGCAGTTAATCGTCTGCACCCTTGGTGTTGTGCTCCCTTGTTTCCCTCTATTTCTTTTGTGGGGATCGGGTGTGTTGTTTAGAAAAAGGGAAAATATTTAGCAGGGGTTTTATTAATTCGAAAACAGACACAGAGGGGGATCTGTACAATTTTATCATTGTTAGTTGGAAAAACAACAGGAAAATGACAGAACAATTCATAACAACAAAAAAAAGGAAAAACGAAAGACCCGTGTACTAAAGAAAAGAAGAAGAAAAAAACGAGATAGATAAACAACGAAGAGGATACACAAAAACAGAAACAAAAAAAAAACCCAAATAAAACAATACACTAAGAGAATTCAATCAAAACACACACAACACCCCGCAGCACGTACACACGCACGCACGCACGTACCAAAAAACGCACGCCGTTTAATAGAGCTTGTTATCAGATCGTGTCCTCAAGTTGTATCGTCATCATTACCGCAGCGCAGTGTCGCCCAGTCAAATCTCGAGGCCAAGTGGGGGTTTTTTTCTCTCTCTCTCTTCTCTCTCTCTCCTCCTTTCTCTTCTCTTCTCTCTCTCTCTCTCTCTCTCTCTCTCTCCTCTCTTCTCTCACCACACCGTTCTGCCCCAGTCCCCCCCTTTTCGGCTTTGTTCCCCCTCAGGGGGATTATGACCAGTCCTTGGTCGCCAATTATCCCTGCAGCAGTTTTGATTTGGTGTTCGGGGATCAAAGAGGATTTTTCATTGGACGGTGGAAGCTCAGTGACCTCCACCCCTTTGTCCCTTCTCGTCTCCCTAACGAACTGTTGATTCTTCCTCTTTTCCTTTTGATGGGCCATTCCATTCGCACGCACCAAAAACACACACACCCACACCACAACACACACACCACACACACACACACCACACCCCAAAACACACACACAACATTGACAGCAAAAAAAAGAATCTGAGTAGGCAGAAGAGGGAAGAAAGGTAAAAAGTTTCAGGCAGAAAATAAGAACAGAAGAAGCAAGGAAGAAAAATATGCAAGAAGAGAACGAAGAAGAAGAAAAGTGCAAACAAACAGAAATGCAAACAAGACGAAATGTGCAAAGAAGCAGAATGCAAAAAAAAAAGTGTACGAAGAATGATAAAACAAAGCAAAAGGGAAAAAGAATGCGAAAAAGAAATGGTGCTAAGAGAAGAATGCAAATAAAGGGGAAGAAGAATGCACGCACAGCCACAACATACACACACATCTCTCTCTCGCCCCAACCAGACACCCACACACACAGATACAGACAGACACAAACACACACACACACCCCAGAAAAAACACACAACCTCTCGCACCACACACACACACAAACACCCACACACAACACACACCGTTTTCACATTTTAACTGGCAACATCCTGCAAGGAAAAGCAATCAAAGCATTAAGTTTCATCTCCCTGCTGCCAAGCTGCTCACAAACAGGCTTGTGGTGACTTGCCAAAGCTGATCATTTCCTTTTAAACCAGTGAGCGGATTAAGCAACCTGTTTCCCAGCCTTTTTAGCAGGAACAACAAGCAACTGAAACACCCTTGAACTCGGTGAGCAAACTGGCCACTTCGTTATCAAAATGAATTCGTTTCCATGATTACACTTTGGAATGGACTTCTCTTTATTCCCGCCACAAAGGGACGGGAGCTGTGTGCGTTGCTCTAATGGCTTTGCCTTCCCGCGTTCTTTGATGGTGATCACGACCAAAGTCGCGACATGACACGAACTGCATTTTTTGATATGTTGGGGTGGATTAGCTGAGAATTCAGGGCTTGAGACTGGAGATCTGATGGCAAACTTCTTGTTGTTGTTGTTCTTTTCTTCTTGTTTTCTTCTTCTTCTTTCTTCCTCTTCTTTTTCCCTTTTTCTCTTCTTCTTTCTTCTTCTTCTTCTTCTTTCTTCTTTTTTTCTTCTTCTTCTTTTTTCTTCTTCTTCTTCTTCTTTTTCTTCTTCGCCCAAGGCTCATACAATAGCAATTGATGTATGGTATATGAACGAAAATGCTTCACGCTGCCGTTAAGCGCCTAAGAAGTCAGGCCCAGCGTATCCGATTTCAGCTTTGGAGAGAATACTTATTTTTATTTTACACTTTATGGGAAAAATAAAGAAAGATTATTGTATTTTTTATTTTTTTTATTTTTTTTAATTTATTTATTCTTTTATATCGAGGATAATTGAATAAGCACTCATGTGCTTTCTTACATCCAGTCCCCGTGTGCATACAGTTTTGTCAATTTTGTCATCTGTTTCCACCGGCGCACAATGGCCTACTCTTCCGAAAAACGGAACAGGATTTAACGTGTGCGCAAGATGTTCTGCATGCGTTCGAACACGGGGCCTCGGTTTATAGTCTCATCCGAAGATGGCCCCAGAAGGCAGCAAAGAGACACTAAGGAGGTGTCAGGGGGAACAGGAACAAGGCAGAAACAAATAATTGGATCGCAATAGAGGACATTTCAAGCACAGAATGTCCAGAAGGTGGGGATGCTGTTTATACTGACATGCTCCCAGCATCCCCACGGGGGAGAGGTAGCAAGGTGAGGGCCCACAGAAGCTCCATCAGCTTGATGGAGTAGCTTTGCTGTGGAACTCTCACTGGTTGGGGTCTGGGGTAGCTGAGTGGTCAGAGCACTTGTTCTCCTCCAGCCAAGGTTAAGCAGCGTCGAGTGTGGTTACCAAGTGCATGGGTGACCGTTTGCGCGCCTTGGCTTCAGTACAGTCCCCAAGTTTCATCATCATCATCATCATCAGCCTCTTGACCTTGGCGGTCGTGGGGGAGACACGAAAGACGATGCCGTGGTAAGCCTCCTCCATCCATCTCGGTCCTCGGCTCTTCGCAGTAGTGCCGAGTCATTCATCCTGGTCCATTCTCTGATGTTGTCCATGCATGACTTGTTCTGTCTTCCCCTCTTTCTGCCACCTTTGAGTGTTCCCTGCAGTACTGTTTTTGGCAGAGTGTTGTGGCGGGTGACGTGGCCGAACCATGTCAGCTTTTTCTTCTTGACGATGGTGAGAAGGGGTTCCTGTGGACCTGCCAGCCGTGTTATTTGACTCTTGACAAATTCATTGGTCTTTCGTTCTCTCCAGGATATGCCCAGCAGTTTTCTATGGCATTTTGCTTCAAATGACTGGATTCGCTTTGCTGTTTCAGCAGTCAATGTCCAGGTTTCACTTCCGTACAGCAGGATAGTCTGAATTAGGGCTTTGTAGAGCTTTAGTTTGATTGGGAAACTGATCTCTTTACTTTTCCATATGGTGGTGAGTTTTGTCATGGAAGATGTTGCCATGGCTATTCTGACTTTGATTTCTGTCGGCGATCGCCCGTCCTTTGTGAGTGTAGCGCCAAGGTATTTAAAAGCGTCTATCTCCTCCAGTTGCTGGCCGTTCATGTAAATTTTAGCAGTGGCCTTGCTCGTGCTGTTCACAAGTACTTTACTTTTCTCCGAGCTCACCTCCATCCCATATGCTCCAGCTCTGTTCTCAAGTCTGGTCGTAAGATCTTGCAGCTCTGTGTCACTTCCGCCATGAGGTCAATGTCATCGGCAAACCGCAAGTTGTTGAGGGGTCTTCCGCCAATGGAGATGGTAGAGTGGAAGTCATGGAGGGTCTCTCTCATAATGTTTTCCAAGAACAGATTAAACAGGACTGGAGATAACAGGCATCCTCGTCGGACCCCAACTGTGGTTTTGAAGTAGTCTCCGACCTGATTGTTCAGAAGGACTGCACTGCTTGCGGTGTTGTATAGTGCTTGAATGGTTTGCACTAGTCCTTCTTCAAACATTCTGAGGACCTGCCACAGGCCTTCGTGCCATACTCTGTCGAAAGCCTTCTTGAAGTCGATGAAGTTGTGGAACAGGTCTCTCTGATGTTGAAGATGTTTTTCCATCAGGATGTGGCAGTGAAAAATCTGTTCGATTGTGCTCCTGCCTGCCCTGAACCCAGCTTGTTCCTCTGCAAGGTGTTCTTCTGCCTCCTTCTTGAGTCGATTCAAAATAACTTTGAGCATGATCTTGCTGGCGTGGCTGATGAGGCTGATTGTTCTATAGTTTTTGCATTGCAGTAAATTCCCCTTCTTGGGCAGGGGTATGATGAGTGATTGTGTCCATTCTGTTGGCCACTGTTTTGTCTCCCAAATCTTCTGACAGATAGCTGTAACATGTGTGATGACTGTTTCACCACCATGCTTGAGCAGCTCTGCGGGTATGTTGTCTGCTCCTGGGGACTTTCCTACTGGTAAGCTGCGGATGGCTTCTTCCACTTCTTCCCTCAGTATAGATTATGGCGAGGGTGCTCTTGATGTTGCTTCTTTCTCTTCTATCCAAGTTTACCCAGCTGTAAATGGGTACCTGCTGTCTTTAGTGTCAGGGGAGGTAAAGCAGAAAGGGGCATATGATGAGGCCGCCCTTAATAATATGCTGGATCCTGGAGAAGCTGAGGTCTCTGACATCTGCCCGTTACCCCCCCCCCCCCCCTCCCCCCCCCCCCACGAAGACACAGGTTATGGGAACAAGTTAAAAAATATATATATATACCTTGTAATCCATTTTGATGTAGCCGTTCAAGGTCTAGTGTGTAAAGTCACATAAGTCACATAATTATAAGAAGACATCATCATCATTTGTCGAAAAAAACTTTAGTTCCTCAGTGATCTTGTGTTAAAAGAGTAAGAGAACAATTTTTTAAAAATAATATATTAACAGTAGATGGATCTGTACCCTCCGTCTTTCGAAGAAGAATGATTTATTTCTTACCAGTAGCGTGGATTATATGATTATTACCCAGCATGCATTTTGCAAAACTCCAGAGGGGCAGGCTACGCCCTGTTCAACTTGCCTTGTTCAACACTACCTGAACTAGTCAGCACAGGCGTTTCCCAAAGACATACGGGAGAAGCGAGTGGATTCATCCATCACCGCTTTAGTCTATACCTCTGTACTATATTTGTCTATCAACTCTTTGGTCTATATGTGTTTACTATATTTATCTATTAACTCTTTGGTTTATAGCTCTGTACTATATTTATCTATTAACTCTTTGGTATGACTTGGTCAATTGTATCACAGCAACACTTCTTTTTTGTGCAAATGAAAGAAAGAAAGAGAGACAGACAGAAAGACTGACAGACAGACATACAGACAGACATAAAGAAAGAAAGAAAGAGAATGAAAGAAAGAATAAAAACACTAAAGAAAGAACGAAAGACATGTCTAGTTTGCATGCCCTTCCTTTTTGCCCTCCTTGGGGGTTTGCTTCTACATGAAAAAAACAACAAACAAACAAAAACCAAACACACAAAGACCAGCCAACAGCATCAGCAACAACCAAACAAAGAAACAAGCACAACTCAGCAATCTTTTCCATCAGGAAAATCCTGATGGAAAACTCTAGCGGTTTCGTTATTTGGTTTTGTTGTTGTTGTTGGCGACGTTGTTTTCTTTACTTGGTAAACACTCAACAAGCCGTGAAGAGATTTTCTATTCTAAAAAAAAACACCAACAAAAACAAACAAAAAAACCCAAACAACAAAAATACTTTCACAATTTACGTCCAAATCGATTAGCTCAACTTTCTTTTAAGTAAGACGTGAAAGCAGATGTATCCATTTGATGTCGTTAAGTCTCTCTCTCTCTCTCTCTCTCTCTCTCTCTCTCTCTCTCTCGATGGCATTATCACTCATTTCACCTAAGCCTGTTATTCCTTAGGTGCTGAAGCTAAAAAAACAAAACCTCCCTTGAAAAACAAACAACACATTATCTTCTACATTATTTCCTTTACCTTCTGCTGGAGAACACTTCTCTGCTAATTTACATTCACTGATGTTAACATCACGATTTTCTGCATCACTTTTTATTTGCATCTGACCAATTCCTTATTCATTCTGTTCACTTATAATTATGGACACGTCGGCCACAGAAAACAGCGTCCTTTCCAGACCGTCTATTTAATCAAGGCATAGAAAACAATAACTGTCCTGGCAGTGGGAAAAGTACGGCACACAGAGGAAGTGACGTCAGCAATCATTTATTTGTATTTTATTTATCTATTTATTCTCTTATATCGAGGATAATAGAATAAGCACTTATGTATTTTTTACATCCCGCGTGTATGCGGTTTTGTAAATTTTGTCATCTGTTTCCACCGGCACACGATGGCCTACCCTTACGAAAAGCGGAACACCATTTAACGTGTGCGCAATATGTTCTGCGTGCGTTCGAACATGAGGCCTCGGTTTATAGTGTCATCCGAAGGCGTGCTATGCCTTAAGGGAAAGTATTCTTTTCTGAGAAGTAGTCGTCAACATTTACGCAGAGGAATATGCTACGTTTCTAATAGATCAATCATAATCGTGTGTATTTAATGTGATGATTTATGGTCATAGATTAATACACTTCTATGTGGATAAGTGTAGCACTCTGCGGGAGTTATCTACTTTGCCCAAAAGACAACACAAATTCCCATCAAAAATTCAATTTTGGGGATGGAATGCATTTTGCAATTTGCCCATGTATGTCTTTGCATTGTGATGTTTCTTGTAAGTGTTGATCAGCGTGCATATTCCTACTTCTGAGAAATGTATCGATTGCTGCAAAGTGTGT
>CM054135.1:15143489-15158489 GCA_028751875.1 Rapana venosa
AATCAAAAATACATGACTATTGGTAATCTTCTCCCCACAAATACAGTTTACATCTTTCACGTACTTTGTCCTGAAAGCATTTAGTTTAAATCTGTACATAAGGATAACATATTTCTACGATTAGACCAACCACAGACTTTGTTAGAAATTAAAGTATTTCGAAAATCTATCACATTGCTTGTACAGCCATTATAGAGGCAATAGCCAGAATATTATTTTTTTCTTTCTGAAGTGCTTTCCAGCAAGCGTTTTGTAGCAAGCTGTATCCCTCATGCAGAGATAAGGCTACGTTTATTTCACAAGAACTATTTTTATTTCTCGCGCCATATTTTGCAAGACTGTCAACTTTTTCATTAAAAAGATACCAGTGTGTGAGGGAACCAACAGAAAGTAACAGTACTACCTCTTAAAATCAAAAGTGTACCAGATGCCGGATTTCAATGATTAGGTCTTTTCTTACTTTAAAAGTTGAATTTCTTAAAGCATGTAAAACCGATTTAGAATCAACACACAAAAGTATGTTGAATATGTCTTTAGGGAAGTCAAGTACATAGTTTAGTGCCAACGCTATAGCAGTTAGCTCAGCTGTAAATATGTGTGTGTGTGTGTGTGTGTGTGTGTGTGTATGTGTGTGTTTGTGTGTGTGTGTGTGTGTGTGTGTGTATGTGTGCGTGTGTGTGTGTGTGTGTGTTGTGTGTGTGTGTGTGGTGTGTGTGTGTGTGTGTTGTTCTCAGCTGTGTAATTTCATTCTGATTTGGCACGGAAAGTGAATGTCGGAGTAATTGAGATATAGATCTAGAAATGGGCAGGGTTTTTAGCTATCTTTCAACCTCTCTGTCTTCTTCTGTCCCTGTTTCTTTCGCTTTTTCTTTCTTTCTGCCTGTCTGTCGTCTGTCTTATACAAAATCTGCCTGTCTGTCTGTCTGTCTGTCCGAAGCTCTCTCTTCATCTCTCTCTCTATCTCTCTCTCTCTCTCTCTCTCTCTCTCTCTCTCTCTCTCTCATCTCTCTCTCTCTCTCTCTTTTCGTGCGTTGTGTGTATATGTGTGTGTATGTGTTTGTGTGTGTGTGTGTGCGCGCGCGTGTTGCGTGTATGTGTGTGTGTGCGCGCGCAAGCGTGTATGTGTGTGTGGGTGCGTGCACATGCGCACTTTCATATCTCCCTTTTGTAAATGTTCAACTGCCCTTTTGCCTTTAAAGGTGAGATCACTGAATTTGAAGAAAGGTGGAAAGAGGGGGGAGGGGGAGCTGGTGGTGGGGAATGGGTCTGGAAAAATCAATGATTCCAGCTTCCCTCGATGAACAAACCGAGATGCTGTTTAGTGTAGTCTCTAAGTCTGATAACTACACTGGAACTGGAGACCATATGCAACAACAAGTTGTTCATGTTTGTTTGTTATGCTTTGTTTTTAAGTGAGGCTTAAAGGACAGCCGAGACCTTTTCCCATTAGTGAAGTCACCCATGTATGCAATTTGCTGCCCTCAGAATTTTTTCTTCTCTCTTTGTCTTTTTGAATAAGTCCTTCTATCTATATTTGTACCTGTGTGTGTGTGTGTGTGTGTGTGGTGTGTGTGTGTGTGTGTGTGTGTGTGTGCGCGCGCGCGCGCGTCCGTGTTTTGTGTATGTATGTGTGTGTATGTATGTGTGTGTATGTGTGTGTTCCTGTTTTCTTTTTCTTCAATGTATATGTTTGCTTGTTTTATTCGTGGTGTTTTTGCTAGGTATTTCAGTTCTGATCTCTGTCTGTCTGTCTGTCTGTCTGTCTGTCTGTCTGTCTGTCCTGTCTTCTCTCTCTCTCTCCTCTCTCTCCTCTCTCTCTCCTCCTCTCTCCTCACTCCTCTCCCCCCCCCCCCCCCCCCTCTCTCTTCTCTCTCTTTCTCTCTCTTCTCTCTCTGTCTCTCTCTGTCTCTTTCTCTCTCTCTCTTCGTCTGTCTATCTCTCCTCTTTCTCTCTCTGTCTCTATCTCTGTCTCTTCTCTGTCTCTCTGTCTCTGTCTCTTACTTGTCTTCTGTCCTCTCTCTGTCTCTGTCTCCGCTCCTTGCTGTTCTCTTCTCTCTGTCTCTCCTCTCTCCTCTCCTCTCTCTGTCTCTCTTCTCTCTCTCTCTCTCTCTCTCTCTCTCTCTTAAACTTTTTTTTCTCAATTGCCCTTTTCGTTTTCAGATGAGATCACTGAGGTTGAATAGGAAAGCTGGGAGAAAGGGGTGCGGGAGAAGAATGGACAGAGAAAAAACCCAAAATCAATGATTAGACTGACCCTCAAAGAGCACAATGAGGCTGGGCTTGGCTTTGTTCTGTCTTGCGCTGCTGTGTTTCGCTTTGTTGGTCTTTGCTTAAAGAACAAAGAGTATGCCTAATTTGTGTTCATCTACCCTATGTTGCCTGTCCTCTGGTTTCTGTCCATTCTCTTCTTCTTTTTTCTTTTTCTTTTTTTTTTTCTTTGTTGTGTCGTGTCTTCTTTCTTGTTCGTTGTTCTTTCTTTCTTTCTTCTTCTTTCGTTTTTCTTTCTTTCTTTTTCTTTCTTCTTTCTTTCTCCCTTCTTTCTTTCTTTCTTTCGTTCTTTTTTTTTTTTGTTTCTTTCTTTCTTTCGTTCGTCAGTTCGTTCGTTCTTTCTTTCTTTCTTTCTTTCTGAATTTCTTTCGTTCTTTCTGTCTTTTTTCTTTTCGTTCGTTCGTTCGTTCGTTCTTTCTTTCGGTTTTTTTTTCGATTTTTTTCTTTCTTTCTTTCTTTCTCTTCTTTCTTTTTTTCGTTCGTTCTTTCTTTCTTTATTTCTTTCTTTCGTTATGTCTTTCTTCTCTGCCTTTCTTTCTTTCTTCGTTCTCTCTTTCTTACTTTCTTCTTTCTTTTCTTTTCGTTCGTTCGTTCGTTCATTCGATCTTCTTTCTTTCTTTCTTTCTTTTTCTGTCTGTCTGTCTGCTCTGTCTTTCTTCTTTTTTCTCTTCCTTTGTTTCTTTCTTTCTTTTTGTCTTCTTCTTTCTGTCTGTCTTTTTTTCTGTCTGTCTTTCTTTCTTTCTTCTGTTATTTTCCCGTACTTGTCTCAATCTCTTTAAATATATACATGTTTATTTATTTGTCTATGTTTCCTGCTGACTGTTTTTCCCCCCAAATATCTCTGTCTGTTTTTGTCCATCCTCTCCCCTTCTGTGTTTCCGTCTCTGTATAATCTGTCTCTCTGTTTCTGTCTCTCTGCGTCTCTGCATTTGTGTCTCTGTATCTGTATCTCTGTCTCTCTGTGTGTCTCTTTCTGTCTCTCTTTCTAATTTCTCTTTCTCTTTCCTCTCTTCATAATTATGTACCCTCTCTCCTCTACTCTCTCTCTCTCTACTCTCCCTCTCCCAGTCATACATCACACACACACACACGCACGCACGCACGCACGCACGCACGCACGCATGCACGCATGCACACACACACACACACACGCACGCACACGCGCGCGCACACACGCACACTGACTCAATTATCTAATCACACAACATGAACACTAGGTCCTGAGTCTTGCCAGTATCCAGCACACCTGATTTCTAGAAAGTCTTGACAACAGGAAACGTTCGTTGCAGGTTATTTAATGTTTAGTCCTTGGACTGGCAAAGCACTGTCCTTTAAGTCAATTCAATTCGAATCGAATCGATTCACTTTATTATCTCAGAGATAGAGAAGTTCAAGCAGGTAAAAATCCATACATGAAAACAGTAAACATGTAAACATGATAATATCACTGAAACAAGACCACAACACGATATCCTAACATCAGGGAGCAGTACAACGCAGGAGACAGAAGAAGCAGACAGACAAAATAATGGGAAGACAACATTAGAGGGTGACTCTCCGTTTTAGAGACTATTAAGTATTTAGAATCGGAATTGAGACCGTAATGGCCTCAAGTCGAACGAACTGCTACAGAAAGCTAAAAACCGCAAAGAGTGGAGGAAGCTGGATGCAAAATCTTCAGTAGTGCCTCAACAGTCTTCAAGACTACGTCTATAGGTACAAGGAACAATGTAGTGTCTGTTGATGTCTCCTTCCCTGTTTTTGCTGTGTCTATCTTGGTCTGTTGTCCAGTAGACCAAACTACTCTGGCCGAATTGTCAATCGTTTCTGAGCTGCTTCCAATTTTATGGCATTACACTGGTAGAGGTTTGTCCATCCTCTCCCTTTCTTTTCCTCTCCTCTCCTCTCTTTCTCTTGAGGCCCTGGTGTGTTCAGGGATGGAAGAAAGAAAGGAATTCGATGCTAAGGGTAGTTCTGGAAGAACACAGGGGTAGGACAGTTCAGTCCTAGTCTCCAATAATCAC
Organism: Rapana venosa; assembly: GCA_028751875.1. Classification (NCBI taxonomy): domain Eukaryota; kingdom Metazoa; phylum Mollusca; class Gastropoda; order Neogastropoda; family Muricidae; genus Rapana; species Rapana venosa. The sequence continues at coordinate 15,147,782 of CM054135.1, forward strand.
CGGTGTTGTTGTAGTTGTTGTTGATGTTGATGTTGATATTGTTGTTGTTGTTGTTGTTGCAGTTCATGTTGTTGTTGATTATGTCGTTGGTGGTAGTGCTGTTGTTATTGTTGCTGTCGATAATTATGATGTTGTTGTTGTTGTTGATACTCTTGTTCGTGTTGTTGCTGATTTTGATGGTGTGGTGGTGATGTTATTGTATTTACAGGAAACAGCTGACACAGCATTTGGTTGAGCCGAGCACGTCACTCCTCAGAATATTTACTTTGCCAGAATCAGGGTGTTTGAATTCAAACAGTTATCGTTTATTTTTCTCCCTTCTTTAATTGGTTTAGCTCTGTTCCTTGCTTTATACAACTGTTAACTAAAGGATAAAAATCAACACTATGTTTTCAATCAGAAAAACACACACAACTAAACCTTTAAGCAAATGTTCTCTCGTGTTTTTTTTCTTCTTTCCAATAATCAGTTTGGTGTGGTGTTTCTTATGCAAACAGATATGAGTGAACGTGTTGGGTAATTCTTAACAATGACTAGTATTGGGAACTAGTGGAAACTGAACAGAGGTGTTGGAGTTGGAAGGGGGCAGGGGGAGGGCTTTTTCAAAGGAGATGGTGCTTTTTTCAGTTAGTTTAAGGTCCCTCCCTGATCCTCCCTGTGTCTTGACATATGTTCGCTACCTTGATACATTGCATTGTTTGTTTCGTTCTTCGTTCTCCTTCTGTTATACATGTTCCCTGTTTGCAGCCTTTTTCTCTTTACTGCTTCAAACTCGTAATCTGTCTGTTCTTGGGTTTTGGTTTTTATTTGGGTGTGGTTTGTCGGCCATTACCCAAGTTTAAAATTTTATGTATGTGCGCGTGCTCGCATAAGCACGACCATACACAGGCACGCGCCCTCGCGTCCGTCTGTGTAAGTGTGCGTGTGTGTGTGTATGTGTGCATGTGCTGGGGAAGGGGTGCATATAAGTGTGCGTGTGCACACGCGCACGCACGCGCGCGTGAACGTCTGTGTGTGTGTGTGTGTGTTGTCTGCCTGCATGCATATCACTCGGTTATTCATAACAGCTGTCTTTCTGTTTCTATACCTCTCTCTCTCTCTCTCTCTCTCTCTCTCTCTCTCTCTCTCTCTCTCTCTCTCTCTCTCTCTCTCTCTCTCTCTCTCTCTCTCTCTCTGTCCCCATTATCAGACACACTGCAACATACAAACAGTCGCACAAACAAAGAGAGAGAGAGACAGAGAGAGACAGACAGAGACATAGACAGAGACAGAAACAGACAGAGACAGACAGAAACAGACAGAGGCAGACAGACAGACAGAGACAGACAGAGACAGACAGACAGACTGAGAGACAGACAGACAGACTGAGAGACAGACAGAGAGACAGACAGACAGACAGAGAGAGACAGACAGACTGAGAGACAGACAGACAAACAGACAGAGAGAGGCAGAGGGGGGGGGAGAGGCCGGATCAGGTGGAGACAGTGCAGGCTGTGTGGCCGGCAGTGTGGCTGCCGCTCTATGGCGGACACTGGTCTGCACTCTGTCTGCTCGTGTCCGTAACCCGACCACAAGGTGGTGTCACCCGTTACCATGGAAACCCTTTCCTTGCGATGAGGACAATAGAAATAATAATGATAAACTTAGTGCCGTCTTTCCTCCTCCTCCTCTCCCTCCTCTTCTTTGTCTTCCTCTCCTCTACTGTTTTTTTTTATGGTTTTTTTGTTGTTTTTTTGGGGGGGAGGGTCGTGTGTGTGCGTGTGTCTTCAATTTTACGTCTGTTCACTTAAAGTGATATTAGACGAATGTGTGTGTGTGTGCGTGTATGTGTGTGTGCGTGTGCGCGTATGCGTGTGTGCGTGCGTGTGTGTGTGTTTGTCTATGTGTGTGTGCGTGCGTGTGTGTGTGTTGTATGTGTGGTGCGTGCGTGTGTGTGTATGTGTGTGCGTGCGTGCGTGTGCGTGCGTATGTGAGTGTGGTGTGTTTGCCTGTATATGTGTGTGTGTGTGTGCGTGCGAGTGTCTGTGTATGTGTCTTTGTGTCTGTGTGTCTGTGCGGCTTTGTTTTACGTCCCCTATTATTCATATCAATCGTTCTGACTTACTGATACATATCACGCAACATCACTTACGCTTGCAAACTTTTTAGCTAGGACCATGCTGATACACCTGAATGTAAGATTGCCAGCAGACAGACAGACAGGCAGACAGACTGGCAGGCAGGCAGGCAGGCAGGCAGGCAGGCAGACAGGCAGGCAGGCAGCAGGACAGACAGGCAGGCAGGCAGACAGGCAGGCAGGCAGGCAGGCAGGCAGGCAGGCAGGCAGGCAGGCAGGCAGGCAGGCAGGCAGGCAGGCAGGCAGGCAGGCAGGCAGACAGACAGGCAGGCAGGCAGGCGGGCAGACTGGCATTCACACATCTTAGGAGTAGTCTCCCTGCCTTTGTCTCTGTCTGTGTCTCTCTGTGTCTCTCTTGCTCTCTGTCTCTTTCTCTAAGTCTTTTTTCTCTCTGTCTTTGTCTGTCTGTCTGTGTCTCTGTCTGTATGTCTCCTCGGGCTGTTCTTTCTTTTCTCTCTCTTTTTTTCTTTCGTCTCTTGTCTGTCTTGTGTCTTCTCTCACATACATTCTCTCTCCCTCACTCTCTTCTCTGTCTCTTCTCTCTTCTCTCTTCTCTCTCTCTCTCTCTCTTCTCTCTCCACACACACACACACACAACACACACATACAATTACACACATACATAGACACACATTCACACACATACTGGAATGGATTGAAATACAGTAAACTATAAGTAATAAATGAAATAAAATAATAATGTTTAAAGGAAACAAAAAAAATAACAAACAAGCAAAAGTCTAACCCCCCACCAAAAAAAATAATAAAAAAACCCTAATAAACAACACTCCCACACCCCCCCCCCAAAAAAAAAAAAAAAGAAAAACACAAAAACCCAAACAAACAAACAAACAAAAACAAACAAACCAAAACCAAAGCCAAAAAGGAAACCAAGAAAGTCGGTTAACACGAAACTAAAGCTATCCCCGGTCCTGTTTGTGTGTAGCTGTGTTACGTGTCCTGCTCTGTGTTTGTATACAAACAGAAACCAGAGCAGCTCTAGTATTCACTGTTTGTCAAACTGCTTCTCTCCCCTGCCTTGTTTGTGTAATGCAGCTACCATAATATACCTAGCTGATGGTTTCAACAACCATCACTGTTTTGTTTTGTTTTATAATCTAGTAATCACAACTATTTCAAAATGAATAAAAACAAATGACGCAAGTGTTCTTTTCTCTTTATTTTGTGTTTGTTCTCTACACGTTAAGCAATAAACACAGGCCGATATCAGAACAATGCATCATGAGTAGAATGAAGTGAAAAGGACGTCATAACTGTGAAATACGAAAAACTAATATTTTTCAGCAATTTTTGTTTATCATTATCTTCAATCTTCTTCTTGACACTCCTTTGCGCTAGTCAGATGAACGGCTCAGTCAGTGTCTGAGATACAGACACAGGATCACTGACAGGTGTTCATCTTCACATTGCTGTACACAGAGTTCCTGGGCCAGTGGAGTGGAGTCAGGCCAGGTCTGTTTTCGTTAGCGTCGTGTGTGGCGGGCAGGACTGCAGCACACCTGTTGATGTGGCAGATGCAGCACACCTGTTGATGTGGCAGGACTGCAGCACACCTGTTGATGTGGCAGGACTGCAGCACACCTGTTGATGTGGCAGGACTGCAGCACACCTGTTGATGTGGCAGGACTGCAGCACACCTGTTGATGTGGCAGAACTGCAGCACACCTGATGATGTGGCAGGACTGCAGCACACCTGATGATGTGGCAGGACTGCATCACAGCTGTTGATGTGGCAGGACTGCAGCACACCTGTTGATGTGGCAGGACTGCAGCACACCTGTTGATGTGGCAGGACTGCAGCACACCTGTTGATGTGGCAGGACTGCATCACAGCTGTTGATGTCTGGCTGTCAGTCTCGGGGGGACAGCTCGGTGGTCAGAGCGCTAGCTTTTCCCCAGCCAAGGTGAAGCAGCATCGAGCGTGGTTACACTTGTACGAGTTACCGTTTGCGCGCCTTGACTTCAGCAGAGTTCCCCAGTTCACCCAGCTGTCAATAGGTACCTGTCCTCTTTAGGGTCAGGGAAGGAGGGAGAGGAGATGAGCGCCGCCCTTAATATGGTGACCCTAGAGAAGCTGATGTCTCGGATACCTCGCTCCCCTACGACGACATAGGTTATGGGACACCATTGTACTCTACCTTTGTCAGACTAGCTGTCTAAGATGTTATTTATAAACCAGCAAAAGCCAACAAAACGTCACATGTGCACTTATTGTTAATGCTGTGTGACTTTTTAAACACTTTCGTTGGGAACAAAGACACAAATGGACACGAACATGGCAGAAACCGCACTAAAGATAAAAATGCACCGTACTGCCCTCTGTCCCCAGGAGTCCACAACTCTGGGTTACCCACGTCAGGTCCATGACCTCCCTTATACGGCTTAAAACTTTGCGCTCTCTGAAAAGCTTAAGAGCGTTTTTCCAGAACAAAAAGTGTTAAGAGAGTTTGTTGTTACATTTTTTTTTAAAATCTGTAATCCGCTTTAGAAGCAGTCTTACAGCTGAAGTTTTACATGTTGTCAGATGAAAATACACACGAAACCGCTCATTGCTCTGCTCATCAACGTTCAAACATCAACGGCAGTTATGTAGATCAAATTCCAGTGCAAGAAAAGACAGATAGCAAAGACACTAAAAAATCACACAAATTAAATCACACTACAGTCACGAAAACAAACAAACCTATTTAAAAAAAATTTTAAGGCAGTGGCGAACTAACATTATAACTTAACTTATATCATTATGGTGTAGACGTCAGGCGTTCCCCAGCTTGGCAGCCTGGAAGTCGCCCAGAGCGATGATGCACTCAGTGTGAGTCAGCACACCTGGGAACATCTGTGATATCGCTAACACACGATGGGGGAACAGTTCCCGTTTCTGGCTTTGCCCCTAATTGTGATACAGGTAGCCCTACTCAAACTTCACAGTCTTCACTCTGGAGTGGAAAGGGCAGGTTGGCACGCCAGAGCTTGCTTGTCGTGGCTGAAGACGATTCAACACACCATGTCCAAGGTATGACACAGGTTAAAGCAGGCGGTGGCGCTTTGTTTGCATCAGAAACAGGCAAAGCCTGTTTGGCTTGGTACATTGAACACATAGCATGAAAACCGACGGACGTTATAGCATAGTGACTAAGACCGTTCCACTTTATTTCCATGATGTCGTGGGATTGAATCTCGGAGGCGTCTGGTGAATTAAGGGTGGTGATTTTGACAAGCTCCCAGGTCAATTTTAGGTGCTTACTTCGTGCTACTCACACCTGTCCTAAGTGTATGACAACAGGTTAAAAGCACGCTTAAGATTGATAAAACAACGCTAAAGATGATACGACTGCTAAATTGAAACACAGGCATGAAAACCGACGACGTTATAGCTAGTGACAAAACCGTCCAAGATTAATACCATGATTCGTGGATTGAATCACACGTCTGGTGAATTACAGCTAGATTGAAGACAACCCCAGGTCAAGTTAAAGATGATACACCCAGATGCCTGACCTAAGTGAATACACATAAAGATTGAATACACACGCTAAAGATTGAAAACACACGCTAAAGATTGAATACACACGCTAAAGATTGAATACACACGCTAAAGATTGAATACACACGCTAAAGATTGAATACACACGCTAAAGATTGAAAACACACGTTAAAGATTGAATACACACGCTAAAGATTGAATACACACGCTAAAGATTGAAAACACACGCTAAAGATTGAAAACACACGTTAAAGATTGAAAACACACGCTAAAGATTGAAAACACACGCTAAAGATTGAAACACACGCTAAAGATTGAAAACACACGCTAAAGATTGAAAACACACGCTAAAGATTGAATAAGGTACCCGCAGTTGATGACAATAGATTGCAGAAACACAAACATGGCCGGCCAGCAGTCGTCAGGGATTCGGATTACGGCTACCTTCATGGTTGGCACGCACGATGGCGTACACACAGTGATGATCAGCATTGGTGAACCTCAGAGCTCTAGCTCAGGAAGGAATTATCAAAAAAAGAGTATATATGACAATCTATTTCTTTGGAAAAAAAAAAATGTATGGAATTTATATAGCGCTGAATCTTGTAAAGCAACAAATCAAAGCGCTCAGATTTTACTTTAAGTCACGGCAGATTTCTCTCCGTGAAATTCGGGCTGCTCTCCCCGGGGAGAGCGGGAGAACGCGTCGCCACTTAGCGCTGCGCCACCCTTTCACCCTTTTTTTTTTTTTTCTGCAGCTGTATTTGTTTCCCTATCAGAGTGGCTTTTTTCTAAGAATTTTGCCAGGGACAACTCTCTTGTTGCAGTGGGTTTTTTTACGTGCGCTAAATAATTACGTGTAACACACGGGACCTCGGTTTATCGTCTCATCCGAAAGACTAGCGCCCAGACCACCACTCATGGTCTAATGGATGGGGGAAAAATTTCCGGTCCAAACGGGGTACGAACCGCCGCACACTTCAGACCCGGACTTTTCACTTTCTAGACAGGCGCGTTACCTCTAGACCACCGATCCACCATAAAATAAAACACCAAAATAACACACTGCAATGATTTTTTATACAATAAGAATATATCTTGATGAAGGCTCCTCGGTTTTGGTTTGTTTGCTTTTATTTGGAGTTTTCTGCACACTAAAGTAAGTTTGGTTTGTTGTGTTTTTCAAAGTTCCAATTGGCTGCACTAAATAGTGCTAGAGATAAATGCATGCACACATACACACACATACACACACACACACACACACATCCCCCCACAACACCACCCCCCCCTACCCCCCCCCCCCCACACACACACCCCTCACACACACCACACACACACCACACACACACACACACACACACACACACACGCACGCACGCACGCACGCACGCACGCACACCTGGCCAATGTTACCCGACCCGTGACAACAAGATATGGTGTGTAAGGAAACAACACAAACACCAGGTGTAGAATGGAGGGGGGAACCAGACCTGGTGGAGGTCAGCATAGAACTGACTGCCTCTGCCCTCTCCTCCCCCTGCTGTCGGCTGCCGTCACACTGCTGTACATCTCAACCCAAGGGTCTCTGTCTGTCTGTCTGTCTGTCTGTCTGTCTGCAAGCTGAGGATTTATGAGCGGATGCCGCACACTGTGGGTGGTAGGGAGAGTGCAGAGGGGGTGTAGGGGGTTGGAGGCGGGAGGGGTAGGGGGTAGGGGGGGGGGGGTGGATGCAGGGGAGTGGGACTTGAGGCAATGTGCTTTATGGCTGTGAACGGTCACTGCGGTGCAGGATGTTTATGGTGGTGGCCGTAGGTGTAGTAGGGGTGGTGGTCGTGGTGGTGGTGGTGGTGATGGTGGTGGTGGTGGTTGCCATCAGAAATGCTGGTGTGCATAAGGGAAAGATACGTTTGTTTTCTTGTTAAGGGAGTTGACCATGACCGTAATGATGATGATGATGATAACGATGGTGACGACGACGACGACGACGATGATGATGATGGTGGTGGCGGTGGTGGTGGTGGTGGTGATGGTGATGGTGACGATGATGATGACGATGAGGATGATGGTGATGCTGCTGCTGCTGCTGATGGTGATGGTGATGATGATGCTGCCAGTTTAGAGGCTGGATTTAGTAACAGACCGTGTTCTGTTGCTGGTTTTGTCAAGGACAAATAGAGATGCATTTTCATCGTCATCCTCTCCCACATCGCCGTCCAGAGCACTGAGCTAACAAACAAAGCAGATAAATACAAAACATAAAAACATGTGCGGAAATAACCCGCAACAACAGACTGTTCTTCAGTAACAAGACATTACTTTCCTCCAGCGTTAGTAAAGAAACAACATTGTTCTGTATCATTTGACGGGAAACCCCAAGTTTCAATGGCTAGTTCTTTCATTCATTAACAAAGGAAAAAACAATATTCTTGATTTCTAAAGTTCGTTGGGATTAAAAGAAAAAAGAAACTTGCCAAAGTTTACCAAACTTTTCAATATCAGATCATTTCTTTTCTAAGACATGAAACTTTGATCTTTCCCTTGTTTCTACCAGGTAAAAAAAAACAACAACCACCGAACTTTCTTAAAGGACACAGTAAATGTCACGGCAACCAACACTGCTTGCTGCTTCGCACAGGGACAGACCTGGCCACTGCAGTGCAGTGTAGCCACGAAGCTCTTGCTGACTGTGGCAGACAAGGAATGTAAGGTTCCAAATACCACGCCACGGAATGGGATGGAGAGTGATTGGTTAACTGGACTTTAACGGCTCGTTAGCGACAAGACGTCTGACCTCTTCATGCCCGAACACACGAGCATAAACAAACAAAAGGAATGGAGATGGGGGGGGGGGGGGGGGGATGAAGGGGAAGGGTGGAGTGATGAGAGAGAGAGAGGGTGGGCAAATGGGGTGTGCATATGAGGAGTGCAGAGGTAATTAAGTGTCAGGGTGTATGTGTTTATTTGTGTGTGTGTGTGTGTGTGCGCGCGCACGTGTGTACGTGTGTACAGGTTGTGTGTGTGTGTGTGTGTGTGTGTGTGTGTGTGTGTCTCCTGGCTGCTTACCTATCTGCTTGTGTATGTGTCTGTCTGTCTGTCTGTGTTCATAGTCAGACGCTAGGAGCTGGAGATAAGCAGTTGACTCGTAATGACGTGTGTGTCTGCCAGGGAGTCAATGTGGTCAGTGAGCCAGCAAGAAAGGTGCACATGTTTGAGTGAGTGCCTGCACGATGAAGAAACACAAAACACTGGTCTGTTTGTATTGTTGTCGTCGTTGTTCTTGTTGATGATGTTGTTGTTGCTGTTGTTATTATTTCCATTTCATTTTTGGTGTCCTGCCCTCAACAGCCAAAAGCCCATCACCCTGCGGAGTGTACAACTTTTAATGTGTGTGCGTGAGTGTGTGTGTGTGTGTGTATGTGCGTGCGTGCGTGCGAGCGTGTGTGCATACATTTGAATTTGTAATAAAAACACAAAAAAACTTTAATTGTAACTGGCTGCATGTGAATAAGTAGGATGAATGAAAGCGCTTTGATTTGGGTTTTTTTGTGTAATATATAGCGCTATATAAATTCCATCTGGTGTGTTGTTGTTGTTGTTGTTGTTGTTGTTATTATTATTATTTTATTGTTGTTGTTGTTGTTGTTGTTGTTGTTGCTGTTGCCGTTATTGCTGTTGTTGTTGTTGCTGCTGCTGCTTCTGTTTCTGATTCTGCTGCTGGTTTTTTTTGTTGGTGACGGTTGTATTGCTACTGCTACTGTTGTTGCTGACTTTGTTTGTGATGTTGTTTCTGCTACTAGTATTGCTGCTGGTTTTGCAGCCACCACTGCTGCTGCTGCTGCTGCTGCTGCTGCTCTTTCTCTTGGAAACATTGATGTGGATGTTCAGCTGGTGCCTGGGTCAGCTGCTTTATTTGCGGGATGTGCCTCTGACATCTGAAGCCTGTGCAGGTGTCTGGTCGAGGTCACGGCAGGCAAACACGTGGGGTTTTGCTGAATACATCTATCTGTGTGTATCTTTCACTCTGTCCGTCTGTTTGCTCTTTCTTCTGTGTGTGTGTGTGTGTGTGTGTGTGTGTGTGTGTGTGTGTGTGTGTGTGTGTGTGTCTGAGTGCGTGATTGTGTGTGTGCGTGTGTGTGTGCGCGCGCGCGTGTGTGTGTCAAAGTCAAAGTCAAAGTCAAACTTTTATTTTCAGATGGTACATTGAATAAGCAGTGCATTTGCTTTTTTTCATCAAGCCATCTATCTAAAGAAAGAAAAAAAAAGCGAGAAAAAAAAAGATAATGTTTATGCAGACATAGAATAAAAAACCTAATCTATGGTAAACTATACAAATCAAACACAAAAAACCAATAACATATGCATATGTGGAATTAAAACAAAACAAAAAAATCAGAAAAATATTAGACCATACAATTCAAATAATTCAAAAATCTTGAAAAAATATCCGTCATAACACAAACAAACAAGCAACAAAGAAAAAACAAACCAAAACAAGTGTGTATGTGTGTGTGTGTGTGTGTGTGTGTGTGTGTGTGTGTGTGTGTGTGTGTGTGTGTTACTCTGTCTCTGCCTATGTCTCTGTCAGTCTCTCTGACTCTGTCTGTCTGTCTCTCTGTCTGTCTGTCTCTCTGACTGCCTGTCTGTTTTCCTCTCTGTCAGTCTGACTCCGTCTCTGTCTCTGTCTCTGTCTCTGACTCTCTCTCTCTCTCTCAAAGTGAAGGATATAATTATGTCATCATTTTACAGTGACGTGGGTATTCGATTTCCAATTGAGTCTGTGCCATTGCCTTTCAAATGTTGAAATGCTTTGTTTGTGTGTTTGTTTGTTTGTTTGTTTGCTTGGTTGTTGGTTTGTTTGTTGGTTTGTTTGTAGGTTTGTTGGTTTGTTTGTAGGTTTGTTGGTTTGTTTGTTGGTTGGTTTGCTTGTTTGTTTGTTTGTTCCTGTATTTATTCACTGGCTTTTGTGGTGGCTTGTGTTTTCTTGTCCTACTTGTTGTCCCTGTTTCTTATCCACCTTTAGTCTGACGAACATGTCGTAGAGTGTAACACGCCTACATGCCTTTAGCAGTTTTGCACTGCAACGC
>CM054135.1:15163489-15165989 GCA_028751875.1 Rapana venosa
TGACAATACAAACACACACAACATGACAATACAAACACACACCATGACAAGACAAACACACACCATGACAATACAAACACACAACATGACAATACAAACACACACAACATGACAATACAAACACACACCATGACAAGACAAACACACACCATGTCAATACAAACACACACCATGACAAGACAAACACACACCATGTCAATACAAACACACACCATGACAAGACAAACACACACCATGACAATACAAACACACACCATGACAATACAAACACACACCATGACAATACAAACACACACCATGACAATACAAACACACACCATGACAATACAAACACACACCATGACAATACAAACACACACCATGACAATACAAACACACACCATGACAATACAAACACACAATACGACAATACAAACACACACCATGACAATACAAACACACAACATGACAATACAATCACACACCATGACAATACAAACACACAGCATGACAAGACAAACACACACCATGACAATACAAACACATCACCACGTGGATTGTTGACAACGACTAATGTTAAATGGGACTTGCTTGCACCGACAATACCAAACTGTTAATCACACATGCGAGAAAGGTTTTGACCTTTTTCCACAAGACTGGCGACACAATACTAAAAGCTTGGAGAAAACCGGGTCCTGTTTAAACCTAAACCTTTCTTTGTTGTTGCATTCTACTTTCTCTACCATGCATGTTAAACAAGAGCACCGCAGCACGGCACAGTGGCCGCAGTGTACAGCGCAGCGTGGCACAGCTTTGTCAAGTACACGGAAGCAATACCGGGGTGGATCGGGGGTCTAGTGGTAACGCGCCTGTCTAGAAAGCAAAAAGTCCGGGTCGGAAGTGTGCGGTGGCTCGAACCCGAAACTTTTCCCCCATCCATTAGACCATGAGTGGTGGTCTGGGTGCTAGTCTCTTGAATGAGATTATAAACCGAGATCTCGTGTGTTACTCATAATTATTTAGCGCATGTAAATGAACCCACTGCAACAAGAGAGTTGTCCCTGGCAAAATTATGTAGAACAAAGGCACTCTGATAGGGAAACAAATACACTAGCAGACAGGAAAAAACTTTTTTTTTAAAGGTGGCGATGCTCTTGTGGCAACGCGCTTTCCCCGGGGAAAGCAGCCCGAATTTCAGGCAGAGAAATCTGCCGTGACTTAAAGTGGTATAAATAAAATGAATAAATAAATACATATCACAGAACTGTTCACCAAAGCAGTTCGGAAGAGTACAGCGTGGCGTAGAATCAAGTGATGCAGCACATCGAAACCCAGTGCAATGAGGCAGCGAGCAGAGTGGAACTGTACAATTCAAGACAAAACAGTGCAGCAGCAGCCTCTCAGAAAGAAAAGAAAAGGACACGGCAGACAGGCCAGCTAACAATAACGCTGGATGCAGTCTTCCTTCTCCTTCACCTATCACAGGCCAGCTAACAATAACTCTGGATGCAGTCTTCCTTCTCCTTCACATATCACAGGCTAGCTAACAATAACGCTGCATGCAGTCTTCCTTCTCCTTCTCATATCACAGGCTAACTAACAATAACGCTGCATGCAGTCTTCCTTCTCCTTCACATATCACAGGCTAGCTAACAATAACGCTGGATGCAGTCTTCCTTCTCCTTCACCTATCACAGGCTAGCTAACAATAACTCTGGATGCAGTCTTCCTTCTCCTTCACATATCACAGGCTAACCAACAATAACGCTGACTGCAATCTTACTTCTCCTTCCCCTATCACAGGCTAACTAACAATAACGCTGCATGCAGTCTTCCTTCTCCTTCACATATCACAGGCTAACTAACAATAACGCTGCATGCAGTCTTCCTTCTCCTTCACCTATCACAGGCTAGCTAACAATAACTCTGGATGCAGTCTTCCTTCTCCTTCACCAGTCCTGTAGTCCCATGGACCGTGGGAGCGCCGCTGAAGATGTTGCAACCAGTTTTGAATACAATGGAAACTCATAATGACACAACTTCAAGTTTGATGCTATCGTATGGGCTAATATCCATAACATTAACATATTCCCGAACCCTGAGCAATGCCAGAAGGCTGAGGGATAGCAGCAGATGTCAGAGGAGAGAACAGAGGAGGAAGGGGGTAGTGAAGGACAAGCAGAGGCTGGCAAGTAGTAGTGCACAGGATAGACACCTGGCGTTTTGCAGGAGACCTTGAGCTATCATGTCCACAAATGTTAAGAAAAAAAACATTTCTAGGTGAGTATGAGTGTGTTTATGTGTATGTGTGCGCGCGTGTGTGTGCGCGTGCTTTCGTGCGTGCGCGCGCGCGTGTGTATGTGTGCAAAATGTTCCTAAACAGCCAACATTATTTAAAGAAAAGAAGTTATGAAAAAAGACAGCAACAAATAAATCCCCCGGCAAAAATAATGAGAGAAAACAAAGACAAAAACGGAGAGAAAAAAACCGACAACTACCAACATTCATCAACTAGTCCAAG
>CM054135.1:15170989-15173489 GCA_028751875.1 Rapana venosa
CACACGAGCATCTCAAACACCAGACATACCTTTCTGAGCGGCAGTCATGTTCATGTTCATGCTCATTTCCATTGTTTACTTGAGCACACAATAAGCTGCTACAAGCTTGTTGGTGATAGTTTTACAAAATGTTGTTTGTTTTCAATGTTCATTCTAATTTCTATATGAAAACTATTTAAACAAAAGAACATACCTTTCTGGTGCTACAAGCCTGTTGCCATGATTCCAAACTGCTGTTTGTTTTCAATGTTCATTATCATCTCTTTATATAAAAAAAACCACTATTATTTAAACAAAAGAACGCACCTTCCTCGTGCTGAGAGTCTCTTCAAGAATTGAGGGGTAGAAGCCAGCATGGGACTGGACAGTTTACAAAGAAAGGGAAACATCAAGTCCCTGGTAATAGCAGGCAGGCACTGCCACATGATACTGGTTCAGTAGGCTTTCCTCAGATCAGACTGACAGGTAACTTTAGATACAGACAGTAGACATAAGACATGTCTAAGATAACAATCAATAACAGCCAGAGAAAGAGGCTGGGCTATGACATCTGGAGGTATTTTGTTCCGGATTGTATTATATATCAGAGATGTGTGTCTGGTTACCACAAGAACTGTCAGAGAGGAGTGACTGCATGTGGGCAGTCACAGATTGCTAATGATACACAAGAAAAACTATGAACAGTTAACCTACCAGCCACATGACAAACTTGTGAGTTGTCACAACCTCCAACATTTAAAAAATCAAACCAAATAAGCAGAACCAAAAGTTAGCATTCGACAGTTTATCTGTGACTTTTTTCTTCTGTTTACCACTGTACATCTGTGTACCTAATCACACTAACAAACACAAGGAATCTTTGCCAAACATAATCACGCTGCCATCAAACAGCATTACACACACTTCTCTCCGATGATTTAATTCTCTTAAGGACATCATGAAGTGGAGACCGGCACAGTTGTAAACAATGTACAAGATAAGAGACTGAGAGATTTACTGATATGATCCTAGCAGGTACTGACATAACATCAGGGGAGAGTAAGGCTCCTTATGACCAGTCATTAACAGTCCTTAACACAACCACAGGACTTAACACATGTTGACAACACTGATTCTGAAGCCGCCAGAAAGAAGTGTTGTTTCTGAACTGAAGCGTCTTCAGACATTGTTTCTGTCATGAAGCTTTTGTCTGAGCAGAGCAGGAATCGTGGCCTCCCTGCTGATTGCTGGGGAGGAGGGACTGTGATGCAGACTGCCACAACTCCATGATGATGCAAACACACGATGTGCGTCTACCCTCTCTCCAAACACACAGACTGTAAGTGTGTGAGGCAGGGGCCATTACCAAGTCCTTCTAGAGAAACAACACTCAAGAACAAGCACGAGATTTTGCTTTGCTTCCGTGCTTTTCTTTTCTTTTTAACCATTCAAGCGTTTACTTAACTGGAACAACAGACACTTGAAATCATCACCGAACAAGCGCCTCACAACATCTCACCTCACCTCACCTCACCTACCCCGTAGTGTAGTAGACCGTTGGGGAACCACTGACGATGTTGCAACCAGCTTCCTCCACTCCTCGCAGTTCTCAACTTTTCGTAGTATGAGGTCGTTCCACTCAAGGGAACAAGCACCAGACCCTGTACAACACCAGACATACTTTCCCCCCCGCTGCTGCCTGCGGTCTCTTTCAAGCATGATGAAGTGGGAGGCAGCACGGCACTATACCAGACAGTCTGCCACAATCAGAGATTGCCTGATAATAGCAGGCGCTGCCAGAGACCACTGGCTAAGTGGCGCTCCTTGAGAGGAGGTGTACTGACAGCCAGGCTGCCAGGCGACTTAGAGATGGTGCTGATTACCAGTGATCAACTGCCCCTGACTGGTGTGGCCTGTGAACTGAATCACTGTCGAGGAGGTTTTGTTTTGTTTTTCTGGAAGGTTCTGTCAGGAAAGGGTCTGGACCTACCTCAGAAACTGCCAGAGAGGAATTGTGCGCCAAGTGTCCGAGAAGAGCAAATGACTATAACTTACTGCCGAATGTCTAATCTACCGGGGACAAATGTGTTTGTTCCATAAACCCAGGAAAATAAAAGAAAAGCTCTTACAGCTGTTTATCTCTGACAACATTGGAATTTATTTCTGTCTCTGTCTCTCTACGTGCCTAGTCTGTCTGAGTCTTTATACCTGTATATCTCTTGCTGTCTCTGTCTCTGTGTCTGTTTCTGTCTCTCATTTTGTCCCCTGCTATAAAATGAACTGAACCATCTTAGCATGTTTATGGATATGTACATTAAAAACAAAATATGTTAAAAATGCCCAAACAAATTAAACAGATAGACTAAATTTGGAGAACCGTTCAATTACAGTGAAAGCAAAAGAAATGTGGAGGAAAAGCAAGAGAAGATAGATAGTGTAAAGACGAATCAAAAGTACATCTAGAAAGATTCCAATGGGCTGATGATGAAGTGTGAAAGAGGAAGGTGCTTTGCGTGCAGCT
>CM054135.1:15183489-15190989 GCA_028751875.1 Rapana venosa
TTCTCCCCATTCTTCTACTTCTGATGGCCTTATTGTCTTTCTGTTTCTTATTCCCTTCTCGTTCCATTCTTCTTTTTCGCGTTGTTCATCTTCTTCGCATTCTTCGTCTAGTTTGCAGTTGTTCTTCTTCTTTGCAGGTTTTCTTTGCAGTCTTTTTGTCATTCTTCATCTTCTTGTTTGCAATTTTTTCTTTGCTGTCTTCTTTGCAATTCTTCATCTTCTTCTTTGCAGTTTTTCATTTTCTTCTTTGCAATTTTTCTTTGCAGTCTTCTATGCAATTCTTTCTCTTCTTCTTCTTTGCAATTCATCTGTGCATTCTTCTTTTCAATTCTTCTGTGAATTTTTCTTTGCAATCCTCTTTAAGCAGCGCAGATTATTTTCAACAACACCACATTCACCCTCTTCAAGCGCACGTATACTTGCAAGCCGTTAGCCCTTCTTCCTAGGTTAGGCTGTTGACTGCAGACTTGAGCAATGTAAGATGTTCTACTCAACCTAGAAACTTCCGAGTCTTGACGGTATGCTTTGGTACAATAACGTATTTTAAATCTCACACCTTGACAGGTTAGACTCAGTCATTCTTTCTATACTACGTTAACATCACTGAGACAGAAGATGGGACACATCCATCGTACTGACTGTCTTTACCAACGACTCCTAATACCCAAACATAAGAGGAATATAACAGCCAGCCAAACACTAACAGCTCAGAGAGTAGGAGGGAGGATCAGGAAGAGAAGTAGTAAGGTTGGGAGGCAGGGAGTGAAAGGAAAGAGCGGGAACAGACTTGGGAAAAGCAGCAAGGACCACTGCAAGACTGAACAAAGAACTTTCCGCACAGTTGCATTTAAACTGTAATAAACATCGGACCTAAACAATCTACTTTACACAGTCAAGTACTTTACCCTACCGAACGGTGGAGACTCGAGTGACGTGCCGTGCAGCATCTCTGTGTAAATGCTTCATGAAGTCCACAGCAGTGGTGTAAAGAACGGGGCAGCGCTAAAAGCCTGCACAGCCTTTCTGCAGCGCATGGCAGCGAGATGGAGTGGTGTGGTGAACAAGCTGGAATGTGCAGTGTGAGGCAGAAGGGACAAGGGTAGGGGAGCCAGGAGGGGTCTGGCAGCCAGCCTTTTGTTAGGTTGCCAGCCGATGCACAGTGCAAATAATGTTTACTGCCATCCGAAGTAAATTCCGAAGCAAACTGTTTTGCTGTTGCATTTTGTAACAGAGGAATATCATAATGTATACACTTTTCAATCATGAAAAAACTGAAATATTAGGAAAGGATTTTTAAAACTTAAAGACAGTAATTTTTTTAATCTTCCATATCACAGGGTGTCTTCTTAGCTCGATTAAAAAATTCCCACAAAATAGGAAACTGAGGAGCTTGTCAGTGAACAACATTCAGTTTTAATTATGACTGGAGTTCCTATCCTGCAAACGAACACTGTAATCCTTTGGTAATAAGGTAACGGATGTGTTTACACAACAGTGACCCTAAGTCATACACTAAAACTTCAGCCATTAGACTCAATACAGTTTCCAAATTCAACAACACAACCCACAGTTAGCAGTGGCATCAAGGGGACATGAGATTTCTTCAAAGAAGAACTACGAGAGTTGTCATCCCGTACTTATGACCCGCCTTTAGGTCCAATACATAATGCTGCTGCAGAAACATATTTCACTCCCAAATAAAGATATTTGTTCTACATTTCTGGGAGCGTGCTACACGTATTTTATTGTTTTTAATTAGCATCCTGTTTTTCAGACAAAGTAGATTCTCAGTGTTGTACTTTATTATGTTCAAGTATCACACTTTGTAGTCATTATAAAGTTTGTTACTGAATATTATCTTGACTAGGTATGAATAATCATTTTCTCCTTCTCTCTCTCACACACATGTCGATACAAGCATGTGCATACGCACACACATGCATAATTATGCACACATACATACACACAAACACTCCCCCTTCTTCCCCACAAACACACACACACACACACACACACACACACACACACACACACACACACACGCACGCCACACACACACACACACACACACACACACACACACACATGCGTAGGTGCGCGAGTCGCACGTACGCACACACACAAACATGCATATATGGATTCGCTTTATCGACATTCTCTTGGGACGGGACTGTAACTGCTGTAAATGAATTTGGAGTGATAGTGGGTGAAACATAATCACCATTAAAACGCATTCACTCTCTGTGATATTGGAGAGGACTGTACACTGTTAAAAGCAAGCGTTAATGGACAAGCCATCCCTGAACGACGTCATTGCTGACATGGGAAATGTCCTCCAAAATAACCTGTTTTAAACTTCCAAACCCTTAAGGCGCAAAGAGTCTTTTATTTGTTTTTGCGGGTTTCAAAGAGTACCAGACAATTCAAAGACTTTTCAGGGTAGCCAAAGAAGGGAGATGTGTAGGGGGGGTCTTTGATAAAAGACAGCCCGAGGATATGAGGGCAGGAAGAGAGAAGTGAGATTTTAACCGCTGCCAAAGCCGGGGGGACAAACTGGGGGGAGGACAGTTCTGCATAAAGCACGTGAAGTGATTGACAGAGGACAGGAGGAGGGCGGTGCCTTGAGATCTGGGCACATCTTCAGCTTGTCCGGCACTTGGTGTTTCTTTTCCAAACAATACATGAAAGCTGGAATGAGAAAGCATGTCGCTATCATATTTGCTGCCTCCCCCCCCCCCTCTTCCCCTCCAGCACCTTCCACATTATCTTCTTATCGTCCGCAGTCTTTCTCTCTCTCTCTCTCTCTCTCTCTCTCTCTCTCTCTCTCTCTCTCTCTCTCTCTCTCTCTCTCTCTCTCTCTCTCTCTCTCTCTCTCTCTCTCGCTCTCTCTCTCTCTCTCGATATATATATTTTATATATATATATTATTTTTGCATAGTTTTCTTCTCTTTCTGATTCATCTTTCGCTGGCAGCGGTGGTAGGCCACAAAATTATCTATTTATTCTTAGGCTGGCAATAGACACTTATAAATTCTGGAGGGTGTCTTGCTGTTACCTACCACAAAGGAGGAGTGAGGTTTCAAAGAGTGCCGGGACCTCTGAAGAGTGCTCAACCAGGAGCCGAAACTCGAGTCAGGTCAGGCCAAAGGCATGGTCCTTACTCAAATATTCCCCTAATGCTGCCTTCAAAGTTTTATCTTGTAGTGATTTTTTTTTTCCTCGAATCTAGGACCAAATTAGTTTATGATCAGAATGAAGTTGTAATTGGTTACCTGCACTTGTTTTTCCTCACTCTTTTGTCTCAGTTATATAATTGGTCAAGTGGGGAAATAGCATCTCTTCTGAGATCCAAGTAAAGGCCATTTATCTTCAACTTCTTCTGCCTGTGTCAACACTCAAATGTGTCTGACAATGTTCGGGTTAACATTGCTATCCAGCTAAAATTGACCCATTGGCTGGACACAGACTGTATGATCTCCCTTGCATCCTTTACATAGAAAAAAGGATCCCCAAAGAACATAAGGCACAAAGATTCATTAGCCACTTATTTTCATACGCATTTTTAAAGAACATTTTTTAACCACTATTATTTTTGCATAGTTTTCTTCTCTTTCTGATTCATCTTTCGCTGGCAGCGGTGGTAGGCCACAAAATTATCTATTTATTCTTAGGCTGGCAATAGACACTTATAAATTCTGGAGGGTGTCTTGCTGTTACCTACCACAAAGGAGGAGTGAGGTTTCAAAGAGTGCCGGGACCTCTGAAGAGTGCTCAACCAGGAGCCGAAACTCGAGTCAGGTCAGGCCAAAGGCATGGTCCTTACTCAAATATTCCCCTAATGCTGCCTTCAAAGTTTTATCTTGTAGTGATTTTTTTTTTCCTCGAATCTAGGACCAAATTAGTTTATGATCAGAATGAAGTTGTAATTGGTTACCTGCACTTGTTTTTCCTCACTCTTTTGTCTCAGTTATATATATATATATATATATATATATATGTGTGTGTGTGTGTGTATCTGTGCGTGCGTGTGTGTGTGTGTGTGTGTGTGTGCGCGCGCACGCACTGTGTGTGAGAGAGACAAAGACAGTCATGGAGAGACAGAGACAGAGAGGAACAGAGAGAGAAGCACTGCATGAACACACGCTTAACTATGGATGCATGCTTATAGTTATGTGACAGCGCAGGCGCACGTATATACATTATTATATACGCACACAAAAATAGCAAACAAAGAGATAAAAACTAAGACAGATCCAGAGAGATGCAGAGGCAGAACGACACAGCCAAGCATACAAGAAGCACAAAGACAAAAAAGAGGTACCAGAAGAAACAAAGAGGTACAGAAATAGACACAGCAAACTGTAGGATGTTCTTGCGGCAGCAGATAATATTGTATGGACGAGAGATCATGGGCACTTCAGAGAGTTACTGATGAACTAACTGCACATTATATCTTCACAGGCTGAGAATCCACTGAGAACGATAAAAAAAAAGAGAAACGTTATGGTATGTGGGTCTCTGTGACTGGCGATGCATCGTCCATTAAATATGCAGTGAACTGCTGAGGTTGTCAGCGGCAGCTTTTCAGTGATAGCTTCTACTGAGAAGAGAGCTACGATAACATGCTAGATAGTGATTGACTGCTTGCGCATGTACACACGCAAAGGCAGGCAGAGAGACAATCAGACATACAGACAGACATATAGACAGGAAGGCAGACAGACAGGCAGACAGACAGACACACACACACACACGCACGCACAGAAACACGCACGCACACACACACAGACACACAGACACACAGAGTCTCAAAATATTCATTCGTTAATGTTCACTCAAAATGTTCTCTTAATTATTCCATCTTCATCTTCAGCAGTCTTGGACCAGCCTGGCTCTTTCTCAATCAGATAATGAATTTGCATTTAACCTTTAACCCTGAATCTGGAAACACACTTTTCCATTCAACACCCTTGAAATAGATATTTGTTGATGTCAAAAGCAGGAAGCAGACAGCTTTTTATCTGATCTGATATGATCAGATGGGCTCTCCAAGATCATACTGCAAGGAACAGTGCAGGGGAAGAGAAGGCGAGGCAGGCCGAAGAAGAAATGGGCAGACACCATCACTGAATGGACCGGGAAGAGCTTCTCCACAACCCAGGCACTTGCACACAACCGCCGCAAATGGAGCCAACTGGTTCAGTGTTCGTCACTGCAGTGCCCCTACGATCCTGGAGGGGGTTATGGGAGCAGATAAGATGAGATGATGAGGCAGCTTTGGGGTCTTTTAATATGGAGTTTGCCTTGACATTGTGCCCAGATGCCGGCATCCTGTCAGTATAAATGCCATCTCCACCTTCTGGAAATGTTGCGTTTGACTTCCTACTTGTCTATCCCTCACTTTGTTTCTGATTGTTCTTTTTCTTCCTGCTTCCTCCTTCTCGGTCTTTTTCTCTGCTTTTCTTTTTTCCTAGAAAGCTTTAACGGATAAAAATTATCTCCCTCACCGATGTCGGATGCGCGAGGCCTGGCTTGTCAGGCGCCTAACAGACAAAAATTAACAACAATCCAAAAGTAAAACAGAACAGAAAACACAGTTATGTTCTCAATAATTCTGTGTTTGTTTGTTTGTTCGTTCGTTCATTTATTCGTTTTTTCGATGGCTCCAATCCAATCCATTTCAATCCTGTTGTTTGTAGCCCCGCCGAACACACAGGCCATATCAGGGCTGTCACCCCGTCAACCTTAAATCTCAAATTCATTTGCTTAGTTCTCTAATTCGTTAGTTTGTTATTTGTTTGCTAGTGGCCTAAAATGCCTAGTTAAGAAGTTAGTTTTTGTCTACTAAACATTCATCCTTTTATGTATACATTTACCTGTCACTTTTTAGATATATTTTATCGTAGTCTTTCTATTTTATTTATTCTTGACATTTATCACTTTGTGTGTTTTAAAATATATATTTTGGAGAGTGGGGGGGGGGGGGCAAATTTCCTTGACTCTGAGTTAGGGGAGAACTCCATGACATGTACACGACAGAAAAAGTTCCATTGTAAATGCAAAGCGCATTGCGTTTTGAACAGAACAATAAATAATATATATCAAGAGTGACGATGTCCTCTGAATCCTGTTAACGATATTGTTCAGTGCTGTGTTGTATTGACGGAAGCAAACATCGAAAACACACCTTTCTGTTCTGGACTGAAGAAGCTGGCATGTCAGGGAAGAGTTTCTAAGTTTGAATTGATCCTTAATGTCTTTTTCTTTACATTTCTTCCTAACATAAAGTTGGGATGATTTTAAGAAACAAGGACAGGGCAGCCCGTGGAGTCTGGAACTGTGCTGTTTTGCTCAGCACACAATACCGCTTGCGTGCAACCTCATGCATTCTAGAAACACTCTGATTTTTTATTCCTAGCTTGCCTTCCTGCATGTGGCCCTATCCACGGCTGTCCCATTCACCATCTCCACAATTTCCCTTACTGACGTCAAGCAAGTAGAAACGGAGGGGTGGAGGTGGGGGTGGGGGGACAACACTCTCTTTCCTGTAATGGAATCAGACTGTTTTGATAGGGCTTGCTACCATTCTCACATGTATGTCCACCGTATGTAAGGCCTCTGACGCCTCACTCTCCTACAATCACATAGGTTATGGGACACCCTTATATGTAATGTATTTTGCGTTTGGAGGTTTTGGTTGTCTTCTGTGGATTTAGCAAAAAGTACCATTAAACTGCCCCGCTATCATTAACACATATTCAGAGTCTCTAAAGATGCACATGCAAAGTCCATCCACTCACACAAAGAGCTGTCATCATCAGCTATGGGATGACCGGCACGCAGAGACATCGTGTCAAAGCACTGTGGAGGAAAGCATCCTCCAAGCGAACAACCAAGCTGTCACCTGAACCACCTCCCTTATCATTGTCACCTGCCTCACCTGTCAGCGTCACCGCGAAGAGCGTCACCACTGCATCCAGTGACACGATAGACCATCTTCCTCCATTTGCTCTGGTCTTTGCTGACCCTGCTGTCCTCATGGATGTCGTCATTTATTGAAAACAGGTGATACACGCATCGACAGCATCTGATGCATGCTTAGTGCCGAAGGCTTCAATCACATTTTGCTACACTTCAATATGTTGTATTGAGATTGTCATTTCACGAGACTAAGACCTAGATACCAAGCTGTCGGATGCCTATAGAGAGGAAAGTACTCAAAAGCTGTCGTACACACAAACTATTCGTTCTATGTGAATGTACAGTCTGGGAGTGATTCTCTGCTGGGATGAGACAGATCCAGTGCATGGTCCGAGTGTCTCGCAGAATGTTAATGCTGGAGTATGCCCAACAGCAACAAACACAGCCACCATGACAACAATAGCAACAACAACCATAACAACTGCAACAACCACAACCACCATGACAACGACAGCAACAACAACCATAATAATAATAATAAATGGAACTTATATAGCGCTATATCTTGCAAAGACAAAT
>CM054135.1:15198489-15200989 GCA_028751875.1 Rapana venosa
ACCCAACATGCCAGCCAAGGCGTACAAAACACCCCAGAAACCAGACCAAAACACTGCAGCAACCAAACCACACTGCTGTTTACAGCGGCAACACAAGCAGGTCTCCCCTGAGACATGCCTGCCCTGCCACACTCATCACACCAAGTGCTTCTTTGCTGGGAAATTATGCACATGCACAAGGCCACACAGACAGAATCAAAGACACAGACACAGATACACAGGGACAGATAGAGACAGAGAGAGACCGACAGAGAAAGAGACAGACAGACAGACAAACAGACAAACAGCAAGGGAGAGAGAGACAGGTACACAGGGACAGAGAGAGACAGAGAGAGACCGACAGAGGAAGAGATAGAGACAGACAGACAGACAGACAGCAGAGAGAGAGAGAGAGAGAGAGAGAGAGAGAGAGAGAGAGAGAGAGAGAGAGAGAGAGAGAGAGAGAGAGAGAGAGAGAGAGAGAGAGAGATTTATCAATAGAAACGAAGAATAAAAAACAAACAAAACTCAGGCGAGTAACTAACTCAAGACCAAGAACTGAATCAAACTAACACAGAAAAAAACAACACACGGACATACAGACTGACCGACAGAGAGACAGACAAACACACAATTAAACAAACTATAAAAAAAATCTATGAATATTTCTATTTACTGCACAAACTAAGGGATTGCCCCAAGGCACTTAGGAGAAAGTACAAGGTGCCTCCATGGCTTCTAACTGTTGTCCTAATTCATCAGGAGCATGGTGTTAATGACATAACAATCAGAGCATGCTCAGCCAATGACTGCTCACACTGATTAACACACAATCCTTAATCATCACATAATGCTGTTGGCTTAAATAAGGTGCAATGCATTAGAAGCTTTCTCTTCTAGTGTGTTGCTTGGGCTCTGTTTTGCATAGCAGAATAAAAAAAATTGATGTCTTGCTTTATGCAATCTGATTGAATGGGTACAAACAGAACAAGAAAAGTTCGTTTGTGTATACGTTTGCACCTTTAAATGTGTGTGGTGTGTTGGGGGGGGGGGGGTAAGACTGAAGTAGCCACAGAGAGAGAGACAGAGACAGATAGACAGACATACAGACAGACGGACAGACGGACAGAAAGATGGACAGATGGAGACAGAGGAACAGAGAGACATAGAGACAAAGAGACACAGAGAGACACAGAAAGAGAGATGGAGAAAGACAGAGAGAGAGAGAGCAAATACATGCAGCATCAAGGTCACTGTCTCATATTTCATATCATCATCTGAAGCTTTTGATGTTGTTTTTCTCCCTGTTTATTTGTTGTAGCTTGTTTAATTGTGCCAGCAAATGAAGTTGGTGTTGAATTTGTGATTAGTTTTGTGATTGGATCTGAGTTCAGTTTACTTAATCACATTGAAACCCCCTCCTTCCTCTTTGTAACTGTTTTTTTCTTTTTATGAATGCCTCCCTATCTGTCTCTGTTTCAGTCCTTATCTGTCTCTCTTTTGTCTGACTGTTTGTCTGTCTGTCTGTCTGTCTGTTTGTCTCTCTCTCTCTTCTCTCTCTCTCTCTCTCTCTCTCTTTCTCTCTCTTCCTCCTCTCTCTCTCCCTCCCCCTCTCTCTCTCCTCCCCCTCTCTCTCTCTCCCTCCCCCCTCTCTCTCTCCCTCTCTCTTTCTCTCTCTTTCAGCAGAATTAATTGGCACTAATTTTGTTGAACAGAGCTGCACCAAAGCAAAAGCCTTTGTCAACATGTAAAGAAGACACTGCCCACAAAGGAAAGAAACAATAAGGCTGCAGTGTCAGCTAAACGTGACTATGGCAGGCCCGCTTGATGTGAATGTTTGTTTTCTTTTGTTTCTTTATCACTTTGTGGTATTGTGACACGAACAATCTCCAAACCAGGACCCCTACCCCCTCCCCACCACCACCTGCAAAAACTCCAACCATATTCTGGAGAGGTTGTTCCTTTATGTATTCAGAATATTGTCTCTTTAACCAATACACTGAGACTTAATTCATTGATGACAAAATATTTACTTAATTAATCATATGTTCCAACTTAATATCCATAAGAAATTTGACTTTATGAACGCAGTTTTTTAAAACCAGATATAGAAACAAATTGATGACATTTGTTAATACATTCTGCACTGTTATATGTTGTAGTAAAATGCATTTTTGTTGATGTCATGATTATAATGGCATCACTGGTTAACAGGTACAAGATTTCTTTGGTATTGCAATTGAAGATAGGTTTGCGTGTTTTTGGAAACATAAGTAATATATAAAATGCTCAAAAACAAAAAGAAAAGTTTCTATGCTTTGATGATTAAGTTTGGATTATTTTTGCCTTTACTTTTATCTTCATAATTTTTCTTATCTTGAACCCCTTTTGTCGAAAGATGATCATGATGAGGTCTACTTTTTACCACAAAAATATCACTTGCAATTCAATTGGACAACTGACAACTTATCCATTTAACTTAAGTGAGGTACAGAAAGCATGCAACTTGACTTTCATATCT
>CM054135.1:15208489-15213489 GCA_028751875.1 Rapana venosa
ACGGTGGGTAAACTTGTAGTACACTTGCAATTCATTTGTTTATCCAACAATCTTGTGTACTTATTTTCTTTTATTTAGAGATGAAGACTGCATGCAACAGCATATTTTATTAATTTGCAATAGTTCATATAGAAATGATAGGTGCCAAAAACATCTATTAGAAGCTCTGAGGAATGTGGTCTAAAATAGTTTCACTTACCATCTGAACATAAGGAACCGCATAGGCAATGGCAACACATTGCTTCTACCTTTTAAGAATTTGACAAATATTGTCTAAAAGCAGACATTCATTCTGCGAGCAAAATATAGGAGCACACTGACATATTTAAAAGCATAATAACCATAACAGTCAAAGATGCTTTCTGTCCTTTGTGCATGCATACGCCTCTTTCTAAACCTTAACGAGATACTTAACTCTCAGAAAATCTTCAGACTCCCTAAGGGCAGAATTCAGTTTCTGTGCTTTCTTCTTTCTTCTCTTCTTGACGACTTCACTTTTCCAACTTTTCTTTTCGGAACCATCCTGCTGTCCGCGTCTTGCTTTACACAGAAGGGCTGCTGTGGTACAGCTGAGGAGAAGCCAATGGCTCTTTGCTTAATGGAGCCAGCAGTTGTAGAGTCCCTGCTGAGTAGTTTGAAAAAGTCCCTTCATCCATGAACAGTGTCCACATGTGGCACAGAGAGAGAGAGGGAGAACGAGAGAGAGAGAGAGAGAGAGAGAGAGAGAGAGAGGAGAGAGAGAGAGAGAGAGAAAGAGAGAGAGAGAGAGAGATGGAGAGAGAGAGGAGAAGAGTGAGAGAGAGGAAAGAGAGAGAGAGAGAGAGAGAGAGAGAAAGAGGAGAGAGAGAGAGAGAGAGAGAGAGAGAAAGAGAGAGGAGAGAGAGATGAGAGAGAGAGAGAGAGAGAGAGGAAAGGAGAGAGAGAAAAAAGAGAGAGAGAGAGAGAGAGAGAGAGAGAGAGAGAGAGAGAGAGAGAGAGAGGAGAGAGAGAGAAAGAGAAGAGAGAGAGAGATGAGGAGAGAAGAGAGAGAGAGAGAGAGAGAGAGAGAAGAGAGAGAGAGAGAGAGAGAGAGAGAAAGAGTGAGAGAAGAGAAAGTGGAGAGAAAGAGAGAGAGAGAGAGAAAAAGAGAGAGGGGAGAGAAGAGAGAGAGAGGAGAGAAGAGAGAGGAGAGAGAGAGAGAAGAGAGGGGGAGGGGGGGGGGGGTAAAATGAGTAGATCAATACAAGATGAAAGGGAGAGACAGAGGAAGAAACAGACAGACAATCAATCAGTCAGTCTGACAGAGATACAGAGACAGAACAACATGACAACCCAGTGACGGTGTCAAAAGCCTCATAAACACATGTGACTGCCAAACTGCAGTGCTGTCAACAAAAGCTGTCAACAGAAGCTGCTCTCCTGTGAGCCTTGCCTGCTGCACTTATCACACCAAGTGCTTCTTTGCAGTGAAAGTATGCATACACATGCACAAAGAAAGAGCCAGAATGCATGCATGTGCACATGTATGAGAGAGAAAAACACAAAGACAGACAGATAGGAGGGAGGGCACAAAAGGATGAACAGGAAGAGAGGTAGACAGGTGGATAACTACAGAATGAAACAGATAGAAAAAGGAACATAAAAACAGTCTAACAGAGAAACAGAGAAAACAGACACCAAACAGGAAAGCAGACAAACAAAAACAAAAATGACAACCTAGTTAAGGCCTAAAATGCCCTATAAATACAAGAAAAAATACCCCTCACTACCAAACTACACTGATGTTTACAGCCTCAATACAAGTAGCTCTCGTTTGAGCCTTGCCTTTCACACTAATTACATGAAGTGGTTCTTTGCTGCGAAGCTATGTATGTGGATGTATGAAAGGGGGGGGGGGGGAGAGAGAGAGAAAGAGAGAGAGAGAGAGAGAGAGAGAGAGAGAGAGAGAGAGATTTAAGCTCCTCCCCTACTGCCCCCACCAAAAAAATAGTGAAAGAAACAACAAAAACAAACAATCAGGCAAATATCTGAAAACCAAGACCTGAAGGAAACTAACAAGCAAAACATACATGTAGAAACACAGACAGGAAACAAAACAAACAGTCAGAGTTAGAGAAAGACAGACAGATGAACAATTTAACTAAGAATTAACCAACTCTGAATGTTTCTGTCTACAGCGCCCATTAGAACATTGCCTCATGTCTCTAAAAAAAACCCAAACTATATGGCCTATCAATGGTTTCTAATTGCCTTCGTTATTAGTCAGGAGAATGGTGATAATGACATACCAATCAGAGTATGCTGAGCCAATGACTGCTCACACTGATTAACACACAATCCTTAATCACTGCTGAATGCTGACAATATGATTGACTGGCAACGCAGTAGAAGCTTTCTCTTGTAGTTCATTGTATGGGCTCTGTGTTTTGCCTGGCAGAATAAAAACAATGTCTTGCTTTATGGGATATGATTACTTGAGCATAGAAAGAACAAGAAAAGTTAGCTGGTACATGTGTGTGTGAGAGAGAGAGTGCAAGAGATAGAGAGACAGACAGACAGACAGACAGGCAGACAGACAGAGAGACAGACAGACAGAGAGACAGACAGACAGACAGACACAGAGAGAGAGAGACAGACAGACAGACAGACAGACAGATAGACAGAGAGAGAGAGAGAGACAGACAGACAGACAGACAGACAGACAGACAGAGCTAATGCATGCATCAATGAAGGTCAGTGGCTCATGTTTTATCATTATTATCATCTGAAGCTTTTGTCAATTTCCCTGTGTTTTTATTTGTGCCTCCAAATCAAGTGGTGTTGAATTTGTGATGGGTCACGTGGCTGGATCTGAATTCAGTTTGGTTAATTAATCACATTGTAGCCCTTTCGTTCTCCTTGTCACTTTGTCTGTATGATTGTCTCTCTGTCTCTGTCTGTCTGTCTGTATTTCTCTGTTTCTCTGTCTTTGTCTCTGTCTGTCCCTGTCTGTCTGTCTGTCTGTCTCTCTGTCTGTATCTCTCTCTATCCCTCTTTCTCTCTTTTTCTGCACAATTAATTGGCTTGTTAAACAGAGCTGCCCCAAGCAAAAACCTTTGTCAACATAAAAAGAAGACTTCCAACCAAGGAAAAAACAACAACTCATGCTGCAGTGTCAGGTACATTTTTGTTTATTTTATTCGTTCATTTTAAAAATATTTTATTTTGAGGACAAGGGAATAAGCAATAGCCTACTCTTCCGAAAACCGGATGGGTTTAACATGTGCGCAAGATGTTCTGCATGCGTTTACACACAGGACCACGGTTTATAGTCTCAACCGAAGGACTTTTGGGGAGAGTGGAGTCGGCACTGACGTTAACTCCAGAGAAAAAATCCTCTTGAACAAGATTCGAACACGGGTCAGCAGATCACGAACACATCACTCTAACTACCAGGTGCCCCAACCCCCACCCCCCAACCACCAAAGACTATGGCAGGCTCACCTGACCTCAAACCTGTCTCTTTTGTTTTTCAATTGTGCAGTATCCTGTCATGAACACGTTTTCATTAAAGTAACTATCCACAGATGTTTTGGAAATGTCATTACTTTTTTATATTCGGAACATCAAATCTGTAATCGATGCATGAAGACTATTTCATTGATGACAGTACTTGCGTATGCTATTTATACGTTCCAGTGTAACATTGATCAGAACTTTTTGGTTTATTAAATGCAGTATATTCTTTTACCAAGTATGAAAAAGACTTGATGAAATGTGTTAATATATTCAACACCGTTTTGATATTTCTTGAAAGTATGCTATTTTGTACATGTTATGATTGTAATGACATCACTGGTTCACAGGCATAACAGTTTCTTGTACTACAATTTAAGATACCTTTGTTGGCTTTTACACTGACCAGTGATTCATTAAACGCCCTAAAACAGAAGAAACACAAACAAAACATGTTTAAAAAAAAAAAGGTGGGTAAACTTGTAGTACACTTGCAATTCACTTGTGTATCCAACAATCTTGTGTACTTACTTTCTTTTATTTAGAGATGAAGACTGCATGCAACAGCTTATTTTTTTTAATTTGAATTAGTTCATATAGAAATGATAGGTGCCGAAAATATCTATTGGAAGTTCTGAGGAATGTTGCCTAAAATATTTTCACTTACAATCTGAACATAAGGAACCGCATAGGCAATGGCATCACATTGCTTCTACCTTTTAAGAATTTGACAAATATTGTCTAAAAGCAGACATTCATTCTACGAGCAAAATATAGGAGCACACTGACATATTTAAAAGCATAATAACCGTAACATTCAAAGATGCTTTCTGTCCTTTGTGCATGCATACGCCTCTTTCTAAACCTTATCGAGATACTTAACTCTCAGAAAATCTTCAGACTCTCTAAGGGCAGAATTCAGTTTCTGTGCTTTCTTCTTTCTTCTCTTCTTGACGACTTCACTTTTCCAACTTTTCTTTTCGGAACCATCCTGCTGTCCGCGTCTTGCTTTACACAGAAGGGCTGCTGTGGTACAGCTGAGGAGAAGCCAATGGCTCTTTGCTTAATGGAGCCAGCAGTTTTAGAGTCCCTGCTGAGTAGTTTGAAAAAGTCCCTTCATCCATGAACAGTGTCCAGATGTAGCACAGTATGCTATAGAGAGATGGAGTGACAGTGACGAAGAAACAGACAGAGACAGAGTCTATGAGAGAGACAGAGACAAATACAGAGATAGAAAGAGAGACAGACAGAGAGAGATACAGACAGACAGAGAGACCGACAGACAGCGATAGAGACAGACTCAGAAAGGACGAAAGACAGACAGAGAGACAGAGACCAGCATCTTCAAGAATACAGAGAAACAAACTAATGCTATCATTTTCGTGTTTCTGTCTTTCTGCTTGTGTAAACAAAACCGTGTTTGTTTCTCTATGTCTCCATCTATCTGCCTGTCTGCGTTTTATTTTTACTCTGTGCCCTGTCTTTCCTCTCTGTCCTGTCTCTTTCTTTCGGTCTGTGTCTCTACC
>CM054135.1:15218489-15260989 GCA_028751875.1 Rapana venosa
TCCGATTAATGCAGAGGACAGGACAAGGGAGAGAGAGAAAGCGAGAAAGAGACAGACAGACAGACAGACAGACAGGCAGACACAGACAAAAAAACAAAAGCAGAGAGAGAGAGAGACAAACAGTGAGAGAGCTATTTCGCTCCAATGTATTTCCTTTTTTTCTGTCTCCAATGAAGCCGATCTGAGCTCACGCTAGTGACTAAACGTCTAACAATCCAAGACAGTTTTCCCAGCGTAATACAATGCCGGATTTATCTGGTCGGCCCCGAATCAGTGTCAACAGGGCTTACAGGAGGAGGGAGGGAGGACTGTGAGGCAGGGAGAGAAGACTACACACAACACAGCAGCCACAGAGCCCCGATCACCTGCACACAGATATACGATACATGGAAAACACAGAGAGAGAGAGGGAGGGAGGGGGAGGGAGGGAGGGAGGGAGATAGAGAGAAAGAGAGTGGGAGGGAGAGAGAGAGGGGGGAAGGAGAGAGAGGAAAGAGAGAGAGAGAGAAAGAGAGACAGAGACAGAGAGACAGGGAGAGAGAGACAGACAGAGAGAGAGTGAGAGAGAAAGAGAGAGAGAGAGAAAGAGAGTCAGAAAGACAGAGACTGAGAGAGACAGAGAGACAGACAGAGAGACAGAGGCAGAGAGACAGGGAGAGAGAGAGATAGAGAGAGAGACAGAGACACCACACAGAGAGAGACAGAGATAGAGAGAGACAGAGACACCACACAGAGAGAGACAGAGAGAGAGAGAGAGAGAGAGAGAGAGAGAGAGAATCTTGGATCTGCGTGTGTGGCAAAGGGACCTACAAACAAACAGACCTAACAGGCATCAGTGGCGATGTGCGTGCGTTCGCGCTTCAGAGTGTAAGAATTCACACGCACACGCATACACAAACATGCCGACACAGACAGGCAGACAGACAAACACAGACAGACACAGACACACAGAGACACAGACAGACAGACAGACAGACACACACACACACACACACACACACGTATTATTTGCTTGGTTAGGACTGC
The DNA here is from genome assembly GCA_028751875.1 of Rapana venosa. Classification (NCBI taxonomy): domain Eukaryota; kingdom Metazoa; phylum Mollusca; class Gastropoda; order Neogastropoda; family Muricidae; genus Rapana; species Rapana venosa. Next base: position 15,219,516 of record CM054135.1, read on the forward strand.
ACACACACACACAAAAGAATGAGAGGGAGATAAAAAGACAGAGAATGAAGGAGAAAAAACAGACTTCAAAGAGAGAGAGAGAGAGAGAGAGAGAGAGAGAGAGAGAGAGAGAGAGAGAGAGAGAGAGAGAGAGAGAGACAGAGACAGACAGACAGACACAGAGAAACAGAGACAGACAGAGACAGAGACAGAGAGTGAGAGAGAGTGAGAGAGAGAGAGAGAAACACAGAGAGAGAGAGTGAGGAAGAGAGAGAAACAGAGAGAATGCGGATGCGAATGCGAATGGTTTATTCAAAAGGCCTTGGCCACATTTGAAGGGGAAAAACACAAAGCACACACTATCATACAAGTGATATTTACATAAACAATCAATTCACAAAACATTAGCAAAACACGATCATTTTTCAAGAATTAATAAGGGTGTCCCCCAGTCTAAATGCTTTATATAGGAAAAGAGCTAACTGTTTTGTAGTAACTTCATTTCCAGACGTAATGAGCATGATTAACCTATGGAGACATGGTTGACGTAAGAACTTTCGAGGTATAAACTGCTCTCTGAATTCCGTAAGTTGTGAACGCGTGAGAGAGTGAGAGAGAGAAACAGATACAGAAAGACAGACAGAGAGAGAGAGAGAGAATTTTGGATCTGCGTGTGTGGCAAAGAGACCTACAAACAAACAGACCTAACAGGCATCAGTGGCGATGTGCGTGCGTTCGCGCTTCAGAGTGTAAGAATTCACACGCACACGCATACACAAACATGCCGACACAGACAGGCAGACAGACAAACACAGACAGACACAGACACACAGAGACACAGACAGACAGACAGACAAACACACACACAGACACAGACAGACACACACACAGACACACACACACGTGTGTGTATGTTTGCTTGGCTAGGACTGCACACAAATAAAAGAATGAGATGGAGATAAAAAGACAGAGAATGAAGGAGAAAAAACAGACTTCAAAGAGAGAGAGAGAGAGAGAGAGAGAGAGAGAGAGAAAGAGAGAGAGAGAGAGAGAGAGAGAGAGAGAGAGAGAGACAGACAGACAGAGAGAGAGAGTGAGAGCGAGAGCGAGAAAGAGAGAATGATAGAGAGAGAAACAGAGACAGACAGACAGACACAGAGAAACAGAGACAGACAGAGACAGAGACAGAAAGCGAGAGAGAGAGAGAGAGAGCGAGAGAGAGAGAAACAGAGAGAGAGAGAGAGAGAGAGTGAGGGAGAGAGAGAAACAGAGAGAGAGAGAGAGTGAGAGAGAAAGAAACAGAGAAAGAGAGAGTGAGAGAGAGAGAAACAGAGACACACAGACACAGAGAAACAGAGAGAGATACAGAGACAGAGACAGAGAGCGAGAGAGAGAGAGAGAGAGAGAGAGAGAGAGAGAGAGAGAGAGAGAGAGAGAGAGAGAGAGAGAGAGATCATAAAAGCAGCTGAAGCGTATAAAGCATCAGGCGTGGCTGACGCTCACCTTCATGTGCACTGTGTCAACAGCCTGTCTCTTTGTATTGGGCTGGCCTTGTAACCTGATGGCTTCAATCAACAAAACACGCTGAAGGCACGGAGTAGGATGCAGAAGAATGTAGATCCACACTCACAAACGTACCTACGCACACATGTGCGCGCAAGCACACACATGCATACAAACACAGACACACACACACACACTCAAACACACACATACACACACACACACACACACACACACACACACACACACACACACACATGCACGTCTAAAATCACAAAATGTGAATCGACGTTAAACTGAAGATATCGCACACATGCACGCACGCACACACACACACACACACACAAACACACATACACACACACACACACACGCGCGCGCGCGCACCCACGCACGCACACACACACACATACACGCATATACATGCGCGCTCACGCACACACGCACGCACGCATGCGCGCGTGCACGCACACACGCACATGCGAAATCTAGATGCCTACATTAGCGCTACACTTCTCTGCATCCCCCCCCCCCCCCATCTCCCCATCCCCCCAACCCCCAACCCCATCCCCACCCCAAACAAACAGCAAAATGAAAACGCAAACACTTTTTTTTTCTCTCAAGCATCATGAATCTTCCTTTTCAACCTGAAAGCTGGCAGCACTTGTAAAATCAGTCTTCAGCAGCCGAGGCATGGAATGATATAGTGTGCTGCTTCCTTCCAACAGTCTGGTTGTACTGCTTCTGGAACACCTTGCTTGGGGAACAGACTGCCTCCTATTGACGTTTTCACGTTTATACATGTGTTCTTTGATCGTTCCATTCACCCCACCCTACCTACCCCTACAGCTTTTTTTCCCTTCAGGCAAGGGGGGGGGGGGAGGGCGGGGGCTGCTTATGTTATACATGTGTTTGTTTCTGTTAGTTTCGGTATGGCTGCTTGGTTGCCGTGTTCTCTCTGCTTTAAATCTGGTATTCTATGGTTTTGCTTTTGTTTGCGTTGTGTGTAGGTGTGTTGTACTGCAACCTGACAAAGTCATTGGGTCAGACAGAAGAACAGTTAGAAATCAAACACCAAAGAATGGACCAGCGTTGACACAGCGGTGCTACTCGATAAAAAACCACAGCTAAAAGCTGACCAGCTTGGATTTAAGAAAAGAAAAAGAAAAGAATGCCCACCAGCGCGTGTGTGGTGTCCCTCCAATGACCAGTCAGCTGATGAAGCTGGTGGCTGGTGTGATGACCATGAGGAAGACCATGATGACGCCACAGATGGCAATTTATTTTTTATGTATTTATTCTTTTATTTCGAGGACAATGGATAAGCACTCATGTGCTTTTTTTATCTAGTCCCCGCGTGTATGTAGTTTTGTAAATGTTGTCGTCCATTCCCACAGGCACACAATGGCCTATTCTTCCGAAAAGCGGAACGGGTTTTAACGTGTGCGAACGATGTTCTGCATGCGTTCGCACACGGGACCTCTGTTTATAGTCTCATCCGAAGGACTAAATGAAACAATGAAAATGTCAGCACAAAACACACACACACACACCACACTACACAACACACACACACACAACACACACATACACATACACAGACACACACACACACACACACACACATACACATACACAGACACACACACACACACACACATACACAGACACACACACACTCTTTCACACATACACGTACACCACACACACACACTCACATACACACGAACAATACGCACACACACACTCTCACACACACGAACACATACGCGCACACACACACACACACACACACACACTCTCTCTCTCTCTCTCTCACGCGCACACACACACACACACACGCGCGCGCGCGCGCACATGCACACACACTATTCATTCCTCATTCTCAGACAACACGCCACAGGCAAAGCATCAATGCTCATGACAGTGATGAGCATTTTCTTTGAAGATCACAAACAGCAGCTAGCTTTAGGGTCAACATTGCATTGACACCTTCACTCTTTTAAGTGCGCGTGCGTGCGTTCGTGCGTGTGTGTGCATGTGCGTGTATGTGCGTGTGTGCGCGCGTTTGTGCGTGTATGTGTGTGTGTGTGGAGGGGGGCTCTTTATGCACAATCAATCACTTTGATTAACAATGTAAATTTTGAACAATGACATGAAGGTAGCTGTGAAAAAGAGAGAGAGAGAGAGAGAGAGAGAGAGAGGAGAGAGAGAGAGAGAGAGAGAGAGAGAGAGAGAGAGAGAGAGAGAGATAGAGGAGACAGAGGGAGAGATAGAGAAAGAGAGAAAATATGGTGTGTGTGTGTTTGTGTGTTGTGTGCTGTGTTTGTGTGTGTGTGTGTGTTTGTGTGTGTATGTGTGCGCGCTTACGTGTGTGCGTGTGTGTGTGTGTGTGTGTGTGTGTGTGTGCGCGTGCCTGCATGCGTGTGTGTGTGTGTGTGTGGGGGGGGGGGGGGGGCATGAGTCTCTTTATGCACAATCAATCACTTTGATGAACAATGTAAAGTTTGAACAATGACATGAAGGCAGCTGTGAAAACAGAGGAGAGAGGAGAGAGGAGAGGAGAGAGAGTGAGAGAGAGAGAGAGAGAAGAGAGAGAGAGAGAGAGAGAGAGAGAGAGAAGAGAGAGAGAGATAGAGAGAGAGGAGAGAGATAGAGAAGAGAGATAGAGAGAGATAGAGAGATGGGAGATAGGAGAGAGGAGAGAGAGCAGAGAGAACAGAGAGAGAAAATGTGTTGTATGTGTGTAGGGTGTGTGTGTGAGTGAGTGTGCCTGCGTTTGTTTTATTTATTTATTTATTCTTTTATATCGAGGATAATGGAATAAGTACTCATGTGTTTTTTTGCATCCAGTCCCCGTGTGTATTCGGTTTTGTAAATTTTGTCATGTTTCTACCGGCACACAATGGCCTGCTCTTTCGAAAAGCGGAACAGGATTTAACGTGTGCGCAAGATGTTCTGCGTGCGTTCCCACACGGGGCCTCGGTTTATAGTCTCATCCGAAGGACTTTGTGTGTGTGTGTGTGTGTGTGTATGTGTGTTGTGTGTGTGTGTGTTTTTGGGTGTGTGTGTGTTTGTGTGTGTGTGTGTTTTGTGTGTGTTTGTGTGTGTGTGTGGGTTTGTGTATGTGTGTTTTGTGTGTGTGTGTGTTTGTGTGTGTGTGTGTGTGTTTGTTGTGTGTGTGTGTATGTGTGTATGTGTGTGCGTGTCTGTGTGCTTACTGACGTTGAATTTTCTAGCAGTCATCTTTTAAAACAATGCTAGAAGGTATACAGACTGATTGATACCATCATTATTTAGTTATCTGTATGATGACGTGGAGGCTGGAGATGACAGTGATAACAAACGCTTTGATGAGGCAATAACAATCGCCTTACTCTTCCAAGAAAAAGGCATGTGTCATAGAATAACTGTTCGCATGCTCACCTTATGAAAGCTATCTTCTTGCCCGTGTGCTGTCTGTACACACGGATCCTATGGCTTCACCACGTATGCAGCAAAAAGACGAGATTGATTGAAATGAAAGTGGCAAGATTGAAGGACTAGGGTATGAAGGTATTGAAGGGCTAGACGGTTGCATACCAGATGGAATTCAAAGGAAAAGATAATTATGGAATGTTGTCTTGCGCCAAAAATATATGTTTAGCTGTAATCTATCTGAAAATTGTTTTACTGCGTATTTTTGTTCTGTAGGTAAAAGAAGCAAGCAAGCAACAACAAAAAAGACATGTTTGCCTACAAAACTCCTATGTAGCGCTTGCATTAGTTTTTATATTCGGTGATACATTTATAAACATTATAAAACTTGTTTGGCAATGCTTTGTAAGATTTTATTTTTTGAAAAAGGGCGTATTTTAGTTCATTGTGTGTGTATATCTGTGTTTGTGTGTGCGCGGTCGCGCGCGTATGTGTCTGTGTGGGTGTATACGACTGCAAGCGCACGTGTGCGTGTATATGTGTCTTCACGCGCGTGCGTGTGTGTGTGTGTGTGCGCGCGCGTGTGCATGACAGTAGGAGGGAAGTACGTGCATGCGCTTGGCGTGGAGCCATCCCTTTTTTCAATACAATGTAACAAGAGATGTGAGAGAGACGAAACAATTCTGTGACGGAATGATTCCCAGGGAGGCCATAGGAAATGATGATTCCAAATACACAGGGGGCTCACAAGCTGCTATCAGCGACAGAAATGTGGTGAGCATGCTCATAAAATGGGAGTGGTGGGGGAGTAGGGGGGGGGGGGGGGTAAAGAGAATGGCCTGGAAAAGGATGTTGAGAATCATGTTAAAGAAAGGAAGACAGAATGTGTGTGTGTGTGTGTGGAGAGAGAGAGAGAGAGAGAGAGAGAGAGAGAGAGGAGAAGAGAGAGAGAGAGAGAGAGGTACAGTAGTTAGCGCTTTGGGTTACGAGCTGGAATAACAAATCGAATACTAATACCCATCCTTTATTATATCAATGAACTGATACATGTATGCACGTTACAAGCTTCATCATTATTAGAACAACAAACATATCAATTTTATCACAGAAAGAATAACATTTAATGTTATAACTCCAAAACACACACACACACAACACACACACACACATTACACGCACAAACAACACCACACACACCAACACACACACACACACACACACACACACCACACACACAACACACACACACACACATAATTGTACAAATTATTATAGCCTGCCATATCATAAGAGGAATATCAGTCATTATAGGTCGTAGGTTCGAATCCCTGTAGATTCGTAGTAATACGTCAGACAACACACGGCTCCTACCCAGAGTGAGTGTGTTGTGTGCTCGTAGGGAAGACTAGGACCACGCGGTCCGACCTTCATCCACTTTACTGTAACGTATGCGAGTTTGAGAGTGTTGCTCAAATTACATGATCGACTCTGCAGATATTTTCTTCGATTTTATGTCTGTCAACACACAAAAGTGATATTAGACACAGAGAGAGAGAGAGAGAGAGAGAGAGAGAGAGAGAGAGAGAGAGAGAGAGAGAGAGAGAGAGAGACAGACAGACAGACAGACAGACAGAGAGACAGAGAGAGACAGAGACAGAGACAGAGACAGAGAGAGCTCTGACCATGTCAAAACATTCCCATTCGCATCTATGTGCACACCTAAATATACAGATATTCCTGTACACATATGAGTAGCACGTGCATGTGAGTGCACATTCCTCCTTCAGTGCTAAAGTTGATGGCAAGCCCAGCCCCACAGAATGATCAGTTCAATGCATCGCCGTGCTGTGCCTGTGCCTTGGCCAAGGGAGTGAAATCAGAGAGGGGAGATAAAAAAAAAGGAAAGGAGGCGAGGGAAGGGGGTTGGGTCCCCGAGAGACTATAGGATTCAAGGAGCGATAATACACACAGGGCCGGGACTGTCCGCACCCACAAGAAGAATACAGAAGCTGGGCATTCTCTGGCGGAGTGGAGGGGAGGGACAGTGTGGGGAGGGGGGGGGGATTCTGATAGAAACATGGGAAACGGAAAAAGAAAGAATAAATGATGGGAATTGCATGTGCGTACACACACACACACACACACACACACACACACACGGCGCGCGCACACACACACGCACGTACACACACACACACACACGCACGCACGCACACACACACAACACAACACACACGCACGCACGCAGCACACACACACGCACACACACACACACGTTTGCTGCCAACATCGCCGTCTCTCTGTGCCTCTCTCTCCGCCTCTTTCTCTTCTCTCTCTCTACCTCCCTCTCTCTCTTCTCCTTTCTCTCTCTCTTCTCTCTCTCTCTCTCTCTCTCTCTCTCTCTCTCTCTCCTCTCTCTCTCTCTCCCTCTCTCTCTCTCTCCTCCTCTCTCTCTCTCTCTCTCTCCCTCCCTCTCTCTCTCTCTCTCCCTAAATGTCACTAAAAATGAAGACAGGGCATGGTGTAAAAGTGTTTGATTTCAAACTCATGAACTAGTTTTGTGGTTGAAGGGCGCTGTGGAGAGAAGAGTGTGTGCACAGTGCGGAGGGATGGATGTGTCTTCTGAAGAAGGGCCTCACGGTGCGGACTGCACTTGGGCTGAAAGTGTAGCACTCTAGAGGCTCGAGGTCACACCTCATGCCTTCTGTTTCTATCACATATTGCAACATTGTGTTATTATTTAATTTAGTTTATTATATTATTATTATTATTTATTATTATTATTATTGTATTATTATATTATTATATTATATTATTATTATTATTATTATTAATTATTATTATCATCATTATTATTATTATATTATTATTATTGTTATTTATGTTTTTTTCTTCTGATTTGGGGCTGTTCTTGGTTGACTGGTTTCTGTTTCTTTCTTTCTTTCTCACTTTCTTTCTTTCCTTCTTTCTTTCTCATTTTTTCTTTCTTCTCTTCTTTTTTTCTTGCTTGTGTTTTTTTTTTGCTTATTGACTTTCGGTAATACCGTTTTCCTTGCGTTATGTAACAAATCCAGAGTGGATGGTTTTATCCTGAGAATTGCGTAAAATGGGGTTTGGTCTTTGCCTTCTTTAAACACACACACACACACACACACCACTACACACACAACACACCACACACCAAACAACCAACCACTACCACTCTCCTCTCTCTCTCTCTCTCTCTGCCTCCTTGTTCCTCGATAGAGCTCAGAGGTTCACCTACTGGGACATTTTGCACATGCCCCCGTTTGCCTACCACTAAGGTAGCGGCACTTCCGGCTTCGGGGATGATGTCTAGGCTCGACACCTGTGTGTGTTTCATCTTTTCATTTATACCACATCAAGTCACTGCTATGCGTGAAATTCGGGCTGCTCTTCCTGGACAGAGCGCGTCGCCACAACAGCAGCGCCACGTGGGCTTTCTTTTCATTATCTCACCCGTTCCTTCTGGCACTCGATCGTCTGCTCTTCCGAAAAAACAACAACAACCAACCGAGTTGTGAATGTGCGTGCGAGGTATTCAGCGTTGTTCCTACCCAGGACATCGGTTTAGAATTTCACCCGGAAGGACTTGTGGGAAGTTAGAGTCGGTACTGAGGTAGCCCCAGGGAACACCTTCTGGAAGGGGCCTCCTGGTGGCGGTGATGGCATCACCCCGGGTGTCTGATGCTGGAGTTCAACGCTCTCACCCCCAGGCTATCTCTCCCATCTCCCAAAGGCATGTTAGCTTCTTGTTATTCTCCAGGAGCCACGTCTTCACGACGTTCTTGCCATGGCCGCTGAGGGACTATCGTGTGCAGGTCGTGCTGGGCAGGCAGGCCTGGCTGTAGCCGGCTCCTCTTTCCCTCCCCGCTCTCTGTGCCTCTGCCAGCACCCCCCCCCCCCCCCCCACACACACACACACCCTTCCTCCTGGCGTGAGGGTGGGCAACACTAGGACGAATGGTGGCAATGGAGAGCGTGCAGAGATAGTCCGTGTCAAAAGAACCGTTGATAAGAGTGCGCTGTCTTTAAAGCTATTAGAACGGTGCTGTGTTTAAAAAATATATTTTGGTTAAAAATGTGTCATGAAAGTGTTTTATAATATCATTTACATCGTATTCAGAAAGGCAGCTGACAGGATTTAGCTCTATACACACTTGATTGTAAGGACACTCTCACAAACCTACATTTTTCACCAATGGCGGCACAAACAACTAAGTATGTATAGTTTTGGTGTACATCAGGGATTCGCTCTCTTTCAAACTTTGTTCAACCCCTTATTTTCAGAAAACTATATCATGACCTCTGATTTACAGACCATTTTGGACCAGCTAACATGTGAGACAGAACAATTCCCAGTCAGTGCTGTTTAACGACCGCATCTTCTGTATGGCTTGTGAGCTGGTTGGCTGGCTGACTGGTTACATGTTTGGTGCTTGTCTAACCCATTAGCTATGATTTAACATGTTGGCTGGTGGTTTTGTTTTTGTTGGGTTGGTTGGGCTATAGGCGAGTTTTGTCAGCTGTTGTCTAGCCTTTTGTTCCCTTTTCTTTAGTTTTGTTTCATTGTCCCTTAGCTGCTTTGTGTTGATGTTTTTCTTTCTTTATAAAATATCCCATGGAGAGTGTTTTGAATATCTGGGAAACATCGCATCATTTCAGCGAAGATGACATGATACATCCTGATAACCACAACATCAAGTGCACCCACAATATGAAACCATCAAGATCTTCAGATGATCGGGTGCAAGTGTAAGATGGGCATGTGTCAAAACAGATGTCCTGTCGAGACCTTTCTTCGTAGCATAAAGATAAACATACATTCCTTTTGAGAACTATTCAGGTATTAGCCGGGATCCTGCAGCCTCAGACCAGCTGGAATGGTAAGCGTTTCCTCACAGCTTGTGTTACAATAACAACAGCGGTAGTGACGTTCTGCATACATGTTAACGGGGCAGACTACACTTCAATTGTTAAAGTGTCTCACTGGTAATCGTCCGCTTCGTCGACCACTCTGACAACAAATAGTGTTGCTGTCTGTCATATGAGCGAACATGCGTTGCGCTGCCGTTTAGCGCCTGGCAAGTCAGGACCCAGCACGGCCGACATTGGCGTAGCTGGAAGTCTTAAAGGCTCGGGTTTAGCATTGCTGCTGAGTCACCCAATGGAAGATTATAATTATCATTATCCAGAGCTGAACATACTTCTGAAGGACTCACAATCCATCATGTGTGGATAAATGCAGCAGACCAGTTCTATGTGTGTGAATACGCGTTAAACATAGTGCACACAACCAGGATGTGTTATTTTTTCGCACAAAGAAAGACAAGTGGAAGCCTGTGGAGTATTGACTGCATACAAAAAGCATGTATTCAATGTTATACTGACTGCTTCAGCTAACTCAGGAGGGGAAACATTTGGTACACGATTTCTTCGCCAATGTAATCTAGCGAGTGTGGACAATTGTGCAAGTGAATTTGGAGTCATCCATTTCCCCCTGAGAAAAATGAAGAAGAACAAGACAGGGACTTGAACTACAACTTCTGCTACTGTTCTCCGCTACAGCGGGAGGTGTCCCCCATGGTAGAAGGTGTGCACGTGTCACCAGTTTTGCCCACCCCTGAAGGCAGCCACATTCCGACTTCTGGGAAAAGCACAGATCCATAAGCAAGGATCCACATTTCTTTTTGTCCCCTATATGTAATGTTGCAATACACTATACTGATTCTGTACTTCGGTAGAAAAAAAACACTGAAAAAAAGAAGTCGCCATGACAATGTGAACATACATAGATTTAGCAGTCTTACTGGCAACCATCACGAAATGACACCTGACATAGTAACAGAAAGTAATATATATCTATCTATATATCTATATCTATCTATCTATCTCTCTCTCTCTCTCTCACTCTCTCTCTCTCTCTCTCTCTCTCTCTCTCTCTCTCTCTCTCTATATATATATATATATATATATATATATATATATATGCAGGTGTATATATATATATCCTGACCGTGTAAAGATCAGGCGGGGACGGGGGAGGGGAGGAGGGGATGGGACACTTGTCGTAAGGAAGCCAGAACTGACAGAGAGAACAGGAAGTGGACATAGAGTGTAGACGTTTACCATTTGATTATGTCCAGGATACAGAGAGGACGGAGAAAGGTAGGGGTGGGGGTGGGGGTGGAGGATTGAGATGGTCTGGTGGCATTTCGTTGAGGATTTCCTGACAGTTGCAAAGGGCAGAGGAGGAGCTGACTATCGTCCAGTCATTCAGTGTTGATCCTGATGGCCATTGAGTCACTGTGGTATTACTGGTTGAGGTCAAGTTGATGACAGATGGTGGTGCTGCCGATGGTATGGTAGATGTGTGTGTGTGTGTGTGTGTGTGTGTGTGTGTGTGTGTGTGTGTGTGTGTGTGCATGTAGTTCGGTGTGTGTGTCGTGTGTGTCGTGTGTGTGTGGTTCGGTGTGTGTTGTGTCGTGTGTGTGTAGTTTGGTGTGTGTGTGTGTGGTTTGTGTGTGCGTACGTGTGCGTGTGTGTGTGGTTTGGTGTGTGTGTGTGCGCACGTGTGTGTGTGTGTGTGTGTGTGTGTGTGTGTGTGTGTGTGCGCGCGTACGCATGTGCTCACAAGCTTGGAATGTGCTTGTTTGAGCATGATGGAATGCTTCCTGTGAGTGAGTACACACACACGCACGCACGCACACACAAACACACACGCACGCACGCACACACACTAACACACACACACACACACACACACACACACACACGCACGCACGCACACACAAACATGCACGCACGCACGCACACTAACATACACACACACGTGCGTGCGCGCTGGCTCTTCAGATACCATTGCATACAAATCAAATAAAGACATCAAAGGACGGACATGGGCTGATACATAAAGATATCAAAGGACGGACATGGGCTGATACCTTCATGTCAACAGGACAATCACCCGGAAAAACGGAGTGACACCAATAAACCATCAATGTTCACGTGGAAGAGTGGCAGCATGAAGACTGTCCTTATCAACCCTAACACGCAGTTCTGCTAGGGCGTCCCGTGATGGCTCCATTCCCACCCTGCAGAGAAGGCCGCGTGGCTGTCGTCTGGCTGTCCGGAAAGACTTCCACCCCCTGCTGCTGATCTGTCGCTTGCCTGCTTCCTTCCAGTCCAGCCCGTTACCCTGTGAAGTGATATAACGCTCGCAGAATAGGAGACGTGTGCCCAAGAGGTTCCTGACGTGCATGCTAACTACACTCAACCCTGTCACCACTATTCCTTGGCAACGTCTAGGAAGCTGTTAAATGAATGGACAACTTGACACACGACCTTAGTGAGAGCGGAGACAAGGTACCGTTCCTGACTTAGGTCACTAAGATCCCTGAAGTCGGAATGCGGCTGTATAAATGGGGAGGGGGGAGGGCATGAGGGGGACGGTCGAAGATGAAAAAAATCTCACCATTTGTGAACTTTGGGCCTCTACCTGAGGAATGAGAAAAAAATGCAGCAGATACAAGTTAGCCAGTGGGATTTTAATGTGAGTGGAATGGATAGGGTAAGGGCTAGTGTTGGTTTTGAATCTATTGTCTTTTGCCTTTTTTTGAATGAGGTTCTAAATCTCAGTTTCATGCGCAAAAGCAGGCAGACAACTATACAGTCGTGCAACAACCCGTGTGTGTTTCTAAGAAGAGTAGGCGGCTGGTGACCAGGAACACGAAACTGTCCAATACACAGATAAAGCCAGCTCTACAAAGCGTTCATCTGTGTGATAGGTACAAACAAATCCTTATCGAAAACTAGTTTTCTAAATACCTGTACAGTCGCAGAGTTCTGCGATTCCTTCATAGGTCACATCAGAAGAAAGGAGTTGCACAAGAACCCAAGAGACAGCCATTGCCCCTCTGAATGCTGCTATAACACTTTGCTAAGCAACAGCTACGATGGGACAAGCCATGTCAGCAGATCATTCACGTTGCACAAAATCACCAGGAAGGCACACTGAAGGAATTTCAGACAGGAAGGCATTAAAAGGACATGGAATATACTTATTTGACTGCTTGTTTTACATCTGACAAAGTATTGCAGGCATAATACAGGCAGAGGGAAGGGCATAGACTTATTTGACTTTGTTGTTTCAAGTTAGACAATATATTGCATGCAGAATAAAGGTAAAACAAGGGAATGGACTTATTTTATTGTTTGTTTTACGTCTAACAATCTACTGCACGCAACAAAAACAAGGTAAAGAATAGGAAACGAACTTATTTGGCGTCTGACAATGTCTTCAGAGAGCAGACGGGTACAGAACGGGGAACAGACTTACTTAACGCCCGACGATGCACTGCAGAGAGAATAAAGGTACAGGGTGGGGAATAAACTGACTGGACGTCTGACAAACAGGTACAGGGTAGGGTAAAGACTTCTCTGACGTCTGATAACGTATTGAAGAGAACAAACAGGTAATAATAATAATAATAATAATGTATGGAATTTATATAGCGCTGAATCTTGTAAAGCAACAAATCAAAGCGCTCGGGTGAATTTTTTTTATATTTATGCGTGTGTGTGCGGTTTTTTAAATTTTGTCATCTGTTCCCACCGGCACACAATGGCCTACTCTTTCGAACAGCGGAACAGGATTTAACGTGTGCGCAAGATGTTCTGCATGCGTTTGCACACGGGGCCTCGGTTTACAGTCTCATCCGAAGGTACATGGTAAGGCAAAGACTTCTCTGACGTTTGATAATGTATTGCAGAGAACAAACAGGCACAGGGTAGGGTAAGGACTTCTCTGATGTTTGGCAATGCCCAGACAGAGACAGAAAGACAGACAGACAGACAGACAGACAGACAGAGTGCTGACCATTGTCAGGTCTCTTAGTGCTGGCTCATGTCCATAAAGATATCGGATGACAAGATAATTGTGTGGCTAAGTACTTGTCTGGCCACGGTATTGATAGTTGATACTGTCTGCCTGTCTCTTTCTCTGTCTATCTGTCTGTCTGTATGTATGTATGTATGTATGTCTATCTGTCTGTCTGCCTGTCTGTCTCTGTCTGTCTGTCTGTCTGTCTCTCTCTCTCTCTCGCTAAGTACTTGTTTGGCCATGGTATTGATATATGATACTGTATGTGTGTATATCTCTTTCTCTGTCTATCTGTCTGTCTGCCTGTCTGTTTGTGTCTTTCTGTCTGTCTGTCTGTCTGTCTGTCTGTCTGTCTGTCTCTCTCTCTCTCTCTCTCTCTCTCTCTCTCTCTCTCTCTCTCTCTCTCGCTCTCTCTCTCTCTCCGATAAAGACTGAGCATGTGCATATGTGTGTGTTTGTACGCGTGTGTGATTACATCTGTGTTTGTGCGTTTGTATGTGTTTATGCGTGCAGGTGTATAAGTGCGTGCGCATACGCGCACTCACGCACGCGTGTGTTTGCATGCAAGCTTAAGTGTGTATGGACAGGAATGCACTTGCGAGACTGTAGGAGTAAGAGGCCTTTATAATGCTGAGCAGAAGACCAGAGAAGACACAGAAGACACAATCACTTCCTCAGTGTGCGGTCAGTAAAGGAATAATCAGACCGGACAGTGGTGCAAATGAACCATCAGACTTCACCTAAGGAGAGAGAGAAAGAATGAGAGAGAGAGGATGAGAGAGAGAGGATGAGAGAGAGAGAGAGAGAGAGAGAGAGAGAGAGAGAGAGAGAGAGAGAGAGAGAGAGAGAGAGAGAGAGAGACACTGCCCAGTACTGTCCGCATACAGTCAGGACATACGGCTGCAGCTTGTCCGGCTACTGACCGGTCCATTCACACTGTGGCAGAATGTTAGCATGTTTGTGTTTCAGTAGCAAGTGTGTTCATTCATGACTTGCATCAATTACTAAGTCCTTTTACAATATGAGTCTTAATAATAATTTTCATTTATATTATTCATTATCTCATTTAGTCATTTTAATATCGTAGGAATTTTAGAGCGAAATAAACAGTCTTTTTTACATCGACCCCGTGTGTGTATGCTGTTTCCGATTCATGACTCTTTCTGGATATATGCGACATCAGAATGTCAGCAGGGCAAACGCGTTGCACTAATAGACAGTTGAGTTACCTCCCTACGTTTGTTTTAGCATCATGTTCAATAAGCGGAACGGATACTCACGTGTGGCCTGCTGTTCTGGTAGCAGTTTGGCCTACGGTGGTCCCGGTTGTTTAGTCTTCATCAAGTGTCATCGGGCAAGTGGAGTCTGTACATGGTACTTACCCTAGGGAGAATTCCCCTTGAACGGGAATGCGAACTCGGTTGTCAGATTGCGGTGGTTGATGTGTGTGTGGTGTGTGTTTGTATGTGTGTATGTGTGTGTGACTTTGTGACTCTGTGTGTATGTGTGTGTGTGACTGTGGTGTGAGTTGTGTGTGTTGTGTGTTGTGTCTGGCCTGTGTCTGTGTCTGTCGGTGTGTTTCCTCTGACGACTAGCAGCTAGAAAACAGGCTTTCTTTCACCAAGAGATTCCGGACGCGCGCGTGTGAGATGTACTGAACCATGTTTCAAGACATCTTGGCTCTTTCTGAAAGATATTATATAGACAGGTCAGGAAAATGTCAGAAGGGCAAGACACGAATTTGCCTAATAGACAGTTGAATTACTTTCCCTTATCCTATTTTTTTAATTTTAAAGAACCATGTTCCCTATCATGAACCGGGAACGGGATAGCTCAGTGGTCAGGGCCCTCGCTTTCCCCCAGCTTAGGTTAAACAGCGTTGAGCGTGGTTACCACTTGGATGGGTGACCGTTTGCGCGCCTTGGCTTCAGTACAGTTCCCCCAGTTCACCCAGCTGTAAATGGGTACCTGCCCTCTTTAGGGTCAGGGAAGGTAAAGCAGCGAGGGAGGGGAGATGGGCGCCGCCTTCAATATGCTGGCCCCCTAGGGAAGTGAGGTCTCTGACGCCTCGCTCCCCTACGACCACAGAGATTACAAGATTCCTTTACTTTACTTTATCAAAAACTAGAACACGTGCGGAAAAGTATTTGCCTATTCTACAAAAAGTACTTAGAATCTGACCTCTTGCATTTGATGGCTATATAAAAGGTGGAGGCGTTACTTAGAAGCTGCTGGGAGAACCTGCTAAGTTCATAACGCTCTTCTTGCTGTTTCAGCAGGTACTGCTTCTGTGGCATAACGAGCACTTTGGAGATTTATTTCAAAAGAATTTGTGGCATGTGAGAGAGAGGAAAGAGAAAGAGAGAGAGAGAGAGAGAGAGAGAGAGAGAGAGAGAGAGAGAGAGAGAGAGAGAGAGAGAGAGAGAGAGAGAGAGAGAGAGAGAGAGGAGAGAGAGAGAGAGAGCAAACAACGCATAATACAAGCAGGCAGAAAGATAGAGAATGAGAGAAGACAGAGACAGAAACGGAATCAGAAAATAAGCAGTGAGAAAGCGAGTGAGAGAGAGACAGAAAGAGAGACAGAGAGAGACAGAGAGAGAGATATAGACAGAGACAGAGAGAGAGACAGAGAGAGACAGAGAGATACAGAGACACAGAGAGAGACATACAAACAGACAGACAGATACAGACAGACAGAAAAACAGACCAAAAGACAAGACAGACAAGACCAGACAAAACATCAGGTTTGTTTTTTTAGAGCTTGCACACGTGGGTGCTTCCATCACACGCATGCGTAATACATGCCCACGCTCATGCCTGGTGTTTGCCGTTATTAATTCAAGTCCAAACCGACATCTCGATGCACGTGCAGTTGTGGCCACAAAACCTTTCCCCTGAGATGCACAGCTCTGGCTGCAACATTGATCAGCCGTGCAGGTGTCTGCCGGTCAACCTGCCATTGCTGGCATCTCCGCTGTCTCCACCTGCATCTTTGATGCAAGGAGATCCCCGTTCTGTCTGCCAATTAATCCCTCTGCCACCTGCCAATCTTCCTGTGTTTCTATGTTTTACGCTTTGTGGTTCCCCTCTGATGGGCAGAGTGTGTCAAGGCAGGCTAGATGTGTTTGTTTTGCTCAGAGTCGATGTGCATGGTTCTGTCCTCGCTCTGCTATAAACAGCATGTGTCTTGCACACGGGTGCAGTGGCATTAAGCACTGGTCTAAAACCATAACATCAATGCTGTTAATCTCTTATGCAGGCAAGTGTGCTAACATACATGCACTATATGCAATAAGAGGATAGTTTGATAGTGCATAAGCAATCTTGTGTGTTGAAAAGTGAGTGTGTGATCATGTTTGGCAGCTCGCGCATGCACACACGCACGCACGCACGCACACACACGCACACACACAATTTGAATTGTATGGTTTAATATTGTTCAGGGTGTTTTTGTTGTTTTTGTTTTTAATTTCTTGTATGCATATATTATTGTCTTCTCTTGTTTGATTTGTATGGTTTATCATTGATTAGGTGTTTATTCTATGTCTGCATTTATATATATATATATATATATATATATATATATATATATATATATATATATATATATATATATATATATATATATATATATAATCTTTTCTTTTCTTGTTTTCTTTAGAAAGATGGCTTGATGAAAAAAATCAACTACAATGCTTATTCAATGTACCATCTGAAAATGAAAGTTTGACTTTGACTTTCACACGCGCGCGCGTATTATCATGGTTATTACTATTTTGTTTGTTTTAATAAATGACTTGATCAAAATAAAAAGCAACTGCACTGCTTATTCAACGTACCATCTGAAAATAAAAGTTTGACTTTGAGTTTGACGCGCCCACGCGTGCGTGCAGTGCCCACCCCCCCCCCCCCCCCCTCTCTCTCTCTCTGTTTCTGTCTCCCTGTCTCTGTCTCTCTGTCTCCCTCTCTGTCTCTCTGTCTCCCTCTCTCTCTCTCTTCCTCTCTCTCTCATCTTTGTTTTCTTTTGTTTTACACTCACTGTCTTCTTAACATGCAGATGGAGCAGAAATGACACACACCTGTTTTTCTTTCTACAGCTTCTCTCGGCTAATCGTTTTATGTATTTATGTGGAAAATAAAACGGTTAGCATCAATCAGTTTTGTTTTTTATCATGTATTTCTTCCTGTGACTGCACTCTAGGGCGGCATAAAGTGGAAGCAGCAAGAGATGAATTGAATTGATTTGATTTTTAAAATGCAGATGCTCTTTTTGGTCTATTTTTCATTTGCATGAGGGGATGTTTTCACCAAGTCTGTCACACGCAAGGCATTAAGCATGCTCTCTTTGCTTACATGTTATCTGCTGTTTGTTTGTCGATTGCTTCTTTGTGATGGGGGTTTATTTATGTTTTATAGTGCAGTCACCTAGCTAGCCTTACATAAATGTTCTTATACATACATGTAAACAGGAAGACTAATTGTCTGTTTGTCTGTCTGTCCGTCCGTTCGTCTATCCGTCCGTACGTCTATCTGTCTGTCTGTCTGTCCGTCTGTCCGTCTATCTGTCTCTCTGTCTGCCTGTTTGTCTCTCTGTCTCTGTTCTGTCCCCTGTCTCTGTCTCTCTGTCTCTCTGTCTCTCTCTCTCTCTCGCTCTCTCTCTCT
This sequence comes from Rapana venosa, assembly GCA_028751875.1. NCBI lineage: Eukaryota > Metazoa > Mollusca > Gastropoda > Neogastropoda > Muricidae > Rapana > Rapana venosa. Next base: position 15,237,979 of record CM054135.1, read on the forward strand.
CTCTCTCTCTCTCTCTCTCTCTCTCCTCTCTCTCTCTCTCTCTCTCTCTCTCCTCTCTCTCTCTTCTCCCCTTTCCCCCTCAGCTGTATTCAGATGTCGTATATTGTCTGATGCTAAAGGATAATCCAAAGCATGTTTAATATAAGACCTTGATATCCATGCATGTGTGTTAATAAGCCCTTTAAATTTTGGTTGTTAACCTGTTTATTTCCATGTGGTGTTAATTGTTGTTGTTTGTTGTCGCTTGGTGTTGAACAACGCACTAAAAAGCACAAGTCATGTATAAGCCTATGCTCTTTTTGTCCTGAGATAAAGCTTCGTGTGCGTCATCATTCTTTATTCTGTTGATGCTGTGTAGCTCACAAAATTGTAGACTATGTTTAGATGCACGAATTTACCTGAATATAATAATGAATAATAATAATGATGATGATGATGATGATGATGATGATGATGATGATACTACTACTACTACTACTACTACTACTACTACTACTACTACTACTACTACTACTACTACTACTACTACTATTACTACTAATTATAATAATAATAATAATAATAATAATAATAATAATAATAATAATAACAACAACAACAAAAACAACAATAATAGAATTGATATAGCGCTATATTTCGCAAAATACAAACAAGTTTAGAAGTATGTTTTTTACACTACAGATGTGCAACTGATAATTACTTCTCTTGATAAGTAGTGCACTTTCATAAGAACCTACCAATATCGGGGGACTGTTTTGCTACCTGCAACTATAAACTGTTCAACCTTGACCTGTCAAAACTTTATTTTTAAAAGATAACGAGATGAAAATACAGCCTGAGCACACTGGATTGTCTAGGTCTCACAACAGCATCATCCAATTCAAAATGCTATGTTCTGCACGGTACCAACTCTAACATCACTACAGTAGCATTCGTGATTGTAATCGTCCACGTATCTGTCATGGAAATTCCCTCTTGATATTGTCTGCTTTTGCATCTGTGTATGTCAGTTGCACATTGTCACAGGTAACATTCAGATTTTGGAAACTGTCAATGATTTGCAAAGGTGTGGATAACTTGGGTAGGGGTGGGGGTGGGAGAGTAGAGGATTTGGATTGGCATCGCCTGAAAAATGACCGGCGTTTAAGTACATGACCAACTCACACAAATGAACTTACAAATCTGTTTTGAGTACACATGCACTACACACATACTGACTTACAAACTTACCTACAAACATACACATACACAGAAAAATAACCAACCAAGAAAAAACAGATTAATAAACACTGTTTGGACACGTAGTACAGACAGGAAGTGCAGAATAATGTCAGCCAAGGGCAAACAGGAAGTGGTATAGACCAATGGCTGCTGTCTGGTATGACAAGCTATGACCGCTTCCGGTGGACATTTTACCTTTACCTTTTTTTCCTTCCATTTATTTCTATGTTGCATGATGTCAGGTTTATGAGAGAGATAAAGAGACCACACACACACACAAACATACACACACACACACGCACGCACGCACACACATATACACACATACACACATATTGTCTAATATCACTTAATGTGAAAAAGACGTTAAATTAAAGAAGAACACACACAAACACACACAACACACACACACACACACACACACACACACACACACACACACACACACACACACGCTGCCAACGTAGCCATACAAGCAGACAGACAGGCAGTAAGCATGAAAATAGGCCGTTATTGTCTAGTAGACTGGAGCTTTAATAAAGGATGTCCTTACTTTGTCCAGTCAGAGATGGCAAGATATGACAAATCGCTTAATCACCATCATCCATTTCAGATAAGACATGCACTATCATTATGGCAAATTGCTGGGGGCTATTTTTCGATAAGCGCTTCAGACTTTACCGCTATTATATCAAGTGCGTGCATGAAAATGTCATCCCTTTGGGAATACTGGGGCCTCTTTTTGTAGTGATAATATCACCGCCTTCTGGATTTTTTTGTAGTAAAAGAAATTCCCCTTTTCTATCACGCTCTATGTTTCTGTCTGTTTCCTTATCTGTATATCATCTTTGTAGCTGATCTGTCGGCCCTCACAGTTCAGTGTCTTGCCTTTTTTATATCTCACACATATTTGTTCATGCGTTTTATGACATTTGCCAGTTCTATTGTTGTTGTTGTGGTTGGTTGTTGGTGTTTTTTGTTGTTGTTTTTGTGGGGGTCTGATTTTTAAACTCTGGGATAGGCACATAATCTTCATTCTGCAATATTATCTGCCCATATAACATTTTTTCTCGTGAGTTTTTTTATGATTGTATTTTTGGCTCTAGTAAAACGGGTTTTTGAAAAATCTCTTTTACGGCTTTGTTTGTTGTCTGAGGATAAATAAATTAAATAAAGTAGCTGGTGTCCACAGCCTGGTGATATCAGACTTAAAGAATGAATGATTAAGACTCTCTCATTGAGCGTTTTTTCAGTCTGACGGTGTGCAGTATTTGAAGGGGTTAGATGATGTTGATTTTAACCTTGGGGTGAGTGTTACTGGAGTTAGCAAAACTGAATAAGGCGACAGCCATCATATGGCCTTTGTTGGGGGTGGGGCTGTAAACACCATGGGATGGAATAAAAATGCCCTTGTTAAAGAATCTGTCTTCTTTATTCCTTTTGAAATCCTTTCCATGAAAGGTCGAATCGCTTTAAGCATTTTCTTTTTCATTTTGATTAATGTCGATTAAAAAAAAGAAATAGATTGAACCTGTCCTGACCTCTTAAAAAGTGGCAAACCATGTAAGAAGGATGGACAACTTCAAAAATAAAGTAGTCAAATCAGGTATGACTAAACATGGATGTATGCGTGTTATATATATATATATATATATATATATATATATATATATATATATATATTAATATATATATATATATATATATATATATATATATATATATATATATATATATATATATTAAAAATAGATACGCAAATACATATATCTATGTGTGTGCGTGCGCTTGTATGGGTGTGTTGGGGGGATGTACGCTATCAGAAAATGATCAACATTAACAGACATCCAGAAGGACACACAACGGTTCATCAGTGTTTACCTCCCATAAAGCTGAACCGCAGTCAATCACAGTAGTACAGAAGAACCCTGGTCCTCACGATAAAGAAGAGACATCAAGTCCAAGGATGTCCCCACTAACCAGGCCTCTAATAGTTCCATTGAGCCCAGCACTGATGGCTCCATTCACAGCCTACCAGCAACGCCAACGTTGGCTTTGTCTGACTGATCACCAGGAGGGTGCACCCAGGACCTGTCCCTCTACCCGCTTCTCCAGTTTCCTGGCTCCTTCTGGTTGCTGCCACCCTCCTTCCGCTGAGCGGGCATAGCCGCCAGAACAGCAATCTCCTGCTCCAAAGAGGATTAGCCATGTCTTGCATTCCCAATGTCCTCTGGTGTTTTGCACAGGCATGTTCACTCTGTGCAGGAAGGTACAAGGTACCATTGCCTGTAAATACCAGAAAAAAACCTTCATGTGTTTTGGTTTTTTCTTCTAAAGGGTTTGCTACTTGTTTGTGAAGATGGAAGAATATCATGCAGAACTTTGCTTATTTTCCGAAACAAAATTATGTTCCGAGTCTTACCTTTAATTTGGTGATTTTCCAAAAAAGGAATGTGATGATACGATTCATTCAGAGCACCACTAAGAAGGTACACGTTTGAGTGGTTTTCTTGAAACAGTTCAGAGGTTTCCTTCTTGTGCCACGCTGTGATCCGGACAGGTTTATTTCAGATATGTGTGGGTCGTTCCCTTCTTTCTGCTTCTGTCCCTGTATGTCATTATCTCTAACTCTGTCTCTGTCTTTCGGTCTCTCTTTCTGTCTGTGTACGTGTCTGTCTGTCTCGTCTTCTCTCTATCTCTGTCTCTGTTTCTGTCTGCCTGTCTCCTCTGTCTCTCTCTCTGTCTCTGCTGTCTCTCTCTCTCTTCTTTTCTTTCTGTCTCGTCTCTGTCTCTCTCTCTCTCTCTCCCTCTCTGGGAGACAGAGTGGTTGTAAGAAAGATATAGGCTATGACAGAGGTAACGCCACTAAGAACAGGAGATACACGGAGCGAAAGAGAAACAAGAGACACATTGACTACGACACAAGAAAGACAGATGACTGACAAGATACAGACAGAAAAATATGAGAACAGACGAACTGACAACAAAGACAACCCACAGACAGATAGCGTGGACAATAAGACAGACATACTGACAGATATGTAGGAAAGAAAAGGACCATAACTATACAGGACTACCACAGGCACAGATTCAGGGGGCGCCACTATCATAACTGTAGCTTACTTCGAGTAAGTGAGGAAGTACCCATTACAGTGGTAACTGGGGACGTACTTACCATGGGCCAGCATCATTAAGTGGTACCCACTCGACGCTGCTTACCTTGCCTGGGGGAAGGCGAGTGCCATTGTACAGCTGAGTAATCCTGTACAACCCATGGTAACGTACAAACTACATCCTGGTACACCACACAGCGCTATAATTACATGGAAGCGTGCCTGACCACTGAGTTTCTGTCACCCCAGTTACGTCTATCATCCTACCTACATCCAACCCGATATTCTTCCCTCTTCTTCGCTTCTTCTCTCTCTCCTCTCTCTCTCTCTCTCTCTCTCTCTCTTCTCTCTCTCTCTCTCTCCTCTCTCTCTCTCTCTCTCTCTCTCTCACTCTCTCTCTCTCTCTCACTGCTGGCACTCCTGTGTGCTGTGTGCATGATGTTCTCTGGAGACACACAGCTCCTCCTCCATACATCATCATCATCATCATCACCATCATCGTCGTCGTCGTCGTCGTCATCATCATCATCGTCGTCGTCGTCGTCATCATCATCATCATCGTCATCGTCATCATCATCATCATCATCATCATCATCGTCATCATCATCGTTATCAGTTATGCACCTCCTCCTTCTCTGTAGGTCATGCTGACATGTGTGCCGTTACACCTGAATCTTTGAAGTCGGGAGGCCTCCTTTCTGTCTGCTAACCAATCCCTCCCTGCACCACCTGGCGGTCTTCCTTGATTCCTGTATTGAACTTGGTACTTCAAGCGGAATGGTGTGATGAGAGATACAGCAGGTCCATTTGGATTACAGAGTCGTTTATTCAGAAGAACAAAAATCCGGTAGGGCAGACCAATGCAGTTTAAGGGAGTTGTCTCTCTAGGAAAACAAAGTCAGCTGACTAGTTTGCTTTTACGTAAAGTCCTATTGCCTGCTCCTAACTCTCACTTTGCTCAAATGCAGGTATTGTCTCCAGGTACAAGTCATTTCCGATATAGATGGGAACTAAATGCACAGGCTGCATGATTGTATGTATGTGCACACAGAATTGATGCATGCAATCCATTCAGACAATATGCTTTGTAGGCAGATGTTGGAATGATGGTAACACACGCATGCTCATTCACAAAGGTATGTGTGTGTGTGTAGTCATACTGGCTCTCTCTGTCTCTCCGTCTCTCTCTGTCCCTGTCTATCCCTGTCTCTCCTTCTCTCTATCTCGCTGTCTCTGTCTCTCTCTCTCTCTCTCTCTCTCTCTCTCTCTCTCTCTCTCTCTCTCTCTCTCTCTCCTGTCTCATCTCATCACACACTACCTTTGCTCTCCACTGACAAATTGTCTGGGCCACATGCCTGCAATGATTCGGAACGATAATGACGCGATCCCATTACTCCCTTTGGCCATCCAGTGATTGATAGTGCAGTGCAGTGTCGCTTTGTCCGTCACGTTCAATTTTCAATCAATTTAATTTTTGAGCCCCTGTCCCTGCCTGATACGCTATTCAAGGGTGAACAGGCGCTGTGTGCAGGATGAGAAAGGCTGAATTGATGGCGATGTTTTTGAGATTGAGACATCTGCTTCCTCTCGGTTTTGTTGAATTGCGTGTGGACAGCTCTTCCATTTGTCTGCTGCATGCGAGGTAGTAATGATCAGCCTTGTTTGGCTGGTTTTCTTGCTTGGCTGATTTAGGGCTGTTTGTTTACTTGTGTGTGTGTGTGTGTGCATGCATGCACGCACGTGTGTGTGTGTGTGTGAGTGTGTGTGTCAGCTGGTTTTGTTGTGAATTATTTATATAATTATTTTGTATACTTGACTTTTGAGCTATTTGTATTCAATCAATAGATGTTGATGCACACAGGGGAAAAATGCTTATCAAGGATGATATAGCAATTGGTAAACACGGACAAGCTGGTAAACCGTGATAAGAACATGGATACAGTTTGTGTACTCAAGGGATTGGGCATAAAACAATACAGGGAAGCAGAGAATGAGCCAACAGGAAGGGGTGTAAGGTGAATGCTGCTGTCTGGTATTATGATATTCACAGAAGCATTGTTAGCATTCTATGCCTGGTATATTGCCTCTGTTTTCTGTGTATTGTAGGGTGTTAGTTGTTTGAGACAGACAGACAGACAAACAGACTTAATAAACACACTAACAGCTATTGTGCAGTTGTTAACACCATGGGTTACAGACTGGAAGGTCAGAGGTTCGAATTTCATAAGAGTTATAGGGATTTTCCCAGAGTGAGTAAGCTGTGGGATCATGGGGAGGACTGGGACCACACAGTTGAGCTTCATTCACTTAACAGATGCAATGTTGAGAGTGTCTCTAGTTACCTGACCAGCACTGCAGGTGTGGTTGATACTGGGCTATTTTGTGATAAAAAGGGTAGAGCACAACACTGTTATGTAGTCTCAAAACACATGCATTTCCATAGTAGCATCATAACATCATCCTCATCATCATTGATCCTAATGTGATAACAGAAAATTGTTTCTACGTTGGTAGTGCTGCTTACTCTGGGGTCACTGTGACCTCCGTTTTGGTTTCCCCATACACTTCTGTACCTGTGAGGAGTTTGTGTCAAAGCCTTCCGGGTTGGAGGTTAATGGGAGAAGGTTGTTGGAGGGACGTTGTGGTGGTCCTTACCCCAGCTGGGCGCTTTACTGCCATCAGTAAGGAGCTTAGCAGGATGGTGTCCTGGGTTTGCTAGCTTTGAACAGGCACCACTGATTGCCGCGAAGTTAACACAGCAGCAGTGCAGAGCCTGTCTGGCTGGCAGTCCCACAGAGGCCGCCTGCCATTGGTAGGCTTCCTTTGGACTTCTGAACCTGAGGATGTGACATGACGAACCTGGGTGTGTCAGAGGCAGGAAGATTGAGATGAGCGGAGTGGGAACAAAAGGTCAAGAAGGTCCCAGAAGAAGAGGCAGCAAGAAACAAAACAGAAAAAACACAATAAATGGAAATCACTTATGCATAGAAAATACGACTGACTTAGAACAAAACAAAAAACCCATCAGCACTGGTTATTCCAGAGATTAACACCAGAAGAGAACAATGAAAAAGCAAGCTGCAAACAGGAAAGGTTGTTAGGTAATGGCTGTTGTCTGAAGTGATAGACAACTGCAGCAGGGCTTTGTGACACATGTCTACCCCTGTTTGATGCCAATTTTGCATGTACCAGAGAGAGAGGGGGGGAGCAGACAGACAGATAGAAAGCCAACCAGACAGACAGACAGACAGACAAGCGGGATTGAAATGACTGTAGAAAAAGACAAGAAAGCACACACACACAATTAATACAAGAAAGACAAACATGCAGACAAACATGCAAACTTTAGTGCGCACATACATGCAAGAAAACCAAGACAAAAGCACTGACATTCTCTGTTTATTCAGGTGAATCAAGACAGAAGAGGAGGAGGAAAGAGAAAGCAGTAAACATAGGGTGTTGTAAACTAATTGCTGCTGTCTGAAATGATTTACAACTGGTGGAGTTTTCTGCAGTATGTTTTCCTTTGTTTGTGTTTTGTTTGTGCTCTTGTTATTGCCGTTGTGGGTTCTCATTCTCTAGGGTATTTTTCCCTCTGGTTGGTTGATTTTAATTAAGAAATGATTGTGATATCGATTGCTGATGAATGTTTTAACGGTTTTGTGCATGCTTTTCCATGAGGCGAAATATGTTTGCTTTTTTAAATAAACAATTTCACTTGACTTGACATTTTTCTTTATATGTTGCACGAGGTTAATAATTTGCATGATACAAGAGAGAGAGGGAGAGAGAGAGAGAGAGAGAGAGAGAGAGAGAGAGAGAGAGAGAGAGAGAGAGAGAGAGAGAGAGAGAGAGAGAGTGTGTGTGTTGGTGTGTGTGAGAGAGAGAGACAGACAAATAGACAGACAGGCAGGCAGGCAGACAAACAAAAAGACAGAGAGACAGAGAAGGAGTGAGAGGAGAGGGTTATGGTCAGTGTGTTTAAGACTGTTTCATCTAAAAGGATGCTTCTGCTTCTGCCTGTGTAAATGAAATGTGTTGAATACTGGTGGAAGAAAACTGGCTTTCTGTTTTATTTTCCTGTTTCCTTGCTTCTCAGAACCTCACCTAAAATGCTGCATCTGCCTCAAGCCAAAACATGCAGAGTTTTTTCCCCATTTCTTTCTGCTTTTTGGTTTGTGCAGGAATTATTTATAAGCCTGCGGAGAGCTTCTAAATGGTAATAGAATATGTAAAGAACCAGCGTATCTTTCGACAAGAATTAATCGAAGTTAGCTCCACTAAGCAATTCCTGCACTGTGTGGCTCTGGCTGTCTGGTTTGCCTTTGTGAAAGTTTTGGGTGTTTGTTTTGGCTGGTTTTCTTCTGGCCTTGCTTGGTATTTTTGTGTCTTGTTTTTTCTCTGTTTCTCTCTCTCTCTATCTGTGTTGTGTGTGTGTGTGTGTGTGTGTGTGTGTGTGTGTGTGTGTGTGTGTGTGTGTGTGTGTGTGTGTGTGTGTGTGTGTGTTTCTAAATGAAAGGTGTACAATTTGACATTCATTGTTGAGAAGAACTCAGCATATACTGTTATAGTTATATCATGCGATGTTGTCCTACGTTACGTTGTGTTATGTTGGGCTATGTTATATTTTATTATATTATGCTCTTTTTATGTTATTATGCGTTTTAGTATGGTTTTTGTATTGTATTTGTTCATTTAAACTATGCATTTAGTAACGTATTTCTGTATTTTGTTTTTCTATAAACTGTATGTATCGTGCTACACATGGTTGTAACTAAACATGTGGTCCAGTGACAGAAGACAAACCAACTTGGCACAGTTCAGTGTTGCCACACCACTTGGAAAATCAGGCTTGAAATGAGCTAGGCAGTTTTCTAGAGTTGAAGAACAAGTCAACCCGTGTAAATAACATTTTTTCATTCAACTGTTGACCTATCAGAAAACAATGTAACCTTACTTGTGGCTGACAATTGATATGTATCATAGGTTTGTCTGAGGTTTTGATATGAACAAACCAAACGACTCCCCTCCCCCAACAGAATACACCAATAGCATCTTTATGTAATGAATATGCCAATAACAATTTATGTTTGCAACAGCAATAACATCAGCAGGAACAATTTCTCATTAAAATAAGTATAAAAAAAGCTCGAGAATGTGTATGACCTAACATCTGTCTCTCTGTCTTTCTTTCTGTCTGTCTCTCTGTCTGTCTGTCTGCTCTCTCTCTCTCTCTCTCTCTCTCTCTCTCTCTCTCTCTCTCTCTCTCTCTCTCCTCTCTCTCTCTCTCTCTCTCTCTCTCTCTCTCTCTCTCTCTCTCTCTCTCTCTCTCTCTCTCTCTCTGAGACTTTTGATATATTTTTGATAGACTTTATATATTTCCCTTTGTAAATAATATTTTGTTTTATTAATATCATTTTTAATATATACTATGGCAGCAATATTTTATGATGAGGTAGTTTAAGTAGGTGTTGTCAAAGATAACATATTCTCCAGATAATCATACAATTAAAAAATGTACTCTCTGGCTCTGCCTATCTATCTGTCGCTCCCCTCCCCCCTCCCCTCCCTCTCTCTCTCCCTCTCCCCTCCATTCTTCTTAAAACACTTTAACCGCTATCAATGCAGTAATTCCGTTGTTATTAAATTTTGAAATATTCTTGACAGTTATTGTTCTAAATCATGCAATTTTTATTGTTCTATATACAAGTATATATTTTACACAATTTGGAAATTGTTCAATTTGTTTTGTCTTAATTGTTTGACATATTTTTCTATGCATGTTCTTTTGCAGTCAACCTGGAAATGTACTCTCTCTCTCTTTGCTCTTCTCTCTCTCTCTCTCTCTCTCTCTCTCTCTCTCTCTCTCTCTCTCTCTCTCTCTCTCTCTCTCTCTCTCTCTCTCTCTCTCTCTTCTCTCTCTCTCTCTCTGCTCTCTATCTCTCTCTCTCTTTCTCCCTCTCTCTCTCTCTTGCTCTCTCTCTCTCTCCTCTCTCTCTCTCTCTCTCTCTCTCTCCTCTCTCTCTCTCTCTCCTCTCTCTCTGTAGTGGCGCTCGGCGGGTGATCTCCCTTGAAGGTAGGCAGGAAAATTATTTTGCTGTGAAGTAACTTGTCAAAACTACATAATTCATCCAACACCATGCCCGTTGTCGGTCTTCCCACAACGTTGGAAGTTACTTTGGATGCCCTGCTCCAAGAACAGCACCTCACTTCTTGGAAAATAAGTGGAAGTGGCGACAGCACAGTCGTGGTATTACGACTGAAAGCCAGTCCAGCAAACAACAGCAACATGGCGCAACAACACACCCCTGCCATCTCCCACAGCTACCGCAGGAAGCCTCCCAGTCAGACTGACAGAGACAGGAGAAGGACAGAGGAGAGGAGAAGGACAGCACAGAGGCAGGAGGAACTGGAGGCAAGTGAAAGTGTGATGCCAGAAGAGCATTCACCAGTTTTATTTGTGCCCACACCTCCTACAAGCTGTGCTGTGTCACACACTGACACACCCCCTTCTGCCAGCAACACACTGCCGCAAGAAGCTGCACGTGCAATCCGTCATTCACCAAGTGCTGTCAAAGAGTCCGAGAACGAAAGGCATGCTGACGTGCAACGTGACATTGACCTTGCCCCTGTGTTTACAACGGAAACTTCGGACTGTGACGATCCTCTGGCAAAAGTTCAGCAAGTTGGAACTAGTGCCGACGTCATCAAGAACTATGTGGCTAAACTGACTGATAGATCTTTGCAGAGAAAGCTAAGGGACAGGCATAGGAACCAAGACTTTAGTAAGGTGTTCAGTAGTAAACGGCATCCAGACACGATGGTATGTGAAACGGACGATCTTCTTTTTCGTTTTGAATGGACTGCTGCTGATGACACACCCCCAGATTTGTTTTGGTTTGTGAAAAGGAACACCAGGCTGATGACCAATGAGGAATCCTTTGTCTATCAGAAGCTGAAGCTGTGGTGCCCTGTTGACCGGGAGAAAATGAAAGATCGAATCAGTGCCGGACTTGATGTGATGCATGTCATAGTGGACGCAGTTCGATTCTTGCTTGGATAACCAGTGTGTGTGTGTGTGTGTGTGGTGTGTGTGTGTGTGTGTGTGTGTGTGTGTGTGTGTGTGTGTGTGTGTGTTGTGTTGTGTGTGTGTACGTACGTGCGCGTGCGTGCGCATGCGTTCGAGCGTATACGTGTGTGTATGTATGAGTGCGTGTGTATCTGTATGTGTGTGTGTGTGTTTGTGTGTGTTTGTGTGTGCGCGTATGTGTGTGTGTGTGTTTGAATATGTGGATATGCATGTGTGTGTAGGTATGTGTGTATATGTGTGTGTATAAACGTGAGTGCGCGTGTTTGTGTGTGCGTGTGTATGTATGGTGTGTGTGTGCGTGCGTGCCTGTGTGTGTGTTTGTGTGTGTGTGTGTGTGTGTGTGTGTGTGTGTGTGTGTGTGTGAGAGAGGAGAGGAGAGAGAGAGAGAGAGAGAGAGAGAGAGGAGAGAGAGAGAGAGAGAGAATAGCTGTAGGCTACATGCCACCTAGATTGTCACGAGTCTGTCACGTGTTAGCCGTGTAAAATTGCATATGCCATGAAAAAAACCTAGGAAGAAGAGACATTGTGACCTTGTTTTCTTGTCGCAGACCAGTTTGTTGTAAAAAGTTGATTTTGAATGTGTACAGTTTTTGTGGAAACTCCTCCACCTTGACAATTCCTTATGAAAAATGATTTGAATCTCTACGTAACCATGTTCTGGAATCCATGACATGATGACTATTTGGGCTGAAATTTGTTATGTTCTCGGTATTTGATATTATGTGTTTTGTGCCCAGTCCCCCTCCCACTGTCCCCTTGTGAATGGGCATCTTGCTTATCACAATAAACCTTTGTCATTGTCATTGTCTCTCTCTGTAGTGCTTTATTTTATTATCGTCCCAAATGCATACAATATTGTTCTCCGTCTTCAATCAGCATACCATATCTCTTGAAAATGTAGTGAGTGAGTTTAAACTGATTTGCCTAACATTCAATTTTTGTATTGATGCTGATGTTGGCGGGGCTGATAAAACTGCTTTATGTCAGGCTCTTAGGCATTTTGTAACTTAGCTTGATATGTTTATTGGTAGTATGTTTAAAAAAAAGTTTTAGTGAGGATGCTTTATCAGAATTTGATATCTTGTTTATTTTTATGTTCATGTAACCTGAAAATGCTCTCTCTCTCTCACTCTCTCTCATAGAATATTTGGTTCATGTAGTTTACTATTGGCAGGGCTGTCTACTCTCACCCACTCTTTTCAACATCTTCCTTGAGAGAATCATGGCTGATGCACTGGAACATCATGAAGGATCAATCAGCATTGGTGGCAGAACGATCACAAACCTCCGCTTCGCAGATGACATTGATGGAATAGCAGGATCAGAAAAAGAGCTTGCCAGCCTAACAGAACACTTGAATAAGGCCTCCAAAACAGACGGCATGGAAATCAGTGCAGAGAAGACCAAACTGATGACTAATAACACCAATGGCATTAGCACTGATATCAGGGTTAATGACCAGAAGCTGGAAACAGTTCAAAGCTTCAAGTACCTGGGAGCCATTGTATCAGACCAGGGATCCAAGCCAGAAGTAGTATGCAGGACTGCACAGACAATAACAGCTTTGTCAAAACTAAACACCATCTGGAGAGATAAGAATATCTCACTTATCTCCAAGATCAGACTAATGCGCTCCCTTGTCATATCCATATTTCTGTATGCCTGTGAATCATGGACCCTGACTGCAGATTTGGAGAGAAGAGTACAGGCAGTGGAGATGAGATGCTTTCGGAGACTCCTTGGCATCTCCTACAAAGACCACATAAGCAACGAAAGCGTGCATAACAGAATCCAGCAAACCATTGGACCCTATGAGAACCTTCTAACGATCGTGAAAAAGCGTAAACTTAAATGGTATGGGTATGTCACAAGATCCCAAGGAATTACAAAGACAGTTTTGCAAGGCACTGTCCAAGGAGGAAGAAGAAGAGGCAGACCAAGGAAGAGCTGGGAGGATAACATCAGCGAATGGACAGGCCTAGAACTCAACAAAACCCTGAGAAAGGCAGAACAGAGAGAGGAATGGAAGGAACTGGTTGTTGAGTCTTTGAGGGTGCCCCTACGGTCGTCAGACTACGGGACAGATAGATAGATAGATAGTTTACTATTGCTGTTGCCCCCCATAAAAGCACAATGAATTTGTTGACGTTTCTTTCTGTTAGCCATAATGATACTATTTACGTGGTTTATTCTCCTTTATTTTATGGAGGTTTTGCTTTGTTTGGTTCTGTTTTGGTTTGGGTTTGGGGTTGTTGTTGTTTATTTTTTTGAGGGGGTTTATTCGGTTGTCCCCTCTCCCCTTGTTGTTGTTGCCGCTTTTGTTTTGCTCTTGGTTCTTGCTATTTTTTCGGTTGTTTCTGTGTTTTCTGTTTTGCTTTCTTTCTTATTGCTGCTACTTTTCTCTCTCTCTCTCTCTCTCTCTCTCTCTCTCTCTCTCTCTCTCTCTCTCTCTCTCTCTCTCTCTCTCTCTCTCTCTCTCTCTCTCTCTCTCTCTCTCTCTCTCTCTTCGGTGATTTTTGCGGGGATTTTTGTGTAGATATTTTGTCTGTATACTGTGTAAGTAATAATAATAATAATATATGGAATTTATATAGCGCTGAATCTTGTAAAAAACAAACAAATCGAAGCGCTTGTGTATTGCTATGGGCTTTGTTTTATTCTATTATCATATATATCCTTAAGGGCGGGGACTGGATGTAGAAAAGCGCATGGGTGCTTATTCATTATCCTCGAAATAAGGGAACTTGTCATAGTCATTGTCATTGTCATTGTCTCTCTCTCTCTCTCTCCTCTCTCTCTCTCTCTCTCTCTCTCTCTCTCTCTCTCTCTCTCTCTCTCTCTCTCTCTCTCTCTTCCTTCTTGCTGTCTCAACCTCTATTTTACTTCATCCACTTTACCTAATTATAATCAGTGTATCAGTTTTCATGTTAATGTTTAATTCCTTTGAGAATTATATGATTATTAACGTATATATCTTTTCTCAAAACAAAAATATAATGTATGTATCTCTTGAAATTAATGTTCAAATTAGTTAGGGATTGCGTATTGTTAAATATATACTTATATATTTAAATTATGTTGTCGTTGTTGTAGTAGGGTATTTCCCTTGTTTTGTTGATAGTCCCTGATCAGGGCAAGGGTCGGATGGGAAAAAATATACGCATGCTTATTCTGTTACCCTTGAAAAATAAAGATTCATCTATTCTCTCTCTCTCTCTCTCTCTCTCTCTCTCTCTCTCTCTCTCTCTCTCTCTCTCTCTCTCTCTCTCTCTCTCTCTCTCTCCCAGTAAGAAGGTAGGCTGGGATCAAGGCCCACTAAACACTGTGATCCCATGCTAGATGTAGCAGCTCTACACATCAGGTATAGACCCTGGCTGAGAGTCTGGTAAGACTGAGAAGTGGCATGGCAGCAGCACCAGAATATCACAGAACATGAGACAGTGGGCACAATCCCCTCTCCAGTCCTCATCACACAATGCCGTCTTCCCCACACAGTTCTCACCGTGAGCTAAGACACAGCTTCTGATGCTGCTTTTGTTACCGTCATCTTCTTTTCCTCCAAGCACATGACCAGACTGTAAGGATCGTGGATAGTGGATACACATTTTCGTCTAACAATGCACATTGTGGTCGACAAGTATACAGTCTTAGACGTTGGTAAATGGTCCAAGAAGCGTTGTTCAGGTTCGAATCCGTATGAAACTTGTGGATAGTGTATACACGTGTTCATTTAACACAGCGCATTGTGTCCCACACGTACATAAGACAGTCTTTCACGTTAGTAAATGGTCAAATAGGAAGGGAGGTGGCAGTATGGTTACGACGGCCACCTGTCTAACAGGTAAACAGTGAGGACCTAGGTTCAAATCTCAACCTTACCTTTTCTTCCCAGTTTCACAAAAAACATCGATCTGAACGTCAAAGTCCTTCGGCTGGGACTATAAACCGAGGCCCTTTGTGGGAATGCACGCAGAATATCTCGTGCACATGTTAAAACCCCTTGTTGCCTTTCGGGGGGAAAAAATAGGCTATTTCGTGCCAGTAGAAACAGATACAACATTCCTTTAAAAAAAATGCTTGCATGCACACACAGATGTCGTTTTTAGACAACGCAATGGAAGTTGGAATGCGGCTACCAACATGGCGGGGGACGGGGAAGGATGGGGGAGTGGGGGAGACAGTGGTATAGGCAAAAGCCTCACCGTTAGTGCACCTGGGAGGGGGTGGGGGGAGACAGTGGCATTGGCACAAGTCTCACCCTTAGTGCACCTGGGAGCTGTAGCCGAAGACAGGACAGAGAGAACAAGAGCATGGTCAGTCAGCCATGACACAAAAAACTACCTACCAGAACAATAACTAAACCAACAACAAGACATGCGTAACAATGAGAACTATTTTTAGCTGCTACAAATTAGCAATACCAATACCAACAACAACATCAACAGCGCATCAACATCAACATCAACTCTCTCTCTCTCTCTCTCTCTCTCTCTCTCTCTCTCTCTCTCTCTCTCTCTCTCTCTCTCTCTCCTCTCTCTCTCTCTCTCTCCCACTCTCTCTCTCCCTCTCTCTCGCCCTCTCTCTCTCTCTCTCTCTCTCTCTCTTCCCCTCTCTCTCTCCCTTTCTCTCTCCCTCTCTCTCCCTCTCTCTCTCTCTGTATCATGTAAGAAGACAAGGATCAGGACAAGGACCACTCACTGCACTGCACAGTGTGGATTACTGCAACATGGGCCGCTAAGCTAAAGACATGTCTGCATGATTTGGGTACAATGTACAAGACAAGGCTGGGAAGATTAGCGTCGGCATTCTGGCATCGGAACGTTGCAGAACACAGGAAACAATGAACTACACACAGCACAGCTCAGGTCGAACTGTTTGCCAGGTACCCTTGCAAGAAACGTGTCTAGGCACACGTTAAAAACATCGTTATGCTGTACAATGCTATGTTGGAATTGTTTTCATGGTTCACAGCCTTTCAGCATTAAAAATCATGCAGTCTCTTTTAAAGCACGGGGAACCGTCTGCATGGACAGGTACATGAAAGGACTCATGCAAGCGGGCATCCAGTGCAAGTGTGTACGTAAAGCCACACAGTGGTTCCGAGGTATGTAGGACGAGTGAGACAGAGTGCACATTGTGGATGACCCCAAGAGCTTGGGAGAGGTCCAACACAGAAAGCACGACCGGCCATGTCTTTGTCTGTATTTCTGTCTGTCCTTGCATGACCAGTGTGTATGTTCAGAAGAAACGATGTTCACCAATGGTTCAGTTCAAGCCTGATGTGACCAGTGTTATTAGAGATTTAGAATGCTCTATCCCACACGGGGATGCTAGTGTCCTGTAGGTATAAACAGCATCTCCACTTCTGGGGATTCTGTGCCAGGAATTATATCTTGTATGTCCCTCCCTTCGTGCGTAGTCCCCGTCTTCCTGTCACACTCTTTTCTTATATATGTTCCACCTTCTGGTCCAGTATCCTGCCTTCTTCCACAGACAGTTAAAATGGTTTTAAACACCTCTCCTATGCTGACCCTACTTGTCAGCACTTACGCAGTCAATTCCTCATGCACAAAAATGTACTGCGAGTGTGAAGACATGACGACAACGCGACAGAAGAAGAATTTGCGAACATGGAAGAAAAGAAGAAGAGCAGAGAGTAGAAGAAAAGAGAAAAGAAGAAGAAGAAGAAGAAGGAAGAGGAAGAAGAAGAAGAAGAAGAATGGAAGATTAAGAAGAGAAGAAGAAAAGAAGAAGAAGAAGTAGAAGAACAAGAAGAACAAGAACAAGAAGATGAGGAAGCAGAAGAAGAAGAAAAGAAGAAGAAGAAGAAGAAGGAAGAAGAAGAGAAGAAGAAGAAGAAGAAGAAGAAGTTAGAAGAGAAGAAGAAAAAGAAGAAGAAGAAGTGGGAAGACAAGAAAAGAACAAGAAAAGAAGATTGAGAAGAGAAGAAGAAGAAGAAGAAGAAGAAGATTTAACAAGGAGAAGAAGAAAAAGAAGAAGAAGAAGTAGAAGAAGAAGAAGAGGAGGAGGAGGAGGAGGTGGAGGAAAAAGAGGAGGAGGTATTGCAAAGAAATGCGAAGAAGAAGAAGAACCAAGAACAAGAAGAAGAAGAGCAAGATAGGGACTACTGGCTGGAGTCAAACGTGATCTGACCAGCGTTATTTTCAGAGTCTCGGCATGCTTTCCTTCCTCCTTACCCCTGGCCAAAGTAACCTCGTTAACTGGGGGAGGAGAGGAGGAGGCAGGCTGGAAGGGGGAGGAGGGCAGGCTTGTTACAGGGCGTGTAACCACTCAGCAGAGGTGTGGAGGTCACCCCCCCCTTCCCTTCCTCCCTCAGTCCATAATTGCCTTTGCCATTGTTTAGTGTGGTGATGAGGGGCAGGGGGAGCATTGGAGCAGAGGGGTGGTGATGGGGATGAGTGAGGTGAGGTTTTGGGTCAAAAGGAGGTTAGCGTTATGAGTAGTGGGAGGGTTGCCAGGAAGACAATTGGGTTATGCCCCTTAGCATTTTTTTTAACAGTAACAAGTGTCTTTCTCCGTGAAGGTGGCAAAGGAGTGTGTGTGTTTGTGAGTGTGTGTGTGTGTGTGTGTGTGTGTGTTTAAAGACAAGGAGTTTGTTGAAAGCATGAGAAAATAGGATAAAGAAAAAGACAGGAGAGTAGAAAGCATTGCCAACTGGCTGAAAACAAAAGTATTACGTCTGCTGTCAGGGGGCCTTCAGCGTTTCAAATGTGTAAACTGATAGTTCATTTTTATATTTGGTTTCCCTATTTCGTTGTTGATGCTGTTGTTGTTGTTAGTATTGTTGTTGTTATGGTTGCTGCTAGTGTTGCTGCTCCTGTTGCTGTTGGTGGTGGTAGTGATTTTTTGTTCTTGTGTTTTATTTTATTTTATTCCACTTTTTCTGCGTTGCATTATTTCTTCTTTTGCATTTTTCTTCATTGCACTCTTTTTCTTGATCTTAGTTTTGTTCTTGCTCTTCTTTTCTTCTTCTTCTTTCTGCTTCTTCTTCTCCTCCTTTCTTTCTCTCTTTCTTTCTTTCTTTCTTTCTCTTTTTAGTTGAGGTCATGGCTGACTGTTGTTTGAAAACTGGTTTATACAGGAATGGAGGACAAGTTGCATAATAGTTGTTTAGCAATGCCAGCACCATCTCTCTCTCTCTCTCCTCTCTCTCTCTCTCTCTCTCTCTCTCTCTCTCTCTCTCTCTCTCTCTCTCTCTCTCTCTCTCTCTCTCTCTCTCTTAGATTCCCTCTCTCTAGCTAATTTAGTCTTGTCTTTGCTGGATTATTTTTCCTATCTCCACCCCACCTCCATTTTCCCCATGTTAACCTATTTCTGTCATATTCTGCTTGTTTTCTGCTTGGTCTTACTATGTGTTTTGTCTTCCTAGGTGTCTTCCTAGGTGTCTTCCTAGTGTCTTCCTAGGTGTCTTCCTAGGTGTCTTCCTAGGTGTCTTCCTAGGTGTCTTCCTAGGTGTCTTCCTAGGTGTCTTCCTAGGTGTCTTGAACAGAATAATTGGAGATAAATCTCCAGGGGCCAATTACAGACACACAGTATAACTGAATGACATTTCTGGATTGGATTTTAAATCATCATGCAAACACGTGCAGTAGACAAGACAAGCGACCTTTAGACAGTAGACGGCAAAAGTACCCTGTGGTTATCTTGTTCAGATCTGACAGCTGCTTTTACATGTGTTATCTTTTCAAACTCGGCTGCTGTTATCTGCATGCATGCAGAAGGAAACGATCCCTTTCACTCCTCAAATGTGACACTTGATTAGATTGAGATCAGAGATCAAAATGGAGTACAAGGAACCATGACAATGGTATCTACTATTCCTTGTGGAAACTTATTTATTTGTTTCGCTCAAATTTGTTCAGGTCTTAGACTAAAAGCAGGACCCATTATTATTAAAACTAAAATCTGGGTCTTGCTAGACATGTGTGTAATATCAATAACGTTTAAAATAAGTTTCGTCTGTTGACAAGTTGCATGCAGACAGAGATCATCTCATATCACCTTCTTTTATGTTCTGAAAAAAAAAGACCTGAAGTCATATCAAACTCTAAGACCTGGAGTTATATCAAACTCTATCTCTGCATATAAACTGCCGGTGAAGAAGCAATGTTCACTATGTACAGAGGCTACACACACGTGTTACTAATCATTGTAAACATGATATGTGTGTTAGAAGAAGTCAGTCCTGCCTCCTAAGGTAAACTAATCGTGCATACGATTAATGGAATACACCATTATTTTTAGCAACACTGGTGTCGTGCTCTTACGTTTTATGCAAGGGGGGTAATCCTGACCTCGCAATCACAATTTCCTGAGGCTGGTTATACGATGAACCAGCAACTTTTAACTTCAGAAAATTCTGTTGTCACACATGGACATCTATAATCACACACTCCCTGATTACACTCCAATTTAGAGATCACTTTCTCATTATTATTGTTATTTCCTGTTCATATTCACCAATAAAAACAGTATGCTGATTGTTGAGCTTTGATGAGAAAGGCCCTCAATGCTGACCTACCGTATCCCATTGTTCTAGATGGAAAAATGACAATGTTAACGAATGTTTACAAGCTTTTTGAAAAATCATGACCCACCCCTATGAAGAGAATAAAGGAAGAAACACTGGACCATATGATCACTTAACCTTAGAGCTGAAGCAAACCGCAGTGGCTGTTTTGTTTTATTCAGTGCAAGTCTGGAGATTGTTTTTCAGATAGACATAGATCAGAACAAAATTATTTGCACTGAAACAAAACAAGCCGCATTACCACACATGACAGGAAAAAACCCTATGCCACGTAAGGAGAAACATAGGCCTTCTGTTCAAGCCTGAGGTGAAGGTAAAGGACGCCACAGCAGCAGCATGATAATCCCGTTGTACATTCCACTGTCCTGGTAATCCCGCGTGCTTCAGTGATATAGAGGCAACGCACCGGCCTAGAGAGCGAAAAGCCCGGGTTAGAAGGGTGTGATAGGCTGATTCCTGTTTGGGCTCCAAACGTTTTCCCCATCGACTCGACAGTGGGTGAAGGTCTGGGTGCTAGTCTTTCGGATGAGACAATTAACCGAGGTCTTGTGTGCAGCACGCATAAAAGAACCCACTGCGACAAGAGAGGTATCCCGTTCAAGGGGATTTTTTCCCCTGGAGTTAACATCAGTGCAGACTCCACTCTCCCCAAATTTCCTTCGGATGAGACTATAAGCCGAGGGTCCGCAAGCGAAAGCACGCAGAACATCTTGAGCACACGTTAAATCCTGTTCCGCTTTTCGTAAGAGTAGGTCATTATGTGCCGGTGGGAACAGAAGATAAAATTTGCAAAACCCCATACACACAGGGACTGGAGGTATAAAATCACATGAGTGTTTATTCCATTATCCTGGATATAAAAGAATGAATAAATGAATACAATGAATAAACTTGTCCAGACTAAGCAGTGCAGAGGAAGAGATGTGCATACGTTTACCTCGGAGGTCATGCACACTGCAGGCTTTACCGCCTAGCTTCAAAGCACTGCCGATCACTTCAGGGAACATGTGCTGCATATCCAGATTGTACTTGTATTAGACTTATAGGATATGAACAAACATGTTATAGAGAAGACCAGATAACCCATATCATTATTATTTTAAAAGAAGTTTGCTACTCTGGTGGCTGGGTTTAAAAAGGAGAAAGATCTGGTCAGGGTTTGCAACACTGATCGGCAGACAGAGGAAACTCCACACCACGATATCATATGGTAACGCCCCAATACCATATGGAAATGTCATAATATCATACGATAATGCCACAATATCATACGGTAATGCAACAATATCATAAGGTAATGCTGTAACGGGATTCTTTTTATGAGCAGAGCTGTGATATCAGGCACTCTCAGGGGAAAAGGGAATGGTCGCTTGTGGAAATTTAACCTAAATCTTAATGCCGAAATTATACATGGCAGTGTTGTGCCATGCCATACCCTAAAATGTCCACACTTTTCTGTTTTATTTGATGAACGCTCAGACACCAACTCCCGGCTTTCATATATGCAAAAAATGTGTTGCACTGCCGCTAGTTGTCTGACAAGTCAAGCCCAGCACATCCGACTTTGGCGTGGAGAAGAATTGCTCTGTTTTAAGACTTTCTAGGAAACAGAAAACTAGGAGAATGGTCCAAGACGGCGGAAAGTAGACACGAAGAGAGTGAGTGACAGGAGGAAAAAGACCAAGGCAAAAAATAAAGAGAAGGATAGAAAAGAGGGAATTCCTAGCACATAATTTCCAGAAGGTGGGCGGGGATGTGATTTGTATTGCCAGGCCCTCGGCATCCCCACAGGGTAGTTTCCTTCAATAACAATAGAGTTTCCCCCTAGATCAGTCTCAGGCCTGATTGTGTGTAGAGAGATAGATAGATAGATAGATAGATAGATAGATAGATAGATAGATAGATAGATAGATAGATAGATAGATAGATAGATAGATAGATAGATAGATAGATAGATAGATAGATAGATAGATAGATAGATAGATAGATGTGTGTGTGTACACATTTTCCTTCTCGTATTCAAAATCAAGTATGGCAATAACAACCCTTTTATCAAGATTTGAAGGGGAAAAAAGCCCACAAACTCTGAAACACTAGGTGTGCAAATGAACAGCCTGCCAATCGACTAATAAGCCAGCCGGCTAACCATCCATACACGTGCTCTGTTCACGTGAGATACTCTCACTGAAAGCTCCCAAAGAGCTATCGGAGATTGGCCACTCTTTCCTGAAAAAAAGACCAATTCCACATCAATCCTTTCCTGCTAATGTCATTCCAGCCGTCTTTCTCTTCGCTGTATACAAAGTCTACTGTGTTATCTGTTGGCTGACAGAAGTTCTATATCAAGATTGCCGTTTCCAAAGAAGCGGAAATCCTTCCCCACCGATTCTTCAGCGTGGACAGGGCAATGGATGGGTTCACTCCTGGCTTGACCGCTTATAGCCAGCTGACTGTAGCTTCTGTCTGCTGGGCTTTCAATAAGGAATGCGAACTGCAGAACACCTTCCATCATTCCTCCAGATTAGCTGACGTCTTGGACTGCTTGTTTCTGTCTCTGTCTGTCTGTCTCTCTGTTTCCCATCCCCGCTTCTCCCTCTGTTTGTCTCTGGCTCTCTACTTTTCTGTGTCTCTGTCTCTCTATGTTTGTGACTCTGTATGTCTGTCTATCTGTCTGTCTATCTCTGTCTCTGTCTGTCTCGGTCTATCTGTCTGTCTGACTATCTGTATCTCTCTCTCTCTCTCTCTCTCTCTCTCTCTCTCTCTGCCTCCCTCTCTCTCTCTCTCTCTCTCTCTTTCTTTCTCTCTCTCTCTCTCTCTTTCAAATCCCTGCAACTATGTTTCTTTTATTTTCCCTTTACTAATCGTGGATTTTTTTCCTTCCATTGGATGTTTCTGTCTCGACCCCAGCGTCAATATTAAAAGCGTTGAAGAAGAAGAGGAAGAAGAAGAAGAAGAAGAAGAAGATGATGATGATGATGATGATGATGATGATGATGATGATGATGATGATGATGATGATGATGATGATTAGAAGGA
>CM054135.1:15265989-15278489 GCA_028751875.1 Rapana venosa
TCCTGTCAGTTTCCTATTCCCATTCTCCGGGTTAACTTGTTCACTGACGACTCTATCAAAGGAGCACCTATACCCCAAGTGAGGTCCAGGCTAGTTGATCAACAACCAGTAAGCTGTCTCTCTCTCTCTCTCTCTCTCTCTCTCTCTATATATATATATATATATATATATATATATATATATCTCCAGTGTTTCATCTCTGAGGTGTAGAAAGCCCCTGCTAAGTGTGTGTGTGTGTGTGTGTGTGTGTTGGGGAGTGATGATGTGTTAAGTGTGTAGAGCAAATAGGCCCGGAGTGTGCGCTAATTGCTGTGATGTGTCTAAGTGGAGGGTTTGGGTGTCAGTTCATGTTTGATCTTGGTCTCTTCTACTTCCGTGCACTTTAGGTCTTGTCATTCCAGGTGTTGTTTTGTTTTCTCCGTTTGCTTGGGTCTTTTTTTTCTCTTTTACAAAAATTCTGTTTTGCTTTAAACCTTATAGTGCTATTACTTTTGTTACCTCTTCTTCTTCTTCTTCTTCTTCTTCTTTTTCTTCTTCTTCTTCTTCTTCTTCTTCTTCTTCTTCTTCTTCTTCTTCTTCTTCTTCTTCTTCTTCTTCTTCTTCTTTCCAGTCTTCTTTCCAGTCTTCTTCTGCTTTGTATTCTTTTTCTACTTCTTTTTCCCCTTTTCTTCCTAGTCTTAATTCTCTTTTCTTTTATTCTCCTGTATTTTTTTCTTTCTTTTTTTCTTCTTTTTTCTTTTTCTTTTCTATTTTTTCTGTTGGGGGGGGGTGGTTTTTTTTTGCTAGATGTACTGAAACAATTCTGAGTAAATTATGATGCAATGTGGAGACGATATTTGTGTCGTTATGTGGCTGTTGTCGTAAAATGGAGAGATGCTAAGTACTGGACTTGCTACGTTAGCAATCTTGACTGAGTTTCTATTCATTTTGTTTATTAGTATCTATTAATTGCCGATATACATATAGGATTGTGTTTCCTTCAGTGTTGATTCAAATGCTAAACAGCTTGAAAATAATGCACAGTTACTTTTTTGATTGGGTTCGTGCCGTTGAATGTTTAAATCCAGTTAGCGACAAGGAATCTTTTAACGACACCAGAGTAGAGCTAGTTACATGATGATGGTTCTGAATCATATTTCATCTCTCTCTCTCTCTCTCTCTCTCTCTCTCTCTCTCTCTCTCTCTCTCTCTCTCTCTCTCTCTCTCTCTCTCTCTCTCTCCTCTCTCTCTCTCTCTCTCTCTCTCTCTTACTGCCTGCCTGTTTGTCTGTCTGTCTTACTGTACGTCTCTCTTTCTCTCTCTCTTTCTCTCCATCTTCGAAAAAAAATATACAATGGAAACAGAAATAAAACAGCGTAACACAAACAGAACCACAGCTGTACCCAAAAAAATTCCGTGTAGAGATGTGCCGTGATTGAAGTGGGATAATGACATAAGACATGAAAATCCCTGTGCAAAAAGACAGGAATCACAGATGACAACATTAGCATTTGTTGCAATTGTTACCGTGATGTAGAAGCCATGCCATGATGACTATTGGGGCTGTAATTAATCAATTTCTTTTCTTAGTTAAATATGTGTTTTGTGCCCAGTCATCTTCCCACTGTCCCCTTGTGAATGGGCCTAATGCTTATCACAATAAACTGTTGTCATTGTCTCTCTCCCTCCCTCCTCCACCCCCCCCCCTCTCTCTCTCTCTCTCTCTCTCTCTCTCTCTCTCTCTCTCTCTCTCTCTCTCTCTCTCTCTCTCTCTCCCTCTTGTTTTTGAAAAAAAAGAGATCCATCCACTTATTTGTTTAATACAAAAATTCTCATGAAAGCTTCTTTATTTTCGTGATACATTACTAAGAAGATAGAGAGAAAAAAAAGTTAACTGAAAGGTGGAGTGAGGGGAAGGAAAGTCAGGACTTAAAGAGGATAGGTAGATGACATAAAAGCACTTCAATATATTGTAACAAGATAGCCGAGGTAAGTGCGTGTTCGTGCGTGCATGCGTCCGTGCGTGCGTGTGTGTGCGCGCGTGTGTGTGTGTGTCTTTACGTGCCTGTGTGCGCATGTGCGTGTGTGTGTGTACGCGCGCGCATGTGTGTGTGTGTGTGTGCGCGCGCGCGCGCGCGTTGTTATTGCGCGCATATACATGAATGATTGCGCGTGTGCGCGTGAGAGAGAGGACAGACAGACGGACAGATAGTAAGGCAGGCAGACAGACAGGCATGTTGAGAGAGAGACAGAGATGCATATATACAGTTCAGAGGCAGAGTCAGAGAGTCAGACAGACAGGCAGACAGACGGACAGGCAGACAGACAGACAGACAGAGGCAGACAAAGATATAAAGACAAAGCCAGAGACAGAAGTCAGGAGGGCAATGATGAAATGTTGGGATACAAATCGCATTTCTCTCCGCAAGGCTGGCAGGCAAAACTACAGCGGGCAGACCGTAAATGGAATGAACTCATCCATTGTCCACTTCGTGGTCGGGAAAAGCGCTGGAAGGGATTTCCACTTCACTGGGATGACAGCCTAGATAAAAGGAGGTCTGTCAGCTACCAGATATCACTTTTTTGTTGATGGTTTTATGTTATGCTCACTTTTTGATAACACAATACTTATACAATGAAACAGTGTGAAGACAATATTGTTTGAAAGTGACTTGAACTAGACTATCGTTTCCTTAGACCTTGACAAGAGCACAGATTGAGTGCCAGCACGTTTCTGTGACTGGAATAATGCATTAGTATATTTTTCTCATTACTAAGGCATTGACTCAGCAAATTGAATACCGGGAAAGGTCATTTCATGGGTTTTTGGTGAGGGCCTCCTTGACCTACCTGAAATGACCGACCTGAAATGACTGACTGAATGACTGACCTAAAGGCCGTACTGAAAGATGGCCATTATTCAGTTTCACTGACTGTTGAAAACACTTAGTTTGTGTAGCCACATGGGGCATAGCTTCCGTTGAGCATCTCAACCGTAAGATTTAAACTGTAAGTGGCTATCCCCTTTCCCCATGGAATATACGTTTGTGGCATAGTCTTTGTTGAAACCAACCAGCGTAGCATACCATATGATACTGGGCAACGGAGTGAGCCCCAAACTCTTACCAGCAAAATGTGGATGATCATCACAGACAAACGTTGTCATAATTACGTGTTTTTCGTCAAAAAGTCGTTTAATCTGTATTTGTTGTTTGATTTCTTTGTTCCTTAGCTAAGTATGTGAATGGTGAGTTTGTTGCGTATGGGCCGCTTCGCCCACCCATAAGTACCGCTTCCACTTGGGATGCTTAAATCGTAAAACCCATCGTACACAACACTTGTCCGTGGGTTGGTGGTAGCCTAGTGGTTGGAGCGTTGCGCTAACGAACTGTCGGCCCGGGATTGAGCCCAGGGTCGATCCCCCATCGAGACAGCTGTTCCAGGGGAGGTTTCCCTTTAGAGATAGCATCAGTACTGGCTCTACTCCCCAGAGAGTGCTTTGGGTGAGACTCTAAGCCAAGGTCCCAAGTGCGAAAACAGAACAACGTGTTCACACGTTAAAGCCCGCTCTGGTTTTGCAAAGAGTAAGTCATTCGTGACAGTCAGAACGGATTACAAAAAAGCAATTAACACATATACACGCCAATGCGTGTTTAGACACTATTTCAGAAGTCGGAATATGGCTACCTTAATGGTGGACAAAAACCATACGCAACAATCTCACTATTGAAGAATCTCGGAGCACTAGCCTGGGATGAAAAAAAGTCCTATCAAATCCCATCAAGTACAGACACCAGTGATAAGTGATTGGGTAAGGTAATGAGAACACTCTCAGTGAAAAGAGCATCGGTCGACTAAGTGGTCCCAGTCCTCCACTTTGAGATCATGGCGACTGGCAGAGGAGACAGTGTGGCACTCTTCCCATCATCTCGCTACTAGCGGTGCACTGTCGATATAAAGCAACCATTCATACATTAAAATCTAGATAGCACGTACAATTCATCAACATAAACAAGTGTTTGACTACATTGACTATAATATGCCATTTTTGTTATTTGATGCAAGAAATACAAAAATCAGGTTCCAAAAAACAAAATTAGTGCAATGGAAACTACAAAAGAAAACACCACGAGATCAGCAAAGGCACCGAATCAATCTTCTTGTTTTTTGCATAATGCTCAACGATGATGATGTTCTAATAGTTCGACTATGGAAGCGGATGTACGTTGATACTACTTGAAAGGGTTGTAGTCACGCGTTTTATCATAATAATATAACATCCCAGTGTTAACCAGGCCCTAGAGATACAGACACCTGCAATGTTGGTCAGGTAATGTGAGCAACGATATCAAAATCAAAACCATTGTGCGGATACAGTTCAAACGTGAGGTCCACATCTTCCTAATGATCTTGTTGCAAACCAGCCGGGGTAAAAACAACAACAAGCAAACAAACAGACAGAAAACAGACAAAAAACAAACACAAATTATTGCGAGATATCGGACTCGAACCTGCGACGCTCTAGCCTGTAAGCCAAAGCGCTATCCACTGTGCCAAGGCGACTGACAACAGCTCTGATACCATGCAGAGATGATTTGTTGCTGCTCAGGAGAGTTTCCGTAGTGTGTAACGGTTTTCTATGGGAGTGGTGTACTCTTGATGACGGGAATGAGCTGTCTAGACATTTCTCTGTCTCAGTCTCCCCCCGCCCCCTACCCCCCCAAAAAAAACACCCTCCCCCACTCTCTCTCTCTCTCTCTCTCTCTCTCTCTCACTCTTTTCTCTATCCCCTCTCTCCCCTTCTCTCTCTCTCTCCTCCCTCTTTTCTTGTTTCTCTTTACAAGTTTTAACGTGTGCTCAAGATGTTCTGCGTGCGTTCACACCGGACCTCGGCTTATAGTCTCATCCGAAGGACTTTTTGGGAGAGTGGAGTCTTCACTGATGTTGGATCCGGAGGAAAGGTCCCCTTGAATGGGAGTCGAACCCGGGCCGTCAGATTGCGAGCGCAATGTTCTAACCACTAGGCTATCCTGTGATAACAGTGATATTGATGATGATTGTGTAGATGTTCAGAAAGATGATGGCGATGTTGATCGAAATGCTGAAGCTGGTGTTGATGTAAATGCTGAAGGTGATGATGGTGATGATGGTGATGATGATGTGGCTATTGGAGGTGACGATAGTAATGATTTTGTAGATGTTGAAGATGATGGAGTTCATGGTGACTATGATGAGGATGTTAAAGATGACGATTGTGACAATAATATAATTGCTGGAGATGACAACGGAAGCGATGATGTGGATGATGAAGATAATGGTCACTACAATGATGTAGATATTGAAGATGATGATCGTGATGATGATGATTATACAGGCCAAAGAAGACGATGATAGTATAGATAATGAGTAGAAGGATGTTAGTGATGACATAGATGATGAAAATAATGATGGTTATGTTGATATACTTGCTGCAGCTGCTGCTACAGGTATTGAAGATGCTGATAACCATGATTATGTAGATGCTGAAGATGGTGATGGGGATGATGCTAAGTAGAAGACATTGAGTGTGCTTCTGTATGCTCGCAGAAGTGGAAATGCGAAAGGAGAAAACATGTTTTCTGCTATATAATGTCTACCTACCCCCTACCCCAAACATGTTTTGCATAGTGGTCTAAGGCCGAAGTCCTATAAAACTGTTCAGTGTTTCAGTGTTTCTCTGTTTCTTTCTTTCTGTCTGTTTGTCTGCTTCTCTGTCTCTGTCTATGTCCCTCCCTCTCATATTGCATTTCTGTTTCTATTTTGTATCGATCTGTCCACCTGTGTAACTCTGGGTGTTTTATCTTTGCTGTTGTTGTTGTTGTTGTTGTTGTTGTGCACGTGTGTGTGCACACAAACATGAACTTTGTGTAGGAGTGCATATGTTCTTTGCAAAGAAGACAACATGTGTTGATTTTGTTTGGTGCTGTAAGCTCTGTAATGCCCTGTGGGCGTGTTTGCACGCACGCACACACGCACATACACAAACACGCATACATACATACATACATACATACATACATACATACATACATACATACATACATACATACATACATGCATACATATATACATACATGCATGCATGCATGCATACATACATACATACATACATCTATCCATCCATCCATCCATCCATACATACATACATAAGTACATACACCCGCCCACATTCCCACACATATCATCACTTGTTGTGTTTTACATGAGACTTATCTCTTATGTTACAGGTTAGAAACATCCCGGGTGGAATTTCCAACACAAAACGCGTGAGGATGAGTCAACCAGGAATCACAAAGGTAGGTGGGGTGTTTCTCACCACTGACCCTCCATCTCTCTTTCCTTTGAATAAAGAAAATTGTTCAGCAATGTATAGTGTTGTTGTAAAGCTACATCAATAACAACCACATCACCAACAACACCAATAGCAACAACATCAGCATCAGCAATAATGCATGACTTATACTCTTTCTCTGTCTATTTTTGTCTGTTTCTGTCTGTCTGTCTGATTGTATGTCTGTCTGTCTGTACGTATGTATGTCTTTCTGTCTGTCTGTCTGTCTATCTCATTATGTCTGTCTGTTTCTTTCTTCCACCCTTCTCTCTCTCCCCCCATCACAGCCTCTGTTAAACACACAGCCACGCGCGTGCGCGATTTTTTCCCCCACTCACTCTTATGTCGTTTTGTGGCCATTGAAATCAAGCACATCTTTACAGTCTTGAGCCTTAGGCCCTTTCTTGTATTGTCCATGCCATAATTCACCTCTTACTCTCTTGTAATACTGCTTATTTTTGTTTTCTGATGGAGACAAACAGCTAAGAAGGCCTCAACGTGGTGCTATCATAGCACAGCTTGGAAGCTCCCGACAGAGAAGAATGGGGTTGAGACAACTCTCACTCCATAAGCTTTCATTCCTTTCCCTCAAAATCGATACAGCTTGCCTTCCTTCATGAAGCCACGTCTAGCGAAGACCGGTTAGGTAGACCACCCTCCCCCTGTGCCACTAGACTTGTGCCCCTTGCTTGAAAGCAGGGGAGACCAATGTGAAAGACATCAGGCTAAGTTACCGTTGCTGGCGCAAGTCAAGGAGAGAAGGAGAGTCAGCTTGATGGGTCGTGTCCTCTCTCCCCCTCTGTGATGGATGAACGGAGAAACTCTGGCTGTATCGCCGTTTTTTAATTCGTTCTGCTCTCTGCTCCCCCTCCATGCTGAAGACAGATTGAAAGACAGAGTGTATTCATTTTAGATGTGTGTTACAGTAGTGTGGATACAGTGAAGAAGGAGTTTAATCAGTCTGCGGGTATATTTGCTTTTCTTTGTTTAGGTTTGTTTTTTGCCATTTATTTTCTTAGCGAAAGATGGATTCATTGTGTACACATCAACATTAGTTTACTTTGTCTATGTAGTTGACGTCTGTTTGTCTATATGGGTCTGTTTATTTTCTTACTACATTCCTTGTTGTTATGCTTTGTTTATTCATCTGCCTAGCTATGGAGTTTCTAATTAATCTGTCTGTCTGTCTGTCTGCCTGACTGTCTGTCTCTCTGTCTGTCTCTCTGTCTGACGGGGGCGTTGAACTGTTTTCATCAGTGATAGACGTGTTAAAATTTGCTCTGCTAATTTTGCCAAATTAGTATCCATAGTGACTGTGTACTAATCTGTGTGTTGGTACATAGATTCATCAAGAATCATGCCATCTTCTCAACTCGATTTTCGAGCGAGATGTGGATGTTTTGTGCCAGTCTTTCTTAATTTCATGGCGAAGCGGGTGAAAAAATGTGTCGCCATGCGCTGTAAGACATTGCACCTCAGAAGCATGACAGGCGGGGTATGGTAGGTTGCCCTCACCTATTTGTTCTGGGGGGCGTTTTTTTCCCGCAATGTGGAGATAGAGCAAAACCCAGGGCCGACACGCAAGGACAAACACGCGCCAGGGCCTTGATGAGTGACAGCCGAAGAGTCAGCACTGACAAAACGCCAGCCACTACACCGACCCCCTCCAAGCCTGCTGCAGACCCTCTCTTTAGGATTTTCATCTCCATGCTTCAAGAGCTGAAAAAGGGCGTGGCGAAGTGAAAGGGACATGGGAGATCCGGATTGCGTATGCTCTGCGGGAGGAGATTCAGTCACTGAAGAGGGAAATGCTGACCTACGTCAGGAAAATGAGATGCTGAAGAAGAGAATGCAGGACCTTGACGGAAAACAGACGACCTTGAAGGGCGCTCAAAACGGAACAACCTATTTTTTACGGACTTCCTCGCAAGAAAATGAAACGCCGCAGAATGTACAGGATCATCAATGACCTCACGTGGATACTCTGGAGCTGACTGGTGGTTCCGTTCGACAGACCACCGCCTGAACAAGAAGTCCAACGCACCAATCATCGCCTGCTGCCCTTCTTCAAGGACAAGGAGAAAATCCTTTAAGGCAAGAAACCAAACTGAAGGGCATGTGACGTGTTCCTGGGGGAGACTTCTCCTTACGTGTCAGGGACATCCGGAAGAAGCTGTCCCCCTCACCTGAAGAAGGCCAGGAGTGAAGGGGAAACCCCGCCACCATGACCCCGACCACTTTCCCCATCGATGGAACCAAGTTCTATCTAGGAGGGGGATATCCTGACGGACACTTTATAGGGGGGTGGCCTGCCCAGTATGACACCGGTAGCACGGCAAAGGTGTGCACGAGAAAAACGTGGTGAAAAGACAAACGGGGACAGGACTAGTGAGGGGCACACTGTGAGTAGTGCAGCATCGCTGAATGTAAACACGGGTTTCGTGGTGGCTCAGGGGTGGGGAGAAAATGTAAACAAACCAGGGTTAAATTTTTGTAACACTGTTTCAAATGTTATTTTCCATGATTTTTATGAGTGTACTGATGATTGTTAAATATTGTAAATGGAAAACTAAATTTTGAAGAAGAAGAAACAAATGTTTTTATCTTGACCTGTATCATTTGATGATCAGGAGTTGCTGAATGTGACAAATATGTTTGGGGGTCGGCTCAAAAAGAAAAATGTATTTCGGCCCACGTGGATATGTTTACAATGCTATGTTTAAAAGGACAGGAAGAAAATGAGAGCCAGGGGTGTAGAAAAGATAACTTGAAAAATAACGTTAGGGGGTCGTCTCAAAAAGAGAAATGTGTTTTGAACCAGAAGAAGAATGTCTGTGTTGCTGTTTTTTGTGGACAGGAAGAAAACTGAGGGCAGAGGGTTGAAAGGGGCAACTCTGGTGTAATGACAGGATGCATGGAAATGATTGTGATGTTGGTGATAGACTAAGGGTTTTCTTGGCGTTTCTTCATTGGAACATCAACGGTCTTTTCTCAAAATGAATGACAAAGGGAAAGCATGTCTTATTTATCTAAATTCGATTTTTTTGTATTGTAGAAACTTTTGTGGCAGATTGACTTGTTTTACATTTCCCGGCTACTCTGTTTTTTATAAACCAGCCATTAAAGTTTTTTATTACAAGGAAGGTTTTCAGGTGGCATAATGGTTCTCATTAGAAAAAAAGTTTTTTTCTTATGTTAAAGAAATTAAAACGAACACTCGCAATATTCTTTTGTTTTTGATTGATAAGAGTCTGCTTGGCTTAAAACAAGATATCTTTTATGTGTGTGCATTTTGTGCCACCCGAGGGTCACCATATTATGCTTATTTTTATGTAGAAAATGGGATTAGTGAACTTGAAGGACTGTCTTTTTGATTTTACGCTTGAGTCGATAGGCATATGTGATTTTGTCTGGTGATCTAATGGCAGAATTTCTGGGATATCTCCAGATTTTGTGTTGATGACAGTATGTTTGGAACACCCTATAAACCAGCCTGTTATACCCCTGAACAGAAATTCAGTAGATACAGTGCTTAATCACTATGGCAAATGTTTGCTTAATATGTGTACAGCTTTTGAACTGTGTGTTCTGAATGGCATGTGTATAGGAGATACGTTGGTCATTTTTACATACATTTCGGAAACAGGGAATAGTGTAAATGATTATTTTTTGTTTGTCTTATGAATTGTTCAACATTTTATCTTCATCATGCCGGCTACTAGTGTCAAAAGATTGGAATCTGATTTATTTACCTTTAAATTTTATTTGAATTGTAACACAAAAAGTCGACAGGGATGTTCACGAAACTCTCAATGAAAATGTATTTATTGAAAAGATATATGGAATACAACTTAGTAAACACCTAGTTAAAGGGAGTCAAATCTGATGAATCAGTAAGGTTGCTTGAGCAAGCTATTTAGTTTAGTTGACCGCAATTGCAATGCGCTCTTACTGTTTTTAATGAGTGCCTCAGAAAGCAGGCTGACTGTATGAAGAAGAAAATTAACCTGACCAAAGGAAGCAATATTATGACTGTATGACAGAGATGCAAATTAAGCAAGGGAAAAGCTAAAAGACTTTTAGAAAATTTTGACAGACAAAGTTAAGGACGACAGCCTGCCTATTTAATTTCTAGAAGAGAGTATAAAATTTGATCAAAAAAAAAGAAAAAGAACATAATGACGCCTTGTTAAAAAACTTGTGTTTCTGTAAATAATCAAAGAGATATTTTGGGAAACAGTACACAAAATTATTTAAAAGAAAATCTCCTCGTATGATTTAACCATTGATGATTGGTTCAAACATTTTCATATGTTTGCTTGAGGGAGGGACAACAACAGTGACAAAACACTGAGTGGGGCAATAACACAGACAATGACTATCTGACAATGACGACACAGAGTTTAGTCCAATGAATCTCCAATATCAAAAGAAGAGGGACTATTTGCGTTAAGAAAGATAAAGAAAGGCAAAGCTGCTGGACCAGATAATATCATTGGGGAAAAGTAAAGTATTCTGGAAATCGGTTGTTGACTTTCTTGTAAAGTTTTTTTAATACATTATTTGACAAGGGCATATTTCCAGATAAATGGACTATTTTTATTGTTTATTTTTCCCTTATTTAAAAAAAGGGGACATAAAAAAACCCATAACTATAGAGGTATAGCCCTAAGTGATGCAAAGCAGTAAGATATATAGTACAATTTAAACAACAGTAGACTTCAAGAATGGGTAAAAGAACATAATTTTAAAAGGTGAATACCAAGCGGATTTAAAAAAGTTTTTCTACAGTTGACCACATGTTTTGTTTGTTGGGTTTGATACAAAAACGTTATGCTTGAATCGTAAGCTATATGTAGCTTTTATTGACTTCGAAAAAGCCTTTGATAATGTGGAAAAAAATTTATTGTGGCCCATTCTTAAGAAAAATGGCATAAAAGGTAAGCTTTTCAGTCTGTTCATATATGTATGTAAATGTTAGAGCTAGAGTTAGATCCGGGCAGATTTGACAGATTAATTTAAATGTACTAGGGGTGTGAAGCAGGAGACGTTACCAGTTTCCAATTTTGTTTTCTTTTTCATAAAAGAGTTAGCATTAGATGTTATTTGAAAAGGAAGACACGGCGCTATTCTTAAAAAAATGATTTCTTTGAATTATTCATAACGTTGCTTGCTGATGACGTGGCTTTAATATCTGAAAACCAATTGGTTTGCAAACACAACTCAATAGTTTACAAAAAGCAGCTTCTTCATTACATTTAAAAGTAAACATGAATAAAAGTAACATTGTTGTATTTAAAAAAAGGGGGGTATTTAGCTGCAAGGGGAAAATTGGGTTACAATGGAAACTGTCATGCCAGTTGTCAATGCATACAAAACTTGGGAATTTATTTTTCAACCAGGCTAAGTTTTGCTTCTGCATGTATGATCTGAATAGTAGAGCAAAACGTGCACTGATGTGCATTCTACAAAAATTGGGATAGGTTAAAAAGTAACTCATTGAAGACTTTCTTGAAACTATTTGATTCTCAAATTCAACCAACTGTTCAGTTGGTGCAGAGTTGTGGGGTTTGATAATACTTCGTTTCATTTTGAAAAGATACATTATTTGCATTGAAAAAAATACTTGGGGTAGAAATGCGCACTCCTAATGATCTAGTATATGGAGAAACAAGTAGATATCCCCTTTATATAAATTCAGCTGTAAGTGTATCAAATATTGGTTAAAGTTGAAAGAATGCAGGGATTTAGATTACCATATAAAGCATATAGAACATACTAGATTTGGATGCTCGAGGCAAAGCTAACTGGGTTACAAATATTCGTTGTAAATTGTATATGTATGGATTGCTTGTGGATGAATCCGGAGTGGACGGGGGGAATGAGTTTCTTTCAGCCTTCAAAGAGAGAATGGTTTTATGTAGATGGCAAGAATGGAACTCTCACCTCAATGATAGTGAGAGATTTGATATTTATAGAACGTTTTGTACTTTGCCTGACGAAACAACTTATCTATTGTTGAACATTGATAGACATTTCAAGCATGTAATGGCACGGTTTAGAATGGGCATATCTGAAATTACAATACATAGTTACAGATACAAACGGCACATTGAAGCTGATCTCATATGCCCAGTATGCAAACAGGAGA
>CM054135.1:15290989-15303489 GCA_028751875.1 Rapana venosa
TGTAATGTCTGTCTGAATGTCTGTCTGTTTGTCTGTCTCTGTATCTCTCTCTCTCTCTCTCTCTCTCTCTCTCTGTTTACATACTGCACAGGTTGATATGTCATTGTAGTTTTATCAAAGGGAAGGAAAGGTCCAATGTGTAAGTGGACGAGTGGGGAGGAGAATGTACTTCAGGAGAATGGAAGAAGAAATCTTTGAAAGACCCTGCCATCAGAAAGTCAGTGAGGGTCGTTCAGAGAAGTGATAATTATTGACAAGGCAAAGCTGAAGGTCAAGAACTGGGCAATGCTTCTCGTAACAGGCTCTGACAGCGAAAACGTCGATTTTAAATCCATTCCATCAGCCCATGACGTTAGTGGACATTTCCGTGTGCCCTTCATTTGTTTGGTGCTTTCATTCTTTCCCCCATTTAGTTTCTATATAGCCCCCCCCCCCCCCTCCCCCCACACACACACCTCCACACCCCCGCTCTCAGTTCACTTGTTTTCTTCCCCTTGTTTTCCTTACCTCTCTCTGCACACCGTTCTGGTTTGTCCTGTGTCTCTCTCTGTCACGCTGCGTCCCTGTCTCTCTCTGTCTGTCTTTATTTCTGTGTCCACCTCTTTCTGTGTCTCTCTGTCTTTCTATTCCCCTCCACTTTCTCTTTCTGTTTCTCTGTCTCTGTTTCGGTCTATGAATTGGAATGGTGCATGTGTTAATCAAAATGCCAGCAGTTTTTATCAATGTACTCGGTACTGAGGAAACGATACTGTTTCGATATGTTCGTTTTTGTTCAATCAGCCATGTTGGTTACCTCTAATATGCCTTTCTTGAGTCATGCTTTGGCTTGCTCAAATTGCTGCAGTGCCTATGAATACTTACTGAAGCGACCTCAGCTGTGGACTATTGACTTCTACAGCTGGATCTTACATAAGCCTGCATCACTGCGTGCGTGCGTGCGTGCGTGCGTGTGTACGTGCGTGCGTATGTGTGTGTGTGTGTGTGTGTGTGTGTGTGTGTGATGGTTCCTCTCCTTCCTATTTGCTTTTTTCTACGTCAATTCCAATCAACTATTTGCGTTGTGCACCAGGTTTTGGGAGCCTTTGCATTGAGTAAACCGTCCAGCTCCTCTTGTTTGACTTCACTGACGTGATGGATTTGCTTCCCTTGCAGCAACCCCATGCTAGTTATGACTGCTATCGCGTGTAGTTGGATGCAAGCCTGAAGTGCATGTTGATGAAGGGCTGTTCTTGGACGCTCCTGGTTCTACATGTCTGACAACCCATTAGTGCAACTGACTTCACGGTAATGCTATTTGGGCTGCACACAGGTATTAATTTGGGGGTGATGTAGTATTTTCTATAGAGTGCAAGTCGAACAAAATGTTGGTGATTTTCACAGATATTTTTTTAAGGGTGAACAAAATGTACTGTGCACTTTTTGAGATTGAGGACATAAAGCAATACCAGGTAGTCACGAGAGAGTTGGAAATAACCATCAAATGAGGATTGTTTGTATTCCTACAGAGTTGACCCCGTGCATGCATATTGCGGTAAGGAAGCTAGCAGGCGACAAAGGACTGAGGAGGTACAGGGTTTGATGAAAATAAAGTAAAACATCAAACCTACCAAATTTGTT
Organism: Rapana venosa; assembly: GCA_028751875.1. NCBI lineage: Eukaryota > Metazoa > Mollusca > Gastropoda > Neogastropoda > Muricidae > Rapana > Rapana venosa. The sequence goes on from CM054135.1 coordinate 15,292,607, forward strand.
CAATATCTCATGAGTGTTGAGTCAGAGGCTAGTCTTACACAAAAAGTTGTTCTTATTTCTGTGGATACCTTAGTACATGCGGTATGAATATAAGAGTCACATAGAAAAAAACGGAAAGGAAAAGAGTTATTTTTTTAATTGTGGCCTGCGGCCTTGTGTATCTAAGGATTGTGGAAATAATTATATTGTCGACTTGAGACTTGTGATGATACGTACCTTTGTGATGGCTGTGCTGGGTACACTTTTGACAGCCTTCTGACGGTCGTGTTTCATTTCATTCCTCGTTTTCTCCTCAGTTGAGTTAAGAATTGGAGTGGGGGTGTATCCTAGTGGTTAGAACATTGCTCTGACAATGTGACGACCCGCCATCAAGCCTGGCCGGCCTCCAGGCATCTCTAGACCCTCGTTCAGGCAGATGGTGTTTCCTCTGGAGCTGACATTAGTCATGACTGCACTGGCTGGAAGGTCCTTCAGGTGAGGCTACAAACCACAGATACACAAGGTGAATACACGCAGAACATCCTCCTCACACATAGACCCCGTTCTGCCTAGAACAAGAGTAGGCAGTTTCTTTTTACAAGATGTAGGTAGCGCTATAGAAATTCCATGGTAGTAGTAGCAGCAGCAGCAGCAGCAGCCGCAGCAGCAGCAGCAGCAGCAGCAGCAGCAGTAGTAGTAGAAGTAGTAGTAGTAGTAGTAGTAGTAGTAGTAGTAGTATAGTAGTAGTAGTAGTAGTAGTAGTAGTAGTAGTAGTAGTAGTAGTAGTATCATCATTATCATCATCATCATCATCATCATCATCACTATTTTTTTTAAAAATTATTATTATTATTATTATTTTATTTTATTTTATTATTATTATTATTATTATTATTATTATTATTATTATTATTATTATTATTATCATCATCATCATCATTATTATTCCTATTATCATTACTATCATTATTATTATGAATTATTATTATTATTATCATTATTATTATTATTGATTTGCGACGGTAAGAACAGATGACAACAACAAAAGCTGGTAACAACTGCATTCTCGCTCGTGTTGCGTTTAAAAATCATCCTCTAAGTCCGAGTGATGGGCAGAACTGGTTGCGTTCGCAAACATCTCACCATGGGCAAACCTCCAACCTGTAGACCAAGAACACAATGAAACCTGTGATGTTTCCTGTACAGCGGTATGTCCCAATACACAACAATGAAACCGGTGATGTCTTCTGTACAGCGGTATGTCCCAATACAAAACAATGAAATCTGTGATGTCTCCTGTACAGCGGTATGTTCCGATCTGTGGGTTGTGTCCCATCACACCAGTACAAATCAATGAAACCTGTGATGTTTCCTGTACAGCGGTATGTTCCGATCTGTGGGTTGTGTCCCATCACACCAGTACTCGTAATGATACAGTCATGTGGGAATGGGCACACGGTGGTTCAAATTCGGGTAACATTTGCAAGAAAGAAGAGAGAGTGAGAGTGAGTGAGAGAGAGAGACAGACAGACAGACAGACAGACAGACAGACAGACGGATAGACAAACAGACAGAGAGACAGACAGAGAGACAGAGAGACAGAAAGACAGACAGACAGAGAGACAGACAGAAAATCAGAGACAGACAGACACAAACATAGAGAGATAGAGAGAGGGAGAAAGAGACAGACAGACAGACAGAGACAGGCAGAGACAGACACAGACACAGACAGAGAGACGTGACGGACAGATGGGCAGACAGACAGAGACAGGGACAGAAACAGACAAAGACAGAGACATGCACAGAGAGAGAATGTAGTGTGTGTGTGTTTGTGTGTGTGTGTGTGTGCGCGCGCGCGCGTGCGTACGTGCGTGCGTGCGTTCGCGCGCGTTAATGCTGTGGCACGCATGCATGTGCGCAACCGCACGTGCGCGTGTGTGTGTTTGTGATTGCATGCATGCATGCATGTGTACATGCATGCATGTGTACGTGCTTGCATGTGTGCATGCATCCACTTCGATTTGTTTGTTTTTGCAAGATTCAGCACTATATAAATTCCATATTATTATTATTATTATTATTATTATTATTGTTATATGTGCAAGCCTATGGTTATGTAGAGCTACGTGGATCGATAAATAGGTGCGAACTTATAATATTACAGGTATGTATTGTATTGTACACCACTTCAAGTCAAGGCAGATTTCTCTGCGTGAAATTCAGACTGCTCTCCCCGGGGACAGCGCCACCACCACAAGAGCAGCGCCACCCATCGGTGTGGTTTTTTCCTGTCTGCAACTGAATTTGTTTCTCTATCCTTAATATGCACGCATTCATACACGTGCACACACTCACGCCAACCAACCGATGGCTTGCTTCTGTATGCATGCATGCATGCACTCATGCCTCCACCCCTCTTTGCCAAATCAAACGTAACACTATCATAGCAAAATCCGCCAGCACCCTTCTCCCTCTTTTTTGGGAGGGATCACTGCCAGCCAGAGATTCACGGGATCAATACGAAGGGGGGGGGGGGGGGGGGGGGGGGGGGGGGGGGGGGGGGGAGTGGGGGGGGGGGGGGGGGGAAAGGGGGCGGGGAGGGGATAGGAGGGAAAGGGGGGTTAGAAAACCCTCTCAGCATGCCAGCGCGTGAGAAGAGGAGAAGGCAGACAACTCTGTTCAAACTCCCTTTGAATCGTCTCCCTCGCCTCTAATGCAAGGGAGACAAATCTTTAAGACATCGGGCTTTATTTTCTAGGGGGAGTAATGTGAGGGTGTGGAGAGGATTTTAACGAAGTTGATAATATCTTCGAGGTTATTTTTTTTGGGGGGCGGGGTTGTTCGTGTGGTTTTTTCTGATGTCTGGGGATGATGAGCTGAGTGCATTTCATTCTAAGGGCTATCGTTGGGATTTGAAGACTGAATGATCTTCAGTTTAACGTCTATTCACATTTAGTGATTTTAGACGGGGAAAAGTAAAATAAACAAGAGAATGCAAACAATAACAAAAAGTGTCAAATAACAGTACTTAAAAACTAACTTTAACATACTACAAAAACTGAATTATCGGACTTCTTATCAATCCTAACACAATGTCCAACAGTAACGATGGTTCAGACAAAATCTGATCCAGTGATAAACCTGGTATAGCAGGTAAAAATGCTTTTAAATGTCCACAATCAAAAATAACATGACTATTGGTAATCTTCTCCCCACAAATACAGTTTACATCTTTCACGTACTTTGTCCTGAAAGCATTTAGTTTAAATCTGTACATAAGGGATAACATATTTCTACGATTATACCAACCACAGACTTTGTTAGAAATGAAAGCATTTCGAAAATCTATCACATTGCTTGTACAGCCATTATAAAGACAATAGCCAGAAATATATTTTTTCTTTCTAAAGTGCTTCCAGCAAGCGTTTTGTAGCAAGCTGTATCCCTCATGCAGAGATAAGGCAACGTTTATTTCACAAGAACTATTTTTATTTCTCGCGCCATATTTTGCAAGACTGTCAACTTTTTCATTAAAAAAGATACCAGTGTGTGAGGGAACCCAACAGAAAGTAACAGTACTACCTCTTAAAATCAAAAAGTGTACCAGATGCCTGATTTCATCATTTGAAGACTGGCTTGACAGTAGAGTGCTTTGATAGAGTCAAGTCTAACTATTATCTCTCTTTTGTGTTTTCGCTATCTCCAAGTCTCTCTCTCTCTCTCTCTCTCTCTCTCTCTCTCTCTCTCTCTCTCTCTCTCTCTATCTCTCTCATCTCCTCTCTCTCTCTCTCTCTCTCTCTCCTCTCTCTCTTTCTCTAGCTGTGTCTTTGTCTCTGTCTCTCTGCCTCTCTGTGTGTCTCTTAGTTTCTCTGTTATTCTATCTGTCTGTCTGTTTCTATCTCTGTCTGTCTCTCACTCTCTGTTTCTCAGTCTCTGTCTCTGTCTCTGTCTCTCTCTCCCTCTCTCTGTCTGTCTCTCTCTCTGTCTCTCTCTCTGTCTCTCTCTCTGTCTCTGTGTCTCTCTCTCTGTCCTCTGTGTCTGTCTCTCTGTCTATCTGTCTATCTGTCTCTCTGTCTCTCTCGCTCTCTTTCTCTCTCGCTCTCTCTCTGTCTCTGTCTCTCTCTCTGTCTCTGTCTCTCTCTCTCTGTCTCTCTGTCTCTGTCTCTCTCTCTGTCTCCCTCTCTCTCTCTCTCTCCCTCTCTCTCTCAATCCTTACATTTTCAAAGACTCCAGCTAGCTCCCATGACGCCAATGTTCAGCAGAGGGCTATTGTGCAGACTGGGGGTGGTTGTGGAAAAACAAAGCCAGACATCGGGGTTGTCGTCAGATTATCTACCTTTCAAGGCAGACACATGACTTAAAACAGGTTTAGGGTGGTTAATCAGGCAACAAAACAGTGTTAGCACTCCTTGAAATGGAAAGACAAGAACACTGGCCAAGACTGTACACAATGTGAACAAATGGCAAATTCACGACTGATGCTCTTTTTTGTGTGGTGATTTTAAAATCCAAAAGAAAAGAACGTGTTATCAATAACACACGCTGCTCTTTAGCAGCACATTATTCCATGCTGACAAAACAAGATTATTTATTTATTTATGCATTATTTATTCATGTACTTTTTTATTTGTTTGTGTGGAATTTTTTAGCATAACGTAATGAGCGCTTATGTGCTTTTTTACATCTAGTCCCCGTGTGTATGCAGTTTGTAAATTTTATCATGTTTCCACCGGCACACAATGGCCTACTCTTCGAAAAGCGGAATAAGAAGAATGTCAGATGCGTGAGGCTGTAGCACTGTATACACCATCTATAAGATACAAAAAAGCCTGGGGTGGGGGTGGGGGTATAAGTGTATCTTTGGAAGCTCCTATCTTCAGTGTATTCTTTCCACCAAATCAGCGCACAGACCTGAATTCATTGACTCTCAATGGCAGCTGGGATTGACGTATGTCTTGAACACCGGGGATTGATTCACTATTCTGAAATCAGGGGAGGTCAGTTTACAACAGACTTGAAGTTCCATAACCTTCTGCTAAAGTAAGTCAAGGAAAAGAGTTCAGCCTCTTTCGTGGGTTGTGTCCCTTCTTGGCGTCCATGATGGATGAATGGCGACCCTTGAAGACTGTGTTCGTCACCCTGACTCTTCCTGTCCAGTCACACGCCGATTTTCTCCAACACTTTCCTCTTGTGCTTGTCAAGTTTGCTGCACAAACGTATACACATACTTTATAGTGTTGGCCATTTATGAGACACATTACCAGTTTTTTTTTCTTCCAGTGTACCATTATATGGACAAACAAACAAACAAACAACAGGAATGATCTCTGTTGTTAACTACTATAGCACTGCGTAGGGACATCTGCAGACATGAAGTAACGAGTTCAGAACTGTTCCTTTTTCCAAGTGTTCATGTCGACCCTGACCTTTTTTCCGACATCAATGTGCCATGTCTTTTTGGCCCTGACATCTTTGACAGTGAATGGCAGTTGAGAGTGACAACTTTCTTCAACTCCATTCCAGGTGTGTCCCTTGCCTGAAAGCAGGGGAGACTAATCTGAAAGGCATCAGGCTGAGTGTCCCTCGCTTGCTGCAAGTCAAGGAGAAAAGTTCAGCCACTGTGCTAGGTTGTTTCTCTCCTTAAGGTGAATGGTGGATGATGAGTAATGACCTCTCCAGACTCTCCACATTACCTCCAGCGTGGTAACATGTCGTCCTTCTATAGTCTATTTCATTACCTCCAGCACCGTAACATGTCGTCCTTCTATAGCCTATTTCATTACCTCCAGCGTGGTAACATGTCGTCCTTCTATAGTCTATTTCATTACCTCCAGCACCGTAACATGTCGTTCTTCTATAGTCTATTTCATTGCCTCCAGCACCGTAACATGTCGTTCTTCTGTAGTCTATTTCATTACCTCCAGCGTGGTAACATGTCGTCCTTCTATACCCTATTCCATTACCTCCAGTGTTGCACACACGCTTGGATGTATAATATATATAAAAGTGAAGAATATAGAAGGAAAACCTATCTTTAAGTCTTTTCAAAAGCATTGCATCAGGAGGGAAGTGATGGACGTGTGGGAAGTAATATGGACTTGGTAAAGATGTGGAAATGGACATGGCGTCTTTCATCCAAGTGACTTGTCCTCTAATGGCATTGTCATAGTGTTTTCTGTGTCTTGTGCTCTCTCTCTCTCTCTCTCTCTCTCTCTCTCTCTCTCTCTCTCTCTCTCTCTCTCTCTCTCTCTCTCTCTCTCTCTCTCTCTCTCTCTTCACTACTGTCTCTCTGTCTATTTGTCTGTCAATCAGTCGGTTAGACAGGCAGTCATTCATTCATTCATTCATTCAGTCAGTCAGTCAATCTTTCTGTCTGTCTGTCTGTCTTTCAATCTATCTCATCTACACACACACACACACAAATATTATAAAAATATATATATTATATATATATATATATATATATAATATAGATAGATAGATAGATAGATAGATAGATAGATAGATAGATAGATAGATAGATAGATAGATAGATAGATAACTATTTCTCTCTCTATCTGTTTCTCTTTTTCATTTCGAAATGGAGTCTGGACTATGTAAATCAAAACAGACCAGAGCACACAATAGTGACAGCATGCGTGTGCTATCGTACCAGTCGATACCTACTACGCAAATAAGATCTGTTCAGTTCATTGAACCACAACCGCTACATCAAACTCAGTCACTTGAATTAAATAGGTGGTGGCCTGCAGGACTAGCAGGAATACGCGTCGTGCAGTCTCACTTCTGGGCTGATGATTTCCCCAGTCTAGATTGACATCCGGCAACTTTGACTCTGGTGCCTGCACACTGGAACCGCCACGTCTGCTGAGGTCGTCCCACTTCCCTTTGCTGCTGCTGCTGCTGCTGCTGCTGCTGCTGCATCCAGTCCAGTGGAATGTCTGCATTGTGAAGCAGCACAGGCGAGGAGACCGTTGCACAGAGTGGATGGACTACAGGGGTCTGCTTCTGTCCCTTCCATGCTCTGTTGAGGGATGTTTGATTTGGTTCTCTTCTGCAGTGATGTGTGCTATCTGTCTGCCTGTCTGTCTGTCTGTCTATGTCTGTGTTTGTCTGTCTGTCTGTCTATGTCTGTGTTTGTCTGTCTCTCTGTCTGTCTGTCTTTCTCTCTGTCGATTTGTCTATCTGTATGTCTGCCTCACCCTCCACTCTCTCTCCTCCCTCTCCCTCCCTGCCCCCTCTCTCTGTCTCTCTATCTCTCTGTCTCTCTCTCTCTTTCTTTCTTTCTTTCTTTCTTTCTTTTTTCTTTCTTTCTTTCTGTACATATGTGTGTGTGTGCGTGCGCGCACAGGTGTGTGTGTGTGTGCGCGCGCGCGCACGTACGTGCGTGCACGCGTGCATACGTGTATGTGTATGTGTGTGCGCATGCGCGCGCGCGTGCGCACGCGCATGTTTCATGCATTTGAATAATCATGCCAACGCGCATGCGTTCATATTGGCGCCTATCTATCAGCATGCATGGCTGCATACAAAGCGCACCTGTGTCCATATGCGCCTTCGCGCTTCTACACTATGACCAACCACCACGTTTCTCCGTTTATTCGCACCCCTCTCATAGCAAACAGCACTCTTGTCCAGCTCCCCTGCCCTAACCTCTGCAGCCAGAAATCCTCACAATCAATACAGCTGGCATTTGCAGGGGGGTGCGGAAGGGGAATAATGAAAAAGGCCTCTCTCTAAGCCAGCGCCACAGCAGATGAGGCAGACAACTCTCATCAACTCTTTTTGAATCGCCTCCCTTTGCCCACTAATGCAAGGGAAACAAATGTTTAAGACGTTAGGGTGATTTTTTCCTGATGCTGGATGGGGAGAGGGCTTTCTTTTATGAGGCTGATAAACAGCTGCCCTTTCTTGACGTCTGGGAGTGATATAGGCTTTTGGGGGGATTTTGATTTGCTTGTTTGTTTGGCTAGGTTTTTCTTTAATGCGTGTCACCTGCGATTTTAGAAAGTTTTCTTTGCAGCTAAGATTTCACAACTGTCTACAATGATATAATACTATAATACTAATAATGCCTCGGTATGTCTTTAAATCATCTCCAAGGTGTGTCTTCCATTTTACATATGTTCACTCAAAATGATTTCAGATCTATATACATACATACATACATACATACATACATACATACACACATACATACATGCATGCATACATACATACATACTAATACATACATACATACATACATACATACATACATACATACATACATACATACATACATACATACATACATACATACGTACGTACATACGTACCTACCTACCTATATACAGACAGACAGACAGACAATACATGCATACATACAGACATACAGACAGACATCCACCCATCCATCCAGAGAGACAGACAGAGGCAGCAAACCAGTCAGGAGTCAGATTAACCCACCGACACATAGAGGACGAAAGCAGAGAAAGGAAGGGTCACGTCAGTGTGTGGTGGTGGTGGTGGTGGTGGTGGTGCCGTGTCCCGCTGTCTGGCCCCTGGCATCAGGGGTCCGGCCCCTCCCTCCATCACGTGCATGGTGACTGACCGCTACCTGTCAGCAGCCCACCCTCATTGTGCCCCCTGCTGACCTCTAGCTCGCTGTCCATCATCTGGACAAGGCGCAGAAGCCAGGGTCACAGGGGTGCTGAATGCAGAGCAGGAGAAGGAGCGAAAATCATCACACATAATGGATAGCGGCCTGTTCAGATTTTACCCCGTACCCCCTGACTCTCAGAGAGAGAGAGATAGAGAGAGAGAGAGAGAGAGAGAGAGAAGAGAGGAGAGAGAGAGAGAGAGAGAGAGAGAGGAGAGAGAGAGAGAGAGAGAGGAGAGAGAGAGAGAGAGAGAGAGAGAGAGAGAGAGAGAGAGAGAGAGAGAGAGAGAGAGAGAGAGAGATTTTTTATACAGATAAACCACAGTTAGTTTTTTACGTCAATATAATAAACCACACATAAAACCATAAATGTAAATAACACTGAAGTCAGTCTTTTCGAAAATACTCTAAACCAGTCTTGTTCATGTGCTTAAGATCTGGTGCATGTAAACAAAACGAAAAAAACAAACAAACACACAAACAAACAAAAACACTAGGATAGTCTGGAAATTGGGAAGAAAAAATGGTACCTCCATACAAAGTGAAAGTATCCGCTGAACATTCTGAAGGCTATCTTACATGTCCCTTATTCTAGTAAGTCTTTTCGGCATCACTGAAGATTTTGCAACTAGCTTCCTACACTTCTAGCAGTTGTCAACTTTCCATAGCAAGTCGTTCCTCTCAAGGCCAGTCCACTCTCTGCTGTTGTCTTCCCCCATGTTCCCTGTCTGCCTCTTTGTTTCCCTCCTTGCACTGTTCCCTCCACAGCAGTCATGGCCAGTCCCCATGTTTTCGTGGTGTGCATTTACCACTTGAGAGAGTGTGCAGGGTTTCTTGTTTTTTCTTAAGTGAAGTCAGGAACTCTTCATGTGGGCAAATAATATTTTCAGTCAGGATTTTACTTCCTCGTTTGTTATCTGATCTATGTATACGATTCCAAGAAGCAATGAGGAACAAGGTATTAGTATAGGAACAGAGGCAGAAAGAGGAAGAAGGTTGAAGAAGAGAGGTAGTGCTTGACCTTCACAGATTGCTTGGGGCAGTTGAGACGAATTAAGCAGTCATGGCAGAGAATGGTGATTTCCTAGAGGTAGTTAATTGACCACGACTCCAGATCCTGATAGATGGTGTCCCTAAATCGGCAGTGTGGTGTGTGTAGTGTGTGTGTGTGTGTGTGTGTGTGTGTGAGAGAGAGAGAGAGAGAGAGAGAGAGAGAGAGGAGAGAGAGAGAGAGAGAGAGAGAGAGAGGGAGAGGGGGGTGGGCGCAGTTCATCAGCTGCATGGTAACTGTACTGACCAGTCGGACTGGTCAGCAGTCCATCGGCATCTCACTGGCTGTGGTCATGTCCCCAGTGTCTTGTATATGGACAACCACTCTCTCCCTCTCTCCCTACCTCTCTCTCCTTACCTCTCTCTCCCTACCTCCTCTCCCTACCTCTCTCTCCCTACCTCTCTCTCCCTACCTCTCTCTCCCTACCTTTCTCTCCCTACCTCTCTCCCCCTACCTCTCTCTCTCAGAACACCTTTCGCACACGTTATAACTCGTTTCGCTTTTAGGAAAAGCAGGCCATTGTGTGCCGGTTGGAACGGATGACAAAATGTACAAAACTGCATACATATGGAGACTGGATGAAAAAAGCACAGAAATGCTTATTCCATTATCCTAATAATAAAATAATCCCTCTCTCTCTGTCTGTCTCTGTTTCTCTCTGTCTCTCTGTCTCTGTCTTTTCCCCTGCTTCCCCCCCCCCTCTCCCTCTCTCTCTTCTCCCTCTCTCTCTCTCTCTCTCTCTGGCAAATGGAGTCTGGACTATGTAAATTAAAGCAGCACTAAGCACAAAACGATCACAGCGAGCACTGCTGCAACAGCCCATGCCTACCATTCCAGCAGACTCTATCCAGTTCACTGAACCACACCGCCTACATCAGACTTGAATTACTGAAATAAAACCGGTGCTTGCCTAACAGATCACAGGGCTTTGGGAACAGGCCTCGTGCAGTGTCACTTCTGGGCTGATGACTTCCTCAGTCTGAAGTGATGTCTGGCAGTAGAATGTAGACATTGCTTTCTGGTGATGTGGATGCTGAGGTCGTTACACTGTGCATTGCTGTATCCACTCCCACCATCTGCCTGTATTGCGAAGCAGGTTTGAATGGCTTTGCAATGAGTGCATCTACTTCTACTGCTTCCATGCTCTGCTGATGGGAATGTCATTTGGTTCTCTTCTACAGGAGCTACATCTGGGAGTGTGGTGTTGAGAAC
>CM054135.1:15310989-15315989 GCA_028751875.1 Rapana venosa
ATCATCACTGACGATAGGGCTCAGTGCAGCAGAATGGAATACAACTGACAACTGCACAGCTCACGGTAGAGTTGTGGGAAAGCGGTAAAGATAGAACACACTACTGTGTAAGATAGTGCACAGAATACAATTAAAACGACGGTTTGATACACTGTAGTAGTTTACTTATGTTCCCATAACCTATGCAGTCGTTGGGGCGTGGGATTTCAGAGACATCAGCTTCTCCAGGGACTGTCTCCTCTCCCTCGCTGATTTACCTTCTCTGATCCTAAAGAGGCAGGTACCCATTTACAGCTGGGTGAACTGGGGGATTACACTGAAGCCAAGGCGCGCAAACGGTCACCCATCACTTGGTAACCACGCTTGATGCGGCTCAGCCTTACCTTAGGGAAAGCGAGTGCTTTGACCACTGAGCCCCCTTATAAATTACATAACAATAAACAAAACCAGAATACTCGAACATTGGAATGCCACTCTAAATTAAGACACTAAGAACACAGAAAATCATGAATATAACATCTTGTAATATATATATCGTAACAATGTAGTCTCGATAAAAAAAAGGCCAGGTCAAATACGTGGATTGACAAGATGGAACTAGCAATGTGTTCAGAAGAATCATCTTAGAACATCATGTCAATGTCTATATTCATTCCTATGAACAATAACGAAGTATGTAACCATAGTCATGCCATTTCAGTGATATCAACTGGTATGCCACTGTTGTTCAACCAAGTCATGATAGACAAGTTTGAGAAAAGTTAAAACAGATCCCATAACGTTGATAGCATAGGTTGCTTAAAGGCTAAGCGATTTCTGTAGCACCTGAAGGCACTGCTGATTATTAAAGTGTTTTGTTGATACCTTTTTATATAAATTGGCTGATGTGAATGTTCCTTCAGCTGTGTAATCAAAGTACACCGACACTTACACACCTATCCCCCCCTCCTACACACACACACACACACACACACACACAAACACGCACACTGGACTTCCTGTCCCATGACACTCATTTCCCTTTCAGTGCAAAACACATATGCAAAGAAAAGAAAAGGAAGCCATTCTGGAAAACACGACATCGCTACTAAAACACCAAACTGCGCAATAACTCCACACCCGGGCGTCGTTGTCCTGTAAAAGCAAAGCTGCAGATAACGAAGCAATTATCGCTAGATTAGCAGAAATCTTGGCTGAATGGACGCCTGCGATTCTCGCGTCCACCATCTTGGTCTAGTTCCGCGCGGAATAGTTGAGATGTTGTGATTGGACTCCTGGCTCGCCTCGTGATGTGTCGTGCGTATTGATTGGCTGGTTAATCGGCTGCTGACTTGACCAACAGTTGGGGGCTAGATTTCTGGTTGATTTGTTTCCTTGTGTGTCCTCCTTTACCCTCGTTCTGTTTTTATATGTGTGTGTGTGTGTGTGTGTGTGTGTGTGTGTGTGTGTGTGTGTGTGTGTCCGTGCGTGCGTGCGTGTGTTTTCTTTATTCCACCGTTTTTCTTTCGTTCTTTCTGTTTGTTTTTCCTCGTCTGTGGTTGTTGTTTTTTTTCTAACTTTTCTCTTTTTGCTGGTTCAATTTATTGGTAAAGATTGCAATAAAGTAGTACTTCGGTATTATCATTAAGAAATTTGTTCTTAGATAGATGGTTTGATGAAAAAAAAGGAAAATGCATTGCTTATTCAATGTACCATCTGGAGATAAAAATTTGACTTTACATGACACACACACACACACCCGCCCGCCCGCCCGCACGCACCCACGTACGTACGCACGCACACGCACACACACGCACGCACACACACACTCACACACACACACAAACACACACTGGTCAATATGATTCCCTGCCCCGAACATGGACACGGTCTAGCACGAACAAAATACAAGGTATTTTCATCGGATAATACATGCAATACAATACATTCATCCATCCCAGATTGATGTCACTCAGCGGCTCACGGTACCGCTGCCGAGGACAATGTAACTGCATCTTTACTGATCTCCAATGTAACAGAATGACAGCTCAGAGCAAAGTCTTCTGGCTTTGCATATATGCATGCCATGGCTGCAGAGAAAACAATCGATCTTTTAGCGTAAAGAGGTGGTTTTTGATAGTTTGTTTATTTGTTTGTTTGTATGTCTTATTGGCTTGATTGTTTTGCTTTCCATTTTCCTCCACCTTTTTATGTCCTTGTTTGCCTTCTCTCTTCATCCTTCCCTGTGTTCTTTCTGGGTTCTCTCTTTTCCTCTCTGTCTTTTCCCCTTCTTTTTGTTATCTTTTGTTTCTTCTTTTATCGTTCGTTTGTTTTAATGAGATAAGTCCTACGTAATAAAATCTGTAATATCGCTAATGTTGTAGTTGCTGCTGCGGACATAACGTGGCTTTGAGTGTAAGCAGTAATGTCTTTATGATGAAACATTGTGTCCTGCCTTGTCTGGCAATTTGGAAACTTGTTGTTGTTATGACTCTGTGTCTGCTCCCGTAATATAATCTATATCAAGTTTTCTTAAAAGTTGAATTATACACAACTGTGTTTAAAATTTGAATATGAAGTTTATAAAGGCATGTGTTTTTCAAAGAATGCATTTGATTTCCCTTTTCTTTCGTGTTTTGTGGCTTTGTTTTTGTGCTGTTATTCGGCGGTTGTTGGGAAAGAATAGTATTGTTAATTGCTCTTCCCCTCTACTGAATGCTGTGACACATTCTCCTTTCGTCTGATCTAGTTGTGGCGTCGATAAACTGTCACGTTTACGTTTATGTAAAACTGAATTATTGACAGGACTATTTTAGAAGATCCAAAAAATAACAAAAAGCACATCATTCAAATTTAACAATATTTCTGACAATTTAGGATTCTTCAAGACTCTCTGGACGTATATTTTAGATCTACAAAACAGGGCACAAACATGTGTGTCATACGAAAGTACCTGACTTCCTGAAATCAGAATGCGCTACCTTAATGCTGGTTAACAACGGTCCCATACAAAAAATCTCACCATTGGTGAACCTTGGAGCTGTAATCGAGGATAAAAAAAATATTTTACTGCTGGCTGTAAGTTCCTTATTTATCACATATAAATAAATCACAATCACATACAAATAAGTGCAGCAGTTATCATTCCCTAGCAGCTTTAGGTATGCTGACGGCACAAAGCCAAGGCCTGTGTTTGACTCTCAGACCTGGAGATGTGGCTGCTAGCAGGAGCCTGCACAGTGTTCCAGCCTTCTTAAAGAAGAGGCAGGTGCAGGGGGAGGCTGTTTATTAGTTCTTGGCACTTGAAAGAGCAGAGGGAGGAGCAGCCCTTATTACAGTGATTAAAACAAATGGTTTTGGAATTGAGGCTCTGCCGTAAACAGTCACATAAAATGCTGTAAACAGTTTTTGCTAAGTGGAGAGAGCGAGCGAGCGAACAGCGAGCGAGCGAGCGGAGAGAGAGAGAGAGAGAGAGAGAGAGAGAGAGAGAGAGAGAGAGAGAGAGAGAGAGAGAGAGAGAGAGAGAGAGAGAGAGAGAGAGAATGCGAAACGTTTATTCAGATTTAGGCCTAGGCCCCTTTGTGAAGGGGATACACATGATATTAACACAAGTATAAAGTTGAATATTAATTGTTTTAAGCATCATACAACAGTTTAACAGGCGTTCTTCCAAAAACAAATTATTAAATATATTACAGCTCTATAGATTATGTTGCCACAGTATATAATATTCTCAAAGCTTTATAAGTATCTACATGTCCCAAATTGACGATACCCAAGACTCAATTCCCCATTTTGGATGCCTATCAGTTAGTTGAATCTAAGCTGACACTGAGTATCATAGGACTGTCGTCGCTTTCTCTTCTTACAGTCTTCAAATCTGTAATCTGGATCTTAAATATCATGCCAAATATAAAGTATTTATCATTTTAATCCATGATGAAAGCGACATGACTATTATACATTAGACTAATAATTCAGTTCTCAATACACAGCCTTGTAACTTCATTTTCCTCAAAACTATGACATAACCGGCACATTGTCACGTTATCAGTCTCCCTCTTTTTATATCTGAACAAGTGACATGCTATGACTGATACACCTAACCTAAGTTTTGTCAACGCATTCTTTACATATCTATTCCTTGTAATTCCAATTGTATTATTCGACTTAAACATCCTATATTCCGCAAATCTATGACTAGTTTCTATGTGATCATGCCACTCCTGCCACCTTCAATCTATGATTCTTTGTTTAAAACTTTTCATAAACTGTGTAACGTTTTCTACTCCCTGATTTTCCCAAACATATGCAAAACCATAAGTATACAAACATTTTCGAATTCCTGAAGCCCTAGTCTTTTTTTCATTTCTGTCCAATCTAAATAAATTCATATATGCTTTATACGTAATCTACTACCATTCATTCTAGTGAATTTTAACCAATAACTGATGCATTTTACATACGATACACAGGGTACCTTCCAAGTTCACCATAAACAAAGTCACTGGGTGTTCTACTGTCTACATTCAAAAAGCGTTTCATAGCAAATGAGTGTAGTTTTTCAATCACATCGCTATTTTCAAAAGCCCATATTTCTGCCCCATACTGTACTGCGAAATTGACTGCACCTGTGAATCAAAAATCTGTATAAAAATACTGAAAGAGCTACAATCCAGTTTATACAATGCACGAAGAACCATCAAAGCAGCTTTCTTTCCTCTGTTTACCAAATCTTGACATGAATAAGAAAAACTAAACCTGGTTTAAAAAATACACCTAGTTATTTATATGCATTAACTATCTTGATTCTCTCTTTTCCATAAGTCCATTGTTCATGCTTAGCAAGGTGCCCACCTTTACAAAACACAATGATATTTGTTTTTTCCATGTTCACTTTTAATGCCAATGTCTGTGCAGCTGTGTACATACTGTTCAATTGCTTTTGTAACCCTACCACAGATATAGACAGCAAGACAATGTCATCAGCAAAAAAAATTATAAACAGTTCTGTCAAATCA
>CM054135.1:15323489-15340989 GCA_028751875.1 Rapana venosa
CTATCGATGCATGCAGAAAAAAAGAGAGGGACGAGGGAAAGAACGAGAGTGTGAAGAAACCCACGCACGCGCGCACAAAACACACGCACGCACGAACGCACGAACGCACGCACACACATATTTACATGCGTGCACACACACACTTTTCTTTGTTTGATTTAGTGGTTTATCTGCTAACATTTTGTATGCATGTTCTGGTGTTATCTTTTCTCTAAATCAGGGAATTGTTTTCTGGAAGAGGACGATCGATTGTGCAATAATTTTGGTCGGTTTTGCGAGCTATCCATGACCAACAAAACATCTTACAGGACAGTTAAAGAATGATTTTCAGAAAGACCTGCTTTGGCACATGTACGGTATACTAAGACCTCAGAGAAAGAGAAAGAGCACAGAAAACATTTTCCTCGCCCAAGTCACATGTGCTAGGCCTGACATGTGAGGTGCTCAACGGCAACGCAACGCATTTCCGCTCACATGGCAGACAATATGACTTGCTGTCTGCGTATTTGATGAAGAAGGAAATGGGGAAAATGCTTGACAAATTCAAGGGAAATAATATAGGATATTGCCACTCGATAAAAAAAAAAATCCTTGTAAATGAGGGTCTGATGATTAAAACGAGAGGGGTTGTGTATCGTGCTGGTAATATTTGAGAAAGTTGTATTACGTGTACAACATAGGATGCTGCAGACGTGACCTGGGAAGGTGAAAGAGAATGTTTCAAAGCCATGTAGTTTTGTATAGCTACTGAATTGTGGCAGGATGTGGAGGATTATCGCGGCGTGCGTGCGTGCGTGCGTGTGTGTGCAAATGTTTTCATGTCTGTCTGTATGTCTATGTCTCTCCGAACCCCCCCCCCCCCCCCCCCTCTGCTTTCACCTTTCATCTCTCTTCTCTCTCTCTCTCTCTCTCTCTCTCTCTCTCTCTCTCTCTCTCTCACACACACACACACACCACTGCACCAGTAGGCAGGCAGGCAGGCAGGCAGGCAGGCAAGGCCCTGCTACTGCAGCAGCACTTAGGAATCGACACACAGCCTGTTCTTCACCTCCATTACCAGGGCCATGACCATGTCGGCCTCTGCTCCTTTCTAAGACTTAGCTTATACCGCCACAGATCAGCGCCACTCCAGTCATGGCGCCGTGCTCGCAGCATCCACAGGGCAGCGCTGCTGGCAGGAGGAAGATGGGAGTGGGGGGGAGGTTGTGGTGGTTGTGATGGTGGGTGAGGGGTTGGGGTGGGAGAGTAGGGGGTGAAGAGAAAGTTTTCTGGTTTTCGTCATTTGTGTATTGAATTCGTAGCTGTTGGTCAGAAGTGGGGACGGGATAGCTCAGTGGTCAGAGCACTCGCTTTCCCCCAGCCAATTTTAAGCAGCATCGAGCGTGGTTACCACTTGGATGGGTGACCCTTTGCGCGCTTTGGATTCAGTACAGTTCCCCCAGTTCACCCATCTGTAAATAGGTACCTGCCCTCTTTAGGGTCAGGGAAGAAAAGCAGCGAGGGAGAGGAGATGGGCGCCGCCCTCAATATGCTGGCCCCTGGAGAAGTGATGTCTCTGACGCCTCGCTCCCCTACAATTACATAGGTTACAAGATTCCTTTACTTTACTTTGGTCAGAAGTATTGCTGCTAAGAGTGGTGAGTTTGAGAGTTGGATTTCTTGTGCAGATTGTTGATTTTTAAAACTGGTTTTTCTTTGCACTTTGCCCGTTTGATTGTTGTTTGTTTTTCGTCCTTCTCTACGTCTGGTTAATCTTCTGTTTTCTTGTACTCTGTTGTTGCTGTTTTTGTAGTTGTTGTTATTGCTGTTGATGTTGCTGCTGTGGCGGTGATCGCTTTTGTTCTTATGGTTCTTGTTTGTCTTTTTGGTTTTCTTCTTGTTCTTCTCTCTCTCACTCCCCCCCCCCTCTCTCTCTCTCTCTCTCTCTCTCTCTCTCTCTCTCTCTCTCTCTCTCTCTCTCTCTCTCTCTCTCTCTCTCTCTCTCTCTCTCTCTGTCTTTGCATAAACTCTGCAACTAACTCTTGTAATGGAATCTGAATATTTCCATTTGCATTTCAAGTAATTTCTTTCTCCAATTTTCTCTGTTCCCTAAAGGCTATCCTATAACACATGCCTCCAAAATGGGATTTACAATTTGGGCTGGGATGTGGATAGGATGTGTGGTGGTGGCGGTATGGGTAAGCCCCTGGGCATTCTTATTGGCACTGCAGTTTCACATTAACTTTGTCAGCTTCCTGCTGTCGTCATTTGTGTGTCTGTCTACATTTCTCGTGTCTGCTGTCAGCGTCCTGCTGTCGTCATCTGTGTGTCTGTCTACATTTCTCGTGTTTGCTGTCAGCGTCCTGCTGTCGTCATTTGTGTGTCTGTCTACATTTCTCATGCTGCTGTCGTCATCTGTGTGTTGTCTACATTTCATGTCTGCTGTCGTGCATATGGTGCGTCTACATTTCTATGTGCTGTGATCGGTGTTGTACATTTTCATGACTGCTGCTCTGTATGTTTTACTCGGACACTGTATCAAGGCTGTGTGTGTGTGTGTGTGTGCGTGCGGTGGTGCAGTGCTGTGTGAGGGGTTTGGGTGTGTGTGGTGGTGTGTGGTTGGTGTGGGAGGGGGTTTGGTTGGTGTGTGTGGGGGGGAGGTAGGGTTGTGTGGTGTGTGTAGGGGGGGGTGGGGTTTTGGTTGTGTGTGTATGTGTGCGCGCGTGCGTGCGTGCGTGGGAGCGTGAGTGCGTGTGTGCATATATGTGTGTGTGTGAAATAAGAGTACGCATAAATCTAGCACAACTTGTTTTTTTAATTCAATAACACATCAAAATATATGGTTTAAAAAATCACTAAAACGAGAGAGAGCAGTAAGAAACAAACAACGACACTTTCTTTCGGCACAAGAATTACACCATTACATAAACCTTTTGAAGCAAAGACTCGCTCCTGTTTTGTTCCCGCCGTTTTCGTTTCTGTTTGATGTCGTTCCCCAGCTAGAGCTCCCAGGTTCACCAGTGGCCAGATGTTGCCTGTACCCCGATGTTGCCCGCCATGAAGCTAGCCGCATTCCGACTTCGGGGATGTATGCTGTTATGGTCGTGTTTCCGTAACCCATCGAACGCTTACATCAATAACGGGATCTTGTTTTAAATTTTATTTATCTATTTATTCTTTTATATCGAGGAAAATGGAATAAGCACCCATGTGCTGTTTTACATCCATTCCCCGTGTGTATACGGTTTTGTAAATTTTGTCATCTGTTTCCACCGGCACACAATAGCCTACTCTTCCAAAAAGCAGAACAGGATTTAACGTGTGCGCAAGACCTTCTACTAGCCACACAGGATCGTGAAGCATGGAAAAAGATCTCTGTCGCGTCTTCTCTCATGTCCCCCCTACGTCCTTTCGAGACATGGGACTGAGTAAGTGAGTGAGTGAAGATATTCTGCATGCGTTCGAACACGGGGCCTCAGTTTATAGTCTCATCCGAAGGACTTTAGCGTGGACAGTTGATCTTCTGCATGTGTGCATACTCGAAGGAATGAAGACATGGGCAGGTCTGTACTTGAAGTGGGTCTAGGAGATTGTAAAAATCCCCACTCTTAATTTACCAAACGGGATTCAAACCCACGTCTTCATGGACCCATGAGGTTGACGTTGAACGGTCTTAACCATTCGGCTATAGGTCTGACATTCCCACCCATTCACAGCGGGTAACCAGTCCATTTTAAAAGGATGCTACATCTCCAGTTCCATTCCAATGCCAACTTCACCATTGCCAGAACCACCAGCAGAAAGATGCTGGAATGCAAAGCAGCCACTCACAGAGTCCTCCTTGGAACAAAAGCCATCATCATTTTGCTTTGCAGCAATGAAGTAGTGAAGGGACTTTGAAAAAAAGAAAGAAATAAA
The DNA here is from genome assembly GCA_028751875.1 of Rapana venosa. Taxonomy (NCBI): domain Eukaryota; kingdom Metazoa; phylum Mollusca; class Gastropoda; order Neogastropoda; family Muricidae; genus Rapana; species Rapana venosa. The sequence goes on from CM054135.1 coordinate 15,327,387, forward strand.
AATGGTAATGTCCCAAAAGGGGGATAATTGTCACTGGTTTATGTTTAGGATGTTGGTGAGTTATTGCTTGACCCTATGTAAGTACCTAAACCCCTAGGTAATAGGTCTGTGAATTACTTTGCCTGGCGGTTAACAGTGTTCTTCTCCTATCCCTGTCTCTGGCTGTTCTCGGTGTATTCTGGCGTTTTCTTTGTCTGTTCGTCCCCCTCTCTGTGAACCCACGTTTGTCTGCTTCTGTATCTCTGTTTCTTTGTCTTTTTGCCTCTCTCTCAGTCTCTGCCTCTGTCTTTCTATCTCTCTCTCTCATAACATTTATATCTAGCTGCCTGTCTGTCTGTTTGTCTGCCTGTCTGTCTATCTGACTGTCTGTCTGTCTGTCTGTCTGTCTGTCTGTCTGTCTCTCTCTCTCTCTCTCTCTCTCTCTCTCTCTCTCTCTCTCTCTCTCTCTCTCTCTCTCTCTCTCTCTTCTCTCTCTCTCTCTCTCTCTCTCTCTCTCTTCTTCTCTCTCTCTGACTGTCTGTCTGTCTGTGTGTGCTTTTCTGGACACGTATTCATCAAAGGCTCGTGTGTGTGTGTGTGTGTGTGTGTGTGTGTGTGTGTGTGTGTGTGTGTGTGTGTGTGTGGTGTGTGTGTGTGGCTGGCTATCTGTCTGTATGTCTGTCTATCTATCTAACTGTCTGTCTGTCTGTCTCTCTGTCTCTGCCTCTCTGTGTCTCTGTGTCTAAGCCTCTGTCTATGTGTCTCTGTCTCTGTCGCTGTCTCTCTCTCTCTTTGTCTCTCTCTTTCTATCTGTTTCTGTCTATCTCTGTCTCTGTCTGTCTGTCTCTCTGTCTCTGTCTCTCTCTCAACGTGACTATGACTATTATCAAATAATCGCTGCTGTAAGGGGCAAGGTTTATAAAGCAGATCCATCACTCTGGCCACATAGTCTCCAGCGTGGTTCATAATCAATGGTCAGTCAGCAGTGGACACTCTCACCCATCGGTAGACAAGCTGGCTGTGTGCATGAAAAGCCAAAGCATCAATCCTGCAATCACAGCCTGTATCAGGAAGGACGTTCAACTGTGTTGGATGTAGGCGTAGTGTGGATGGAAATAGTAGATGTGGGGGCGTCTTTAAATTAAAAAAAAAAGAATTAATGAAATATCTGTCTTTATTGTTGTCTATTAAGATATTATTTTCCCTTCACGTTTTCTCTCTGTCTCCGTGTCTATCTCAGCCCGCCCTTGTCTACTAATGTTCTCTTACTTTATACCTGGTTAATTATATTTTTTTATGTCAGAGCTTAAGTTATCGCTTGTGTTGTTAGTGGCGAGTGAATTTGTGAGTGGGTGAGTGAGAGAGAGAGAGTGTGTAAACGTGTGTGTGTGCGCGCGCGCGCGCGTGCGCGCGTGTGTGTGTGTGTGCGAGCGCGCGCATGGGTGTGTGTGTTTAATTATTTTATTTATTTATTTTGTTCTTTTATATCGAGGATAATGGAATAAGCGCGTATGTGCTTTTTTACATCCAGTTCTGTTCCCACCGGCACACAATGGCCTACTCTTTCGAAAAGCGGAACAGGATTTAACGTGTGCGCAAGATGTTCTGCGTGCGTTCGCACGCGGGGACTCGGTTTATAGTCTCATCCGAAGAACTTTTGGGGAGAGTGGAGTCTGCACTGATGTTAATTCCTGGGGAAAATATCCCCTTGAACTGGAATCTAACTCGGGTCGTCAGATTGCCAGCACAATGTTTTAACCACTAGGCTATCCTCTATGCGCGCGCGAGCGCGTGTGTGTGTGTGTATGCGCGCGTGTGTGTATATGTGTGTGTGTGTGTGTGTGTGTGTGAAGAGACAAAAGGGAGAAATAAGCATCAAAACGCAGAGAAAGACCAATCAAAATATGCCATTTTATCTAATTTGTTCTTGCTTGTTTTGTTGTTTTTCTTTGTCTTGTCATAGACAACATTGGTCAAACCTTCATGATCACAACCAAAGTCTTTGATGTAAACAATCTAAACACAGCACTTACGCCAGCAGCAGAGTAAATAGACACTGACAGTTTTACTGAATAATGGCACAGCAGACACACAGAGCTAGAGAGAACTGAGGAATGGTTCTGCATGTCCAGTGTGGAGGCGCCTCAGGAAAAACTGGCTCCCGGAGAACTGGATAAAAGCGCTCTGCCCAATCAGGTAACGCACGGCCTCTGCATTGATCTGACTGGCAAACAGGGGGACACCATTCAGCCAGTGCTGCTTAGCCTGCAGGCATACGTCTGCTTTCATCTTGCCCGTGTTTGATGGACGAAGGGAAAAGGTTTTGTTTGTTTTTTCCTGATCCACAAATCAGGTTTTTGCCTAGACTGGTCATACGTTAATTCTCATGAATCAGGTTTTTGCCTAGACTGGTCATACGTTAATTCTCATGAATCAGGTTTTTGCCTAGACTGGTCATACGTTAATTCTCATGAATCAGGTTTTTGCCTAGACTGGTCATACGTTATTCTCATGAATCAGTTTTGCCTAGACTGGTAATACGTTAATTCTCATGATCAGTTTTTGCCTAGACTGGTAATACGTTAATTCTCATGAATCAGGTTTTTGCCTAGACTGGTAATACGTTAATTCTCATGAATCAGGTTTTTGCCTAGACTGGTCATACGTTAATTCTCATGAATCAGGTTTTTGCCTAGACTGGTCATACGTTAATTCTCATGAATCAGGTTTTTGCCTAGACTGGTCATACGTTAATTCTCATGAATCAGGTTTTTGCCTAGACTGGTCATACGTTAATTCTCATGAATCAGGTTTTTGCCTAGACTGGTAATACGTTAATTCTCATGAATCAGGTTTTTGCCTAGACTGGTCATACGTTAATTCTCATGACGATACATAAGTAGGTCAAAGACATACTTTTAGATAATGGTTTGTTTTATACCACTGTTCTGTAGGTAGGTTACAACAATACACACATACCAGATAATTCTATTTTCGAGAAAATAGAAGGTAAAGCTTATCTAAACAAATAAGTAGATAAAATATTTTAAGTTTTGTTCGGTGCAAAGCAGACAAGGAAAAAATATCAGACAGCTCTACTGAGAATACAGACATGAAAAAAAACCTACTTCTACAGTAAAAACAACAACAACAAAAGCAACAAAAACTGGGGGGGGGGGGGGGGGGGGGGGGACTCATAGCAAAATACCAGAGAGTATAACAGCGCAATCACAAAATGAAACACAAGTGAAATGCGGAGAGGAAGACAAAAAGGAGATAGACAGATAGATAGATAGATAGATAGATAGATAGATAGATAGATAGATAGATAGATAGATAGATAGATAGATAGATAAACCGGAAATGAATATTCATGTCCTGCGCTCAATTCATCTTTGTGCTAAATCTGCTTACCATAGAGGCTGCTACAGTATATGACGGATCATAGTGTCTGGCTGGGAAGGTAGACAGGATAACACGATCACAGTTATCCTCGTCCCGTACACGGCATCAATAAACCAAACACAGCGCCAGTAGCAGTCCCCAGTCTTGTTCACCACGGACCAAGGCGTTACTGTTACCTTCTTGGTGATGTGTGGCGAAGACTACGATCCCAGCATTAACACACCGAAGGGAGGAGCGATAAGACGAAGACTTGCTTGAAAGGTTTGATAAGGTGTATAATGGTGATTAACTAACCTGATGACAACTTAATGTGTGCGGTGTTGAGAGTTACTGGTTGGTCATATAGAATGAATATGGTGGGATTGTTTTTATGGCGATGTCGATCGACCGAATGAGTGGATCCTTTAAGCATGATACATACATGAAGAGGCCGGTTCCAGTTTGTATAGAACCATGCAAGCCTTTGGGGTTTTGGAGGGGGGGAGAGAGGCGTAGGAAGAAATTTGATGTTGAAGGCTGGAATGAAGAGAATCTTGAAAGAAAAAACATACTTTGGAAATTCCCACAAAACAATATCATAATACACAATACGAAAATTGATGACCATATATAATCGATTGCTTTTGGAGGTCAATGACAACTTCTTTTCATTTGTGTTTTTCTTCTTGTTGTTTTGGGCTGGGTTTTTACAGGAAATGTAATCAAATTTTCCCAAACTATTTACTAAGGCAAACTAGCTTTTCTGTGGATCTGTCTTATTGTGGGTTAGCCTACTGCAATCAAGGGTTTGTATCGTGTAGTTTGCGTAGATGCTTGTGAGGTACACAGAGCGGTAACTTACAACTAGCCTTTCCTGTGTAACAATCGCAGTCGTCAGTCCAGAGCAATGGATGTGTTATGTGCTGTGTTAGGTTTCAGTCGAATAATTGACATTGGACAAAAAAAGATCCCAAGCTTTCTGTCTGTGTTAAGCATCTGTTTTCAGTCGTCATTCACTAAAGACAATTGGCACGAATAGTCTTTATCTGTATTAAGATCAAAGTTGTGTTTTCAGTCGCCATTTATTATAGGCACTTTGTATGAATAGGTTTCTTTTCTCTCCTCTTTTTACCGCTTTTGTTGTCTTGGGAAGTTTGGGGATTTTTTTTAACTTTCTGTTGTGTTTATTTCTGGACTTGTAACCTTTAATGTTTTTGTGGCGGTTTTGGGTAGAAAAACCAGAACTGTGGGCCTGGGTATGAAGTCGAGGACAAGTTATCTTGGAGTTGGCGAACACAATCAGTAAGGCTAATTCACGCCTTTGATATATGATGTTAAAAACAGATCTAAACAGAGCTTCCTCGTTTTAGCATCGTGCTTTGTTCTCCTTGAAAGCTGCAAACGTGTTACAGACTTTTTTGTCATCAGCTCGTATTGAAAGCGTTGAATTGTGGTGTTATGAAACGCAGCTATACAAAATGCTGCATATGTGTGAGTGTGGTGGTGGTGTGGGGGAGGGAGGGGGGCTCTGCCTGCGTTTGCGAGCCGTTGTTATTATTTATTGCTTCTTCTTGTACATTTGTGTGTTATTACTTGTTTTTTATTCAGTTAGTAACCGTAGTTTCGCAAGGATTTACAGTGATATATCAATATTTGGATAGCTTATTTCTTTTCACAACATAAAATGCATTACTCGCGTATGTACCGTATGAATTTCTATTTGCAAAAAGAAAGTTGTCTGCTACTCTCTTTTTCAAAATCTTCTGCAGGCAATGGTAACAAATTGCTCTCTGTCTCTGTCTATCTATCTGTCTGTCTGTCTGTCTGTATCTGTCTCTGTCTCTTTGTCTGTCTATCTGTCTCTCTGTCTCTGTCTCTCTCTCTAGCACGGTTTTACGCTGTCTGTCTCTCTGTTTGATGTTGATTGTATGTCAATCTAGCATCACATCTGTGCTTTATACATTTACAATAATTTTTGTTTATTCATCTGAATATTTTCTTTCTATCTATGGCCTATCTGTCTTTCCGTTTTTCTTTCTTTTTTTTTTCTCCATCTTTTCCTTTCAACCAGTCTGGTTTTCTTTTGGACTTTCTGTCAGGACAGTTTTTATCATTGATTTACGACATCTTAAACCTGTCTTTTTATCCAAAAGACGTTTGATCCCACCATCAAGCTTTGAAGTCGTCTTTTCACCCACATAAAGCACAACAACTCAACCCTTGGCACAGTTTCGTCTTCCAACTCCAACCTAACACAATCTGGGTCTGATTACCCGGAAGCTGACTGGCTTTCTGTCCTCCACCCCCACCACTTTTGTTTTCTTTCACGGAAGAAGCAGTATCGATTATGCAGCGGGTTACCAAGGTTGATGCGGGAGCAGCAGCTCATAAGGAAAGGATTTGGGAGGTTTAGCAGCATTAAGACATTGCTGGAGTATAGGGGGATAAAGGGCGATGACACAGCTGACCCTGTCAGCACTTCTTGAAAATCTTTACATAGAATTATATATCAGCTTCTCTTTTGTTTTTAGGCTTTTTATCTCATTTTCTCTTTTCTTTCCTTGTGTTCTTTTTTTTATCCCAGAAAAAAAGATTTTTAGCAGGGTTTTCTACTACTGATTTTTTCGTGTGTTTGCTTGTTTGTTTATTTGCTTGTTTAGTTGGTTCGTTTTTCAGGTAGGTGGTTAGAGCTTTCTACTTTGACAGTTTTAGGGATTAACGTTCCTTGTATCATTGCTGCTACCCTAGGGCCATCATGGAAGACAAAATGTGGCTACCTAAATAATGAATTTTTAAAAAGTTGTATATTATGCAAAATCTCATCATCGGTGAACCTTGGAGCTCTTGCCGATAATAAAAAAAACAACAACTGAAAGACAACTGAATGTTACTCTTAATGTTGTGCGTGTATGTAAAATGCAAAATGTTAACGCCAGTTTACTGTTTGGTAATGCTGTTTGGCAGAAGATTTATGTGTGTGTGTGTGTGTGTGTGTGTGTGTGTGTGTGTGTGTGTGTGTGTGTATGTGTGTGTGTGTGTGTGTGTGCGCGCGCGCGCGCGCGCGTGCATGCGTGTCTGCCTGCATGCGTGCCTGCCTGCCTGCGTGTGTGTGGGGGTAGGGTTTTTTCATTCTTTCATTTCGAGGATAATGGAATAAGCACGAATGTTTTTTTTAATCCAGTCCCCTTGGGGGGACGGGATAGCTCAGTGGTCGGAGCACTCGCTTTCCCCCAGCCAAGTTAAGCAGCGTCGAGCGTGGTTACCAGTTGGATGGGTGACCGTTTGCGCGCCTTGGCTTCAGTACAGTTCCCCCAGTTCACCCAGCTGTAAAACGGTACCTGCCCTCTTTGGTGTCAGGGAGTGTGCGCTGAGTGTGGTGGATGGGCGCGCCTGCGGCTGGAAGTGAGGTCCCTGAGCCTCGCTCCTACGCCTTTGGTATGGGTCTTTACCTTTTTTACTGGTATATATTTAGCACTTTGTTTGTTCCACCAGCACATGCCTCTCAATTGCGCAATAGTTTTGACGTTGTCATACGTGTGTGCTTCAGCACACAAACTCAGTTTATGTCTTGAGAACAAATAATGAAGAACGAATTTATTGACAAAAGTACAGCCACAGCAAAGGTGGTATTGTTCAGTAACATATAACATAGGATATTATGAAAGATCCATCTAATAACAGAGAGAGAGAGAGAGAGAGAGAGAGAGAGGAGAGAGAGGAGAGAGAGAGAGAGAGATGTGAGAATGAGGTAAGACGGCTTCCATACCTGCAGGTTGTGAGGGAGTGTAAGTTGTAATTTTGTTTGGTAATGTGTGGAGCACTGAATTTTAGTAATAGATACGTGTCATTTCTCCATCAGCTCATCACTGCGTGTTACGCATGTTCTGTGTGGAAAGTTGCATGTGAGTTGCGAATGAGCTTTGTTTACCTGTTATGTCTGCTTGAGGGGCACTCACCCACCTCCTCCTCATCTCTAGATATATAGTTGTCTTCTTGTCTCTCTCTGCTCTCATGCGTTGCTGTGTTTATCGCTACTGTTTCTGTGTGTAGTCTGATGGCACTGATCTGTGTAGGTTTGTCTCCTGTGGATTCATTTCCTTTTACCATCTACTTTCCCCATTTTCTCTGTATGTCTGCATCATTGTTTCCTGGTTTCTTTTTTTTTTCTTGTCATTTTTTCTCTTTTTCTTCTCTGTCTGTCTTCTTTTGCTTTTTTCTCTGTGTTACATGTTTCTTGGCTTTACTTCTTGTCTGCCTGTCTTGTTGTTTTTTTCTCTGTGTGGATGGTTTTTGTTAAGTACTATACTTGTCCTTTCTTCTTCTTGTCTGTCTGTCTCATTTTCTTCTACTTTCTTCTTTTCTTTTTTCTTTGTCTTCTTCTTCTCTTCTTCTTTTCTTTCTTTTTTTCTTCTTCTTTTTCTTCTTTTTCTTCTTCTTTCTTTCTTTTTTTGCTTTCATTTCTTCTGTCTTCTGTCTTTCTTGCTATTCTTCTTCTTCCATTTCTGTCTTCTTTTCATTTCTTCTTTTCTTTTCTATCTTCAAACATTGTCTTTTGCCCTACTTGTTTTGCACATCCTCGGCTCTCTTATGTCTTCTGCTTCTTTTTTCTTCTTCTTCTTCTTCTTCTTCTTTCTTCTTCTTCTTCTTCTTCTTCTTCTTCTTTCTTCTCTTCTTCTTCTCCCAACACACAACACGCTGACTCACTCTTGACACTGTCATGTCCTCCCACATCAAATTAACATGATCCGCATCTGATTACCCAGAAACTGGTTTTCCCTCCCCCCTCTCCCTGAGGGAAAGAACGGGAGTATCGATGATGCAGCGGGTTAGCAAGGGGGATGCCTGGGGTGAGAGCTGGACGGATTTGGGAGGTTTAGCAGCATTAAGATATTGCTGGAGTGTTCAGGGAGGGGAGGGGATAAAAAGACGAATCTCTAACCTTGTCAGGAGGTCTTGGAAACCATTGCATGCATCAGTCCTTCTCTGCAAAAGCGTTTTCCTTATCATGTGTGTTTATATGTTTGTTTTTGTAGATAACGATTTGTGTGTTTCTTTCTGCCACTGCTGTGTTTTGGTACGTGTGTTTCTTCAGGTGTTATGTTGTTGTTCCACACTTCCCTCAGCTCCTGCCTCATGTACGTGTGTTTCTTCAGGGACTGGATGTAAAAAAAAAGCACATGAGTGCTTATTCCATTATCCTCGATATAAAATAATAAATAAATACATACATAAATAAATACATAAATGTTGTTGTTGCACACTTGCCTCAGCTCCTGCCTCATGTACGTGCAAGTCATTAAGACAATTTGAGGGAAAGAGCCAGAAAGTAGAGAACAATCCATTGACACACAGTCCTATCTCTCTTTCTCTCGCTTGCTCGCTCAATCGCTCTCTGCATATCTGTTTATGTTTATTTTGTAAAATACCTGTCCACCTAAGTGCCTGTGTGCATATTTGTTTCATCATCCATGCCTTCTGTCTGTCTGTCTGTCTGTCTGTCTGTTTTTCTTTCTTTCTTTCTTTCTTTCTGTCTTTCTTTCTTTCTTTCTGTAATTTATTTCCTATTTTGTTCCTTTCTTCTCTCTTTTTATTTTGTCTGTATTTCTTCTTGTTTCCTTTTTCCTTACTGTTTTTTTTTTTTTTCTATTTTCTCCTACTTCTTTTCTTTTCCTCTTTGATTTCTGTTCTTCTTGTCTAAATTCCTGTTTCACTATCCACAGTTTTCCCCTTTGTATCAAGTGTGGTCGTAACACTTACACTTACACCATCTCTTCACACACACACAAACACAAACAAACACACACACACACACACACACACACACACACACACACACACACACACACACACACACACACAGCACAATAACTGGGTCTTTGACATTATTTTGTCCCGTGACACGGAAATAATATCTTTTGCATCTGATTGCCTGGAAGCTGACTGTCCCATCCTCCCTGTCTTCCATGGGAAATAAAGAGCGTCTCTTATGCAGCGGGTCAACAAGATGAATGCCTGGCCAAGAGCTCATAGGACAAGGATTTGGGAGGTTTAGCAGCATTAAGACATTGCTGGAGTATTAAGAGACTGTGTGTGTGTACGGAGCGCATGCGCGTGCGTGCGTCCGAGCGTGCACGTGTGTGTGTGTGGTGTGTGTGTGTGTGTGTGTGTGTGTGTGTGTGTGTGTTGTGTGTGTTGGAGGGGGGGTGGGGGGGGTTATGGAAAGAGAGAGACAAAGGTAGTATTCGGTCATGTGTTAACGAAATCCATCGCACACGCACACACACACTTTTTTCCCCACTGATACACTGATATGCAATATATGTGCGCGTATGTGTGAGAGAGAGACAGGCAGACAGACACAGACAAACAGAGACAGAGACAAGACACACAGAGGGAGAGACAGAGAGAGAGACAGAGACATGCAGACAGAGAGAGAGAGAGAGAGAGAGAGAGAGAGAGAGAGAGAGAGAGAGAGAGATTATGTAAGCGTGTGTAAGTATTTGTTTTCTAGAAGAGCCCGTGTGAATTTCGCTGCCTTCTCCCCTGACAGATAGATAAGGCAGTCACACTAACACGCAGTCAGCTCCTCTTCGCTGCACCGTTTATTCTGGCGCTCCTTTGTTTAGGAAGCCTCTGGCAAGCTTGTGCAATGATAGCACTTGTTTATGTCGAATTATGCTCTGGCTCCTAACCCTCCTTTCCTCTCCCAAAACCCATCCACCCTTCTCTCACTCTATGTACGTTTCCCTGTCTCTCCCTGTGACTTTCTCTGTCCCTCTGTTTCTGCCAATGGAGTTGTCTGTGTGTGTCTCTGATTTTCGCCCCAAGTCTTCGGTGTGTTGCTCTCCTCTGTGTACTCTTGCTCTTTTCTGTTTTTGTCAACTGACCTGTTGAGGGCATTGTCAGCACCTAACCTAACCTTTCCCCACAAGCTCCCAGAGTTGTCTCACTTGCTAGCCCTTCCCATACCCTGACCTCGGCCTGGTACCATTCCCAGCCTTCCTGCCTGCCTTCGTTTTCACCTACACTGAACTGCAGTACCCATCCCTGTTAGGTCCTGTAGCCTTGTGTGCCCATCCTCCGCTCACACACATACATTCCAATGCAACAATATTTACAAAAATACGAGGCAAACACACAGATGAAATCATAGTCAGAAAAGGGGTACATCAGGGAAATACATTAAGTTCTACATTATTTAATGTATATGTCAATGATATAGTTCAATATACTGATGAGAAAGATTCACCATATATAACCGCAAAAGGCAGAATTCCTTGTTTACTCTATGCTGATGACCTGGCATTGCTATCAACAACCAAAATAGGTCTTCAAACTAAACTGAACAAACTGCAAGAATACTGTTCTAATTGGGGTTTAAAGATAAACAAAACAAAAACAAAGGTAATAGTCTTTACGAGATCACCTCCTAAAATTCCAATTCATTTTAAATGTGGAGAGCATGTAATTGAAACAGTAGAAACCTATAAATATCTAGGTGTCGTTTTTCATCAGAACGGGAAATTTCAAGCAACACAAGAACATTTAGTAAAACAAAGCAACAAAGCAATATACGCCTTTAAAAGAGCAATTCATGGACAAAATTTAAAGACTACTATAATAATGCGTTTATTCGACTCACTGATAACCCCTGTTTTAACCTATGGAGCAGAAGTTTGGTTTCCTTTTTGTTTTAATGGGGAGACAGAGTTTCATATTGATAAACTGTTCAAGGCATGCTTGTCCAATCAGTTTTTGTATGAGAATTTCCATGTAAAATTTTGTAAGCAAATGATAGGAGTTCATAAAAAAGCATTAGTACTACCCACTTTGGGTGAATTAGGGAGATTTCCACTGACCCTTAAAATCATATGCCAGATAATATCCTTTTGGATTCATTTGACAGAATCAAAACCAGACTCTTATATTAGAATAGTATACGATTATTTGTATCAGAATAATACATACGATAAATGGATAAACACAGTGAAAAATATTCTGTACACAATTGGATTCAAACATGTCTGGAAGAACCAAAGCACTCTTAATGTTCATCGGTTGAGTTATGCTGTTAGAAGAAAACTTGAGGACATGTATAAAACATTTTGGATCTACCAAAAGAAAGAGTTTGCAAAACTAAAATGTTATGATTTTGCTACCAAAGAATACAGATTGGAACCATACTTAGTAAACTATGAAAACAAAACTCATAAGAAGACATATTGTAAATTTCGCACAAGCTGTCACAATTTAATGATAGAGAAAGGGAGACACCAAAATATATCCAGAGAGGACAGAAAATGTAGACACTGTAACAAAATTGAAGATGAATTTAATTTACTTGATGAATGCATTTTATATGATGAACTCAGAAATAATTTGTTATTAAAAATCAAAACGAAAGACAAAGAACGCAAAAACTGTGTACATAAATTAAGTGACATAATCACAGTTGATATATATCAAGCAGATATCATCAGATATGTGTATGAGTGTTTTGAAAAGAGAGAAAAAGAGAAGTAAAATACAACATGTTTTTAGTGTACATCACTTTTAGCCAAAATAGATAATAATTATAGTTGATGTTTTTGTTGTGTCAAATAAGTCTACATGATTTAAATGGCAATAAAATATTCTGAATCTGAATCCGAATCATACACGCGCACGCTTGAAAAAACACACACACACACAAAACACACACACACATGCACACACAACACACATACACACACAGAACACACGCACGCATGCACCAGACACACACGTTACTTTTCATTTTCATTCTTCATTTATTCTCTGTCTGCACCCTACTCGTCCTACCTCTTGTACACATTCTCCTGTACATGCCGACAACAATCCCCACTCTAATGCTTTAACGTGGGTACTATGCCACACCATGTTGTAGCTACGGTTGCACGCTCACACACACACACACACACACACACACACACATACACACACACACACTCAAACATGCACGCACGCGCAAGCTCGCAGTGTGCTTGTAAATGCGTGAGCATAGAGGGGAGAGTGGAGGAAGAAAGAGTTTAAGCTGAGGAACTTTAGGAAAGAGGCTTATGTTCTTGTTAAGTATTAAAAAGCTGAGATGTTGAGCTGGGACGAAAGATATGTTCGCTTGGAGAGAGAGAGAGAGAGAGAGAGAGAGAGAGAGAGAGAGAGAGAGAGAGGAGAGAGAGAGAGAGATGGTTACCTTATGTTCTAATGTGGAGGGATTGGAAACTAGAACAATGTTCTTGTGAAATATGAACATAAGACGATGGAAAGTACACTGTGCAGAGTGCCTTCAAAGTGACAGTCGGTTTAAATATGTATGTACAAGGACTACATCTGTGTACCATGCCTCTAAAAAGATGGAGGCACTTAGACAGTAGGTGAGTGACTTCAGTACTTCAATCGTAAGAGCAAGCATGATTAAGAAGATACTTGAGGTAGCGGTTTACCCAAAAGACGACACGGACGATAGCAAGGCAGACTGTAAGGCAAGGGAAGAATGGAGAGAGAACGAACAGTGGCCTGTAACAGGAATGTAAGGGTGTGGAGTCTGCTTCGTACATCCCTTTCTGTGTCCTAATTAACCACTGGCAAAGACTTTGTGTTGTTGTTGTAGTTGTCATTGTTATTGGTGTTGTTGTTGGTGGTGGTGGTGGTGGTGGTAGAGGTGGTGGAAGTAGTTGGGATGCTTGGTTGCTTGGTTGGTTCGTTGATTAGGTTGCTGTTTAGCTGGTTGGGTGGTTGCTTTGCTTGCTTACTTCGTCGTTGTGTTGTTGTTTGTTTGGGATTTTTTTTTTGCATTGGCATTGTACAGTTCTAACGATCACAGTGCTGTCTAAAAGCATGTTTCATTATGTTTTGATGCCAGATGTCTCTTTTAACTGATACCATTAGGAATTTAAATAAAAACAAAAAAGTATCAGTTCATGGCAATTTCTTGTTATCACTAACTGTGGTATTAAATGTGTGTGTGTGCGCGTGCGTGCGTGTGTGTTTAGTTATTTATTTATTCTTTTATATCGAGGATAATGGAATAAGCACTCATGTGCTTTTTTACATCCAGTCACCGTGTGTATGCGGTTTTGTAAATTTTGTCATCTGTTCCCACCGGCACACAATGGCCTACTCTTTCGAAAAGCGGAACAGGGTGTGTGTGTGTGTGCGTGCGGGCGTGTGTGTATAAAGCTGGGGTATAAAGGGCACTGGGGGGTGCTGAGGAAGGAAGGAA
>CM054135.1:15360989-15370989 GCA_028751875.1 Rapana venosa
GTGCTATGGGCTCATTGGGAGGACTGGGATATCGCTTCATCCACTTTGCGGATGCCACTTCCAAAGTTTGGCTCAGATCTCCTAACCAGCACTGCCTGAATCTCTCCGAGCCGGTCGACATCAGATCATAATGTTGTGGTATGAAGTTTGTCACGTAATCTCAAACCCCATGCACCTCCATAGCACGGTCATGCTCATCCTCACATGTCATAATGCAGTAAGAGAAACGTGTCTCCAAGTGTGTGGTCCCGGTTGCTCTAGTCTCACGGTGACCTCAGTGTAGGCTTCACCTCAGTGTAGGCTTCTCCTCAGTGTAGGCTTCTCCTCAGTGTAGGCTTCACCTCAGTGTAGGCTTCTCCTCAGTGTAGGCTTCTCATACACTTCTGTGCCTGTTGTGAGTTAGCGTGAAAGCTTTCGGAGTTAGAGGTTAACGGGAGTTAATCGTTGACGTGGAGGCTATGGTGGTCACCCCCTGAGGTGGGCGTCTCACTCAGTCTGGTCCCACTACCGAGCTATCACTGCCGTCAGTAGGGGTGGAGGGGGGGGGGGGGGGGCTGGCAGGTGGTGTCCTGCAGTACCTGACCTCAGAACAGGCCCCACTCCACACCAGCAAAAGGACCAAAGAGGGGTGCAGAGCCCCTCTGGCTGGTGGCTCCGAAGCAACCTGGCATTGATACATCACCTGCGGATTTCAGACCCCAGGGGTGCGGCACCATGAATCTGGGAATGGCACGGTACAGCACGGCACGGCACGGCACGGCACGGCAGAGCTAGGTGCCTCAATGAGCGGCCAGGGAACAGCAGGACACACACCCCACAGAAGATGGAACAGCCCACCCCCCTCCAAAAACAAAAAAATAAACACATCAAAAGACAGATACACACGCGCTCGCTCGCGAACGCACGCCCACACATATGCACATACACGCACACGCACGCACGCGTGCGCGCGCATACACACGCACACACACACAAATATACACACTAGACGCACGCTCGCAAATGAACACATACACATAAAAACACTCACTCACACACACACACACCACACCACACACACACACTTAGTGAGAGACAGAAACACATACAGGCAGGGACAGCTTCCTTGTTGTTCCTATTCTCTTTCTTTTCTGCTGTTTGTGAAAGATGGCAATCAATAAAGATAGATATGGGATGGGGGGGGGGGGGGGGGGGGGGGAGAAGTGGGACTTCTCCCTGGGGAGAGCCACGTTTTGCTCCCCCTTCACCTCCACCCTCTCTCCCTACATGTGTATACAGCCTCCACCCCCACCCCTCTCACCCACCCCTGAACACCTCCCCTCGCTCACTACGTAAATGAATATAGATTTTATGAAAACGAGTGTAGGACAACATTGAATGTGAGTAGCACGCATATCGGAGTTTATTCATATTTATGTAGCCTCACACACACACACACAACACACACACACACGCCCACGCACGCACGCACGCACACACATATTGTCCCTGTCTGTCTGTATCAATTAATAATAATAATAATAATAATAATAATAATAATAATAATAATAATAATAATAATAATAAACGGAACGTGTATTGCTCTATCTCTTGCAAAAACATTTTAAAACGCTTGCATTCATCCCCCTCTAACATATGCAACAAGTTACAATTAATAGTTTTTACAAATTCAAATATATATACACACGCGCGCACACACACACGCACACACGCACACACACACACACACACACACACACACACACACACACACACACACACACACACACACACACACACACAGAGGTTGTGTACTTTGGTAGGGTGGTGGGTGACATTGTCTCCGTCTTCTGTCTGTCTGTCTGTCTGTGTCTGTCTGCCTGTCTGTCTGTCTGTCTCTCTCTGTCTCTGTCTCTGTCTCTCTCTCTCTCTCTTTCCCCTCTCTCTCTCTCTCACAAAACACACACACACACACACCCCACACATACACACAGCTTCCCCATACAGTGTCCACCACTCGTGTTTCAAAAGCACTGTGTGCTTGCTCCTCAAAACGCCATGCTGGCCTCAGAAACAGCACATCGCTGCACTGCACGGCACTGCACGGCAGCCTGGGCTATACTATGCCTGCTACTTAGCCCTGCTTCTGCAGGGCATCGTACACTCACTGTGTCATCTTTCCTCCGTCATGCATGGCTGTACAAGCTAGGCCTACACGCTGAGCACAACTATGTCTGACTCAGAGTGGTTCGTGTCCATGGAATGCCAGTCAAATGGGGAAGGTGGGTGCCTGGGATGGTCCACTATATACTACTACATACAGGCCTACTCCGTGGTCAGGCTTCGTTTATGCCTGCCAGAGAGAAATAGAAGAAGAAGAAGAAAGTGCAAAAAATGGCAATCATCACTCACGCGTGTGCGCGTCTGCTTTCATCCTACCACATACACACCTATGTATGCACATGCACACACACATACACACACACACACACTCACGAGCGTACTCACACGCGCGCGCGCACAAGCACATGCACACACATACACACTTATGTATGCACATGCACAACAACAATACACACACACACACACTCACGAGCGTATCACACGCGCGCGCGAAACAAGCACCATGCAACACACACAAACACAGACGCACATACACACACGCGCGCGCACTCATGCACACACACATGAAGAGAAAGAGAGAGAGTTAATTAATTGATTGATTGATTGATTGATTGATTGATTGATTGATTCATCATTCTATTGATTCGATAATAATGGAATAAGCACAGTGGGGGTTTTTTCCCACTTACATCTAATCCCCCTACACTTCCAAAGACCAAACAAAATTTAACCTGAGTACAAGATTTGTGCGTGAGTCGGCACATGGGACCTCGGTTAACCAGGACTGTCAGAACCAGGGCTGTCAGAACCAGGGTGTCAGAACCAGGGCCGTCAGAACCAGGGCTGTCAGAACCAACTGTCAGAACCAGGGCCGTCAGAACCAGGGCAGTCAGAACCAGGGCTGTCAGAACCAACTGTCAGAACCAGGGCTGTCAGAACAGTGATTGTCAGAACCAGAACTGACAGAACAGTGACTGTCATAACCAGGACTGTCAGAACAGGGCTGTCAGAACCAGGGCTGTCAGAACAGTGACTGTCAGAACAGGGCTGTCAGAACCAGGGCTGTCAGAACAGTGACTGTCAGAACAGGGCTGTCAGAACCAGGGCTGTCAGAACAGTGACTGTCAGAACCAGTTTTGTCAGAACAGGACTGTCAGAACCAGTTATGTCAGAACCAGGACTGTCAGACTACAAGCGTACCGCACAACAGTCTAACCGCCAGACTACCCCCACCCCCCTATACCCCCGAAAGAGACATCCAGACAGAGACAGAGAGGGTCGCAGAGAAGAAACGGAAACGTAAAGAAAGACAGAGATAGACAGAAAGAGAGAGGGAGAGAACGAGAGAGAGAGACAGGCAGGTACTAGAAAGACAAACAGACAGACAGACCGACAGATATGCAAACACGCTGAAAAACAGAGCCAGCGGAACGAGAGAGTTAGAGAGAGAGAGAAAGAAGGGAGAGAAAGAGGGGAGGAGAGAGAGAGAGGGGAGAGAGAAGACAGAGAGAGGAGGGAGAGAAGAGGCAGAAAGAGAAGAGAGAGAGAAAAGAAAGGAGAGAGAGAAAAGAGAGAGAGAGAGAGGAGGAGGGAGAGAGAAGAGACAGAGAGAAGAGAGGGAGAGAGAGTAGAGAGACAGAGAGAAGAGGAGAGACAGACCGAGAGAGACAGTCGACAGAGAGAGAGGGAGAAGCGAGACAAGACAGAGAGACGAGGGAGAAGAGACAGAATGAGAGACAGACAGACGACAGACAGACATGCAGACAGACAGAGAAGGACGTGACAGGGGCCAGGCACAGATCTAAACTGTGCTAGTCTCCTTTCCCCAGTTGTAGTGTTTGTGAACACAGCAACAAAAATCCATAATCATAATCATAATCACAATCATAACGGACACGGCGTGACAGTGTGGGGAGAGACCCTCCCTCCCAAGAGACCGACACTTTCGCTCTTCTTCCATCCTCCGTCCAACCTCCACACCCCCTCCCACCCCCCCCCCCCCCCTCTCCCTCCTACCCCTCCTCTCCTCTCTCTCTCTCTCCTCTCTCTCTCTCTCTTTTCTCTCTCTCCCTCTCTCTCTCTCTCTCTCTCTCTCTCTCTCTTCTTCTCTCTCTCTCTCTCCTCTCTCTCTCTCCCCTCTCTCTCTCTTCCTTCTTTCTCCCTCTTCCCCCTTTCTCCCCTCTCTTTCTCTCTCTCTCTTCATCCTCTCTCGTCTCTTCCTCTCTCTCTCTTCTCTCTCTCTCTCTCTCTCTCTCTCTCTCCTCTCTCTCTCTCTCTCTTATATATATTTCTAAGGGCCGGGACTGGATGTAAAAAAAAGCACATGGGTGCTTATTCATTATCCTCGAAATAAAAGAATTTGTCATTGTCATTCTCTTTCCATCACTTTTTTCATCTCCCAAACCATCTCTACAATAACAATACATTAGCTTTGTGTGTTTTATATTAATATAAAATTGAATTGTGTACACACACACATGCACATACGCACGCACGCGAACACACACACGTACACGCACGCGCACGTACACACACACACACATGTACGCGCACGCGCGATCACACACACATACACACATACACACGTACACGCACCACACGCACGCACACAAGTATATACATACACACACGCGCACGCAAGCGCGCACGCGCACACACACTCATTCACTTACACACTAACCCACTCACTCACTCTCTCAGTATTTTTCAAAACGTGCGCGATCACATGCAAGTATAATCATTCAAGGTAATAATTCTCGATGCCATACCATCTCCATTCTTCTTCCTTTTTTTTTGCAGGGAGAAGCTTGAATAAGAAATATGAGGCAAAGAGATGTTAAACATAACGATGCCATGACTCGTCAGTTTTCTAGTTCCTTTCTGGAACATCGCTATATTAGAGTCCCAGTGGAGATATCCGATTTCTGGACTGTATCAACGCAACTCCATTCCCAAACAGCTGTCTGGCAGAGTCCTGCTTCATTTTAGGTCACCCCGTTCAGCTCTGCATCATTATCGGGATCAGTCTTCCTGCAGACACGTTTTCTGGTAGGGTCTTTGAGACATTGGCTATACAGAGAATGCTCAAGTTGATTTAGAGATGAATAAATATTTTAGAAAATTTATAAACAATACATGCAATGCATGGGACTGAGTTATTATAAGCATACTGAGTGTTTTTGCATTTTGCGTCTCCTCGTATAAAGAATTTAACTCTCTGTCCTCTGTCTCGTTCTCTCTGTAACTCTTCTTCTCTCACAGTCTGTCTCGATCCTGCTCTTCTAGTCCTCCGTTCGCTCTCATCTTATCTCATCTTCTCTCACCTTTCTCGTACTCTCTGCCTGTCTCCGCTGCTGATGTACTGTCTGTCTGCTCTCTCTCTTCTCCTCTCTCTCTCTCTCTCTGCCTGTCTGCCTATCTGTCTATACTCTCTGCCTTCTCCTCTCTCTCTCTCATTCTTCTTCTCTCTTCTCCTCATCTAACATCTCTCACTCTCTCTCTCTCTCTCTCCTACTGACTAAACTCCAAATTCCTAGTCAATTCTTCTCTCCCCCTCAGTCGCTCTTGAAACAGGAAGAGTTTGAAAATCGACACTCCACCCATCCAATGCAGCTGTTGATGATATCTCCACTGCTGCAGGGGGTTGGGGAATAGCACTGCCTCTTGACAGCATCTCATGTGAACACCTTACAATACATCCTCCTTCTCTGTCGTCTGTCTCTCTGCCTCTCTCTTCTCTCTTCTTCTCTCTCTCTCTCTCTCTCTCTCTCTCTCTGTCTCTCTTCTCTTCTCTCTCTCCTCTTGCTCTCCTCTCCATCATTCTTTCCTCCATCCTTCGAACGAACATCTCTCTATGCGACCTCTCTCTCGCGTCGGTCGTGCGACGCGCGCTTCCTCTCCCTCTCTGCGTGGGTGTGCCTGCCTCTTAGGCCTCCATCTGACTTTCATGTCATCCTCCTCTCTCCTGTCCTGCTCTCTCTCTCTCTCTCTCTCTCTGTCTCTCTGTCTGTCTTCTGCTTTCTGTTCTCTCTGTCTCTCTTCTCTCTGTCTCTTCTCTTCTTCTCTCTCTCTCTCTCTTCTCTCTCTCTCTCTCTCTCTCTCCTCTTCTCTGCTTCTCTGTCTGCTACACACACACACCAAGCACGCCGCACAGCACGCACGCACATTCGATGAGCACTATAAACTGAGGCGCCCGTGGCGAAACCGCAACTCGGAGGACACTTGACGACACGTGTAAATCCGTCCGTTTCCACGTTCTAAGATAGTCCATTGGTAGCCTGGTGGGAACAGATGAAGAATTTACAAAACCGCATACACACGGGGACTGGAGGTAAAAAGCATATAAGAGCTTATTCCATTATCCTCGATATAAGAGAATAAAATAAAAGAATAAAATAAAATAAAAATAAAATAAAATAAAACACACACTCAAGAGTGAATACATGAGAACAGACACATGAAAAAAAACACCCAAACATAAACGCATTTAGCGACAGCTGTGATACGCCGTTCACCAACAAATTAAACATTTTTGTTTAAACATGTGTAATGATGCACATGACAGCATCACTTTCTTCTGCATATCAGCCTAACTGAAGATCAGGTTGAGCTTGTTGCACCTCGCCGTGTTGCTTGTGCTGCTGTCTACACACAGCTGGAGGACCAGGCAGGCCTGGCGCCTGCCATGTTATGACAGCTAGCTAGCTGTACAGTCTCTCAGCTTTACCAGTCTCTGCAGCAGCAAAATAAACACACACCCCTCTCTCTCCCCCTCCCTCCTCCCTTCACCCCCGCTCCACTTGGGGACCTTTCAGTATGAATAATATTCCAACCTTCTGGAAATTCCTGTGCCAAAAAAAAAAAAAAATCTCCTTGGCTTTCACTCCCTTTGTTTCTGTCATTTTCCTGATGTCTCTTCCGTCTCCTCTATCTCACTTTCATTGTGTGCCTTCCCAGCCCATTCTCCTGCTTTGTGCAAGCAACGATGATACTTTGTCACTAATTCATTTGAATGATCAGCTGTCCTGAAGTCGGCACGTGTCAGCTGAGGTCAGCGGGCAGACCTGCAGAGTGACAGGCACAGGAGAAGACCGGGCACTACGTATTCTACCCAAGATGGCCATGCAAACAGAAACTCCCAAAAAGACACTCCTTCAATGGCGAGAAAACAGACTATATTATGTCATAATACGCCAAGCATCGTCCAATTAATTAACAACAAAAAGCAGATCAGACGACCAGCAAATGGAAATATGAGGACTGACAGATCAGGCAGCGCTGTGTCAACACGTAGCAGAACACGAGCAAACCAAACAAGAAGACCAGCAAAACCAGGAACAAGGAAGGACGCCCAGAAAAAAAAACATGACCAAAAAACAACCCAGAAAACACACCTAGCAAGAGAGGAGAGAGAGAGAGAGAGAAGAGAGGAGAGAGAGAAGAGAGAGAGAGAGAGAGAGAGAGAGAGAGTGGATGACCAGTGCAACAGTGACATTGTAAACACGAGGGGGGGCACAGGATGTCCATCTACAGTGTTTGTTGCAACAGTAAGATGTGTTTGTATGTTTGCGTGTATATGAAAGCGTTCATTATTGTTTTACACACTTTTAGAAAGCTGAGTCTACTGCATGAAGCAGAACAGCTAGTATCCTCTGCGCAGCCTGGATTTAGTGGCCTTGCAACATCGACACAGTAAGGCATTTCTATTTTCTATTTATTCTTTTTTCTTATCAGACTGACAGTAATAAATATTGGAGGGGATAAGATGGTGTTGATCTGGAGCTCGAGGTGGCTGATTATTATTGGAGTTGCTGCTATATAACAAGGTGACAGCCCTAACAATTATAGCTGCTGTCTTAGGTAGGGTTCGCACGCGCGCGCACGTGTGTGTGTGTGTGTGTGCGTGTGTTTTCGTGTCTGTGTGTGTGCGCGCGTGCGCGTATGTGTGTTTCTCTCTTTATCTCTGTCTCTCTTTCTGTCTCTCGCTGTCTCTGTCTCTCTCGCTCTATGTCTGTCTGTCTGTCTGTCTGTCTGTCTGTCTGTCTGTCTCTCTCTCTCTCTCTCTCTCTCTCTCTCTCCCTTTCTATCTCTCCCCCCTCTCTCTCTCCCTCTCTCTCTCTCTGTGTAAGTAACTGTCTTGATACATTCCTGTTCATTTATGTTATTGACTTTCTGTATAACACTTTATTACTTGACTGATGGTCGATTAATCGATCTACTGACCTTGAACAAAGGCTGGATGGGGACATTCCACAACTTCCCTTATTTTTCCCCCTCGATAAAAGTTTGCTTGCTCTCCTCTCTCTCTCTTCTCTCTCCTCATCTCTCTCTCTCTCTCTCTCTCTCTCTCTCTCCTCCTCTCTCTCTCTCTCTCATCTCCCCCCTCCCTCTCTCCCTCCCTCTCTCCCTCCCTCCCTCTCTCCCTCTCTCTGTCTTCCCTTAATGGTCCTTTCCTTTCCCCAGAGAGCACTTTCAAGTAGGACAGGGTAGAAAGGGGGAGCTGATCAATGCAGCCCTGCTAATGTTCCACTAGAGCACAGAGGTGTCAGGGGGGGAGAGGACAAGTTGATATTAATACCTCTTGTAGTTGGAGAGGGTAGAATAACTTGGTGATCAACTTGAAAGCATCACTTGCTTCTGCTGTCTCTGCGTCTGTCTGTCTGTCTGTCTGTGCCTCTGTTTCTGTGCCTTGTCTCTGTCTGTCTGTGCCTCTGTTTCTGTGCCTTGTCTCTGTGTGTCTGTGTTGTCTGTTTTGTGCCTTGTCTCTGTCTGTCTGTGTCTTTGCTCTGCCAGTCTGTATCTCACTGTCTGTTTCTACATCTTTGTGTCTGTCTGTTTCTCTATCTCTCTCTGTCTCTGTCTCTGTCTGTCTGCCTCTCTCTGTCTCTCTGTATTTCTTCCTCTTTGTGTGTGTGTGTGTGTGCGTGCGTGCGCGCGCGTCTGTGTATCTGTGTGTTTGTACGCACACATGTTCATTTGCATATATGCAGACACACATATCTATGACCCTAAGGACATTAGACACATGTGGATGTATGTGTAGCATGCATTGGTGCATTCGTTACTTTTACACACACACACACACACACACACACACACAATATATATATAATATTATATATATATATATATATATATATAATATATATATATATATATATACACATGACCATACGTAACCTGGGCGGCAGATACCCATGTAGGCATCCTCTTGCCTATTCGCATGGTTCATCTTAACATGATGAGGCATTCAGCTCCACCCTCACACCGGAGTGGGAAGAAGAAAGGGCACAGCACCAGAGCGGACCTCCCCATCTGTAGCTACGCGCAGTTCACCAGAATCCACATCTCCACCGGGCTACATGAACAGCTCCTGTCTTCAGTGAATAAAAAAAACGCAAACTAAAGAGGTACGGGCACGTCCCGCAAACATCTGGACTGGCCAAGACTGTCCTACAGGGAACAGTACAAGGAGGGAGACGAAGAGGCAGACAGAGAAAAGGATGGGAAGAACATCAGAGAATAGACTGGCCTTGAGTGGAACGGCTTACTACGGAAAGCCGAGAACGGCCACGAGTGGAGGAAGCTGGGTGCAAAATCATCACCGGTGCCCCAACAGTTGTTTTGTTTGTTTGTTGTTATTTTTGGTGGGTTTTTTTTTGTTTTTTTGGTTTGGTTTTGTTGTTTTTGTGGGGGGGTTTTTTGGGGGGAGGGGAGAGATTAGGCCAGTGTGAACGAATGACATTTACGAAACCACACGCACATGGGGATTGGATGTAAAGAATGCAGGCAAATGCTTTTTAAATCATTCTCGAAGTAAAAGAATGCGAATTTGGATGGAATCGAATCTAAACATTCACACATTACGTTCTCAGATATGATTCGATTGCAATACCTC
>CM054135.1:15383489-15403489 GCA_028751875.1 Rapana venosa
GCACTCAGTCTTCTTTGCATTCAGTTGGAGTCCTTTGTTTTCACTTTCGTTTGTGACTGTTGTAAGGATATTTTGTAGTTTTTCCTCCGAGTCAGCAATTAGCACTGTGTCATCCGCATATCTTGGATTGTTTATGTTGTGACCTCCTACTTTGACACCTTCATGCTGCTCTATGTTCTGTAGAATCATTTCGCTGTAGATATTGAAGAAGTCTGGAGAAAAAACGCAGCCCTGCCTCACTCCCCTACAGATCGGTCTGTACTCACTGCCAATGACTATAAAACACTTTAGGGAATAAGAAGGTTAACACACATACACACGCACACAAGCAAGCGCGCGTGCATATATATACACACACACACACGCATACACAAATACGCAAGCATGCACCCCCACACACACACAAAGCACAAACATCACACACACACACACACACAAAAGCACACACACACACACAACACACACACACACACACACACACACACACACACAC
Organism: Rapana venosa; assembly: GCA_028751875.1. Classification (NCBI taxonomy): domain Eukaryota; kingdom Metazoa; phylum Mollusca; class Gastropoda; order Neogastropoda; family Muricidae; genus Rapana; species Rapana venosa. The sequence goes on from CM054135.1 coordinate 15,383,983, forward strand.
ACACACACACACCTCGCACACACACATACACACATCACATTCACACATACAGAAACATCTCACTATCCCTCTCTCTCTCTCCTCTCTCTCTCTCTCTCATCTCTCTCTCTCTCTCTCTCTCTCTCTCTCTCCCTCTCTCTCTCTCTCTCTCCTCTCTCTCTCTCTCTCCCTCTCTCTCTCTCTCTCTCTCTCTCTCCCTCTCCTCCTCTCTCTCTCTCTCTCTTCCCTCTCTCTCTCCCTCTCTCTCTCCTCTCTCTCTCCTCTCTCTGATTCTCTCATTAGCACCAGATCTATCCATGCAGTGTGCATCCATTGTCTCGGTGGATCTGCTGCTTTAGTGTTGTCATTAACTCATCATACACAAACACCTTCTGACGAGCAGTGGCCATTATCACAGCATCATCTCCATGCTTACTCTCTGCTGATGATGCCATCTTCCATCAGCAGTGCCAGCACTCTGCTCCCCCCCCCCCCCCCCCCCCTGCCCCTCTTTTGCTGAAGGCCAGCTCTGCATGTGACACCTTTAATCACAGAGGCCTAGAGGTGACCCCCCTCTTCATCCCCTTTAAGATTTAGCCCCCTTGCTCTTTTGGGACGTCTGCTAAACTGAACAACTATGACTGCCTGTTTGTCTGTTTGCAGAATTGTCGGGTCTGTCTGTTGGTAAGTTCGTGTTTGTGTGTGTGTGTGTGTGTGTGTGTGTTGGTGTGTGTGTGTGTTGTGTGTGTGTGTGTGTGGTGTGTGTGTGTGTGTGTGTGTGTGTGTGTGTGTGTGTGTGTGTGTGTGTGTTCGTGACATGTTTATTTGAAGTTATCGTGGAATGTTTTAACCGATATGAAAATGTAGCTGTTTTGTTTCTGTTCGTGATTACGATACCAATGTATCAGTGTGCCTGTCAGTATTGCAATTGCCCTTCTTGGGATGGTTAAAGTGGTTTTGACTTGACTTTGACTTGACTTGGTCGGTCTGTCTGTCTGACTGTATTTCTGTCTCCTTCTCTGTCTGTCTGGCTGTCTGTCTGGTTCTGTCTCTGTCTTAGTCTCTGTTTCTCATTGTCTCTGCCTCTCTCTGTCTCTTTCTTTCTGTCTCTGTCTCTGTCTATCTTTCTCACATCTTTCTTTCTTCTGTTCTTTGTTTTTGACTTCTTGACGTATTCATTCTCCCATCATAAAAAAGAACTGTTGATGACAAGTTTCAAATCATGAGTGCAACTTGAGGTCATTCTCATCATTAATTTGTCATGAATGCGTAACAAACATAAACAGATTCACACCGCAACTATAAAGCCATCATAACCCATACTTTATGTTTAGACTCTTGCATCCACTCCCCCCCCCTCCCCCCCCCCCCCCCCCCCCCCCCCCCCCCCAATGATGGAAAGTCTGCAACTCCTTGTTTTTCTCCTCTTTTCCTCGGCATTGGTTCTGGTATTGTTAGTGCTTTATGTTTATTATTATTGTTTGTTATTGTTCATCGGCTAGATTTCCGAGGTTCACTGACGGTGAAATGTGTTTCTGCCACCATGCAGGAAGCCGCTGTCAGTCTGCAGGGATGTCTCCTCGGCATGGTCGTGTTTGGGTAACCCACCACACCTCTGACATGAATGGCGAGATCTGTAACGTGTATATCAAATGTTGATCTTTTGCATGTACACACACACACAGACACACACACACACACACACACACACACACACACACACACACACACACACACAGCATAACGGCACTGGTAAGTCTGCGCTTAAAGTTAACCTGGGAGATCGTACAAATATATAAAAAATACCCCACTCTTAATTTACCAGACGCCGACCGCCAAGATTCAAACACTCGACTTCACAAGTCCATTGGACGGCAGCGGAACGGTCTTCGCCACTCGGCTATGGTGTTCGTCACTTCACTTGATGTTATAAGTCGGGCCTGAACCCTCCCCCCCCCCCCCCCCCCCCCCCCCCCCCCCCCTTCCGTTGCCTCTCCCTCTTCTCCCTCCCGACCCACCCTCACTCACCCAGCGCTCTTTTGCTGCCCGCCAGAGGAGGAGGGGAGGGGAGGGGAGGGGAGGGAGCAGAGGGTCAGGGTTATGTAGGGGAGATTATCACCGTCTCCTATGGATGTTGAGCACTCCTGGGAATACAGGGTCGGCAAATTCGGGGAGGTAATTGCTCAGGCTGGGGTCGGGGAAGACGACGATAGAGTTGTGGAGGAGGTAGGTGTTGTTGGGAGGGAGGGAGGGAGGGAGCGAGGCTGAGAAAATATTGACAGAACTGTGGCCACATACACACACACACACACACACGTACAGTGCAGTGTTAGGGATGGGACCTGCATCTGTCTGTATTGCGGTAGATAGACTGTGTGGCGATGTTGACTTTGGTTTATAATCGCATTTTGCAGGAATTCCAGGGCCACTTTCTTTGCAGGGAATAAATATGTGTCACCACAGGGCAGTACAAAGCTGTCTGTTCTGTTCGTGAAGTTTATTTAACGCTAGACAGAGCCGGTTGGTCATCTCAGATGGCTCTTTCTGATTATTAACAAAGCGTTGTACGCATGACGTATTGTACTGCTTCAGTAGAAACAAGGGGAATCACTACCATCAAGACCGCGAAGAATGCCTCCTAGGCTTCAGTACTAAACATTTGGCTTTAGACAAGAATAACTCAGGCTGTCTCTCTCTCCCTCATGTTGTAAAACACGACTTTGACATGCCAAATCATCCCTGAAGTCAGCCTATGGCTACCTCAATGGCGGTAAAACCGGCGGCATGACTGTGCAGAACACCACCACGTTTCCAACCTGGGAGCTCCAGCTGGGGACTGAACAACAACAAACATGGCACAGCAGGAGCAGATAATTCTAGTTATGCATGATAATTGTAACAGTGGAATGTATGGGCTAGCGTAAACTAGGTAAGCATCTTTTCTTTGTTCTGTGTCGGAGTCTTTATTCGATGATGTCTGTTGTGACATACAAACTTTATCACCAGATTTTGGTTAAAGCTACAAAACACTTTGGCTGTTGTGTTTCCTCTATGAAGAAAAAACATAGATTAGGAGAGAAGGGACAACATGATAAAATAACTGTCTTCAGGTACCAAGGCCCTTACTGCAAATTATTGTGAATTTGCCGCATTGAAAGAGCAGTCAACATTCACTGGATTTGCTTGTTTCTTTGCAGTGCATTTGAGATGAGTGAACCGTGTTTGTAGACGTCAAAGAGCCAACTTAAATAGCGAGGTGATGATGTAGAAGGGACGTCAACAGCACTAGCTGGCGAACTTGTAGACCCGAACACTTGACCACCAGTGTGACAAGCAAGCGGCTGCTGGACGTGGCTGGGGGCAGTCCAAGGCTGCAGATGGCTGACTGACCACTCTCATGGCAGGGAGGGAGGGTGGAGGGGAGGGGAGGAGGAGGGAGGGTTGGGGTCAGGGACTTGCTGGCCGATTAACAGCCCCCTGGTGGTTTTCTGCTAGTGACTGGAGTCTCTGACAGTGTGTATGCTGGTTTCTGGCGGTAGTGTGTGGAGTGGAGGGAGGGTAGGTAGGGAGGTACCAGTGTTGGAAGGCTCTGCCTTTAACGGTCTTTTCCTCTCTTCGGTCTTCTAGTACATTTATCTCGGGTTTTTTTCTCTTTTTATTTATTCTTTCATATCGAGGATAATGGAATAAACACCCATGTGCTTTATTACATCCAGTCCCCGCGTGTATACGGTTTTATGAATTCTGTCATCTGTTCCAACCGGCACACAATGGCCTACTCTTGCGAAAAGCGGGACAGGATTTAACGTGTGCGCAAGATGTTCTGCGTGCGTTCGCACACGGGGCATCGGTTTATAATCTCATCCGAAGAACTTTTGGGGAGAGTGGAGTCTGCACTGATGTTAACTCCAGGGGAAAATATCCGATGACATTGGTTTTTTAGGTAGGTAGGTGCCAGTTTTGATCAGCCTTAATGGTCTGTTCCTTCTTTGTCTTTTTGTGTGCAGTACTTGAAGGAACTAGGCATTGAGATTGTAATCCTTATGGTCCTGGAGCTGTTGGTCCCCACTTCAAAATCTTGGTTGTGTCCAGCCACTTAAGGGCAGAGACTTTGCTTATTATCTCACTGGTTAAATCCTGTTCAACTCTTCTTCTGCGTGTCTTTGAAAGAACGCAACAAATTCCACACTGTGTGCCACATCCCAGGATGGCTGAAATATTAAAGAAAAGAGAGTGTTTATGATGTATGACACAGCTGCTGTAAGTAGGGTTGCCACGTATTCTGTTTACATTTCTGTGACATCAACTTGCACATACACTTATACTGTGCAGTATCAATTATTCACTACTACTTACTATGCACACATTCAGTATTCACTCGTTTACATGATATAACAATAATGAATACATAATGCATGCTCTGGCAACATGGCTTTGAATATATTTCAATATGGACTTAAACCTGAGGTTTGGTAGTTGTTGCTTGCACTGTGTGAAGTCTGCAGAGCAATGAACGTCACACAGATAATGTGACGGGTCAGCTGAGGGAACAGTTATTTGCTTTGCATGTTGCTACTTTCCCTTCTTTTTACAAAATGGCTGATCATTGTCGTTAGTTCAGGGTAAGGCCGTTTCTCCCTTTTCCTGTTTCCTTAACATTATTAAGTGGACAACACTGGTATTCAGTGCCTTCATCTTAGATAGACTACAAGTGATTCTAAATGGTCAAAAGAAGGAGAGAGCAAGAGAAGAGGAAGACAGCAAGGGAGCAAAATAGTAACAAGTTAAAATACAGACAATGCCCATAACAGACATTATATACAAGCACGTTGCAAGGGAGGAAAAGGGTAATGAGGTAAAATGCATTTAAAACATATAAATTATGGTATATAAAAATAAAACTGCAAGAGAGGAAAAGAGTAATACTGTAAAATACAGATAGTACACATCCAAATATAATATACAAACACACTGCAAGGAAGGGAAATTGTAATGAGGTAAACTGCAAATAACACACATAACAAATATCATACACAAACACATCACAACCCTCTGGACCACTTACTACCCTGACCTTCCCACTAGGGGCAGAGGGGACAGGCTGTACAGGGGGCAGAGAGGACAGGCTGTACAGGGGACAGAGAGGACAGGCTGTACAGGGGACAGAGAGGACAGGCTGTACAGGGGGCAGAGAGGACAGGCTGTACAGGGGACAGAGAGGAGAGGCTGTACAGGGGACAGAGAGGACAGGCTGTACAGGGGACAGAGGGTGAAGGCTGTATAGGGGGCAGAGAGGACAGGCTGTACAGGGGACAGAGGGTGAAGGCTGTACAGGGGGCAGAGAGGACAGGCTGTACAGGGGACAGAGGGTGAAGGCTGTACAGGGGGCAGAGAGGACAGGCTGTACAGGGGACAGAGAGGACAGACTGTACAGAGGACAGAGAGGACAGGCTGTACAGGGGGCAGAGAGGACAGGCTGTACAGGGGGCAGAGAGGACAGGCTGTACAGAGGACAGAGGGGGGCCACTATCACCAGCACAGCCAAAAGTCTGACATGACAAACTCTGCAAACAATAACCCTGCAGGGGACAGAGGTGGGGAGGACTGGCAGCAGCAGCAGCAGCAGCAGCAGCAGCCTGGCATGGTAAAGTCAAAGACAGGGGCCTGTGTCTGCCGTGCTGCATGTGTCTGCCGTGTCTGTTGTGCTGTATGTGTCTGCTGTGCTGTATGTGTCTGCCGTGCTGTATGTGTCTGCCATGCTGTATGTGTCTGTTGTGCTGTATGTGTCTGCTGTGCTGTATGTGTCTGCTGTATGTGTCTGCTGTATGTGTCTGCCGTGCTGTATGTGTCTGCCGTGCTGTATGTGTTTGCTGTGCTGTATGTGTCTGTTGTGCTGTATGTGTCTGTTGTGCTGTATGTGTCTGTTGTGCTGTATGTGTCTGCCGTGCTGTATGTGTCTGTTGTGCTGTATGTGTCTGCCGTGCTGTATGTGTCTGTTGTGCTGTATGTGTCTGCTGTGCTGTATGTGTCTGCCGTGCTGTATGTGTTTGCTGTGCTGTATGTGTCTGCCGTGCTGTATGTGTCTGTTGTGCTATATGTGTCTGTTGTGCTATATGTGTCTGTTGTGCTGTATGTGTCTGTTGTGCTGTATGTGTCTGTTGTGCTGTATGTGTCTGCTGTGCTGTATGTGTCTGCCGTGCTGTATGTGTCTGTTGTGCTGTATGTGTTTGCTGTATGTGTCTGCTGTGCTGTATGTGTCTGCTGTGCTGTATGTGTCTGCTGTGCTGTATGTGTCTGCCGTGCTGTATGTGTCTGCCGTGCTGTATGTGTCTGTTGTGCTGTATGTGTCTGTTGTGCTGTATGTGTCTGCTGTGCTGTATGTGTCTGCTGTGCTGTATGTGTCTGCTGTGCTGTATGTGTCTGCCGTGCTGTATGTGTCTGCTGTGCTGTATGTGTCTGCCGTGCTGTATGTGTCTGCTGTGCTGTATGTGTCTGCTGTATGTGTTTGCCGTGCTGTATGTGTCTGTTGTGCTGTATGTGTCTGCTGTGCTGTATGTGTCTGCCGTGCTGTATGTGTCTGTTGTGCTGTATGTGTCTGCTGTATGTGTCTGCCGTGCTGTATGTGTCTGCCGTGCTGCATGTGTCTGCTGTATGTGTCTGCCGTGCTGTATGTGTCTGCCGTGCTGCATGTGTCTGCTGTATGTGTCTGCCGTGCTGCATGTGTCTGCTGTATGTGTCTGTTGTGCTGTATGTGTCTGCCGTGCTGTATGTGTCTGCTGTATGTGTCTGCTGTGCTGTATGTGTCTGTTGTGCTGTATGTGTCTGCTGTGCTGTATGTGTCTGTTGTGCTATATGTGTCTGTTGTGCTGTATGTGTCTGTTGTGCTGTATGTGTCTGTTGTGCTGTATGTGTCTGTTGTGCTGTATGTGTCTGCCGTGCTGTATGTGTCTGCCGTGCTGTATGTGTCTGTTGTGCTGTATGTGTCTGCTGTGCTGTATGTGTCTGTTGTGCTGTATGTGTCTGCCGTGCTGTATGTGTCTGCCGTGCTGTATGTGTCTGTTGTGCTGTATGTGTCTGCCGTGCTGTATGTGTCTGTTGTGCTGTATGTGTCTGTTGTGCTGTATGTGTCTGTTGTGCTGTATGTGTCTGCCGTGCTGTATGTGTCTGCCGTGCTGTATGTGTCTGTTGTGCTGTATGTGTCTGCCGTGCTGTATGTGTCTGTTGTGCTGTATGTGTCTGTTGTGCTGTATGTGTCTGCCGTGCTGTATGTGTCTGTTGTGCTGTATGTGTCTGCTGTGCTGTATGTGTCTGCTGTGCTGCATGTGTCTGCTGTATGTGTCTGCTGTGCTGTATGTGTCTGCTGTGCTATATGTGTCTGTTGTGCTGTATGTGTCTGTTGTGCTGCATGTGTCTGTTGTGCTGTATGTGTCTGCTGTGCTGTATGTGTCTGCCGTGCTGTATGTGTCTGCCGTGCTGTATGTGTCTGTTGTGCTGTATGTGTCTGCTGTGCTGTATGTGTCTGTTGTGCTGCATGTGTCTGTTGTGCTGTATGTGTCTGCTGTGCTGTATGTGTCTGCTGTGCTGTATGTGTCTGCTGTGCTGTATGTGTCTGCCGTGCTGTATGTGTCTGTTGTGCTGTATGTGTCTGTTGTGCTGTATGTGTCTGCCGTGCTGTATGTGTCTGCCGTGCTGTATGTGTCTGCCGTGCTGTATGTGTCTGTTGTGCTGTATGTGTCTGCCGTGCTGTATGTGTCTGCCGTGCTGTATGTGTCTGCCGTGCTGTATGTGTCTGCCGTGCTGCAAAAACTTCAATAGAATTCGGCAATACGTCAGTTCCTTTGTCCAACTCTGTGAAGTATTTAGGAGTAGTTCTTGACAACACACTCTCTATGAAAAAATTCATCACCCAGACCTGCCAGTCTTGCTACTATCAATTACGGCGCATAAGCGCGATTCGCAAGTATCTGTCTACTGATGCAACTTCCAAGCTTGTCACATCTCTCATTCTTTCACGTTTAGACTACTGTCATTCTCTTTTGGCTGGCCTACCAAGCATCATCTAGCCACTCTCTTCAACGCATACAAAACTCTGCAGCTCGACTGGTACTAAGAAAGAAAAAATCTGAACACATCACTCCTCTTCTGCGATCTCTTCACTGGTTGCCTGTCTCACAAAGACTGGAGTATAAAATCAATACCCTTTGTTTCAAATGTCTCCACAAATCTGCACCCTCTTATCTCTGTAACTGTCTTCACCTGTACACTCCATCCCGTTCCCTTCGTTCAGCCGCAGATACTTTGTGCTTTCGAACACCCAGATTCAAACAAACCACTGTTGGCCGTCGCTCTTTCTCTGTTTCTGGTCCATCCACCTGGAATGGCCTCCCTCTTTCACTTCGCCAAAAGCCTTCGCCAAAAGCCTTCACTTGATACCTTCAAATCCAGCCTCAAAACACACTTATTTCCTACCTGAGACTTTCCCCCCACACATCTGTCACTAATTTTCAACAGCATCTTTCACCTTCTAAGTGTTGTTCCGTGTGTGTGTGTGTGTGTGTGTGTGTGTGTGTGTGTGTGTGTGTGTGTGTGTGTGTGTGCGTGCGTGCGTGTGTGTGCGTGCGTACGTGCGCGCGCATGGATTTGAAATCTGTTGTTCATTATGTTTAAGGAAAGTTGCATGCCTGTAAATGATTGAGTGCAAGCGCTTCGATTTGTTTGTTTTTTACAAGATTCAGCGCTATATAAATTCCATATATTATCATTATTATTATTATTATTATTATTATATGTCTGCCGTGCTGCCGGGGTAGGAGCGGCATCAGCTTTCTGCTGGATGACCCTCGTTCTCTGCTGCTCTCCACTGCCTCCCCTGTGTGCAGCACTGTGCTGACGTTTGACTGGAAGGCAGGCTGATCCCTTCTGTTCCCTGTAATGCCATGTTTTCTCTTGTCTTCAAGTTACAATATCAATACTGCCGTGATAGCACCATCATGACCCGCTGTCGCTGATGTAATCGTTGAACTACACCGTTTTGAAATCAAGCAAATTAAAAGTCATGCTCAGAACTAAGCGACACGTTCTTTCCTGTGTCAGAATTGAGTTCAACTATGTATCTCTTCTAGCTGGGTAAAAATGGTAGTGAGCTTATTATGCTCCATCTTATCCTTTTTTAAAACTTTATGTTTTGACAAATAGCTTTCCCCCGCACAGACATTAACTTTGGCGTCAACCAAGATGAGAAACCCATTCCAAATGGACTCCACGGGAACTCTGGATGGGTTCACCCACGTTGTAAACCAGGCATCAAGCCCTCCCCCCAAGAAAACAACAAAAAAGAGAAAGCACGAGATAAGCTCTATGTTTGTTGTTGCTCTAATCGTGTATCGTGTTTGTCCAACGGTGATGTTCACTTTTCTTCCCGAAGAGCAATACACTCCAAAGAAAGACACACAAACCTAGCACTTGCAGAGTGTGTTCCTGGAGACGAGGCTGGACTTCTCTTTCTCCACCTAGAGGCACCAGACTGGGCTGAGGGAGGACGCCCCTGACTGGAGGGCCGATCATCGCCTGCCTGCAGCTGCCTGCCTTGGGTGATGACCCTGCAGCGCTGCTGAGTTCTGAACCTAGCATAGCACACCCTGCTTCTGGCCCTCATCTAGCCACAGATCGCAAGTGCTGGGCTTGTCACACCCCTCCCCCCACTGCTTCTCTCTCTCTCCTTTCTGTTCTCTTCCTCCTGGTACCCCTCCCCCACCCCCACCCCCACCCCACCCCGCCCTCCTTCTTACCCTCCTCCTCCCACTCACTCTTACTGGCTGTTAATGTGAAGCAATGATGAGAGAGACAGACAGACAGACAGACAGACAGTGTGCTCAGTTCTACAAGCGGTGCCTCCTGTTTTTCGTCTCCTCTCTCTGTGTGTTGTTGTGTTCTCTCGCACGCTTCGTAATGTGCAATGGCAATGAGGAGCGGCGTGCGTGTGTGTGTGTGCGCGTGCGTGTCTGTGTGTCTAGTGTTCTGGCAAACCTTTCTCGGTTCCACCACCCCTACCCCTAAGCTACTACCCCCCTCGCCCTCCCCCCTCTTCTTGGCAAAAGATCCTATTGCCAACTGACGAAAATAACAACCAGTCGCAGCGCTGCTAGAGCTGTTTCGCTTGCGTTTTTCTTTTCTGTTCTTCTTCTTCTTCTTCTTTTCTTTCTGTGAGTGTGGTAAGGAGATTTTTTTTTCATAACTTGAAGGGGGTGGAAATGCCTGTTCTTGTGACCTGCTGCCTGCTTCTTGGCTGCAGGTAAGATGGTGGAGATGCTCTTCGTCTGTTGTCACCTGTGTACCTGAGATCGGTTCTCTCCTGATCTGTGTCTCCCGATCCTTGATTGGCGTGTGTTGAGTTCTCCACTGGTGTGTGTGTGTGTGTGTGTGTGTGTGAGGCAGGGTTTTATCGTCGTCTGGTTGCGCGGAGGTTATTGAAGGAAGTGGTGTAATGTTCTGTGCGCTTTGGGCTTCTGGCAGCGGGTAGCACGTGCACATGGCCTTCTTCACAGAGAGGTGAGAGAGGGGGGGGGGAGAAAGAAAGAAAGAAAGAAAGAAAGAGAGAGAGAGAGAGGAGAGAGAGAGAGAGAGAGAGAGAGAGAGAGAGAGAGAGAGAGAGAGAGAGAGAGAGAGAGAGAGAGAGGAAGGACGGAAGGATAAAGCGTGTGGCTGGTGACATGATATAGCCTTCTTTCTCTTCCAGAAATTCATGTTTAGCTTTCTATTGTCAAGGGTCGCCTAAAAAGAAAGAAAGAAAAAAAACCAACAAAAAAAATCTTATGGATTTTGTTTTCTCTTTCGCTTGCTGGGAGAGGGGTTCGAATGCGTTCAGTATATATTTTCTGGTTGAAGGAGGACTGCTGCAGTATGACGTGGTGCCAGTGTGTTACACACACACACACACATACACACACAGCTAGTGGCAGTTTGGAAGCGAAGGTATTGCCAAAATGTGTTGGCAATGTGTGCGGCTTGTTCCTGTGGATCTGTGCCTTGTGTCTGCATCTGTCTGTCTGTCTGTCTGTCTCTGTCTCTCTCTGTATTTCTCTCTCTCTCTCTCTCTCTCTCTCTCTCTCTCTCTCTCTCTCTCTCTCTCTCTCTCTCTCTCCCCCTCTGTGACAACATTAGTTTACATCCATCGTGGCTGCTTAGTCTCTTCATTAGTGATTTTTTTTTAAAAACCAACACCAGAGTGTTCAATGTATTAAAGTGCTAAGTGACAGAGAAGCCCAAAAGTATATCAATGTTTCGAAGCGCTCAATGTATAGATTTACCGTGGCCAGATTCCACCCAGAAGCATAATTGTCATCTGTTTAACATTCTAAGTATATGCCGTTATTCTTCATCGCCACTTTTGCCCTTTGTAAAAAAAGGAAAATACAACTTGTAAAAATCGATATGTCTAAAGCGTTTGGTCTTGAAGCACTGGCAACAGCAATAACAACAACAACAACAACACTAACACCACCACCAACACCACCACCAATACCACCAATATCACCAACAACAACGACGACAACAACAACAACACAACAACAATTAATGCCTTTAGTCATCACATGCATTTTGCACTACTTTGCATAATGATGATGTTGTTGTTGTTGTTGCTGCTGCTGTTGTTGTTGTTGTTGTTGCTGTTGTTGTTGCTGTTGCTGCTGCTGCTGCTGTTACACAATTCCGAGTTGAAGGTAAAGGGGGTCCCCCATAATGTGCACCCTGTCTCACACACCCACACCATGGAATCCCTGTCAGATGGAAGGACACACAAGAACGCACTGCATGCGAAGCTGGCGTGTGTGCCAGGTGTCCACCACTTTGGGGATATAGGCGCCATACCCCCACACCTCAGTTCTGTTCTCCGGTAAAAGGGGAGAGTGCAGGTTGTAGCCGTGGCTGAAGGGACAGCTCTGCATTGTAAGGCAGGATGACAGGCCCTACAGCCGAGTGGTTAAGACCCTTCTACTTCAATGCCACGGCTCCATGAGGTCGTGGGTTCGAATCGAATCTCGGCGGCCTCAGGTGAATGAAGGTGGGGACTTTAACGATGTCCCAGGTCAACTTCAGGTGCGGAACTACCAGTGCCTTCATTCCCTTCGCGTATATGCTCATGCAGAAAATCAAATATGCACGTTAAACATCCCGTCATTCATGGCAGTTGGTTTACTGACAAACGAACATACCCAGCATACATTCGCGAAGTCTGAATGCAGGAGCCACCATCGTGGCCCAAAACGGTCGCGTATACAAACATCTCCCCATTGGTGAACCTCGGAGCTCTAGCCGAGGAACAAAAAACAACAACAACAACAACAACAAACAAGCAAGCTAACAACTGTAACAGCACAACAGCATCTGGATGGAGACCTTGACAATCAGCTTACATCCATGACATTGCTAAAACCAGATTACCCAGCCTGCAGCCCTGCCAACCCGGCATGCTACTGCTGTTGCTGCTGCTGCATTGAAGCCAACTGAAGCAGGAGGCTTCTTGCTTCCACGCTTGTCTCGCCTGCCGCTTCCTCTGGTGTTCGCGTGAGATGTTCACACTTAGGGAACAGAAATATCGCCAATGTCTGAATCCATTAATGTCGTTTGTCAATGTATATTTTGGTGGTGGTGGTGGTGATTTTGTTTTCATTTGTTTCTTAGTTAAACAAAAACAAAAAAAGAAAGTTTACTATTTTTATGGCGTCATGAAAATCGACAATATGAAAACTCTTCCCGTCTCTGTCTGTCTGTCTGTATCACTGTCTCTGTTTCTGTCTGTTCGTGTATCTGTCTGTCTGTCTGTCGGTCTCTGTCTCTCTGTCTCTTTCTGTATCTGTTTGTCTGTCTGTCTGTCTGTCTGTATCTCTCTCTCTCATTATATCTGGCTAGCTTTTCTACAGCGGACCCTTTTCTCGCACGCAAAATTCAATTGTCACCTACCCTTGCATAGTTCAATCAAAACCGTCGCTTTTATAATTGGAGTTGATAGCTTTCCAAATGGTTGTTTCTATATCTTACTCTGTATAAACATAGAAAGCAGACAAAAAGGCACACGTTCCTCCTTGTGATAGAGTTGTCAATGTGTGAAGGGATGCGTGCATACACCAATCAACAGATATTACAGTTCATAAACTGGCTTTGACATGTTCTTTTTCTTGTCAACTTAAATCAGCATTGAATTCTTTTCTTTCTATTTGCGTTCCTCGGCTACAACTCCAAAGTTGACCAGTAGTGAGATGTTGGATATGCAACCAGAGTTGTGTACTGGGTAGGTTGGTGTTTCTGTCACCGACTGAATGCTGACATGAGCTGTGGGATCTTCAGCGTGCATAGTTGATCATCAGCATGTGTAGATATATATATATAAGCGGGAAAAAATAAGGCACTGGCAGATCTGCACTTGAAGTTGACCTGGAAGACCATAAAATTTCCCACATTAATTCACCAGGCGCTGCCGAGATTCAACCCCACAACTTAACAGACCCGTGTGTTTGAAAGCAAACGGTCTTAACTACTCGGCTATAGCGTTCCTTGTCGCTGAATTCAAAATAGCATGCTTCTTTTCCACAGAGTAAAGACATGACATGATGGCACCATTGTCTTTTCCTTTGGAGGAAAGGGGTGAGGGGAGGCGTCACTCCACTGCCTGACTGATTGTTTGATTGATTGATTGATCATGTTTGAATGACTGGAAGGAGTGCCAGGGTAATTATAATCATGCCTATTACGCTATATACATTAATTTGATTTCTCTATACTTTAGACAATGTCCTTAAAAGAAAAAACAAGAACCAGTATCTAACTCATTGCTACTGCAATAAAAGAGGTGACATTTGCCATATATTATAACAAAAAAGTGCTACTGCAAAAGCGGATTTGTTTTTCTTCTTCACATAATTATCACGATTTACAAGTTGTAAAATTAATTATTTCCTTTTTTATGTACCTAGGTTTCTATGAAGCATAGACTAGATCAATTATTCATGAGTTTATGTTCGACTCTTGTTGAACATAACCGAACGTGCATGTATCATCAAATAGTTGCCTTTGCTTGATTAAAACACTTAGATTTTAAAACAGGAGTAACAGAATTGAACCCCAAACCCTCAGCACCAGTACAGTCATAATCTACAGCGTGCTCAGAAACAGTCACTTGTTGCAGCTTGAGCAGCTAAAGTCGGGGTAAAGCTAGCTAACGGAAATATTCCTTCTTTGAAAAACAGTCTGTTTTGAATACAATCTAAATATAACCATAGCATGTTTGGTACATCAAATCTAAGTAGATGCGCATAGTTATGTACAATAGAGTGCAGATCAGTGAGTGAATAAAAGCCTGTCAAGGTATTTCCGTTCATAACTATGTTCCATAAATGTATGTACACAAAACACACTCGGGCTGGGAATCAGGCTGTATTCATGATTTTGCGACTGAACCGTATATGGGCAGGATTTTGTGAAGACAGTGCCGTGTTACAATCACACGTATACCTCCCCTCTGTCAACAACTACAGAGCAGACGATGTTGTCAGACTCCCGACACATCGGCAGCGTATTTTACCGCGATAAGAAAACGGTATGACCCACTTTCAAAAAGCCTATAATGATCTGAAACGTGACCTTTCTTCCAGAGAAGGTCACAGTCAGCGGGCGTCCTCCAGGTGACAGGCAATGCATGAGGGGTCTTTCAGCTTGGGGTGTGGAATAAAGAGAGGCGGTGTTCAATGGGGCTGGCTGCATTCAGCAAGAGGAGAGGCCATAGATAGCCTAGCGCTCAATGCCACATCAATGGCAGATTTCAGGGCGGCGATAGAGGAGGGTGCAGCTGATGCATTCCAAGCAGCGTGGACTGGGGCAGCTCCAGCTGTAATGAGGGGAGCATTGGGATGTATGGGCAGCGAGGAGAGGGCTGAAAGGGCAGACACAGTTTTTGGTTTATTTTCGCATCCTTTTGACAACGTTGCATCACCCTTTTGTTTTGAAAGAATATTTGCTGTCCACATGATTGAAACAATCGTGGTTTTATTGTCAGAATCATGATTATTGTAAGCCTTATTCAACCCGTCAGTGACATCATTATTACAGTTTGAAACGTCATCATTGCTGTCATCATCATCATCATCATCATCATCAATCGTTGTCGTCATAGTCATAATCATCACCGTCACATCATCATCATCGTCATCATCGTCGTCGTCGTCATCATCATTCATCATCATCATCATCATCATCATCATCATCATCATCATCATCATCATCATCATCATCACTATCATCACTATCATCATCGTCGTCGTCGTTGTCGTTGCCATTGCGATTACCGTTAGTACCAATATCAGTGGTAGCAGCAGCAGCTGCATAACCATTGTTTTAGACATGAAGTTAGAATGCGTATTCACACTTTATTTCCACTAAAACCGCCAGTGTTTTCTTAACAGCAGTACAGACAGAACCACTGACAGATGATTGGCCTTTCACTTTGTGTTCTTAGCAATGCAACAACACAAACACACATACACACAACACGCACACACACACACACACACACACACACACACAACAGGAAACGTGTTTTTTTCCAGTGCGCAGACATGGATTTTCGCATCCAGCACGTCTTCCTGGGTTGTTGTTGTTTTTTATAGATGGTTTCTCAACCCTGGTAGCACTGCCACAAAAATGGAGGCATTGTCAATGCCATTTCAGTCTTCAGTTCTTCCTCAAAGTTCATGGATATGTTTTGTTTTTCTTGCTGTGACAACTGTAGTTGTAAACTATGGTGTAATTTTACTTGAGTGTTGTTGTTTTTTGCTGTGTTGGTTGTACGTCTCTGTTCTGTTCCAGCTTCTTCTTCTTCTTCTTCTTCTTCTTCTTCTTCTTCTTCTTCTTCTTCTTCTTCTTCTTCTTCTTCTTCTTCTTCTTCTTGTTTTTCTTGATGATGATGATGACGATGACGACGATGATGATGATGGTGATTAATTGATTGCTATATTGTTGCTGTTTTTGCTGCTGCTGCAGATACTGTTGTTGCTTTATATTTGAAATCAAATACATCAGAATACATCCGAGTAGTGTAAATCAACTGTAAGGCTTACTTTGCAACATGGTCATCTAGTCTTTATTCATTCCAAACGACTGTGTAGGTTACGTCCAAAGAGTGCAGAGTGTGTGTTCATATTTCCACTCGCTTGGTTAATAAACCAGCCCCGTCCACCCCCCTCTCTCTCTCTCTCTCTGTCCCCCCGACCCCCTACCCCCAATCCCCCCAAAGAAAAAAAGGAAAGAAAGGAAGCAAAGAAACCACCCAGAACGTTGTTTTAGAGGCATTGAGTTCTTCAACAAATGCTACTACACAGTGTGCAGTGTCTTGTTTCGTAAGCGTTTCTCAATAATAATTATGTGTTTGTTGTTGTTATTGACTTGTTGTGTTGTTGTTGTTTTTCGGCTTTGTTTCGGCTTTGTTTTGTGAAATGTTTTGTTTTGTTCTTTAGCAGGTGTTTTGCTTTGACTTTGATTGCTTTTATATGGACACGAGTCTGAAATAACTACTTGAATAGCTGCAATGATTAACAACAGATATGAAACAGTAAGAGACGGGCATATTAATGTCAATACGCCAACAGCGGTTATTTGATCCCTTGTTAACTGTCTGTTCATCTATTTATTTATGCCTTATTTACATATCTCTATTCATGTGTTTACTCTTTTATTAATTTTGAGGATAATGGACAAAGTACTCCTATGCTTTAATTTTGTTACATCCAGTCCCCTTCTGCGTGTAGTTTTGTGGCTGCATTGAAGAAAATGTCCACATATTTGCTTTTGCACGGTCACAAACATCTTCAAATCGAAAAGATGAAGCGCTTGACACTAACCCGGCACAGCTCATCCAAGATTAACCCTCTGCAGACCACGTGTAAAGGCAGCAAGGCTTTCCTACCCAATCTCTTGATGTGGCCCTAAGTGTGGGTTAACCTTGCTGAAATGGCTGCCGCATTACCACATGGATGTGTGAGCGGGGGAAGGCGGCGCACACAATTTGTATTCATATCAGCAGTGCCTTGGTGCTTGCTCCCTGCAGATTGGAGGGGTAGCGGGGGAGGCGCTTTTTCGGTAGGAAAAGAGGGTATTAACCACTGTCACTGGTGTCACCAATCAATAGCTTCGTTGCGTTCTCTCTCCGCCTCTGTCTGTCTGTCTGTCTGTCTCTGTCTCCCTCTGTCTCTCTCTATCTGTCTGTCTTTCTCTGTCTGTCTGTCTGTCCTGTCTCTGTCTCTGTCTTCTCTCTCTCTCTCTCTCTTCTCTCTCTCTCTCTCTCTCTCTCTTCTCTCTCTCTTTGTTGTTGCTTCTCTCTCATCTCTTTCTCCTCTCCTCTCTCTCTCTCTCTCTCTCTCTCTCTCTCTCTTGTTGTTGCTTCTCTCTCTCCTCTCTCTCTCTCTCTCCTCTCCTCTCCTCTCTCTTTCTCCCCTCCCTCTCTCCCCCCCCTCTCTCTCCCCCCCTCTCTCTCTCCCTCTCTCTTCTCCCCTCCTCTCTCTCCCCTCTCTCTCCCCCCCTCTCTCTCCTCCTCTCTCTCCCTCTCTCTCTCCCCTCTCTCTTCCATACTGGTCTCCGTTGCTTCTTGATATCAATAGGCGAACAGTATAACCATTAGCTGCTGGTGCTGTGCATACAGTGAATTAAAAACGCACAAGAATCATCCTTTCTTCCCGCAGGCTTGTCTCGCTGAACTGCGTAGTTGTCTGTGAGCCTGGCCACTCTATTAGGCCGTACAATGCTCCGCTGCTTTGGAATCGCTCTGTCTCTCTGCCTCTCTGTCTCTCTGTCTCTGTCTCTGTCTCTGTGAATCTGTCTCTGTCTGTCTGTCTCGCTCTCTGTCTGTACGTCTGTGCCTCCTCCTCCTCCTCCTCCTCTCCTCTCTCTCTCTCTCTCTCTCTCTCTCTCTCTCTCTCTCTCTCTCTCTCTCTCTCTCTATCTGTAAGGGCCATATAACAATAATATGTAAACTCTTACTTGTATCCTTAAAACGTAAAGATCATTCATTCATTCATCCATTCATTCATTCATTCGTGCATTTATTCATTCATTGTCTGTCTCTCTATCTATTTACCTCTGATGTCTGTGTGTCTCTGTGTCTCTGTGTCTATCTGTCTCTGTATAAGTATGTCCGTCTGTCTCTGTGTCTGTGTCTGTCTGTCTGTCTGCATTTGTCTCTTCCCCCCCCCCCCTCTCTCTCTCTCTCTCTCTGTGTCTCTCTCTCCTCTTTCTGTCGCTGTCTGTCTCTGTCTCTCTGTCTCTCTCTCTCTGTCTCTCTGTATTTCTCTGTCTCTGTCTGTCTCTCTGTCTCTCTCTGTTTGTCTCTCTGCCTCTCTCTATCTCTCTGTCTCTGTCTCTCCTGTCTCTCTTTCTCTGTCTGTCTCTGTCTGCCTCTCCGCCTGTCTCCGTCCCTGTCTGTCTCTGTCTCTGCATGTCTGTCTCTCTCTCTGTCTCTGTCTCTCTCTGTCTCTCTCTGTCTCTGCCTGTCTCTGTATGTTTGTCTCTCTTTTCTGTCTCTGTCTCTGTCTGTCTCTGTGTCTCTCCCCCCGACCCCCCTCCCCATCTCTCTCGCTCTCTCTCTCTCTCTCTCTTCTCTCCTCTCTCTCTCTCTCTCTCTCTCTCTCTCTCCTCTCTCTCTCTCTCTCTCTCTCTCTCTCTCTCTCCCTCTCCTCTCTTTCCCCCGAAAATTCGCTGCATGAAGTTTTATTACTGCAATGTACAGCCAACTCCTGCGGGAGGTATGAAGGCAAGAAGTCGGAGGAATAATGGTGTTGCCGCGGCATGGGTTGCTGTTGATAAACCGACATTCACGCTGCGTCCTTTACATGCCGAGTTGATTCATGTTACCATCCATCATGGCATGGCCATGATCAAAGGGAGGAAGAGACGATAGCCAGCTGACCTGCTGTCCTGTTAGGGGAATGCTGTCTATGTGACTGAACTTAGATGTTGTCTATGTGACTGACTTACATGTTGTCTATGTGACTGACTGCTTACATTTTGTCTATGTGACTGACTGCTTAATGTTGTCTATGTGACTGACTGCTTAAATGTTGTCCATGTGACTGACTGCTTAAATGTTGTCCATGTGACTGACTGCTTACATTTGTCCATGTGACTGACTGCTTACATTTTGTCCATGTGACTGACTGCTTACATGTTGTCCATGTGACTGACTGCTTACATTTTGTCCATGTGACTGACTGCTTAAATGTTGTCCATGTGACTGACTGCTTACATTTTGTCCATGTGACTGACTGCTTACATTTTGTCTGTGTGACTGACTGCTTCCATTTTGTCTATCTGACTGACTGCTTACATTTTGTCTATCTGACTGACTTAGATGTTGTCTATGTGACTGACTGCTTAATTTTGTCTATCTGACTGACTTAGATGTTGTCCATGTGACTGACTGCTTACATTTTGTCTATCTGACTGACTTAGATGTTGTCCATGTGACTGACTGCTTACATTTTGTCTA
>CM054135.1:15410989-15418489 GCA_028751875.1 Rapana venosa
ATTTTCAAAGAACAACGTCCTAATCTCAAGATTGTAATGATACGTTGCCACGATTTTCAAAGAACAACGTCCTAATCTCAAGATTGTAATGATACGTTGCCACGATTTTGAAAATACTCTGTCGTATTTCGTTCATTTTAGCATCTGGCGAAAAGCTCTGTCAGTTATAGTGTAAGTTAAATGTCAAGGCGTATGTGAACGTGTTTCTAGGCTCTACACTGTTATTGTAACATTGTCATCGGCCATGACAGGCGTTTTATCTTCTCAGCCGGGCTCCCATGATAGCCTACCGGAGAAATCATCTTCTGTAGTCGGAGCATCCTGCCTTTAAAGCCAACTACGTGACAGTGGCCATGCACGCAAACTTCTCTTCCTGTGTGTATAGACAATCTCCAAGAGAATTCTAGAAAGAAGGAATGAGTGAGTCTGAGCGCATATTCAGTAAGGTGTAAGCTGGCAAACACTCAGCGGCAGCAGTAGTAGCAGTACTAGCAGCAGCAGCGGCAGTAGTAGCAGCAGCAGCAGCAGCAGCAGCAGCAGCAGTAGTAGCAGTACTAGTAGCAGCAGCAGCAGTAGTAGCAGCTGTAGTAGCAGAAGCAGGATGACTTTTTTCCTTTGGGCAATGTCCGTGCTGCCATTTTTCACCAAACAGATTAAGCATCTTGTATTGTCTCCCTTTGCGTGTCTGAAGACAGCCATTTCGGGCTAGCTAATGGTGGTGTGTTAGATAGATAGATAGATAGATAGATAGATAGTAGATAGATAGATAGATAGGTAGATAGATAGATAGATAGGTAGATAGATAGATAGTAGATAGATAGATAGATAGATAGATAGATAGATAGATAGATAGGTAGATAGATAGATAGATAGATAGGTAGATAGATATATAGATAGATAGATATGTAGGTAGATAGATAGATAGATAGATAGATAGATAGTTAGATAGATAGATAGATAGATAGATAGATAGATAGATAGGTAGAGATAGATAGATAGATAGGTAGACAGATAGGTAGGCAGATAGGTAGATAGATAGATAGATAGGTAGATAGGTAGATAGATAGATAGGTAGATAGATAGATAGATAGATAGATAGATAGATAGGTAGATAGATAGATAGATAGATAGATAGATAGATAGATAGATAGATAGATAGATAGATAGATAGATAGATAGATAGATAGATAGATAGAAAGAAAAATAGAAAAATAGAAAGAAAGAAAGAAAGAAAGATAGATAAAGAGAGAGATAGAGAGATAGAAAGAGGGATAGCTGGATGGATAGATAGAAAGAAAGATAGATAGATAGAAAGATAGAAAGATAGATAGATAGAGAGATAGAGATAGATATATGGATAGATATAGAGATGGATAGATAGATAGATAGATAGATAGATAGATAGATAGATAGACAGATGGTTAGAGAGATAGATGGGTGGATGGATAGATAGATCGATAGATAGATAGATAGACAGATGGTTAGAGAGATAGATGTGTGGATGGATAGATAGATCGATAGATAGAGATGTATAGAGATAAAGAGAGATAAATAGATAGATGGATGAATATATATATATAGACTGATATATAGATAGAGATAGATAGACTGATAGAGAGATAGAGAGATATATAGATAGATAGATAGATAGGTAGGTAGATAGGTAAGTAGATAGATAGATAGATAGATAGATAGATAGATAGATAGATAGATAGATAGATAGATAGATAGATAGACAGACAGACAAGATTGGTCCTGCTAAAACAAAACCCTACTGCCACATAGATGTGTGAGTGGAGATGTGGCAAGTCTACACCCTTTCAGTTCCCATCATGAACAGTTGTGTGCCTGCCTGTAGCTGTGTGTGTGTGTGGGGGGGGGGGGGGGGGGGGGGAGAAAGGTCAGGCTGATGATCACTTTCGGGTGTAGTAGATCGGGGGACATTTGCTGCCGTCTTCCTCACAGATCAATGCAGTTATCTCGCTATGTCTGTCTGCCTGTCTTTATGCCTGTGTCTGTATCTCTGTGTATGTCTGTGCGTGTCTCTGTGTGTCTGTCTGGGTGTCTGTCGGCCTGTCGCTCTCTCTCTCTATGACTGTCTCGCCTCTGTATCTGTCTTTGAAGGTCTTTCTCTCTCTCTGCCTTCTTCTCTCTGCCCCCGGATCTGTCCTGTAACCCTTTCTTTCTCTGTATCTCTGTGTCGCTCCTGCAGTGGTAGTTGGAGGTTCCCCAGCTTAACAGTCTATGGGTCTCCCAGTATGTATATGTACTGTGGCTATCTCACCCATCTCACCTAGAAATATGTGATACACAAAATCCATACTGGGAAAAAACGTTGCGTGGTGCGACTGTTTTCAAATATCTCGCCGTATAGGCAGCCCTACTCAGACTTCAGAAGGAGTCTTTCCTCTGTTGGCTAAAGGACAGTATATCACGATGCTAGGTTTAGAGATTGCCATGGGTGAAAATAATCTCAACATGCCATTTGAAGGCATGCAGGAATTGGTACTTTGGTACTACTACTACACTACTACTACTACTACTACTACCACTACTACCACTACTACTACCTACTACTACTACTACTACCACTACTACCACTACTACTACCTACTACTACTACTATTACTACTACTACTACTACTACTACTACTTCTAAATGAAATGAAATGTATATAGCGCTATATCTTGCCCCAAAAAACCCAAATCAGAACGCTTTCATTCACCCTACTGTTTCCCTTTGCGGATAACAGAATCAGTCAGTGACACCACCTTTGCACTGGGCGTATGGTATGCACGACTGGCCGGGGTGGGGAGTGAAGTGTGGGGAAGAGTGGCAGTTCATACCGCTAACAGCTTCACTGCCCCTGGTGCTGAGGGCAAGCAAGGCGGATGACCAGTGGGGACAATAGGCAGTCGTCTGCTGATGTCGCCCTCACCAGTCCAGTTGAAATCAGCTGACCTCTTCTCCCTGTCTCTGTTTCGCTTTTGTGTCTTTCTCTTCGTATCTGACTTGTTCGTTATCTGTT
Organism: Rapana venosa; assembly: GCA_028751875.1. NCBI lineage: Eukaryota > Metazoa > Mollusca > Gastropoda > Neogastropoda > Muricidae > Rapana > Rapana venosa. The sequence continues at coordinate 15,414,019 of CM054135.1, forward strand.
TGTTTGTCTGTCTATCTGTTAGTCTGTCTGTCTGTCTGCTCTCTCTCTCTCCCACACACACACACACACATACACAGACAACCCTCTCCCCCCTACACACACTCTCTCACACAACACACACGCACGTACACCACACAACACACACACAAATGCGCCCGATCGCGCGCGTTTGTGGCCATAGCATGATCTCTGCAGGTCACACTTTGTCAAGGAGGGAAGAAGGGTGAGACAAAGAGAGGGAAGGATGGCTTCAGCTGCACTGGACAGGGTGCTGATTTGTCGTTTTTTGGCACGCTGTGTTGGGCGACGGACTTCTCCCCCTTGACCACTTTCCCATGTGTCTGCTGCACGCATCTCTCCCTCTCTCTCCTCCTCTCTCTCTCTCTCTCTCTCCTCTATCTCCTCCTCTCTCTCCCCTCTCTCCTCTCTCTCTCCTCCTCTCTCTTTGAGTGAATGTGTAATTGTGTATGTGTGTGAGTGTGTGCGCGCGCACATTTATTGTATTGTATTGTATTGTACTGCATGGTATGATTTATCGCTTTCAGTCACAACTAATCCATTTGCTGGAATTCAGACGGCATTCGTTACGGATAAATATCGCCACTAGTCCAACACCAACTATGTCTGTGTTTTTTTCTATTTTTGACAGTGTTTGAATTTCTCCTCTAGTACATTGGCATTTTGTGCATTTCTAAAATACTCCTTGCACCGACACGGCTTGGCTGTGTGTCCTGTTGCCTGTACTGACTGTAGCCTCCTTCAGCACTCGAGGCTTCACGTGGTATTTGTTTTGTATGGAGCTGCACAGTTGTTGCTTTTTCATTGTTTGAGTTGTTTTGTGCGTGCATTCTTTCTATTGTTCATACCAAGACAAACATAACGTACAGTACTGACCATTGCCTTCTTTAGGTGTTAGGTGTTGTTGGTTTTTTTTTCTGTCTGCATGCATTGTTTTATACTTGATCATATATTCATTTTTTTAGATGTTATCTTTTAGTAACAATCCGTCAGCACCCTTTTATAGCAGAAATCATTTCCCCTCCGATCGTTGTGACCGTCTTTTGAAGTCGATTGTTGTTCTTGAGATGCACAGTGTTAACATGAGCATGAATAAGTTCTTGATGCGATGACAGACGTGGGGTATTTGTGGTCAATGGAGCCATACACATAGCGGGTGATTTGATTGATTATACTCTCTCTCTATTCATCACACACATACACACACGCCACACACACACACACACACACACACACTGACAGTCCCACACATCATCACGTAGTCAAGCTACACCCAAATCCCCCATTGCCGCCCAGAAGCACAAGGACAGGAGACATCCCCACCAACCAATCATATCCTCCAGTCACGGCTACCCCCCACACCAGACGTCTCCCTAACTTCTCTATAGCCGCGCCGATTGGTCGGAAGTGGCCGGAAGTGGCTCTGTAGAGCTAATCGGGTCCATCCGCCGCCTCGCTTTCACTTCGTGATTGTTGGCCTCTGTCAGCGCGGGGCTCTGTGATTGGGAGAGGCGGGGTGCAGCCAATTGCTGGCCGATCGTCTTTCGTCTGGCCAGGGAGCTCCTGCAGCTTTTTTTTTTCAGCAAGACTGCCCGTCTGGCCCTAAGAAGGGGAACAAATGACGTTGAAATCGCTTCATTAGGTTCTGTCTGGACCCTCTGCCACGTAAAGCTGTTTTGCTGAAGCATCTGCCCAGTCTGGGGCTGCATTTGCTGGCGGCGGTGTCGGGTGTGTTGCTGGAACTTTGTCGGTGATAAACTGGTGCCGGAAAAATGAGCTGCCGATCTGTTTGGTTTGGGCTCTTCGTTCATTTCAAAACTAAGCACTGGAGGGACATAGAGTAGGGGTAGCTTACAGCCTGTCTCGAGGGTGGAGGAGGAACGAGAAGGGTACGTGTCCGTCATTTTGGAACAAGCCGTGGAAAACAGTATTTTTCCTGAAAGCAATCGTCCGTGATTGTGTGCGTGCGCACGCGCGCACGCCCACACACACACACACAAATATATATATATATATATATATATATATATATATATAATATATATATATATATTATATATATATACAAAGACCATCCTGCAAGGAACAGTCCAGGGGAAGAGAAGACTGGGCAGACAGAGGAGAAAGTGGGCCGACGACATCCGTGATTGGACAGGGGAGGACTTCAGTGTCACCCAGGCACTCGCCCACGACCGTGCTAAGTAGAGCCAGCTGGTCCACCGTTCGTCCACCATGCAGCGCCCCTACGACCCTGGCGGGTTACGGGACCAGTCAACAGTGAACAGTGATATATATATATATATATATATATATATACAGAGTGACACAGACAGACACACAGACAGACAGAAACAGATACAGAGACACAGACATACAGACCATACACAGGCAGGCTGGCAGGCACAGGGAGAAGAGACAGACAGTCAGACAGACAGTGAAGCACAAAGGCACAAGCAGAGGAACAGTGTGGCAGAGAAACACCCGGGGTGGACATTCGGATGGACAGATTGTCAAAGGCAAGGCTGGGAGCGTTAGTAACAGGGAGGGGTGGGACACCAGGCCATTGCCCAGCCATGTGACAAGATGTCCCTGGAGAGTCTGGCTGTGGCCACACAGATACAAACCACACACCCTGTGTGTCCTGATGGGGATGCAAATATCTCCTCCTCCTCCTCACAGAGAGAGGGAGAGAGAGAGAGAGAGAGAGAGAGAGAGAGAGAGAGAGAGAGAGAGAGAGAAGAGAAGAGAGAGAGAGAGAGAGAGAGAGAGAGAGAGAGAGAGAGAGAGATGGCTTTATTTTGTGTTATTTTAAATAGGTTGTTTTCATGTTGTTGTTTTTTCTTCAACGATTTCTGGAAAGAACGCAGCGCCCGTAACTGTCATTGTTATGGCGATTGTCTTAGCCGGTCATTAATTCAGACACACCAAATTGTGCCAGAATGCTGGAGCCAGCCATGGCAAAGCAAGACAGTGCAGTGCACTGCAGTTCAGCACGGTGCAGTGCCGCTCAGTACACAGCAATGTTGTCGGGCGTTCTCCAGCTTAATTAATTAATTAATTAAGAAGAAGAAGAAGAAGAAAAATGGAATTTATATAGCGCTACATCTTGCACAGACAAATCAAAGCGCTTGCACTCAACTCATTCCTACACAGTCATGCAACCGGGAACAGTCAATAGTTTTAATAAGTCAAAATGTGTGTGTGTGCGCGCGCGCGCGCGCGCGCACGCACACACACACACACACACACACACACACACACACACACACACACACACACACACACACACACACACACACACACACACACGGGATAGCCTAGTGGTCAGAACATTGCGCTCTCAATCTGACAACCCGGGTTCGATTCCCATTCAAGGGGATATTTTCCCCTGGAGTTAACATCAGTGCAGACTCCACTCTCTCCAAAAGTCCTTCGGATGAGACTATAAACCAAGGCCCCGTGTGCAAACGCACGCAGAACATCTTGCGCACATGTTAAATCCTGTTCCGCTTTTCGTAAGAGTAGGCCATTGTGTGCCGGTGGGAATAGATGACAGAATTTACAAAACTGCATACACACAGGGACTGGATGTAAAAAATCACATAAGTGCTTATTCCATTATCCTCAATGTAAAAGAATAAAATGAAAAATAAATTTAAAACACACACACACACACACACAGAAGTTATATACTTTGGCAGGGTGGTGGGATTTCGGCTGTTGAAAAGCAGAGACAGCTTTGGAATGAAAACAGGAGAAGAAAATCTTAGGTTTGAAAAATAAATATGTCTTGAGGCTGGATTTAAAAGTGCCACAAGAAGGCCTTTGGCGAAGAGAGAGAGAGGGAGGTCATTCCAGATCAATGGACCAGAAATAGAGAAATAGCGACGGCCGACAGTGGATTGGTTGAATCTGGGCATTCGTAAGATCTCAGCAGTCAACTAGAACATGCACTCTGGCTCATGACTCCCACAAGTTACTGTTAGACTGAAGGCATGCACTGGATCATATATGGTCCTATAATTATGTCTTGTTTTCCAAACACGTCACTATAAATGGCAGCTATAATCCAGCTTCAGCGATCTGTAGGACCTTTTTTGCTTTATTTATTCCTTTAAAGAAGAGTGCATGTTGGTAAGTCAAGAGCTTGTCATAGCTGGACACACAAAGAAACAAGGCATGTCTAAAGCAGAAGAAGACAGTGTGAAGGATGTGTATATGTGCTGTAGGCCCAACACTCAGAGAACTAGACTATGCAGAAGAGGGCAGTGCAGTGAGTATTGAACAGGTGGATGCATTACAGTACAGGTAAGGCAGTAGAGTATACTCAAATACAAGACCGTGCTGTCTTTTATTTTTCTTCTCTTGTCTTGTCTTGTCTTATCTTTCGTTTCTCCTCTTCTCTCCTCCCCTCTCCTCCCCTCTCCTCTCATCTACTCTACTCTGCTGTGCT
>CM054135.1:15438489-15443489 GCA_028751875.1 Rapana venosa
ACCTGAGTACATGAAGCTTGTTTGGTAAAGATTATTTCTTGGTCTCAGAAATGTTAGTAGATGATTATGTCTGTGTTCATTGACTTTGAAGCTATTGGTGATCTTTGGAGGGACATTTCCATTGACATCTTTCTGGACAAATAGAGCTTTATTTAGATAAAGTCTATTTTTGAAGGTTAGAATATTTGTTTGCTTAATATGTTTGTGTGTGTATGTGTTGGCAAGAATGGGACGGCAGGCGGAGAAACAGAAAGAAGACGGAAAAGAAAGGAAGGAAGAGAGGAAAAGACAGCTGAAAAGTGGGCAACAAAGCTTGTAGCTCAACAGCTGATTACACCCGGGTGTGTGAGGCTGAAATCAACAGCATCCCACAGAGAGAGAGAGGGAGAAGGGGAGGGAGGGAGAGGGAGAGAGGGAGGGAGAAGGAGAGAGGGAGAGAGAGAGAGAGAGAGAGAGAGAGAGAGAGGAGAGAGAGAGAGAGAGAGAGAGAGAGGGAGGGAGAGGGAGAGAGAGAAAGCCAGGAATAGAGGGAAAGGAAGACACACAAAGACAGATACAACCAGAAAGAAAACAAAATGAAACAAAGGCACCAAAAAAAAAACAACCCAGCCAAACAAACAAACAACAACAAACAACCAACATTAAAGAACAAAACCCATCAAATATCATACAGAAATGTCGACCGATCACAACACACAGTTCGTTGTCTTGTCCCTCCTCCGAAAGGTACAGACAGGCCACTGACAGACAGGTGAGGGAGCACTGCTACAATAATTATACCGCTGCTGCTGCTGCTGCTGCTGAAGTTGCAGAGGAAGAACAGTCAGATGCTGCTTGGCTGGCACACTGTACAGTACAGCAGTACAGGGAGGGAGGGAGGGGTAGGGCTTCCAGAAAACAGGTCAAGGGAGATGAGAATAGCAGGTGAACTCTGTGTGGATGCAATATTGCCTTCACTGATGCTGCTGCTGCTGCTGCTGCTGCTGTGCTGGTGGTGGTGGTGGTGCTGCTGCTGCTGATGAGTTGCTGCTGCTGCTGTCAGTTTCGTTGGTTCTGGGTCATTAGCTGAAGATGCTTGAATACACACAATCGCAGACACCACACAAGTCCGCTTGCACAAACACACACTTACGCAAAGGCACGCATTCCCACTCGCGTAACACAAATACGTACGCACACGCATACGTAGACACATATGCAGATACATACTTACGCCCGTGCGCGCACACACACACGCAACGCATACAGAGAGAGAGAGCGAGAGAGAGAAAGAGAGAGGAGGAGAGAGAGAAGAGAGAGAGAGAGAGAGAAGAACGAGAACGAAAGAAAAAAAGAATGAATGAATATGAATGAGTGAATAAATGAATGAAAGGAAGGAAGGAAGGAAGAGAAAGAAAGAAAGAAATAATAATGAATGAATGAAAGATTGAAAGAAAGACAGAATGTATGTATGAACGAATGAATGAATGAACGAATGAATGAATGAATAAATGAATGAATGAATGAATGACAGAAAGAAACAAAGAAACAAAAAATGTAACACAGGAACGAAGAACCATGCCTGGTTTCCACTCCTCCCAGAAATGCACACAGTGTTGGTGACTATGTTACGGAGGAAACAAATCCATCCCAGAACTGATCAAGTTTCTGTGAGAAGTTGTGAAGACAGTCAACAAGCTCTGATCCCCTCAGAAGGGCAAAAGAGTATGGGATAGCATTCATTTTCAAGTAAAACACAAGAGGTGTGTGTATGTGTGTGTGAGTGTGTGTGTGTGTATGCGCGTGTGTGTGTGTGTGTGTAGTGTGTGTGTGTATGCGTGTGTGTGTGTGCGTGTGATGTGTGTGTGTATGCGTGCGGGGTGCGTGCGTGTGTGTGTGTGTATGTGTGTGTGAGTGTGTGTGTATGCGTGTGTGTGTGTGTGTGTGTGGGGTGTGTGTGTATGCGTGTGTGTGTGATGTGTGTGTGTATGCGTGCGTGTGTGCGTGCGTGAGTTGTGTGTGTATCTGCGCGCGTGTGTTGTGTTGTGAGAATGTGTGTGTGTGTGTGCGCGCGCGCGCGCGGTAACAGCGAGCACGTGCGCTGTGTCTGTTGAGGGGATGGGATTTGGGTGGGCGTGATACTGTGTGTGAGTGTGTGAGTGTGTGCGTGCGCGCGTGCGTGCGTATGTGTGTGTTTATTTATTTATTCTTTTATATCGATGATAATGGAATAAGCACTCATATGCTTTTTTTTTTTACATCTAGTCCCCGTGTGTATGCTGTTTTATAAATTATGTCATTGTGTGTGGGGCTTGTGGTGTATGTGTGATTATTATGTGTTGTTTGGGGGGGGGGGAGAGGTTGCAGAATGAGTGCAAAGAAACAGCACCCGCTGAAGCAGAAAGCCCTGGAAAAGTGCTGCAACAAAGCCTGTAGCGGAACAGCTGATTACACTTGGTATGTGGGGCTGAAATCAACAGACAGCATCTCAGAGAGAGAGAGAGAGAGAGAGAGAGAGAGAGAGAGAGAGAGAGAGAGAGAGAGAGAGAGAGAGAGAGAGAGAGACAGACAGACAGCAGACGACAGACAGAAGACAGACAGACAGACAGACAGACGAGACAGACAGACAGACAGACAAACAAAACGACAGACAGAGAGACAGACAGGGAGACAGACATACAGAGAGACAGACAGACAGACAGAAAGGAGGGTTGAGAGAGATTTATGAAAGGGGGAGGGGGTGCTGACATTCAAATTCGCACAAGAACAGGGAGAGGAAGAAAGGGGAATATTCAATGCAAGGTGAGGCAGGACAATGCATGCAAGCAGTGATAAGACAAGGCAAGGCAAGATAAGGCAAGATAAGACAAGATAAGGAAAGAAAAGGCAAGGAAAGGGAAAGCAAGGCAGGTCAAGCCTAGACAAGGCAAGACAAGGCAAAGTAAGGCAAGGCAAGGCAGTCTTCATTTTGAGGATAAGCACTAATGTGTTCTTTACATGGTTTACAGAGGTGCTTAACGGCAGCACAGCGCAGTTTGGCCTACTAGAGACATGTCTGAGCGTTTAACTAGGAAGAAGAAGAAGAAGAAGAAGAAGAAGAAGAAGAAGAAGAAGAAGAAAGAACAAGAACAAGAACAAGAACAAGAAGAAGAAGAGGCAGAAGAAGAAGAGGAAAAGAAGAAGAAGAAGAAGAAGAAGAAGAAGAAGAAGAAGAAGAAGAAGAAGAAGAAGAAGAAGAAGAAGAGGAAGGAAAAGTAGAAGAAGGAAGAAGAAGAAGAAGAAGAAAGTAAGAAGAAGAGAAGAAGAAGAAGAGAAGAAGAAGAAGAAGAAGGAAGAAGAAGAAGAAGAAGAAGAAGAAGAAGAAGAAGAAGAAGAAGAAGAAGAAGAAGAAGAAGAAGAAGAAGAAGAAGAAGAAGAAGAAGAAGTAAGAAGAAAGAAGAAGAAAGAAGAAGAGAGATTATATGAAAAAAGTAAAAATAAGAAAAGAAGAAAGAAGAAGAAAAGAAGAAGAAGATGGGCATCTAATAATGAAAATACAGTTATGAAACACAATTCACAAAACATAATATTATACAAAAAGTAACAGAACAAAAGAAAAAGTTCTCATCACAAACATGAAAACAATAACAAATAAATAAATATATATTATAACATTTAAAGGGGCAGACGACAAAGACAAACAGACGACAGCCACAAAGACAGAAAATCAGACATGACAGACAGATCGCAAGACAGACATACAACAGACGTAAAGTAACAAAACAAACAGACGATGCCCAAAGCAATTCAAATACAAAGAAGCAGACAAAACAACACACAAACATAACAACAACAACAACAACAACACAGAAGCACAATAACAGAGACAGAGATTTTTTTTTTAAACAGTAAAAAGGAAAACAAATCTTCACAGAGTAGGACACAGAATTTGATTTCAGATCTTGCCTCCCTCCTCCCACCCCGCCCCCCCACCTCGAAAAGTATAGACATGTGGCTGACAGACAGGCATAGGCTAGGATATAAGGGAGCTGAACTGAACACTGAACACTGCTGCTGAAGTTGCAGAGGAAGGAAAGTCACACGTTGCTTGGCTGGCACACAGTACAGTACAGTACAGTACAGTACAGTACAGTGAGGTAGGGAGGTAGGTAGGCAGGTAGGGAATGTTGGGCTTCTAGTAAGCTAAGCACGGCACAGAGAGAGATGAGAGTAGCAGGTGAACTTCGTGTGGGTGCAGTGTTGCCTTTGCTTCTGTTGCAGGTTTTACCGCTGATGATGCTGTTGTTGCTGATATTGTTGTTGTTGCTGTTGTTGCTGTTGTTGCTGATGTTGCTGTTGTTGCTGATGTTGTTGTTGTTGCTGCTGTTGCTGTTGTTGTTGCTGTTGTTGCTGATGTTGTTGCTGCTATTGTTGCTGTTGTTGCTGCTGTTGCTGTTGTTGCTGCTGTTGCTGTTGCACGTCTCTCATTCTCTCACGTCTAGACTTTTGCGATTCTCTTCTGGCTGGTCTGCCAGCATCATCCATCCACTCCCTTCAACGTATACAAAACTCTGCTGCTCGCCTAGTTCTCAGAAAGAAAAAAAACCTGAGCATATTACTCCTCTCCTGCGATCTCTCCACTGGCTCCCTGTGCCACAGAGAGTAACTAAAAGATCAGTACCCTCTGTTACAAATGTCTACACAAAACAACACCCTCCTACCTCTGTGAATGTCTTCACCTGTACACTCCTTCTCGTTACCTCCGCTCTGCTGTCTGTCTGCCTGTCTGTCTGTCTCTGTCTCTCTGTTTCTTTCTTTCTGTCTGTTTACCTATCTGTCTGTCTGTCTCTTTCTGTCTCTCTGTCTGTATGTCTGTCTGTATGTCTGTCTATATGTCTGTCTTCCTCTCTCTGTCTCACTTTCTGTTTCTTTCTCTCTGTGTCTCTGTCTCTGTCTCTGATCTTTCTCTCTCTCCTTCTCTCTCTCTCTTCTCTCTCTCTTCTCTCTCTCTCTCTCTCTTCTTTCTCTCTCTCTCTGGCTCT
>CM054135.1:15455989-15468489 GCA_028751875.1 Rapana venosa
CATCTGAGCACGATGCCATTTTCATCTCGTTCTTTGGCTGGCTGGCTAGTTGGTTGGTTGGTTGAGTGGGTGGGTGGCTGGTTGGTTGGTTGCCTGCGTGGTTGTATTGTTCTCTTTCTTTTGTATAGTCTTCTGACCTTTTTCCTCTCTTTCTGCCAATCTGTGTCTGTCTCTCTGTCTCGGTCTCTGTCTGTCTGTCTTTCTGTCTGTCCTCTCTCTCTCTAATTCTCTCTCTCTCTCAATTTATATCTCCTTCTCTCTTTAAAGCTTTTTATGCTTGTGTGTAGATGTGTTGTGTTGTCGTGTGTGTGTGTGTTTGTGTGTTGTGTGTGTGTGTGTTGTGTGTGTGTTGTGTATGTGTGTGTGTGTGTGTGTCGTTTGCGGTGTTGTGCTTTAAATGTCGAAGTGGAGTGATTGATGTGTTGATGTGATGCATTGTGACCTGTGAGTGTTCTTCTCGCAGCTGGGTGATGCTTTAAATTCGAGTCGAGCTCTACTCTCATTCTCCTATATCCTCTTTCCTCGTAGATCTCTGACTCACTCTCAGTATCTCTGCAGATCTTCGCTCTCTCTCTCTCTCTTCTCTCTCTCTCTCTCTCTCTCTCTCTCTCTCTCTCTCTCTCTCTCTTTCTCTTCTCCTCTCTCTCTCTCTCTCTCTCTCTTCTTCTTTCTCTCTCTCTCTCTCTCTCTCTCTCTCTCTCTCTCTCTCTCTCTCTCTCTCTCTCTCTCTCTCTCTCTCTCTCTCTCTCTCTCTCTGTTGTGTGTGTGTGTGTGTGTGTTGGTTGGGTGTGTGTTGTGTTGTTGTGTGTGCTTTTGAACATGTGCATGTTGTTTCAGGTGATAGCGAAAATGTAGCTTCACAGCATTATGTTATCAGTGGAAGATGTGATATTACTTTGCTGTTCTTCCAGCACATCAGGTACATAACATATGAATGACAATAACAAATATAACAGTAATTACATTGTACATACTGATAAAATGAAACAATAACAATAACAGTAGTAAAAAAAATAATAATAATAAAAATAATAATAATAATGATAAATATGATGACGATGATCAGGGAAAAAACAACATACGTAGACACATATGACCATAGAACACCTCTAACATGCCCCTCCCCAACCTACCCCCCACCCCAACACACACACACACACTTCAAAATGGCTTTCACTCACATATGCTCACATTGTGTTTCTTTCTTTCTTTCTTCACGTTCTTTTACTCATGGCCTTGCCTTTACCGACATTCTTTCCGTTATGCCAGCATAGCGTTAAGCAGAAGACGAGGTTCGGGGTTCAGATCAGGGCTAGATGCTCTACAACCAGCTCTGGTTAGAAACTGGGCAGCAGGTTACCTAACACACTGCAGTCTGCTAGCCAGTGTATCAGACAACATAATAGCCCGTGTAATCCTGTATCAGGAAAGCTCAGTGGTCAGAGCACTCGCTTTCCCCCAGCCAAGTTAAGCAGCGTCGAGCGTGGTTACCACTTGGATGGGTGACCGATTGCGCGCCTTGGCTTCTGTACAGTTCCACCAGTTCACCCAGCTGTAAATGGGTACCTGCCCTCTTTAGGGTTAGGGAAGGTAAAGCAGCGAGGAAGAGGAGATGGACGCCGCCATCAATAGGCTGGCCCCTAGAGAAGTTGAGGTCTCGGATGCCTCACTCCCCTACGGCACGTAGGTTATGGGGGGACACCTTTACCTTGTTAATCCTATATCGCGCGCTTGCTGTGTTCCTTCCTATGGCGCTAGTCCTCGAGTAAAGCAGCCAAGGAGGGTACCTGCTCTGTACGGTAAGCAAGCAACACAGCCAGTGCTGATTACAGCAGACAATCAAACAGGCTCATTAAGACAGCAGCTGGCTTTGATCGGGTAAGGATCGTTAATCACCACGTGCTTGCTTCCCTGCCTCCCCGATTAGGCAGAGGGCCCTGCCTTACATCACAGATAGCTGGAGCTGTTAGTGATAGGCTGCTGTCATTAATGCTCTCCTCATCCCCCTCCTGCCATTACGTATCAGCGATGAGGACTGGGGCAAGTCAAGGAGAAGTGAAGAGGCACCTGCCCTTGGGAGTAATTACTGAGGGTGTTGTTGTTGGTGTTTTTTTGTATATTATTATGTTGGTATTTTTATGCTTTGTTTTAAATATCAGTACAGTCGACTGAAAATGTGCTAAGCAGTTTAAAAACAACAGCAACAGCAACTGTGTCAAGTGTGTCTATACACACATGGGGACTGAATGTTAAAAAAAACCCCACATGAGTGCTTATTCCATCATCCTCTAAATAAACGAATTTTTAAAAATAATAAGATAAAAAAACAGCCAAAAGTGTATTGGTTACTGATGTGAGCTAAATGGCCTACTTGGTTTTTTCTTTTGTCACCCACAGCTCCAAAGTTCACTACTGGTCAGATTGTCCCTATGCGACCGTTTTTCCACCACGGTGGTAGCTGCATTCCGACTTCATGGATGTATTCTGTGTATGTCTGTGTTTCCCAAACCCCACTGAACGCTGAATGAATTTCGGGATCTTTAACGTGCATATTTGATCTTCGTCATGCGTGTATACACGTAGGGCATGAAGACACTGGCAAACACTTGACATCGATTGAGAGATCATAAAAATCCCACCCTTAACTTGCCAAACTCTTCGGGGATTCGAACTTACAACTTCATGAACCCGTGGGATTGAAACCGAACGGTGGTAACCACTCGGCTATCGCGTCTGTCACGTCCTACATTCACATGTCATGCTTTTAAGTGTTACGATGACATTACCATCTTCCGTGACAAGCTCAAAGCATAACAATCTACACTGTTCATTTAAAGAGCAGAAAATAGTTCTAAGAAAACGGAGTATAAGTGCCTCAATGGTTAGGTACTTGAAAGCGACCAAACACGCATACTTTTCACCGTGTGTGTACGAACGGTCTCACAGCCATTCCCAGGTCTGAGGGGAGAGAGAGAGCGAGAGAGAGAGAGAGAGAGAGAGAGGAGAGAGAGAGAGAGAGAGAGAGAGAGAGAGAGAGAGTATTAAGCTCGGGAACACGAAATAACACCAAGAACAATAACACAAAGAACAATAACAACGACAACAACAACAAAACGACAACAACATCAACAACATCAACAAAAAACACATCAACGACGACAACATCGACAACGACAACACCAACATGAACAACGACAACAACAACAACAACAACGCCAACGAAAATACCACCACCACCACCACCCTCACTACCACCACCGACAACAACAGCAACAACGACAACGAAATACCACCACCACCACCACCACCACCACCACCACCACCGACAACAACAGCAACAACGACGACAACAACAACAACAACAGCAACAGCAACAACTCAGGCTGAGTGTAAACTTGCACGTCAGACTGTTTCAGGCTTACTTTCAGGACGCCAACCAGCCCCTACCTACCTAACCCCTGCACCTCAGTCTTCAGAGTGGGCTAGGTTAAACAACACTGCTATCAGCTCTTGCTGCTGTGTGAAGGGGCTGCAACCTGACTGACTGACTGACTGACTGCCTTACTGACTGACTGACTGACTGACTGACTGACAAACTGACTGACTGACTGACTGACTGATTGCCTGGCTGCCTGCATGCCTGCCTGCCTGCCTGCCTGACTGACTGCCTGCCTGACTGACTGCCTGCCTGCCTGACTGACTGCCTGCCTGCCTGCCTGACAAACTGACTGACTGACTGACAAACTGACTGGCTGACTGACTGCCTGCCTGCCTGCTTGCTTGGCTGGCGAATCTTCCCACTAGGGTTGTGGAACACTAGCTTCAGATATTAAAAAAAAAGTAGTGAAGTCTGTCGGGGCCCTAAACACTTCACCAGCCATTGCCCCTCTATGACTGTGTGTGTGCGACTTTCTGTCTCTGTCTGTCTGTTTCTGTCTCTGTCTCTGTTTGTCTGTTTGTCTGTCTGTCTGTCTGTCTGTCTGTCTGTCTGTCTGTCTTCTCTCTCTCTCTCTCTCTCATCTCCCTCTCTCTCCATCTCTCTCTCCTCTCTCTCTCTCTCTCTCTCTCTCCCTCTGTTTCTGTCTGTCTCTGTCCCACTGTCTTTCTTTCTGTCTCTCCCTCTCTCTTTCAACCAACCAAACAAATTTAATGGTACAAATAAACAAGGAAACAAAGAAAACAATACCAGAAAATTCTAAAGAAACAATCCTTGAAAGCATAAAAACATGCCTCTAGCATAACTATGTCAACTCCGATTTTAGTATTTTATTGAGCACACACATATTCAATTTCGTTACAGTTCAATTTCTCAGTGGTATTTCTATCATTCATCTAATTTTAGATACGCTTTATTAACAAACGATTGACCAACTTAAAACATACACAACGAACCGAGCAAACAAGCAACCAAGCAATCACTCAAACAGCCAAACAATTAAGCAATCAAGCAGCCAGCCAGCCAGCCAATTAACCAGCCAACCAGCCAACCAACCAATCAACCAGCCGACAGACCAGCGAACCAGCCAACCCAACGGACCAAGTGAACTAAGCTGAAGGAGAATGTGAAGCACATCTCCAGCTACTTGTTACGCTGCTTCCTCTTGATAAGACAAGCTCTCCCCTTAGTGCCTTATCTGCTGCATGCTGTGAAAGCTTTCTGTGCAATGGTCTGATAGATTTTGAGCATAAAATGCATGTTACTGCCAATCAGATTAAGCAGCCAGCCTTTGATGTCAGTAGTCGCTTCAAGCTGTTAACATGTTCAGAACCAACTTTGCCCAAAAGGATGTAAAAATGAATATCGACTAGCTAAGATTACATCCATATGGTTGTTTTGACAAAAAGAGGAGTAGTTTTGCAGCATTTGTTGCTTCAAGCAAATGGAAATGTTGCTTGTTTAAAACATAACACAAACTGCATTTTGAAAAAGGCTTGTAGTTTTCGTTGCTGGTGATCATTGTTGTTGTTATTGTTGCTGCTGCTGCTGCTGCTGCTGCTGCTGCTGCTGCTGCTGCTGCTGCTGCTGCTGCTGCTGTTGCTCTTCTTGTTCTTCTTGTTCTTGTTCTTCTTGTTCTTGTTCTTGTTCTTGTTCTTCTTCTTCTTCTTCTTCTTCTTCTTCTTCAACATCATCATCATCATCATCATCATCATCATCATCATCATCATCATCATCTCATCATCATCATCATCATCTTCTTCTTCTTCTTCTTCTTCTTCTTCTACAAATGCTGATATAATGTGTGTGCAATTTTGCCTGATTACTTTAAAGAGGCAGAATTGTTGAAGGAAAGGACAAACAAAAAACAATACTGTTCTCTTACTCATCTTTTGTTTCTGCCTTTCTTTCTTTTTTTTGGCCTCTCTCTGTCTGTCTGTCCGTCTGTCTGTCTGTCTGTCTGTCTTCTTCTCTCTCTCTCTCTCTCTCTCTCTCTCTCTCTCTCTCTCTCTCTCTCCTCTTTCTCTCTCTCTCTCTCCTCTCTCTCTCTCTCTCTCTCTCTCTCTCTCTCTCTCTCTCTCTCTCTCTCTCTCTCTCTCTCTCTCTCTCTCTCTCTCTCTCTCTCTCTCCATCTCTTTCTTTCTTCCGTTCTTTCTTTGCTCTTTAGCATGCCTTTGTCTTTCTTCCTTACGTTGTGCGTCTTTCTTTCATTTGTGGTATTGCTCCTTCGTCATTTTCTTCAGTCTTTGTTATCATTGTGTTTGCTTTATTTGTGCACTGTGTGTCCCCTTTTCATATCTACTGCACTTTGCTCATTTCTTTCTAGGTTTATTTTTTTCTTTTTCCACGCAGTTCAGATTTTAAGATGTAATACTTCAAGAATAAAATCTTAAAATTCAACATTTTTTCCTTGAACTACTTGATCACGTAAATAGTCAGCATAGTACCAGAGTGTTGAAAGCAAGACAAGAGCAAGGCACATTGGCCTACTTGTTGTTGTGTCTTTACCTAACCTCGTTTGGTTCCATACTGTCGAATCATTTCTCTTTTATATTTGTCTTATATCTGTTATTACATAGATGTCTTTCTTACCAGTTATATTAGATTAATACAACGTGCGAGCATCGTGTTTCCCCTTTCATCCAACACAATGAACGATTTGTGTTGTGCCCTAATTTGCTTACGGTTACATTTGCATCCTAGTTTCCTTAGCAAGCAAGAGCATCTGAAGTGGTGTACTGAAGCTGCCGAGGTCTGTGGTGTGTCCTGGAGATAGAGGTATTGATGAGGGGGCCGTCTGACAGAGGACGGGGTCTGTCTTCTGTCCAGTTACCAAGCGTATGCAGGCGTCTGTCTGGTCGTTGAAGTAGTGATCTTCCACTTGTGGATGGATAAATTGTTCACTGGAGGAGAGAATGAGAAACTGTTCGATTTCTGGAAGAAACGTGTGGTGTGTGTGTGTGTGTGTGTGTGTGTGTGTGTGTGTGTGTGTGTGTGTGTGTGTGTGTGTGTGTGTGTGTGCGTGCGTGCCTGCGTGTGTGCGTGCCTGCGTGTGTGTGTGTGTGTTTGTTTGTGTGTGTGTACGTGTGTGCGTTTGCGTGCGTGAGTGAGTGGGTGTGTGTGTGTGTGTGTGTGTGCGTGCCTGCGTTTGTTTGCGTGTGTTTGTTTGTGTGTGTGTGCGTGTGTGTGCTTGCGTGTGCGTGTATGTGTGTGTGTGAGCATGTGCACTTATCAGCAGTTTGTCTTTATTTTTGGTCAGAACTGTGTGCACTATTGTAGTACACTAGTTTTCGTAGCGTGATGAATGTGCATTTTCCTCAGAATAACGGTGCTTTCTTTGTGCCTGTTTCTTTCTTTTTTTTCTTTCTTTCTTTAGTCTATTTTTCTCTTCGGGAAAGTCTTTGTGCTTAGTCTGCAGGTCGTAAACATTTCACTGGGAAATGTTTTCTTGTGGTATTGTCCACTACTGCAAGCAAAACTTTCATGACACTTTTGAATCCAGCCTCAAGACATTTTTTCCAAATCTGATTTTTCCCTTCTTGTTTCACCTCAAATCTTTCCCTGCCTAAAACAGCCGAAATCCCGACACCCTGCCAAAGTGTATAACCTGTGTGTTCTTGTGTGTGTGTGTGTGTGTGCGTGCCTGCGTGCGCGTTGTGTGTGTGTGTATGTGTGCGTGCGTGCGTGCGTGCGTGTATGTACATTTTAATTTAACTCTGTTAATTGTTATTGGTTGTATGTGTAGGGGTGTGTTGAATGCAAGTGCTTTGATTTCTTTTTGCAAGATATAGCGCTATATAAATTCCATTTATTATTATTATGATTTAGAAAAACCGCTCATTAAGAAAAAGTATGAATATAAAGTAGATGAATCATCACATTTATGACCAATTCTATGCTAATTATACAATTGGCAGTCACATCACCATGTTCTCAGTCTCCCTTCCGTACATGTGGCTCAAGCATGAACTTACTGGTTCAATATTCTTTCAAACATGGCAGGGGGCACAGTAGTCTGACTGACTACAGGCATGAAGCCTCCTTGTTCAAGGTGGAGGCCAGATGCTGGGAAAGCAGCGCTGGGTTTTTTTAAACTGGGTTGATAGATGATGAGAATACTTTCAGGTGATGCAAGTATTAAAAAAGCTTATTCATTAATTTCACATCAAATAGTTGAATACTGGTCCACCCATCCTTACCGCGCATGCCACCTCTGAAGCCAAACATCCAATGAGCATCGCCCTTGCATCAGCTACAGGACGTCAAGCATCCAATGAGCATCGCTCTTGCATCAGCTGCAGGAAGTGCTCATTACAGTAGTGTAAGCAATCAGCATGCTCATTACAGTAATGTAAGCAATCACATGCTCATGACGGAAACAGATGGTGTTGATCAGCTGTGCAGCTTTCATCATCGCCTTTTTCACTTCCCTACACTTCACGTTAGATAGAAAAGTGTTAAACGTGTCACAGATCGTGTGTGTGTGTGTGTGTGTGTTGTGTGTGTGTGTTGTGTGTGTGTGTGTGTGTGTGTGTGTGTGTGTGTGTGTGTGTGTGTGTGTGTGATGTGTGTGTGTGCGTGTGGTGCGTGCGTCCGTGCTTTTGCCTACAGGTGAAAGGTAGCCACTTGTTACAGTCACAGAGGAAAGATCTATTCTTTGAAAATCGGCTCCCATTACAAAAGTGCTTCAAAACATCAACATTAAAAACAGCATCTCTTGCAGCTACATCCAGTTCAACTTCAATGTTTTAGAGAGCGAGCAAGCAAGTAAGCGAGCAAGAAAGAAAGAGAGAGAGACAGAGAGTGAGAGAGAGAGAGAGACAGACAGACAGACAGAAAAGGCAGGCAGGCAGGCATACAGAGACAGAGACAGACAGACAGACATAACACAGACATAGAAGAGAGACAGAGAAAGAGAGAGAGAGAGAGACAGACAGAGAGAGATAGAAATACAGACAGAGACACAGAGAGACAGAGACACAGGGAGACAGAGAGAGACAGACAGAGAGAGATAGAAAGACAGACATAGACACAGACATACAGAGACACAGGGAGACAGAGACAGACAGACAGAGAGAGTCCTACACTTTCGATCCACTTTCATCTGTTCAACATCACCCAGGCCCAAGAGCAATACGAACTCGCCGTGTTGGTCAGGTGCTTTAAGCAGCCCTTGAACACTGACTTCTGTAAGTGGATAAATCATGACCGAGTGCTTCCAGTGTTTCTATTTTGCCCTCAGCGCCTGGGCTTTATCACAGTTCTAGATTAAACCATTGACGCTGGGGGGCAACAGCAAAGTGAGAGGCTGTATGACCAGTGGCTTTCCCACTCATGGAATTCCACTTTACAGCTTAGTCTTTAGTGATCGACTATGACTCTCTGACTAGGAGGCTTGACTGGCACAGTCCTTATGTGCTGCAGCCCTGGGGGCTGGTTGGCCTTTGGAGAACATCTCCAACGCTGACTGTCCTTATGCCCACTTGGCCGAGAGAGTGGGGATGCACTATGGGCAAGGCATCTCCACTATAATCAAATTTCTGCCCAGTTTCCAAAACAGCAGCTGCCTCTTCTGCTGTTTTGGAGGTCATCGTGGGACACGACGGACAAACATACATTTTGCCCTGAACCCGCCCCTGTCTTGAAAAGAGCTTGTCTGAAGTGGAGAATCCTTTTTATGATGCAATCCATTTCATGATGACTTTTGTTGAACCTTTTCGCTCAGGGATGGTTTTGTCCTGAGGCGTTGGCAGTTTCTTCCCCTTCTTCTGTTCAGCAGTACCCCCAGTGCGAGTTGTTGAGTGTGTTGGGGGAGCATCCAACAACAGTATGTATGTGTGTGTCTGGGTTTATCGATGCTTTAGTGTGTAGTGTTGTGTGTGCTGAAATAGCGATAATGGAGTTGGTGGTGATATAGAGATAGGGGTAAATAATAGCGTTATTCTCCATCAATGCACACGGGGGTTGTGCGATAGCTGCCGTTTGAATCAGATATGGCGATATGGCTGTTATTTCCCCTTTTGCTGGAAAAGTTTGGGTTGATTTAACCATAAAATAATCGATTATGTGTGGTGTGTGTGTGTGTGTGTGTGTGGTGTGTGTGTGTGTATGTGTGGTGGAGTGTGTGTCCGTGAGTGAGAGAGAGAGAGCATTATACGCGTAATATATAATCGTGTTATAAATAGTTATGTTGAGTATGGTATCGTCACAGTAGAATCAATATATCACACGTTTGTGTTTGAACTCAGTTTCATAGTATATTCTATGGTCACGTTTGTTAATAGTTTTGTTCTAGTATTTTATTGTTTCGTGTTTTGTTATATTGTATTATGTGAAAATCAATTAAAATATGTATAATTAAAAAAACCCAGCAAAGCCCATTTTGTTCATAAGATAAATATAATACTGAACATGTAATGAATGAATAATGAACTGTTAATAAATACCATATTATGAAATCCTATTCACTGGAGCACACAAGCGCTTGGACTAACAATTGTACTGTAGTGCAATGCTGAACCAGAGTCACAAAAGTGTTGTTTCTATTCCAGACAAGCGATGAATACAGATGCCAGGAGCAGAACAACACGACAGCATGTGCAGACAAAGCAGCAGCAGCAGCAGCAGCAGCAAGGAACAGGCATGAAACAAACACAATGCTATTCCAGGAGGATAACAGATTAAGTGCAGACACGTTGTTGCTTTGTTTTCTAGCCCGCAAATCAAAAACAAAAGGGATAAAGTTGAAAACTAGACAAAAAAACAAAACGATGTGAACGTATCCACGTACACACGTGCATAACGACTGACGCACATAGAGAGAGAGAGAGAGAGAGAGAGAGAGAGAAGAGGAGAGAGAGAGAAGAGAGGAGAGAGAGAGAGAGAGAGAGAGAGAAACAGACAGACAGACAGACAGACAGACAGACAGGCAGATAGGGGAAAAAAGAGGATCAGAGAACACGCTAGCAAATAAAGAAACGAACGAGCAAATACATCTAAAACAAAATCAAACAAACCAATGATTAACATGAATTCAAATGAATTCAAAGCGAAGTCTTTTTAGATGCTGCTGCTGCTGCTGCTGCTATATCATCTGCAGACAGAAGAAGCGCTGCACTCAGTGTAATGTCTGTATTGCATGCTGTGCCAGCCGCCTGTCTAGAAACATGAAGGAATGAGAGACCTAGTGGATGGTGAGCAAGAATGCCAGCTTGCAGTTGATTTCAGTTACCTCCCCCCCTCCCCTCTGTTTGATATACATCCTGGGTTTTTTTTAGCTGTGGTCTTCTTCTTTGTTCAATACACAATCTGAGAAAAGCTGATGTTGAATATGAAACCTGGCTGGCGAATCATTACACTGACGTGTGTATTTGAAGAAAAAAAAGATGACTTTGCAGAATTCGTTGTATAAATACATAAAACTGACGCTCGTGTAAAACAAGTACGTTGAAAACTTTGTTTCAAAACACAGTTTATCTCTTTTATTTTTCAAGTTTTTTCGTTTTCGTATGAACAAAGTTACAAACCAGAGGAATTAAGCTACACATTTATCCAAGTTGGAAACAGGCTTGCCAAGATACGGGTTCTCTTCAACAGGTCCTCAATCATGACACGTCCATTCACAGAGGTGACGTGCGTGCACACGTACTGAGGCCTGAACACGAGTCCCCCGCTATCGATGCTCTTTTTTCTGTCGTCCTGCTCCTATGACATACCCGCTGGTGTGCAGAAATGGTTATGCGATCTATAAACCATATGTTCTTATCTTTCTCGCGTTAAGCTCTGCTGGCTATTGCAAAGGCACTGGGTTGAGCAAGTCAGAAATGTTGTATCTGTCACCTGTGTCGATTGAGATATTCAGTAGCCTATGCTTTTGTGCAAAGCTGTGGGTGTGAAAGGTATGAATCTACCGCTAACTCGTAATGGCATCGTGCTGGCATTGATGTGTTGGCTGTGGAAGGGTTTGAATTGGTTCTGTGTGATGTAGTCTCTGTCTCTCTGTTGCTCTGTCTGTTTGTGTGTCTGTCTGTTTGTGTGTCTGTCTGTTTGTGTGTCTGTCTGTTTGTTGTGTTGGTGTCTGTCTGTTTGTGTGTCTGTCTTTCTCTCTGTATGTCTGCCTGTCTGTCTGTCTGTGATCTATTGTATATCTGTCTGTTCTCTTCTATCCATCTATCTATCTATTTATCTGTCTGTGCGTCTGTCTGTCTCTCTGTCTGCCTGTCTCTGTCTCTGCCTGTCTGTCTCTTTAGGGGTGGGAGGGGTGGGTATGATGTTAATTCAGAATACTTCATTCCCTTAAAAATTGCGCGCACTTATTTGACTAATTGTGTGTGTTGGGGGGGGGGAGGGGGGGGGGGGGGGAAGAGGCAGAGAGACATAAAGCCACAACCATCATCCCCATCAATCATAGATCTTCTTCTTCTTCTTCTTCTTCTTCTTCTTGCTTCTATAAAATTATTATTATTATCATTATTTTGATGACACCATCATCATCATATCAATTTATTTCTTTTCATCACACAAATCGACCACCAGAAAATAAAAATCGAGAAACTTAAGTCATAGCTGTTTAAGGGCCGGTGGCTGTTATAGACTCAATAAACAAAGACCGCATGTCATGTGATCTGTTTGGTTTGCAGAAGGTCAACTTTGTTCAGTTGTTTCCCCCACTCTGTGGCTGGTGGGGGAATGTTCCCTGTCTGTGTTCCCCTCACTGTCTGATGGCTGATGTATTGGGGGAATGTTCCCTCTCTGTCTGTGTCCCCATCACTGTCTGATGGCTGATGTTTTGGGGGAATGTTCCCTGTCTGTCTGTGTCCCCCTGACTGTCTGATGGCTGATGTTTGGGGGAATGTTCCCTGTCTGTCTGTGTCCCCCTGACTGTCTGATGGCTAGATGTTTTGGGGGAATGTTCCCTGTCTGTCTGTGTCCCCCTGACTGTCTGATGGCTGATGTATTGGGGGAATGTTCCCTGGCTGTTCCTTTGTTCCCCTCACTGTCTGTTGGCTGTGGGGGAAATGTTCCCTGGCTGGTCCTTTGTTCCCCTCACTGTCTGATGGCTGTG
>CM054135.1:15473489-15483489 GCA_028751875.1 Rapana venosa
AAAGAAAGAAAGAAAGAAGAAAGAGAGAGATACAGAGACAGAGAGAGAGATATAGACACACACACACACACACACACACACACACAAACACACACACACACACACACACAAACAAACACACACAACACAAAACACACACACAAACACACACTACAACACACACACACAAACACACACACACACACAACACACACACCCACACACACTAACACACACAACACCACACACATCACAAAATAGTCATTACCGAACTAACTGTCCTGTTCCCATGACCTTTCCACTGGCTCAGTCAAAGGAGACGGCGGTCATGTCATGTCAGTCCCTCAACCACACGTTATTCCCCCCCCCCCCCCCCCCCCCCAACCCCCCAACCCCAACCCCCAACCACCCCACCCCTCCCCCAGGGACAAACATGTAGAGAAGGCTGACGATCATGGCTTAGACTTGATTTCCCTTTACGCAATGTCTATTGATCCTTAGCCTTTTCTTTTTTTCTTGTTCTGTGTTTTTTTTTTTTTTTTCTTTTCTTTTTTTGTTGGTGGCTATGGAACCAGTCTGGTGTATTTCGTGGGATGATTTTTGTTTGTTTTGTTGTTTTGTTTTGTCACTCACACTTACCTGAATGAGCTTACAACCTGGTGTTGTTTTGTTTGTATTTGTTGGTTGGTTTTGTTTCTTCTGATTCTGTAGTGGTTTGTGTGTCTGGTCATGTCGGTTTTGTTTCTCTTTTTGCTATCAGTGTATGCGTGTGAGCCGTGCGTGTGTGTCACAGTGTGTGTGTGTGTGTGTGTGTGTTGTGTGTGTGTGTTGGTTGGAGAGAGAGGGGAGAGAGATAGGAGGAGGTGAGGCAGGCATGTGGAGTTGTTGTTTGTGTTGGGTGTGTGTGCGTGAGAGAGAGAGGAGCAGCGGCGTGTGTGTGGTGTGTGTGTGTGTGTGTGTGTGTGTGTGTGGTGTGTGTGTGTGTGTGTGTGTGAGAGAGAGGGGGAGAGAGAGAGGGGAGGCAGGATGTGTGGGAGTGTGTGTGTGTGGTGAGAGAGAGAGAGGGGAGCAGGAGATGTGTGTGGTGTGTGTGTGTGTGTGTGTGAGTGTGGTAGTGTGGTGTGGCTGTGAGTGTGGTGTGTGTGTTGTGTGTGTGTGTGAGAGAGAGAGGGAGGCAGGGAGTGTGGGAGTGTGGTGTGTGTGTGAGAGAGAGAGGGGAGGAGTGGGTGTGTGGTGTTGTGTGTTGTGTGTGTGGTGTGTGTGTGTGTGTGTGGCGCGCGCGCGCACGCGTGTTGTGTGTTTTGTTGTGTCTGTGTGTGTTTGTGTGTGTATGTGTGTGTGTTTATATGTGTTTGTATGTGTGTTTTTGTTCGTGTGTATGAGTGTGTTCGCACGCGCGACGCGCACGCGTCAGAGAGAGAGAGAGAGAGAGAGAGAGAGGAGAGAGAGAGAGAGAAGAGAAGAGAGAAGAGAAGAGAGAGAGAGAGAGATGAGGATAATGAAAAGCACATGACAATGACAATGACATAGGGGACAATAACAAATTCTTTTTTCGAGGTAATAAATAAGCACTCATGGTCTTTACATCCAGTCCCCGCCCGTAGGGATACATCTTAATAATAACCCAACACTTATACACTCTCATATTAGAAACAAGGGAAATACCCTTTTCAAAAACAGCCCCCCCCCAAAAAAAAAAAACACCTTAAAAAAACACCCCCCCATCCCCAACCCTCTCCAAACCCCCCACCAAAACAAACAAACAAACAAGGAGAAAGAAAAACCAAATCAACAAAAGAAGGAAAAGGAAAAAAAGAGAAAAACAAACAACAACAAAACCAAGAAAAATAACAACAACCATGCTTAATAAGTCATAAAGATAAACATCCACACATTGTCAAATGGTACATATACTTGTTACATATAACAATAAGATATTGAAATAGGACACTCATTAAAACTTAAGTACAGCGGACAAGCCCAATAAAGTATTGAAAATATAAAATATGAATCCTTCGTCAGGATACACTATAACTATAAGCAAAACGATAAAAGATGAGATATACAGAGACAGAGAGACAGAAGTGTGTGTGTGTGTGTATTTCAGATGATATCCAATATATAATTCCCAAAACAGTACACGATCACCATCAACACTCATTTTTGATAATACTAGTTCAAATTATATGTCATGATAATGAAATAAACCTGATACCCATACATTCACATAATAAAAACAAGAAACAAGACAAAAGAACAAATCTAAACCTATACAGTCATTGACAGAGAGAATGTGTTCAAGTGTGTTTGTGTGTGTGTGTGTGTGTGTGTGTGTGTGTGTGTGTGTGTGTGTGTGTGTGTGCGTTGTATGTATGTATGTGTGTGTGTGTGTGTGTGTGTGTGTGTGTTTTAGGGATAATACTAATTATATAATACCCACATAGCACACGATAACATCAACACTTTTTTTAATTATACTTATACAAATTGAATATTATAATGGTAAAGTAAGTGCAATACCCATATCCTCACACAATAAAGAGGGGAGAAAACCCCAATAAAGTCATAAAAAGAACATCTACACATTGTAAGTAAGAGAGACTTTTTTTTTTTTTTACCAGGATAAGGAATAAGTACTTGTGTGCTTTTTTACATCCAGTCCCCGACCGTAGGGTCAAATATTAATAATGAACCCAATACTCATTCTTTCAAACAGTAGAAGCAAAGGGGAAAAAAAAATTTAAAGAGAAAAAAACACACACACACACACAAAACCCAGACAAACAAAAAACAACAACAACAAAACAAAAAACAAAAGAAAAAACCCAACAAAAACAAAACAAACCAACCCAACAACAAAAACCCCACCTCCCAACAAACAAACAAACAAGAAAACAAGAAAAAAGCAACAACAAACAAACAAAAGAGAAAAAAGAAGAAAGAAAAAAAGAAAAGAAAAACCCCCACCACACACACAAACCCAACACCGCGCCCCCCCCCCCCCCCCCACCCCCTATAATAATAATAATAATAATAATAATATGATAATAATATATGGAATTTACATACACCAAAAACAAAAAACAAACAAACAAACAAAAACCCAAACAAATCAACTAGAGAGAAGGCCAAACTTATAGATCATAAAAATTGAACGCCTTCATATTGTAGAATAGTACACATAGTTATACATAATACTAAGATATTGAAATATGACATTCACTGGAGCTCAAGTACAGTCAACAAGCCCACAATAATATTGAAAATAGAAAGCATGAATGTGTCCTTCATAGATTACACCACAACTATAGAAGGCGAGAGAGAGAGAGAGAGAGAGAGAGGAGAGAGGGAGAGAGGAGAAGGAGAGAGAGAGAGAGGAGAGAGAGGGTGGGGTAGAGAAGAGAGAGAGTGTGGTGTGTGTTTCAGAGATGGGGACTAAAATTTTATAGTTCTCAATACAGTACAAACGATCACCTTCAACACTTATTTTGATTACTCATACAAATTATATGTCATGATAATCAATAAACTCATATACCCATACTATCACACAGAGAGAGAGAGGGAGAGAGAGAGGAGATAGAGAGAGAGAGAGAGAGAGGAGAGATAAGACGAGAAGAGAGAGAGAACAGACAGAGCACGACAAAGAGACGACAAAAACACACATAACACGACAGAGAGACTGAAACATTTCACACACACACCAGAAGACTAAACAATTTCACACACACACACACAGAAGAGTACCTAAACAAATTAATTGTTAGTGACATGAACAAACGCGTTATCTCTTTTTTCACATTAAGTCTGGTGTGTTTTTTTAAAGCAAAATATTGGTCTTCAGAAAAAAAAACAACTAGGCAGATAAACGTTAATAAACAAAAAACATGGCCAACCTCTCAGCAGAAACCCATGGACAATGCCATTGCCTCACCTTGGGCAACACCCCCCCCCCCCCCCCCCCCCCCCCCCCCCCCCCCCCCCCCCCCCCCCCCCCCCCCGTCATTTCTCTCCCACACTGCTCTTTCCTCTCATCTTGTTAACAGCTACAGATGACCATTGAGATAACTCGCTCTCACATAACGGCCAAGGGTTTATGAGGCCACCGAAGTGTGGCCAGTTTGGCCCCCCTGTGGCCATGACAGGAAGCAGACGAGGTCTTTACGACCCCTTGCCTGACAATTAACTCCCCTGACACGATTAGCATCGATCTTGATGATCGTTATATTCTGGGCTTATCTCCCTGTGTCGCTTAGTTTGTTCCCCCCTGTTCCTGGTATTGAAACATCATATTCTCTTGGGTCCTGGGAGTATCATTTGAAGAGGGTGAGGGTGGGGGTAAGGGTGGGGGTGAGGGTGGGACGTGCATGTGTGTGTGTGTGTGTGTGTGAGAGAGAGAGAGAGAGAGAGAGAGACAGACAGACAGACAGACAGACAGACAGACAGACAGAGAGAGAGCAGTAAAGGAAGAAAACAAAGATACGGAGACAGATACAAAAACAAAGAGTGAAACAGAGAGACAGAGAGAGACAGTGAGAGACATACAGACAGACAGACAAACAGACATGTAGACAGTTAAAAAAAAAAAAAAGAACATGAAAAACTAGGGACGGAAACAGATAAAAATGATTAGGCAACCAAAAAAAAAAAAAGGTAATTATCATATAATATGGATAGGCACCAGGTGTGTCTAAATCTGGGGTGCAAATAAACGTTCTGTTAACCTACTATACACATTTTTATTTTGTTTTTTTAAAAAGGGGAGTGCCTCATAAACTATGTTCGCAGAGCTGCCAGATAAAGAAGCAGAGAGACATATAGACAGGCACACAGACTGCTGCATAGACTTAGACAGAGACAGACAGACAAGTAGACAAACAGAAAGACAGACAGCCAGACAGACAGACAGACAGAAAGAAAGACAGACAGACAGACAGACAGACAATCAGTGAAGCAAGCAAGAGGCAGGGGTCTACACCACGAACCCCCACTGCACTTCATCCTCTCTCTAACCTGCCACACAAGCAACATCAAAGATGACAACAGGCAGGCCATTCCGTCACAGATACTCCCTCCTCTCCCCACCCCACCCCCACCCCCAACCCACCACTTGATGCCCCTCACAACCCCCTCCCCCCTCAAGTGGTGATCCCCCACTGGCGTGGAGCAGACAGACAGACAGACAGACAGACAGGAGGTTTACGAGTGTCGCCAAGCCTTGATTTCCCTTTACGCAATTTGTATCGACCACTCCCTGCCGGCATTTTCTTTGTGCTGGTTGGTGTGTGTGTGGTGTGTGTGTGTGTGTGTGTGTGTGTGTGTGTGTGTGTGTGTGTGTGTGTGTGTGTGTGTGTGTGTGTGGTGTGTGTGTGTGTGGTGTGTGTGTGTGTGTGTGTGTGTGTGTGTGTGTGTGTGTGTGTGTGGTGTGGTGTGTGTGTGAGTGTGTATGTGTGTGTGTGTGTCTGTGTGTGTTGTGTTGTGTGTGTGTGTTGTGTGTGTGTGTTGTGTGTGTGGGTGTGTGTGTGTGTGTGTGTGTGTGTGTGTGTGCTGTGTGTGTGTGTGTGTGTGTGTGTGTGTGTGTGTGAGTGTGTGTGTGTGATGTGTGTGTGTGTGTGTGTGTGTGTGTGTGTGTGTGTGTTGTGTGTGTGTGTGTGTGTGTGTGTGTGTTGTATGTGTGTGTCTGTGTGTGTGTGTGTGTTGTGTGTGCCGGCACTCTCTGCTCGGCTGGCTTGCTTCTTGTCTTGTCTTGTCTTGTCTTGTCTTGTCTTGTCTGTGTTGCTCCTCGTTCTCCCTTCACCTGGCTCTCCGCAGATGCTGGAACATGTTGCTGTTTTGTCGGTGGCAAGACAGATTTGAGTATCGTATCATAGTGTTGTATCATAGTGCTGTATAGTATCGTATCATAGTGTTGTATCATAGTGCTGTATAGTGTTGTATCATAGTGCTGTATAGTGCTGTCAGCCGTTTCTGATCACGGCAGCTTTACCTGTGTAAACTTTAGGCTGATGTGTTTATGGAGAGCTTTTGTGACCCTGAGAGCAGCCCCACCCACTATCGTCTTTTTCATTCTGGTCTGTCTGTCTGTCTGTCTGTCTGTCTGTCTGTCTGTCTGTCTGTCTGTCTGTCTGTCTTCTCTCTCTCTCTTCTCTATTTCTCTCTCTCTCTCTTCATTCTCTCTCTCTTCTTTTTTGTGTGTGTGTTGTTCTTTTATGAAATGACATGTTCTATATAAAACCTCGCCAGTCAATCTCTGTGGATGCTGTGGGTTCTGCTATGATAATGTGTTAGACGCGTGTTGCACACATGAACTCTGTGTATCATTTCATCTGAAAACCTAGCAACCAGACCACCACACACAGTCTGGACGATGGACACAAGTTCTGGTTCAAACTGGGATCAAGCTTCTCTCTCTCTCCAGACAGGTGCGTTACCTGTGGACCAGTGACCCCCAGTAGACAGGTGGGACTGTGCCCCAACAGAAGCCAAGCCCTGCTGGTAGCCTGAGGCCTTGCTAACAGGGGATAGAAGCATGATCCTCAATGCCTTTGTGCCTTATTGGCACGTAGGGCAGCACATATTATAAAGTGGAATTTCACGGTGTACAAGTGTACCATACAAAGCACCCATTCCGTTTGTTCCTGCTGCACATGTTCAGTTTGTTTTCGAGAATATTTTGGTATCCTTGTTGCTATTTACGCTGGCATGCAGTGTCGTTGAAGATTGATATAACCATTTTAAGAACGTATAAACACATTGCAAGTCACTTTAAGCAACCAATGATAAACCGGTGATAGTAAATGATCTTAACTACGATGTTGCTACATTACAAGATTTCTAACCAAACCCATATTTACACAGAATGTGCCCCTGCTTTTAAAAAAACAAATTACAAGCATTTACAAGAAAAAATGGTCTTGACCTCAAACACCCTTTAGCAACTCAGGTCTGGATATAGTGGAATACGCCACGTCCCATTATGAAATGAAGCTATCCTCCTTTATCAGCTGTGGCACAACTCTGACAAAGACGTATAGCTCAGGGGGAATGCCATTTTATCGGACAGAGAGTTTTTTGCATGCACGCACGCACGCAGGCAAGTACGCACTCACACACACACACACACACACACACACACACACAAGTAATTCATCCATGCACACAGACAGAGAGACAGAGATAGGGAAAACAACAAGCCAGCCACCTAGAGAGACAGACTGACAGAAGACAGGCAGAAAAAAACTAAACAGAGAGAGAGAGAGAGGAGAGAGAGAGAGAGAGAGAGAGAGAGAGAGAGAGAGAGAGAGTGGTGTGTGTGTGTGTGTGTGTGTGTGTGTGTGAGAGAGAGAGAGAGAGAGAGAGAGAGAGAGAGAGAGAGAGAGAGAGAGAGAGAGAGAGAGAGAGAGTGTGTGACAGAACGAGAGACAGAGACAGAGACACAGAGAGAGACTGATAACTTCACCTTCACAATCAGCCAGAGAGAAAGAACATGGAAAAAGAGATGCAAAGTTCAGGGAGAGAACACAATAGACAACAGACACAGACCTAGACAGGCAGCCAGACGACAAGAGAGACCGGCAGGCAGGCAGGCAGACAGACAGACAACAGACAGGTAGACACACAGCCACAGGCAGATAGGCAGGCAGACAGATAAACAGACAGACAGACAAGCAGATGTGTAAGGAAACAAGACACAGATCAGAAAAGAGAAGATGGTGATGAGCCAATTAGCGCCCTCACTCCCTTGATCAGCAGTTCAGAATCCAAGGTGCCTCCTCCCTCCCTCCCTCCTTCCCCGTCAGTCAGTCAGTCAATCCGTCACGCGACCTACCCCGTCCCCCCATCCCCTCATCTTTATGACCCTGACAAAAAGCACCCCCCTCCATGTAATCATCACCCCCGGGCATAACATGGACAGCGGGCTGACGGCCTGTGCTGGGATGTGATTCCCGCTACACGTTTTGTATCGACCAGTGGCCGGTCAGGTGTGTGTGTGTGTGTGTCTGTGTGTGTGTGTGTGTGTGTGTGTGTGTGTGTGTGTGCGTGTGTGTGTGTGTGAGTGTGTGTGTGTGTGCGTGTGTGTGAGTGTGTGTGTGTGTGTGAGTGTGTGAGTGTGTGTGTGTGTGTGAGTGTGTGTGTGTGTGTCTGTGTGTGAGTGTGTCTGTGTGCGTGTGTGTGAGTGTGTGTGTGTGACTGTGTGTGTGTGAATGTGTGTGTGTGTGTGTGTGTGTTGTGTGTTGTTGGGGTGTGTGTGTGTTGTGTGTTGTGTGTGTGGTGTTGTGTGTCTGCGGTGTCTGTCTGCGTGTCTATCTGCGTGTTGTTTTATTTTTGTTGAGTTTTTTGTAACCAGAGAAATGTGTGTAGCTTATTTCGTTTGGTTTTTTTTGGGGGGTTCTCCTCACGTTCACCTCGTAATCACCTAGCCACAAGCTATTGCTTTATTTTGTGTCTCTTTTCTTTTTGATGGGCACAAGAAAAGAAAATGCATTCGTGGACTTGACTCGCACAAACAAACAAAAAACATACTTCTTGAGAGGTCTATGCAATCTCTAGGTCATACTAGGTATTAATGAAAGATTATATTATATTTAAGTGATTTGATGTAGCTTTTTATTTCTCGATATAAATGGGGAAACAGAAATGAAAATACATTGGATAGTGGATACGTATGACAGTCAGGCTAGGAGGAAGTCAGCCCAGTGTTGACTTGTTTTTCTTGTGGTCCTCTGCTCGAGCTGTGAGGTTCACCAATGGAGAGATGGTGCGAGGACCACGTTGTTGTCCGCCGTGAGGTAGCCGCATTCTGCCTTTGGGGCTGTACCTTGACATACAGTACAGGATCTTTACCGTTTGCGTTTGATCTTCTGCATATACATACATACATACATACATACATACATACATACATACATACATACATACATACATACATACATACATACACACACATACATACATACATACATACATACACACACATGCATACATACATACATGCATACATACATGCATACATACATACATAATACATACATACATACATACATCATACATGCATGCATGCATGCATCATACATACATACATACATACATACATGCATACATACATACATACCTACACACATGCATACGTACGTACATATACATACATACATACATACATACATACACACACACACACATACATACATACATACATACATACATACATACATACACACATACATGCATACATACATACATACACACATATATACATACACACACACATATATACATAAATAACACACACACACACACATACCTACACACGTACATACATTGGGCATCCTCACTCTTAATTCACCAGACACCGCCGAGATTCGAACCCACGACTTCATGGACTCGTGGCGTTGAAGTTAAACTGTGTTAACCACTCGGCCATAGCGCCCGCTCTCACTGCACTCACTCTTTGCTAGGGTGCGGGGATGAAGCATTGGTCAGGCCAGAGCACTGGCCTTCTCCAAGCTGAGGTGAAGCAGCACTGGGCGTGGTTACCACTTGGATTGGTGACCGTTTGCGCGCTTTGGCTTCAGTACAGTCCCCCAGTTCACCCAGCTGTAAATGGGTACCTGTCCTCTTTAGGGTCAGGGAAGGTAAAGCAGCGAGGGAGAGGAGATGGGCGCCGCCCTCATTACTTAGAGAAACTGAGGTCTCTGACATCTCGCTCCCCAACGACCACATTAGTTATGGGAAAACGTTTACCTTTTTTTATTTTTTCTTCGTCTTTATTTTTTAGTGTTCTTCAGCTTTGGCAGTCACAATAGCAGATGTGTTGTTCCGTGTGTGACCACCACATCCACACCATCCACCACAACAACATCCACAACCATCACCACACCACATCCACAACCATCACCACCACCACACATCCACAACCATCACCACAACACACATCCACAACCATCAACCATCCACCACCACATCCACAACCATCACCACCACCACCACATCCACAACCATCACCACAACACATCCACAACCA
>CM054135.1:15502161-15507161 GCA_028751875.1 Rapana venosa
ACTTCCAAAGCCAGGCCCTTGTTGAATGGACAAAGCAGGTCGACAACGATTGAGGCAATAATAATAATAATAATAACATAATAATAATAATAATAATAATTAATAATAATGAAAATGAGAAGAAGAAGAAGAAGAAGAAGAAGAAGAAGAATGCATGGAACTTATATAGCGCTGAATCTTGTAAAGCAACAAATCAAAGCGCTCAGATGACTTTTTTTTTTTAAATATCGAGGATAATGAAATAAGCACTCATGTGCTTTTTGACATCCAGTCCCCGTGTGTATGCGGTTTTGTAAATTTTGTCATCTGTTCACACCGGCACACAATGGCCTACTCTTTCGAAAAGCGGAACAGGATTTAACGTGTGCGCAAGATGTTCTGCATGCGTTCGCACACGGGGCCTCGGTTTATAGTCTCATCCGAAGGACTTTGACATTCAGCTCGATTTTGTTGTCAAACTGGGAAGAAAGGGCGAGGCTGGGAATCGAACCCAGAACCTCACGGTTTACTTGTTGGCAGGCACACGTCTTAACCATCCTGCCACCTTCCTTCCTTACCAAGAGAAATGAAGTAATGATGCCACATAAAAAGACAAGAACATGTTGGGGAGAAGCGAGAGGAAGATTAAGGGGTAATCTTGGACACGGCAGCGTGAGAGAGAGAAGAAAAAAAGGAAGACAGTAAACACTGAACGAAAGAAAGAAAGAAAAAGAGAGAAGGAAAAAAATAAACAAATAGAAAGCAGAATTAAGGAACTAAACGTACAAGGGGACTGGGATGCCGACAACGACATTTTAGAAAAGACAGTGTAAGGGAGGACAGTTGCCTTTAGGAAAAAAAAGTGATAATGGAATGGAGCAGGAAGTAATCAAATATATATTGAGAGAGAGAGAGGAGAGAGAGAGAGAGAGAGAGAGAGAGAGAGAGAGAGGAGAGAGAGAGAGAGAGAGAGAGAGAGAGAGAGAGGAGAGAGAGAGAGCAGCAGCAGCAGCAGCATGACATACTTACCCCATGTCAGTTGTTTCCCTTGATTTTCAATCTCCAGTGATTGCGAGGCGTTTTTTAAAATTACCATTTTCTCTTTTTTTTTCTGTCTCATCTTGTATATCGTTCCCGTCCTGCTGTTCCCACGCCGCTGGTTCCAATCCCTTCATCTCAGGCATCCCCACGGTGGTTAGGGAACATCCCCAGGGTGGTTAGGGAACATCCCCAGGGTGGTTAGGGAACATCCCCAGGGTGGTTAGGGCACATCTCCAGGGTGGTTAGGGAACATCCCCAGGGTGGTTAGGGCACATCTCCAGGGTGGTTAGGGCACATCTCCAGGGTGGTTAGGGAACATCTCCAGGGTGGTTAGGGAACATCCCCAGGGTGGTTAGGGAACATCTCCAGGGTGGTTAGGGCACATCTCCAGGGTGGTTAGGGAACATCTCCAGGGTGGTTAGGGAACATCTCCATGGTGGGAAGTGCACGGTGTTCAGTGGTGCCTGTTCTGAGCTAGCATGCACACGAACACTTCTGCCAAGCTCCCTACTAGCCGACACTAACAGCTCAGCCTCCAGACACGAGTCAGAATGAGTTGGACGACCACCTGGGGCAGTCACCCCACGGCGTCCCCCCCTCCTCCTCCCCCCCCCTCTCCAACGATAGCCATGGCTAGTGAGCCTCCAGCCCTAGAGCCTTTGACACAAACTGACCACAGACACAGCAGTGTATGTGGAAACCAAAGCTGAGGTCACCACGACATCAGACCAGCCCGGGCCACCAACTCGGAGACATTTTGATTTTCTGTTTTGTATGATGCTCGATAACGATGAGGATGATGCAATGCTGCTGCTATGAAAGTCCAGTTGCTTTGAACTTCTATCACAACACTACACTCTACTTTTACTGCCATTGTATCCCGACGTCAACGGGGCCTGAGAGATACAGACACCTGCAGTGTTGGTCAGGTGATTTGAGCAACACTCTCAAACTCGCACCCTTAAAGTGGATGAAGCTCGACTGTGTGGTCCCAGTCTTCTCAATGAGCCCATAGCAAAATCGTTTTGGGTAGGAGGCTTCCGAAGTGCGAAGAACTCCTATGACTTTTATGGGATTCAAACCAGCGACCTCCCAGCCTGTAACCTTAAAACTCTAACCACTGCGCTAAAGCGACTGCTAGTGGTTGATAGGGTTGTCTTTGGTTCTGTTGTTGTTGTTGTTGCTGCTGTTGTTGTGGTGGTGGTGGTGGTGGTGGTGATGGTGGTGGTGGTGGTGGTAGTGGTGGTGGTGGTGGTAGTGGTGATGGTAGTGGTGGTGGTGGTGGTGTGGTGGTGGTGGTGGTGGTGGTGGTGGTGGTGGTGGTGGTGGTGTGAACGTTTCACACATGCTTCTGAAGAAGTTGTACAAGTTAAAAGCTTGCTCTTTTTCTTTCAAGTACACCGACAACTGCACGTGTCCTGTATACTGCAGTTACACCTCTCTCTCTACACGCCTTTTGACACTGCCGTTTGCTGTTTTTGCTTATTGCTAAAGAAAATTTTTAAAAAATAATAATAAAAAGCAAAAGCCACCCATGCAAATAGTAGTTAGAAGGACAGGGAGGGGGGGGGGGGGGTGGAGGAGGCGACAGCATGAAAACTGTATCATGTGTGTGAATCCATTGCCACAGCAGCTGCCAGCCAAATCCAATGCACTAAGTAAGGTCTGGCAGCTTTGAACGAACCAACAAGAAGTATGGCTGTCTGGCAGTTAGAGACACCACGCCACGAAGCGAGAACAGAAACCAGAAAGCTTTGGCCAGAAAACACAATGTGGTCAGGGGTGTCTGGGGACTGCCCACCTCCTCCCCCCCCCTCTCATTATTCATAATGCCCCTCCCCTCCCCTCACACGCTCCATCTCTGCCCTCTTGTTCCCTCCCTCTGTGCGGCTTCAGTTACTGATTTACACACCAAAAAGCATCCTTCCCCACAGAGAAGGTCAAAACGTGCATGCCTTTACCCATCACCGCCTGCATTAGCTAACAAGCACCGTGGTTTCTTCTTCTTCGTCCTCTAAAGCTCAAACAGCAACTATATATATATATATCTTATGAGCAACATTGTGTCTGTGCTGCCGTTAAGCGCCTGGCAAGTCAGGCCCAGCCAATCCGCAACTTTGGTGAGGAAGATGATCATTGTTATTGTTTTAATCTTTCTGGACGAAAAGCAGTACAATGGGGAAAGAAAGCAGGGAATAGATAAACAATGACAGGAAGAAAATGAACAGAGCAACAACAAAAAAATAGAGTGATAGAAAAGATGCAATCTCTAGCACATAATTTCCAGTATGTTGGAATACTATTCAAACTGACAGGTCCCCGGCATTCCAACGGAAGAATGTGCATTCTTGAACGTACACCCCCTCACACACACATATGCACACACACACACACATGCGCGTGCGCACACACACCCATACACACACACTCTCTCTCTCTGTGTCTCTGTCTCTCTCTCTCTCTGTTTCTCTGTGTCTCTGTCTCTCTCTCTCTCTGTGAAGTTTTTGTTCAGACACATTCCTTCATTCCTTTCTTCAGGGCATCCTGCTTACTGCACCTTTTATTCTGGATTGCATCAATGACAAATACTCAGTGACGGAAAATATGACTACATAAATGTGTGTTTTTAAGTTGATCTTCTTCTCGTCTAACGTTCACACAGCAGTTATTGATTCCACTCTGTTGATCTAAGGTTGATTTAATTCCGGAATTCCCCTCACTTCTGTGTTTAGCACTTTCAAATCCAGCCTCAAAACGCACTTATGTCCTGTCTGATATCTTCTCCTTATGTCTTTTTGTCTTGCTTTTGGGAGTATGTATGTGAGCATACATTTGATATGTTGATTTTAATATTTTGTGGAAGGTTGTATGTGTGTAAATGATTTGAATGCAAGCGATTCGATTTGTTTGTTTTACAAGATTCAGCGCTATATAAAATCAGTATCTTCTTCTTCTTCTTCTTCTTCTTCTTCTTCTTCTTCTTCTTCTTCTTCTTCTTCTTCTTCTTCTTCTTCTTCTTCTTCTTCTTCTTCTTCTCATCACCATCATCAACACCATCACCATCACCATCATCATTATGATGATAATGATGATGATGATGATGATGATGATGATGATGATGATGATGATGATGATGATGATGATGATGATGATGATGATGATGATGATGATGATGATGATGATGATGATGACGACGACGATGATGATGATAATGATGATGATGATGATGATGTTTTTTTCTAAAGGGACTTGATGCAAATACAGACAGAACACTTTTTTTATTCTTGCTTTTGGAAACGTCAAACTAGTGTGATGTATTGTGAACAACTTTCACTGGTTTCGAACCGAAATATGTTATGCGATGTGTGTTTGTGTTTGTGCTTTGCTGTGCTGAGATGTGCTGTGTTGTGCTGCGTTGTGTTGAGCAGTGTTGTGCTGTGCTGTGCTGTGCTGTGCTGTGTTGTAATGGACTTTAATTTGGGCGATATTCGGTATCTTCTGCACGAGATGTAAAATACAAAATCTGCAATAAAATGAGTTCATCAAAAAATAGACATTAGAAAACAACAAACATACACCAACAAAAACACCAGAGGGCTCTCTAGGCTAACCCATACCGTAACAGAAAAATAAATCAGCCGACCGTTGACAGTCGTTGAGTAAAACATCGTTTTCTGATAGGCTCTGTGCACCACCAATCCCGCGCTAAAAGCTCTCCAGAAAGCTAGCCCTCTACGTCTGCTGCCTGTACCCTCAGATCACAGCCCGTAAGACAGATAGAACACATGGCCAAACCACTGATGTCACAGCCCAGAAGGCAGATAAAACAGACAGACAGACAGACAGACAGATAGATAGATAGACAGACAGACAGATAGATAGATAGATAGATAGATAGATAGATAGATAGATAGATAGATAGATAGATAGATAGATAGATAGATAGATAGATAGATAGATAGATAGACAGACAGACAGAT
>CM054135.1:15512161-15517161 GCA_028751875.1 Rapana venosa
TTCACCCAGCTGTAAATGGGTACCTGCCCTCTTTAGGGTCAGGGAAGGTAAAGCAGCGAGGGAGAGGAGATGGGCGCCGCCCTCAATATGCTGGCCCTAGAGAAGTGAGGTCTCTGACGCCTCGCTCCCCTACGACCTTATAGGTTATGGGACACCTTTACCTTTTACCTTACACACAAACACATACACAAGCAGACACACAGACACACAGACACAAACACACTCACAGACAGAGACAGACAGAGACAGACAGACAGACCGAGAGACAAACAGACAGACATACACATAAACATTTTATTACATTGAGTTTATCATATTTTAATTATTGGACTTAAAAAAAAACCCAACCAATTCTGCATTCGTTGATATGCAGAACGGAGGCTTGGTCTATCTACCCACATGGTTTTTTGTGCTACTTGATTCTCTAAACATGATTTGCCTAAATTAAGATATGGAGGTAATTGACTCTAGATTAAAAGTGGGATATTGATTGGCTTGTTACTTTTGGACTAGAACTTCTCTAAACATGTATGAGAAATCCAAAATATTCTAGGAACATGGAATCATTGACACGTTTATTAACTAATGCATAAATACATAAGTTATCAGAACCCTGAATCAGCGAAAACTAGTTTTCAGCGTGTGTGTATGACTATTAGTGTGTGTGTGTGTGTGTGTGTGTGTGCGTGCGTGCGTGCGTACGTGCGTACGTGCGTGTGTGTGTGTTTCTTGAATAATGTTTATTCTTTTATTTTGAGGATAATCGAATAGGCACTCGTGTGCTTTTTTTTCTTTCACTTTTGTGCAAACAGTTTTTGTCAGGTGTGTGTGTGTGTGCGCGCGCGCGTGCGTGCGTGCTTGCGTGTGTGTGTGTGTGTGTGTGTGTGTGTGTGTGTGTTGTGTGTGTGTGTGTGTGTGTGTGTGTGTGTGTGTGTGTGTGTGTGTGTGTGTTCGTGTTTGATAGAGAGAGAGGGAGGGAGGGAGATAGACAGACAGACAGACACAGACAAACAGACAGACAGGCACAGAGAGAGTCAGAGGCAAAGACAAAGGTAGACACAGAGGCAGATAGCATACAGACAGAGCGAGGCAGAGACAGACAGACATATACCGAGAGAGAGATAGACAAATTTATTTATTTATTTATTTATTTATCTATTTATTCTTTTATATCTAGGATAATGGAATAAGCTCTCATGTGCTTTTTTACATTCAGTCGCCGTGTGTATGCGGTTTTGCAAATAGACAGAGAGAGCACAGCAGAGCACAACAGAGCACAGCGGAACTAGAGAAAGGTACAGAGAGCAGACAGACAGACAGACAGGACGCCCTCGTTCAGTTCCAATCAGCACCTCCTTTACGACCAGTGCATCATCCCCTCCTGCTCTCTGGCAGCAGCAGACAGTGGCTGTAAACAGGCAGGGAAGTGAGGAGCTGTCAGCAGTTCGGAAGATGTCGGCCTTTGACTCGCCTGTCTGTTTATTTGGCTGTTCAGTGTGTCAACGACAAGCCTGGGACCTGATTGTCACTGTCATTGCCATTGTCACTGTCATTGCAGAAACGAATGTACGAGTTAGGCAAACTGTCTTCTGCCCCTTTTCCTCAGACACTGGCATCAGTCTGATGGAGCAGGAATTAGTCTTGATTACAGAGACACAGAAGTAACAAACAAATACTCACACACACAGACACACAGACATTGACACACAGACACAGACTCAGACACATACACACACATAAACACGCACACGGGCGCGCGCACACGCACGCACGCACGCACGCATTACACACACATACACAAAGACACAACACACGTACACACACGCGCACATACACACACATTTATTCACTGATTCATTCCATCACATACATCAACACAAACACAAACCACACACACACACACACAACACACGGCGCGCGGCACGCACGCACGCACGCACGCTCGCTCGCTCGCTCGCTCGCACGCATGTACGTTCCACAACACACACACACACACACACACTCACACACACACACAAACACACACCGCCAATCACTAAATGTCGATAGACGTTAAACAGAAGATATCTCTCTCTCTCTCTCTCTCTCTCACACACACACACACACACACACACACACACACACACACACACACAACACGGCTAATGTGGGAACTGATTTGTTTGTTTCTTTCTTCTTGTTCTTCTTCTTGTTGTTTTTGTGAAGAGAACTGCTACTCGGGACAGGAATAGTAGTTTCTTATTGTTGATGGTGATGAGGGTGAAGAATCCGTGTGAAGGACGACTAGTCATGGGATGGCTGGAAACGGTGTCTCTTCACTGACGATTGATTGATTGATTGATTGATTGACTGATTGACTGATTGATTGATTGATTGAGTGAGTGAGTGAGTGAGTGTTTGGTTGATGATTGGTTGATTGATTGATTGATTGATTGCTGTGAGGACTCCCTTGAATGACTTGGCCTTCCCCGTGGGGATGCCAGGGGCCTGTCAGTATAAATAGCATCTCCACCTTCTAGAAATTCTGTGCTGGGAATTCCCTCTTGTCTATCCCTCTTATTGTTTCTGCCTTTTTCTGTTTTCTGCCTTCTTGGTCCCTTTTCCTGCCTTTTTTCCCCCCAGAAAGTCTTTAACGGTAATAATTATCTCCCTTGCCGAAGTCCGAAGTGCTGGGCCTGACTTGTTAGGTGCTTAACGGCAGCGCAACGCATTTTTGTTCATATGACAGACAACATTAGTTACTGTCTGAGCGTTCGACAACGAAGAAGAAGAAGAAGAAGAAGAAGAAGAAGAGGAAGAAGAAGAAGGAGGAGGAGGACTTGGCCTGTTTGTGTGTCGGTACAGGGAGTAAGGATGCTGCTGCTGATGTAAACAACTCTCTGAGAATGTACTGTATTGGTAGTTCAGACTGTTCACCCGTTTATACCAAATCCACATCGCTTCTAAATGAACTATCCGAGTGCAAAAAAGTTATCTTGATACACATGACTAACAGGCATGACATTAGTTACTGGACTGGACAGAAGTAATGACGTTTGCTTATATTACAGTTAGTTGGGCGATTTCCTGTAAATGAATTATGAGAGAAGGACAGAAGAGTTATAGAATTATCGATTCTTCCCGACTGTCTTTGTTTTTCTCTATTTTTGTAAATGTTTTTTTTGTTCTGTATGTTTTGTTGGTGTTGTTGCTGTTGTTGTTGTTGTTTTCGTGAATTATGGTGTTTGTTTGTTTATCTCATTTTCTAAATGGACATGCTTGTAACAAAGATAAAGTAAGCATTAAAGGTCTCCATTGTTGGATCTAAAAAGAAAAAAAAAGGGTGCATGGAAAGCACTACCTCATTGCTATGCTGATTTAATTATGCTAATTAGCTGCCAAACTGAACGAGTCAAATATGTTAATGTGAGCAAGCCATAAACTATTTACGTGTTGTTGCTCTCAATATAAGCATGTCTATTATTCGTGTTTTCTGAACAAAGCCCTATTCAAAATATCTGAAAATGTAAAATGCGAAAACGTAGTTAGCGTGAAATGACTGTGATGGCGTGTGTCGCCATACTAAATGTGATACACTGTTGTTCCTGATTGTCGACCACCAGCAGCGGCTACAGCATAGCACTGGCAGTGTCAGAGAACAGCAGCACTGGCAGTGTCAGAGAACAGCAGCACTGGCAGTGTCAGAGAACAGCAGCACTGGCAGTGTCAGAGAACAGCAAGCACTGGCAGTGTCAGAGAACAGCAGCACTGGCAGTGTCAGAGAACAAAACTGGCTGATGGCAGGGGTAGGCGACAGACAGACAGAGACACAGCAAGTCTCCGATACATCTCCCTAGATGCCAGCTCGTTCCTGGAATCTTCACGTGAATAAAATGAGATTAGAGAGCACTGTGTTGTAGTGCTGTGTACTGTAGTATGCTGTGCTGTGCTGTGTTGTGTTTATTAGTGTTGTATTGTATTGTGTTGTATTGTATTGCATTGTATTGTGCTTGTTGTTGTATTGTATTGTATTGTATTGTATTGTGGTATTGTATCCCAGTATATTGTGTTGCATTGTACTGTATTGTATTGTTACGTATTGTATGCCAGTATATTGTGTTGCATTGTATTGTATTGTGGTATTGTCTCCCAGTATATTGTGTTGCATTGTATTGTATTGTGGTATTGTCTCCCAGTATATTGTGTTGCATTGTACTGTATATCACTTTCAGACACAGCATGCATCCCCGAAGTCAGAATGTGGCTACCTTCATGGTGGGCAGAATGGTCACAGACACAGAATCTCCCCATTAGTGGACTGGAGCTCTAGCTGAGGAATAAAAAAAAAAAAACAAATACAGACACGGCAGATTTCTCCCTGTGAAACTCAGGCTGTCCCCCCTGAAGAAAGCATGTCGCCACCAGAGCAGCGCCACCTATTAGGGTGTTGTATTTTTTCTGTTAGGCAAAATCATTCCTCTTAAGAATTATGCCAAGGGCATTTTTTTCTTTTTTGCGATGGGTTCTTTTACGTGCGCTGACAGCGTGTTGCAAAATAGGATCCCGGTTTATGACAAGGTGGTATGTGTTGAGGCTGCGTTGAACTGTCAAACACTCGGAATCAGCTATTCTGATTTCGTTTCTGGGGGTCACAGCTAATCTCCTTATCCAATTTTCTGAAGTCAACATTGCGGCTTAACTTTTAAGTAGGTTAGCTCGTGTAAAGCAGCTAGGAAATTGCGCACCAATAATTCAGCTGTTTCCTTCTGCCGAATGCCGATTGACATCTCGTTTTATCGCTAAACCTGCTCTTGACTTGATGACAACTGCACCAGCATTCAAGTTGACACGTCGAGGCCTTGAGCGAGCACAGCGTTGTGACATGATGGTGAAAGTGTGTTAGCGATGGTGCAACAGAGATGTATCATTATCGGCCATCAGCAACGCTCAAACCCGGCTGTGAGGGGATGGTGTTGTTCTCTTGCAGCCACTGCCGCCCCTACAGGTGTCGGATCAGGCTG
>CM054135.1:15522161-15527161 GCA_028751875.1 Rapana venosa
CTGTCACTGCCTGTTTGTGTGTGTGTGTGTGTGTGTGTGTGTGTGTGTGTGTGTGTGTGTGTGTGTGTGTGTGTGTGTGTGTGTGTGTGTGTGTGTGTGTGTGTGTGTGTGTGTGTGTATGTTTATCTGTGTGTCTCTCTGATGGCAAATCTATCTTTTCTCTTTCTGTCTAGGTTTCTGTCTCTGTCTGTCTGTCTGCCCGTCTGTCTGTATGTATGTCTTCTCTCTTTCTCTCTTTCTCTCCCCCTCTCTCTCTCCATCTCTCTCTCCCTCTCTCTCTCCATCTCTCTCCCTCTCCCTCTCCCTCTCTCTCTCTCCCCCCTCTCTCTCTCTATAAGTATTTATGCATATGCATATGTTTGGGATAATCAAGGTGTTAAAGACTCATTGACTGCAGGTGGCAGGAATGGCATGACCATATAGAAAACAGTAGTAGATTTGTGGAATATAGCATGTTTAAAGTTACAAATTGTGTTGAACCATATACTGAAATTGAAATGAACAGATATGTCAAAAATACAATGACAAAATTTAGATTTGGTGTATCAGCTATTGCATGTCATCGTTCTAGATACGACAGGAGGTTGACGGATAAAACGATATGCCGTCTATGCCACAACTCCGTAGAAAATGAAATTCACTTTGTGTTATGTTGTCCTGTTCTTTATGACCTGAGGATTAAATTAACCAACCAAAATATTATAAATATCCATGTCGTTTCCGGTTTAATGTACTTATGGCATCGAAAAATGAAAATGTGCTGAATAACTTGGCATTATACGTTTATAAAGCCTAAAAACGTCTGGATGATGCTGTATCATAACTATTTTACTATGCAATATACTTTGATGTTGATATTTTCTGATTTATAATGCAACGATTTACATGTGGTATGTTTCATGACTACCCCTTCAGTTGGGGGCTATGGCCTAATCTGAATAAACATTTCGCATTCGCATTCGCATTCTCTCTCTCTCTCTCTCTCTCTCTCTCTCTCTCTCTCTCTCCCTCTCTCTCTCTCTCTCTCTCCTCTCTCTCTCCCTCTCTCTCTCCCCCCCTCTCTCTCTCCCTCTCTCTCTCTCTCTCTCTCTCCCTCTCTCTCTCCCTCTCTCTCTCTCTCTCTCTCTCTCTCTCTCTCTCTCTCTCTCTCTCTCTCTCCTCTCTCTCTCTCTCTTCGAGGCATGGGCCAGACAAACGAAAGCATGTAAATGCTAATCTGAA
Source organism: Rapana venosa (assembly GCA_028751875.1). Lineage (NCBI taxonomy): Eukaryota > Metazoa > Mollusca > Gastropoda > Neogastropoda > Muricidae > Rapana > Rapana venosa. The sequence goes on from CM054135.1 coordinate 15,523,383, forward strand.
ACCCAGCACAGTGAAGGCAAGTCATTCAGTTTACATTGCTTCTTCCAGGAAGCATCACCGGTGCCGGAGGCTGGCCTCTGACTGTCTCTCTGGCCTCAATGTCTCCTCTGTGGGATCCTCCTTCCCTTTAGTTCTGTAGCTTATGTTGAAACAGCGCATTGTTCAGTGTGTGTGTGTCTGTGTGTGTGTGTGTGTGTGTGTGTGTGTGTGTGTGTGTGTGTGTGTGTGCGGGTGTGTGCGTGTTTGTGTGTGTGTGTGTGTGTGTGTGTGTGTGTGTGTGCAGTGACTGTGTGTGTGTGTTTGTATTTGCGGTATATTGGGAGTATTTGGCTTTATATCTCTCCAGCTATCATCAACCAACAAGAAACTGTCGCTGTTTTAAACTATCTCTAACATTAAACGTATGAAAAAAAAGACTTTACACTTTAGTATCAACAAACAGAAGGCCATAAACTCCCGCTTCCAAAGTCATCATTACCTAATTTGAGGTGAGGTCGTTCGTGCTATGTTTGGGTTTTAATTACTGTTGCACCTGGACAGGCCAAAATGAAAGTCAGGAGTGGAGCCTCTTTAGGCCCAGTGGCACTCCCCCTAGTCTAAGTGTCAAGTCCTTTTCAAAAGCCATAATGACATGTCAGTATTGTTCGTAATGGTCGGCATGCACCTTTCAAGCGACATCCACCCTCCCGCTTAGGGTCGATATTCTCAGCTCCATCCTCTAATACCTATAAACGCAGAACACCTTGCGCACACGTTGAAACCCTGTTCCGCTTTTCGTAAGAGTAGGCCATTGTGTGGTGGTTGGACTAGATGACAGAATTCACAAAACCCTGTACACACTGGGACTGGATGCTAAAAAAAAGCACATAAGTACTTATTTCCATTATCCTCGATATAAAATAATATAAAACAAAATGCTGGCTCATAAACCATGGAAAGAGAAAATCAAGAACGATCACCGCGATACAGCTTTATAGGAGAGGTAGGGAAACGACGTCATATAGGAAGAACTGAACTCATTCAATAAACACAGCAGGAAAACCTTTCAGAAATTATTAAGCGGCCCAAATAACAGCCATAACCTAAGGAGTAAGACAGCATAGTATGAGATAATAAAAGCAACACGAGCAGCAACAACAACAATAACAGCAGCAGCAACAACAACAATAGCAATGACAAAACAGTAGGTTAAGAGAAAGTCTGAACAACAACAAAAGCTAAGAGGATTAAACCAAATCAGACTCTCGCTGACATTTGTATAAAAGACTATTTGAGGGGAAATGTGTATCGAAGAACAAACATTGCTGAACAGTTAAGTAATAAAACGTAGAACACAGAGAGAGAGAGAGAGAGAGAGAGAGAGAGAGAGAGAGAGAGAGAGAGAGAGAGAGAGAGAGAGAGAGAGAGAGAGAGAGAAAGAGAGAGAGATATAGAGAGAGAGACACACACACAGACAGACAGACAGGCAGACATAGAGAGAGAGAAGAAGAAGAAGAAGAAGAAGAAGAAGAAGAAGAAGAAAAGAAGAAGAAGAAGAACAAGAACAAGAAGAAGAAGAATGAATGAATGAATGAATGAATGAATGAATGAATGAATGAATGAATGAATGAATGAATGATAATTATCAATTTGAATCAAAGCAATGATCTGAACCTGCCGCATATAAAATACAAGGTTGACAACATGAAAGGACTCTGACTACAAGATGTATTATCTTTGTCACTGCTGTGCAAGTCAAGACAATGCCTTTACTATTGACTCTACTGTAACAGAAAGAAAACAACAAAGCACAACTCCTTCTACCGTATGAATAGATATGTCGACAAGGTTTCCTATAATATTTCAGTATGCTTCTCTTTGCGAAATGTTCCCGGACTATTTTTTTTCCCTGAGCATGATAGCCTATCTCAGCTTGTTGATGCTCTTGGTGACATACGGTATTGTGTAGAAGCATGGTCTTAAAAAAATTAAGCATATTCAAAACCCAACATAAACAGTCGCATAGCTCTAGCCGAGGAACGAAAAAACAGCAAACCAGAAACAAAGACAAAACAGATTAGCCTTCAAGAAAGAAATCAATATCAAAAGCTACTAAAAAAAAAAATCCGCCTGTTTATCTGTTCAGCAGACGAACACACGGCATTACATCCCCCATCTCTCCAAGTAGGGAGCGCTGTCACAGGGTCGGCTGCCTGGCCAGAACTCCTCCTGCCCATACAAACACCACGTTTGTTCTGCAAGTAGTGGCTGCTCTGGAGTGGAGCTGAACTGTGGAGACCCCCCGCCCATAAAACTAATGCCTTTTGTGTCAGGGGAGCCAGAACCCATTTACCATCATTAGTTCCCCGCCCCTCTCTCTCTCTCTCTCGCCATGTTTGTTGGGGGTTGTGGGGGGTGGGTGGGGGGTACTTCGTGTGCCCCCTCCCCTTTCCATTTGTAATGACACGTGTGTGTGTGTGTGTGTGTGTGTGTGTGTGTGTGTGTGTGTGTGTGTGTGTGTGTGTGTGTGTGTGTGTGTGTGTGTGTGTGTGTGTGTTAAATCGAGGAGATACAAGATGTTAAAAGGAAATACAACGAAATGAAACTACTGCAGCGGTCAAACTTTCTACGAGCTAAACAAGAGTGTGCCTTTATAACAAGAACGCTGACACACCCCTGTTTATCTGCGTACAGTCTGAGACCACAGGGAAGGCCAAGGAAAACACACACACACACACACACACACACACACACACGAGTTCAATAAAGAAAAAAAGACAACCAGTAAACAAAAAACTAAATAATATAACCATGGAAACCAAAGATGATTCAGAAAAGACGAAAACATGAAATAGAATCCAAACAAGGCTTAGTTATCACAACAAACACCCCGGACGACAAGAGCATTTTTTAGCTGGCAAAAGCAGATTTATAGCACATAATTATTGGATGTACTGACAAAAGCAGAAGGTCGAAAGGTATACGCAGCACCTTTTGGAATACAGAAATACAGCTAGAAACATTTACAAATAAACGCACACCTTAAGATGCCGAAAAACGCAAGAAGCATTACAAACATACAATGCAAACAGGAACTAAACAAAGGACTATAACAATGTGACAGTGGAGGCCATTGACTTAGGCTACACGTGAGAAAAGAAGAACAATGAAGTACAAGGACAGAGAGATCTTTTGAAAATCTTGACAACAAAATCGCCAGTAAAAGATAAGGGAATATAAGAATGTAATACAAGAAAAGAAAACACAAATAATCAAACTTGCTACATTCCTAGACAGCTAATGTTTGATACACTGAACATATATTAAGTTCAGCGTGTGTATAGTGTACTCCATCAATTGACTGTACCTCCCCCATTTTTTTAATTCAACAAAACAGACACTTCTCCAGCCTTGTCATGGACTATTGTTCCTGGTTTCAGGTTATTGCCGCTCCTTAACGTGCTTGTATTGTATTCAAAGTCCTGCATTTCCTAACACAGGCAGAAGGTCTCGCGCACTCAGAAAACAAACCCATCCATCTTGTGGACAAAGGTATGTCATGTCAAAGCGTGCCACACACTTAATACACGACATTACAGGAGACCATCACAACAATAATAGATCAAAGCTGAACTCATTGGTAGTGGTCGGCGCGGCTATACACAACAAGACTGAAGAGAAAATTTTGGTAACGCCATTATAACTCAAACCACAATATGAACATATATATAAAACAGACAAACAAACAAAACACTTCAGATTTATTCAAAACTAGAGGCAAAGCAGTCGGGAGCCCCAAG
>CM054135.1:15529661-15537161 GCA_028751875.1 Rapana venosa
CCTGTCCTGTCCTTGGTCCTCCTGTCCTGTCCTGTCCTCCTGTCCTCCTGTCCTGTCCTGTCCTTGGTCCTCATGTCCTGTCCTTGGTCCTCCTGTCCTGTCCTTGGTCCTCCTGTCCTCCTGTCCTGTCCTGTCCTCCTGTCCTCCTGTCCTGTCCTGTCCTTGGTCCTCCTGTCCTCCTGTCCTGTCCTGTCCTCCTGTCCTCCTGTCCTGTCCTGTCCTTGGTCCTCCTGTCCTTGGTCCTCCTGTCCTCCTGTCCTGTCCTGTCCTCCTGTCCTCCTGTCCTGTCCTGTCCTTGGTCCTCCTGTCCTCTGTCCTGTCCTTCTCCTGCGTGCACTGAGGACCTGCTGTACAGCTCTGTTCAGGCAGAGGGCCCGGTGTGTGTACAGGCATGGGCACCCACACATGTCATTGTCCTTTATAAACACGATGTTCGTGTTTATTCTTTTATTTCGGGGATAATGGAATAAGCACTCATATGCCTTTTTTTTACATACAGTACCCGTGTGTATGCAGTTTTGTAAATGTTGTCATCCGTTCCCACCGGCACACAATGGCCTATTCTTCCGAAACGAGGAACGGGTTTTAACGTGTGCGCAAGATGTTCTGCGTGCGTTTGCACACGGGACCTCGGTTTACAGTCTCATCCGAAGGACTTTTGGGGAGAGTGGAGTCAACACTGATGTTGACTCCAGGGGAAAATATCTCCTTGAACGAGATTCGAACCTGGGTCAGATAATCAGGAGTGCATCACTCTCACCACCAGGCAGTTGAGTCACTGCTTTTCAATGCTGTTCAGTACGGTAGGGCTGGTGTGTGTGCAGCGTGTGCATCCTCACATGTCCATGTAGTGTGCATTGTGTGCCCACACATGTGGACATGCGTCAGTTTACTCTCTTGTGAGAACACACACACGCACACACACACACACACACACACACACACACACACACACACACACACATTGAAGACAACAACAACAACAACAACACACAAACACACGCATACACACGCACACACGCACGCGCGCGCGCATAGACACACTCGTTTGCTTTATCAACTTTCTTCAAACCTCCAGAGCAGGTTCTTTGTTTTTGTAGTTGTGTATGCTTTTGTTTGATATTTGTTTTCTATGGGTAAGGTGACAATGTGTGTAAACATAAAACAATCTGTATTATCTGTTGTGATGATTTCTAGACATGCTTTCCTTTCGTCTGTTTTCATTCCGTTTTTTCTTTTTTATCATTATGTTGCATGTTGCCATCATCTTTCTTGCGCCATGTAGTTTCGTTTTGTTTTGTATATATATATATATACATACATACGTACACACATATATCTATCTATCTATCTATCTATCTATCTATCTATCTATATCTATCTATATCTATCTATCTATCTATCTATATCTATCTATATCTATCTATCTATCTATATCTATCTATATCTATCTATCTATCTATCTCTATCTATATATCTATATATATATATATATATATATATCTCTCTCTCTCTCTCTCTCTCTCTCTCTCTATATATATATATATATATATATGTGTGTGTGTGTGTGTGTGTGTGTGTGTGTGTGTGTGTGTGTGTGTGTGTGTGTGTGTGTGTGTGTGTGTGTGTGTGTGTGTGTGTGTGTGTGTGTGTGCATTGCATTCGAGTATGCTATTGTTTTCAAATCAGTGATATGTTTTAGAATTCGTGTGAAGTAGTCCACAGGCTACTTAGAGAGAAATTATAATGAAATCTTAAGTACAACCAACCAACCGCCCACCCACTCAATGTACCAACCAACCAGCCAGCCAACCAACCAACCCAACAACACTCCGTATCACGAACAGCTCCAACTAGCACCTAGAAAGTACACGTAGACTGGAAAGTGGTTTAAAATCAAAGAGTGGTAAAAAGAACAAAAACCGTTGGAAACTCTATAAATATTAATTCTGTGGATGGAAATGAAAACGGGAGTCTCAAAATAGAAGCAAAGAGCACACTTACAACGGGGTTCTGTTTCACCCTCTTTCGCATTGACGTTGCTTAAGCAGCCTCCTACGCATCAGCATCAGAAATTCAACAACAACAACAACAACAACACTGATAGCAATAAGTAGGACAAAAAACTGTTTGAAAACATTAATTGTACACAGAGAACATTATAATGCTTTTTTCCTTTGTTTTCCCTGTCTTTCTTTTTTTTAATTTTTTTTTTAATCGAGGATAATGGAGTAACCACTCATGTGCTTTTTTATATCCAGTCCCCGTGTGTATGCGGTTTTGTAAATTTTGTCATCTGTTCCCACCGGCACACAATGGCCTACTCTTTCGAAAAACGGAACAGGATTTAACGTGTGCGCAAGATGTTCTGCATGCGTTCGCACACGGGGCCTCGGTTTATATTCTCATCCGAAGGACTTTTCTCTTCTTGTCTTTGATTTCCAAGAGATGTGGCTTGATGATGTGTTCAGGTCATGTCAGATGAGTGCCAATGTTCCTGGCGGGTGGCAGTCTTCTCAGTCATGGCCTAGACTCGAACCTGAGATCTCTGGCAACGTCATCTGTGTCAGCAGACGGATAGAAGAGTACAAGGCCATCATCACTTTCTCCTAGAAAAGTGCTGAGAACTAAAACGAAAGTCGGAAGAGAAGTTTCGTATCTTCCCCTGCGTTGTCGAACACTCTGATGATTGTGAACTATTTGTATGATCCGGCATTTGAGCAAGCTGCGCTGTGCTGCCGTGAAGCGCCCAGCAAGTCAAGCCCAGTCCATCCGATTTTGGCAAAGGGATGGGGGGGGGCGGGGATGGATTGGTACATTGTAAGTTTCTGGGGGAACAAAGTAAGGTAAGGTAAAGGCAAGATAAAGGAGTCCCATAACCTATAAGGTCGTAGGGGAGCGAGGCGTCAGAGACCTCACTTCTCTAGGGCCAGCATATTGAGGGCGGCGCCCATCTCCTCTCCCTCGCTGCTTTACCTTCCCTGACCCTAAAGAGGGCAGGTACCCATTTACAGCTGGGGGAACTGTACTGAAGCCAAGGCGCGCAAACGGTCACCCATCCAACTGGTAACCACGCTCGACGCTGCTTAACTTGGCTGGGGGAAAGCGAGTGCTCCGACCACTGAGCTGTCCTGTAAGAGTATGGACCAAAAAAGGTAGACAATGAACAAGAAGGAGGTGGCAGGAAGAAAAGGAACAAGTGAGAAACAAAGAGATGGATAGAAAAGAGGGAATTCCTAGCACAGAATTTCCAGAAGGTGGGAATGCTGACGGGCCCCGACATTCCCACGGAGGAGGGATTCGCTGCTACAGAAAATCGTGCCGGTCACAAGGACCAAGGCGGTGCTGTGTGTCATTCCACGCCGACACACACTGCCAATGTCTTTCCCGCAGTAAGGCCAGCTGCGTTAAGAGTACTGCAGCTGTTTCTGCTGTTGTCGTCTGTGTGTCTCTCCCTGCTGGAAACCTTGCTGGGTTTGCTGCACTGCCCCTCAGTCAGGGACAGTGGGGTCAGTGGCGGTGGTGTGATGCTGGCTGTAACGTGTATCACAATGCATCCCTGCAGCTCTCACTTTTGGGGGGACAAAATATAGACACCCCCTCCCTTACCCTTATTTCTATGTAGGGATTCAACAGGGTTTGTGTGCTTTTTGTTTTTCTTTTATTAACAATTGAGGTGGCAGGCAGGTAGAGCAGAGCTTTGGTGGTGGACACTACATCGTTCCACTGCCTTCAGCTCCTCAGCCCACTGTCAGCACATGGGCAACACGAGGCTGCAGGTCCTTCCTCCGTGCAGAGAGCCTGAGAGAAGAGAGCAGACAGACAGCACGGCCAGCACACGGTATGCAGTCTGCGGTGTCAGGGGACTGTAACAATCAGTATGCCGCAGTCTTCAGCCCCCCCCCCCCCCTTCCCCTCCATCATGCCCTGCCCCCTGTCATTCCAGAGAGGATGGAGTTTGCTGTTAACTGTGTGCATGGCTGGTCAAAACAAACGACTCTTCAGAAAGAACTGTTTTTTCCCTTCTGTAGCAATGTGTGATTCTGGCGCTTTCTGGCTAAAGGCTGCTTTGGGAAAAGGGTAAAAAGTGTAATGCTAAACATTATGAAAGAAGCGTTTATTTGATATAGCTTTTCTCTCCTTCCTTTCTAACCAATATGTATTAACTGATGTGTAATCCATTTCACCCAATGACATTTTTGTTCCTTTAAAAACGGGCATTGTGTTTATCATGTCTTAATTCTAATTCCATCAGTTTGGATCATCTGTAAAATCGCAAACAAAAGACTTCCAAAATTGTAAAGCGAAAGAAAAGATGAAACATAACACAAGAAACCAGAAAAACACAAAATCATCATCTCTATCATTTAGGAAGATGGGAACAGACATGGTGTGTGACATGATGCTGTGATGCTGCTGAAGCTCTTAATGACAATGAACCAGACGCCTTAGTTAGATTTCCTCGAGGAGCAGCCGACAGAAATGCAGAACGTGGTTCTTAGTCATTCAGGAGCAGCTTAACCAGCTGTTTGCCAAATGCAGGTGCTTCTTTGTCTACCGGTAGTATTTTGGGTTATACTGTACTTTTGCTACGTTGATATAGATGTGACTCAGATTGCATCTTCCTAACATTAAGACAAAAGAGTGGTTATGTAATTGTATAGTATGGGCGGCTACTAGATGCACACTGTTGTGTGTTGTATGTTTCAGCTGCTTTTTTAAAATAAACTTTGACTCGTAAAGAGGTAACGTGTAAAGTAAAGTGTGTTCGTTTGCCCTTAATCATGAAAGCGGCAACAGGTATAGAACAAGAGATTAAACAAATCAATGGAGATGAAAATAAACAACAACCACATTGTGCATAAACTGCCCTGTACCTAATGACTGTCAGCTACTGGTATCAGCAATAACTCCATGTCTATATCACATTGTTCTTACACCTTGAAATGCTGTGTTTCTAGTGTCTTCTAGTATGGCAGTGCTGTAGTATAGCAAAGTGTGTTAGCCATGTACTGAAAACCAACGTCCTCCTAAGCTGACAAATAACTGCCTGTACGCGAGGTACATGGACCCAGCCAGGCACGCCAACTCCCCATCACCAGTCAGCGCTAACCGTCTGACAGTCACTCCCTGCTGTCAGGGCTAAGACCGAGCGTCTGTACTGAATGACGTCACCAATATCAAGCTGGGTATTACAAAATAATGATAACAAGACTCTTGGAAATCACCTAAACAGCATTGTTGTTTTGTTGTGCTGTGTTTTGATGAATAATATGCCACTGGTGCCACATAGAGCTTTCCAACCCGTTGTTGGCGTAATGGATAGAACCTTTGATACTGAAGTGTAGGACTGTGACCCAGCACTGGTTTGGTAACTCCAGAGTGAAAACGAGGATAATGTTTCCTATCAGCCATCCAACGCCATGCAGGACTAGTCAACAACAATGGCCCAGCAATGTTACGAGGTTATCACCATGTACACTGCCGCAATGGAAGTAGACAGATCAGTGACCGTCAGCGAAAATATTTGCTAAAGGAAGCTGGAAACTGTGGAGGAAGCTGGTTGCAAAATCTTCAGTGGTGCCCCAACAGTCTACAAAACTGCGGGATAGGTGAAGGTGAAGATCAGTGTGCTTCCTCTCTGCTCTCCACCACAGCCACGCCCACTTATCCCATTAGAGCTGTGGTGTGGTTTCAGATGCTGAATCCCTGATAAACATGATAGCTTTATGCCATCTGTTAAACCATACTAGGCTGACACTGTAGCCAATGGACTCTGAAAGCAGGTAATGGTTGTCGATGGTGGATGGGTGGCCAGATTGCTGTGTAATGGTCAAGCTGCTGCTGGTGAACCAGGTCACAATGCTGTGTTTTCCATCATCACAATCGTGACATTGTTTCCCTGTCCTTTAATGTCCATGGAAGCTGGTCTTTTTCGTATGTAGGCTGTATTTCAACTTATAGTTTCCGTCACCTCTCCAGTGGTTATTCAGTGGATGATTGTCTTTGAAATCTGGATGAATGTGATTTATCTCTGTCATGCCTTCACTCTGTGTGAAGACATTAACTGACTGGCCACTGCTAAGTGTAAAATTGTTAAAATAAATTATCTACAACAAAAGCGAGCGTCATCATTAATTGTGTACACTTCTGCAGACCAACAGCTGCAGTGCAGTGAGTGGACGTGTATGTTGTGGCATCTGACAGGAATAGCATGGACAGCTACCTCAGACAGCAGTGGTGTGGTATCTGACAGCAATAGCATGGACAGCTATCTCAGACAGCAGTGGTGTGGTATCAGCACATGACTTGTATTCGGTTCTTTGTGCTTTGGACACAAACCGAGTGTCACTTCTATTCTGCCAGAATAAGTCAGAGAGAGAAGTCTTCGTGACAACGACACCAGGCTATCACACTATCGTGTTTCTTCACGAGTCACATGTTGATATTCTTTAATTGAAAAAAAATAAAGCTAGTTATTTATAAAGCTTTTGTAAACAGTGTCGTCCATACTGAAATAGAAGCCATTCAAACATAGCACAGCAGATCAAACACGACACAACACAACGCACTAAAACACAGTACAAATGAATATAGCACATCTCAGTGCGGCACATCATAGCACATACAAACAATAGTCACAACATTTACCAAGGATTACATCCAACAGAAATGTTCAAACAGCTGGGTAACTCAGCTCTGAATGTGACAGCCTCATGACGGTTACCTTACAACAACACGTCGACATTTCTGACCCCAATATAACTGACTTGCTTCAGCCACAGGTCTGATAGCCTACCGCATGACAAACACAACTGTAAGGGTACTGCAGACCTGACTTGGAGTAAGACTAACAGCAGCCAGGCGTCTTTTGAACATCAATGTGACTGTCAGTCTGCTTCCCCCGTAGCGATGCCGAGGGCCTTCCAGTATAAATAGCACTCTCACCTTCTGGAAATCATCTGCTAGGAATTCCCTCTGTTCTATCCTCCTCTTTGTTTCTTCCTTGTTCCTGTTCTTCCTGTCACCTCCTGCTTGTCTATTTTCTTCCTTCTTGGTCCATTCTCCTGCCTTTTTTTCAGGATTAAAAAAAATAACAGATCTCTCCATCACTGATGTTAGATGCGCTGGGCCTGACTTGTCAGGCGCTTAACGGAAAGAACGCATTTTTGCTCATATGACAGAAAATGGCAGGTGCTGTATAAGCTTTCGGAGGAGACATGTCCTTCAGTGGGCGGGTGGTCCTTTCTGCTGTAAACGGGAGGTCGTGGAGAGGTCACCCTCACTGAGGGCAGGGGTGGGCAGCCATCAGTGCCGCTTGGCTGTGCGGTGACCGTGGTTGAAACTTGGGGCAGGAGACAAGGTGTTGCTGGCCACAGCTGCGGTCAGTTACCTCAACTGAGTAGTATAACCATTGGCATTTTAGTCTGCCTGTCTTTGTCTCAGTCTGTCAGCCTCATGCTTTGCTTGTGTCTGTCTCTGTTCAATGGACACTCTCTC
>CM054135.1:15542161-15547161 GCA_028751875.1 Rapana venosa
GTATACACAGAGAAAAGCACAAGGAAAACAACAACAAAACTAGCAACAAAAGCACATAAAACAAGCATGTCTCTGAACTAAGCAATAGCTGACAGGATAAAGTGTATTGAATTTCTGGAAGGCCATCTGTGAAAAAAGGCTTCTGTACACAAAGTACACACTTTACAACCCTGGTCTTGTCAGTGTTGCTGTTGTTTGCTTGGCTGGTGTTCAGTAGCGGCGTTTTCCTTTTTCGTTTCTTTGCCTGCTACTTTGTCTTACAACTTTGTTTTGGTTAGGTTGTTTTTTAAAATGCATAACATGCATTATTAAAAAAAGCAACATAAAAGCAATGTCGGTCTTTCTTACTTATCTAGCCATACAGACAGAAGCAATTCGTCAGATGTAAAAAGCATGCAGCAGATTCCCAATGCTTTTACAGACTCCCAGACCACGACTTTCAAGGCAGGCCCGGACACTACCAGCATCCTTTACAACAGCAGTTTGAGAGACGTGAGATCTGTGTCGATCCCCCAGCTCTGTTAACCAGCTCTAGTTGACTACTTAAAACACCACGGCAGCGCTAGAAAGCTGAACTACTTGTGGATTCCAGTGTACCACCGGCCCGAAGCTTTCAGGTGGTCTAACATGCAGTCTGCTTTAAAAGCGCTCGGCGACCTATTGTCTTGAAACCAAATACCACGGCGGGAGAAATGGACTGAAAGCCAGGGCTAACACACACAGAGAAGTCTCTGGGGCCAGAAGACTGTCTCACCATTATGCATCACTGCCCCCTCTTGCTCCAAGCCAACAGCTTTGTCGACCGCCGTGGTCAGCTAAGCACCAAGGCCTACACTGAACAGTTGTTATGCTTTACCATGTTGTGTTGAGGATGGCTTCTGCCAGGACAAGCTCCTAGCAGAATAGCCCACACTTTCCTTTACAGGAGAAACATCACTGATGTTGGAGCAAGGCTGCTCACGTATCAGGAACTTGGAAACAGTGACTGGCATAAATGTATCAGTCTGTGAGTACTGAAAATGTCACAGGGATTTCCAGGTTGGATGAGTGAGTCAAAGGGCGTACATTACTCTGGGGGATCACAGGGGTGTTATGTATGGTAGGGAGCACAAACAACAATACTAACTCTTTTTCCCATTTCACAGACTCCATTGCTGACCTTTTTCCATTTCCTACCCTGGGATCATGTCCCCGACTTTAAGTTCTCCATAACAAAAAGGGTGAGAACATCTAAATACGCATCTATTCCCATAGTCCTGCATGCGTTTGTAGAAGAACATATCTTAATATGTGCACAGATGCACGCACGCACCTCTGCCCCCCCCCCCCCCCCCCCCACACACACACACACACACATACACACACAGTCGTACACACGCACGCACACACAACATACATGTGCATGTGCGCGCGAGTGAGCACACGCACAAAGTCACAAGGACGCGCGCACCCACACACGCACGTACCCGCTTGTGTAAAAACATGGTCATCCCTTCAAGCCTACATCTTGTGAATGGAGTTACCAGTAACTGTTGAACAGCTATGTCGAGCTTCTTTCTAGCCGTCCTTTTGGAAACATGGACTTTTTCTTTTCTTTGATTCTCCGCTCTTTCATTTGACGTGTTCAACTTCTATGTCTGTGCAAGCAGCTTTTAATCCCGTCTTTTTGTAAAGAAAGGAAAGTGATATTGTTACTGACAAACCATCGTATTGTTGCTGTGCTTTGAAAACAAAACGGTATGTCAAGGGAACAACCCCCACCCCACCCTCCCCCTACTCTGCAAGAAAATGGGAAACAGACCCCAAAGCAGCATCAGCTTTTTGTAGATGCATGTTCGGATGTGTAAAATTTTTTCAAGCATTTCCTCAGAGGTGAAATTTCAAGGGAATTAATCCCAAAATTGCACAAAAAAATTAACGAATATCAGATAATAGAAAATCAAGGTAGAAATCTGACGTAAACAACACTGGCTAATGCTTTTTGTGAAACACTGGAGGATAAATGAAGAGATAATGTCTGCAGAAAACCCTGATGGCTCTCTCCATTTTTTGTTCATGCTAATGTTTTGATTGCTGTAGCGAAACAACATGGTTCGGAAAACGAGATATAAGATCAGCACACACATAATTAACTGTAATGCAACTTTGAAACAATGCATGTCCATGGAGGGCAAATGTTTATGCGGTCTTAATAAACCGTTCGTTATGATTGATGAGATGCCGCTAATGGAGCGTAAAGATAAGAACTATATTGTTGTGGGCCAGCATTATGTGTGAAGTGTGTGCACGTAGCATGCAAGATGCATCAGAGGGTGTTCTATGGAATTCTTGCGTTAGATGTGAATGGAATGTTTATGATGATTGTATGCAACGTTAGGTGGTTGGTGAAATATTGCCAAAACAATGAACACAACACTTTATGGGAGTAGACATTTACAAAGGTAAAGGAGTCCCATAGCCTAAAAAGTCGTAGGGGGGCGAGATTTTAAGGGACCTCACTTCTCAAGTGGCCAGCATATTGAGGGCGGCGCCCATCTCCTCTTCCTCGCTGCTTTACCTTCCCTGACCTTAAAGAGGGCAGGTACCCATTTACAGCTGGATGAACTGGGGGACTGTACTGAAGCCAAGGCGCACAAACGGTCACCCATCCAATGGTAACCACGCTCGAAGCTGCTTCACCTTAGCTGGGGGAAAGCGAGTGCTCTGACCACTGAGCTATGCCGTCCCCAATAGACATTTACAAGTTGCAGTAAATTATCAGAACATTTATTTTACTGAATGCTCAAGTAAGGCGAAGGTTGTTATTTCAGGGAGCCTGTTTCTGAAAACTATTTGTGGTGCATGTGGATTATTGGATGAGCTAGCTGGGGAGTGTTTTGACAGCTTCCGCCATGTGTTGGGGGGGGGGGGGGGGGGGGGGGGGCGCATGTCTGGCATTGCGTGCAGCTAACACAGTTAGGGCAGGAGTGTAGAAACTTCCACAAGTCATGCCGTCTGGATAGAGATCTGAGTTTATACTTTGAAAATAAAACCCAGAGGGGTTGGTTTTTATACAACAGAAAGTAGGGGACACAGCACATAGCATTTATTTCATTCTTACGGTTTTTGGTTGTATTGTTTTTGGTATAACGCTAATGAAGCCATGTTCTAATGAACACGATGGAAGGGAGGTTGGCTACTTCTAAACGTCAGTCTATGGTAATGTTATATCCCAAGTACGTCATTTCATCAGAAAAAAATAATGCTGTTTACGGTTTAGTTCCTTATTCTAAGCTTTTAGAAATATGAAATACTATCAACTAAAATGGTGTCCATGCTTTCTGTTGGGTCGCTCATTGTCGACTGCTTTGTCCTGTGGTACAAGCAAAACAATCAAACACACGTCAATCAGACAGACTGCAAAAGAAAACTGTTTCTTGTTAAAGATACATCAAACAAAAGACAGCGTCTTCCATACTACGAAGACATCTACAGTATGTCATTGTGTTGAATGTTATCCTGTAGTTTTCTGATCTGATCTGCCGGTAAAGGCACAGTGTGGTTTACATGTATATACAGTTATGATTTGTATATACCAAGTTGCTTATGTTATGACCATTTGACTTCAGTATACATTTTCCTGATGGATATGTCCTCATGTTTGAGAGTAGCAATGAAACCAGGTGCAGATCTGCTATGTACCCACATCGGTGGCCTCCTGTGTAACTGCATTCAAAATGAAGGCAAGACAGCAGGAAAGACGGACAGAAAGAGACAGTAATTCAGATTGAAGATTAGTAAAGGATGGAGCAGAGCAAGGAAGTCCATGACTTTCTGTGGAAGAGAAGAACATGATCACCTTAAATTTAAATTAGAAAGGAAGAGCAGAAATACTCATGGACAACATGTTCAGTTTACTCACACGTCTGTTTCATTGCCTGAGCACAGTCTAGCCCCCTCCTCCATGTCGACTTGGGAAAACGAATGACAACAGTATGGACGGTAAAAGCCAATGTAACCCAGGAATTTGGGAGTACGGAGCAAATTACAATTGCCCCCCTTCTATTCTCTTGTTGCAGTCTAAGATAGCGCTGGCCTTCAAGTTATCTATTGAAAAATGATATCAAGTATGTATAGCCTGGAAGTATCATTGTTCATAGCTGAGGCAAATAGCTATTTCATGAAAACAAAGTGTATAGTTGGCAGTATTTTTCATGGTGGTCGGGAATCGTTATCGATAAAAAAAAAACACAACAAAGTGTATGTATAGTTGGCAGTATTGTTCGTAGTGGTGGAAATTGCCATTTGTTAATTAAAAGGCAAAGTGTGTGTATAGTTGGCATCAGTGTCCATAATGGCGGCAAATCGTAATTTGTTAAAAACGGGGTATATGAATAGATTGGCACTATTGTTCAAAGTCAGACTAGAGGCAAATTGTTATTTATTTTAAAATACAGTATGAATGTATATACAGTTGGTACTATTGTCCATTCTGGAGGCAAATTATTTGTTGAAAACAAAGTATATACAGATTGGCAGTATAGTTTTCAAATCACAATCCATTAACTGACAAAGATGAGGCACACACACACACACACACACACACACACACCACACACACAACACACACACACACAGCCTTGTCGAGTCGCTAGACACACAGTCATTAACGCAGTCTCAGTACTACCACCACATCTATCCTCTGCCAACAAGTGTTGAAGTCTACACAGTCTGTTGCCCCAGAAACCAGATTCTGGAACAGGAGGAAACCAGGCCAGCACACCCAGTCCTGCCCTCCCTTCCCTTCCTCCTTCCTTCCCTCGATCTTTATTGCAGCGCTAATTGTGTAGATAGGCCACAAAAGCAAAGACCTTCACAAAAACCGTCATTTTCTTTTACAGCGTTTTTCTAAAGCAGTTAGAAGCTGTTCTGTTTTTTTCGGCAAAAATCAGGGAAACAACTACATGAATATGTAAGGACTTACATTATTCTGTTAATTATGCAACTGGCGTATTTCTTTT
>CM054135.1:15549661-15552161 GCA_028751875.1 Rapana venosa
TGCTTTTTTAAAATCCATTTACCGTGTGTATGCAGTTTTGTACATTTTGTCATCCGTTCCCACCGGCACAAATGGCCTACTCTTCCAAAAAACTGAACGGGTTTTAACGTGAGCGCAAGGTGTTCTGCATGCGTTCGCACACGGGGCCTCGGTTTATAGTCTCATCCGAAGGACTTTTGGGGAGAGTGGAGTCTGCACTGATGTTAACTCCAGGGGAAACATCCTCTTCTGTTCACTGTGTCAGCGGCTAACGCGGGACACTGGTATGTGTAGAAACTCAACAGCTCTGAAATCCATCTTCAGGTTTTTTAATATATTTTGATATTTTGTTAAATGTTTACATTCGTTTGTAGCAAAATGCATGTTTTGTGATAAAACTTAATTAATTATTAAAAAAATGAAATATGTGCCCACCATGGTAATAATTTGCTTAAGGCGAAAATGGACTGCCATTCTCCACAAATATTTGACTTTCCTATTCTCCAAAGAACCTCGTGACAAAGATAAATGAATGTGTGTAATGCAAGAAAGGTCATGTGCAAGGTAGGATATTGCACCTTATTTACTGGCAGTTGACAGGGAGATCATTGTGAGTGATGTGAACACGATCATGCCTCAGGCCAGGGCACAGGGCTGTCAGCTGCTGGTGCAAAGGGTGTCCTGACAGTGTGCCGTGAGAAGACTGGAATCACAGACAGTCATCAGGGTGAAAGCTGTGCCGCTTGAGGTCATACAGAGTGGGGCTGATTTCTTTCCCTCAAAACACAGGAAGATCACTAAGAGACACAGAATGCCAAAGCCTGGACACCTGATGCGCGGAAATAGCAAGTCTTTGATTTCTGTTTGTCCAGATTATTTTGGTTATGGGATCTGTAAGTAAATGACAGCAATCACAAGGACGGATGAGTTCAGATGCTGTCTTTTTATGAGGATCGGTGGTCTAGAGGTAACGCGCCTGTCTAGAAAGCGAAAAGTCCGGGTCTGAAGTGTGCGGCGGTTCGTACCCCGTTTGGACCGGAAACTTTTCCCCCATCCATTAGACCATGAGTGGTGGTCTGGGCGCTAGTCTTTCGGATGAGACGATAAACCGAGGTCCCGTGTGTTACACGTAATTATTTAGCGCACGTAAAAGAACCCACGGCAACAAGAGTTGTCCCTGGCAAAATTCTTAGAAAAAAGCCACTCTGATAGGGAAACATATACAGTTGCAGACATAAAAAAAGGGTGGCGCAGCGCTTGTGGCGACGCGCTCTCCCGCTCTCCCCGGGGAGAGCAGCCCGAATTTCACGGAGAAATCTGCCGTGACTTAAAGTGGTATGAAATGAAATCTGAGCGCTTTGATTTGTTGCTTTACAAGATTCAGCGCTATATAAATTCCATACATTATTATTATTATTATTATTTAAGAATCCTGCAGTGTTGAATTATGCTTTTTAAAAAATCTGTCACAATTTAAGTTATGCATAACAACACGAGTGCATCACGTCAAACACAAACAGTACAACCCTGACAAACAAAAGCTATTGTTCACAATAGCAGTAATTCTGTGAACATCTAACTGCACCCACACAGAAAGGTCTTCACAGTACAGAGTGGTGGTAGTCTGTGCTAGTGTGGGATGCTAATCCTGCATGGGAGAGAAGACTTGCACTAAAGGTGTGGTGATGGAGACAGCAGAGAAGACCAGACCAGTGCAGCACAGGACAGGGCAGACTGAGCAGCGCGCCAACAGGGATGCCTGTCACCTCTGGCCCTCATAGGCTGCGGTCACTGGTCTGCCCTGAAAGGAAGACAGGGCTGGTTCCACACTGGTCAGTGGTGGCCAGTTTTAAAGGTCACGGTCCATTCCTCCATCGCATTAGTTATCAGTTGGTGCCTTATCGGTAGGGCAAGTGAGGTCACTGGATGCATGTCCAGCACGTTTTGCCCAAAATGTTGGCGCTGTCGCTCTTTGTTTCTGTTGTTGTGGTTGTTGTTGTTGTTGTTGTTGTTGTTGTTTGTTTGTTTCTGGGATGTTGTTTTTGTTGGTGTGTGTGTGTGTGTGTGTGTGTGTGTGTGTGTGTGTGTGTGTGTGTGTGTGTGTGTGTGTGTGTGTGTGTGGTGTGTGTGTGTGTGTGTGTGTGTGTGTGTGCTATGTCTGTGTCTCTGCTCGTCTGTCTCCTTTCTGTTTGTCGTTGTCTGTATTTGTCAAGATATCTATCTCTACCTGTCTGTCTTTCTGACTATGTCTGTGACTCTGTATCTGTCTCTGTTTCTGTCTCTGTCTCAGTCTTTCTTATTCTCTGTCTCTGTCTCTGACTCTCTCTCTCTCTCTCTCTCTCTCTCCACACACACACACACACACACACACACACACACACACAAATAATGCAAACGACAGTTTTAAGCCATCGCATGTCAGTAGGAACGGATCACAACATTTACAAAACCGCATCCACACGGGGACTTCATGTAAAAAAAAAAAAGCAACACATGTGCGTATTCCATCATCCTTGAAATG
>CM054135.1:15557161-15559661 GCA_028751875.1 Rapana venosa
TGTTTGGAATTAAATGATTAATTGGCTTACTGGAGGGTTGACTGGTTGGTTGGTAAGTTGGCTGGATTTCTGGCTGGGTTTTGAGAGATGGTTTTTGTCTTAAGCTCAAAGAAACTGCTTGATGTGTTTTTAATGGTGGCATCTATCATGCCTCAGATTGATGACAGCGAGATGGAGACATACAGCGCGCCGCGAATTTCCAACACAACAGGGTAATACATCAACAACTAACGACTGTCGGTCTGTCTGTCTCTACCCCTGACACACAGTTTGACTAGGTAGCTACATCGTAATGATTATTACCACCACTAATACGAGACGGTCTCTATTGCAACAGCAACAGTCTTCATATCTTGACAAATATACAAGTATGTGCGTGCCGCGCACACACACACGCGCGCGCGTGCGCACGCTCGCTCGCACGCACAAACGCATGCACACACATACACGCACATTATTCTTTTATCTGTCTGTCTCTGTCTCTGTCTCTTTCTGTCTCTATCAATCTGTCTGTCTATCTGTCTCTCTCAGTCTGTCTATCTGCCTCCCCCCCCCCCTCTCTCTCTCTCTTTCTCTCTCTGGGGATGGGTGATAATTATTAATGGGAATGGTTATTTTGGGTTTTAGCGTGTTTTCCCCGGTGCTATGCAGTGTCTCCAACACAGGAGTTTGTGCTGGGCTCCTTGCCAATAGCACTGTGATGCCAATGACAACAGAGCACTTCTAGTGTCAGTGTCAGTATTAGTGTCAGTGTTAATGTCCCTGATAGTGGAGAAACAAAGATAAAGAGAACTGACAGGAGAAGGAAGATGGGAGAGAGAGACACACACACACAGACACGAGAGAAAATACTTTACCTTTTGATACGGTATGATAGCCATAGGCAAGTGCAGGGCCCTGTTTGGATAGGGGAGTGAAGGCTTGTGGCTATTAGCATGTCATGAGCAGCCTGCCATTCTCTCAGGCTGGCACCAGGACATGCCTGCAGACAGGCTTTGGCTTTTTTCCCCCAACTAAGATGGATGCTTCCCTGTTGGTCCCTCCTGGAATGGCTTTGTGAAGGGGTGCGGTAGGGGATACGACACACAGAGCTTGGCAATGATGGTTTTCCCTGCGTGTTGTTTGTTCGCCTTTAAAATATCTCCTTATCTTTTTGGGAGTGTGCTTGTCTGTTTGCGTGTCTGTGTTGCTCTGTCTATACTTGTGCACTTGTCTCTCATATGCATTTTCTTACATGTTGTTTAATGTGTGCCTCTGTTTGTGCCTTGTTGTCACTCTATGTATCTCCGTCTATGCTTTTTGTCGGTGTTTCTATGCCTTCCACCTTCTCTCTCTCTGTCTCTCTCTGTCTCTCTCTCTCTGTCTCTCTCTGTCTCTCTCTCTCTCGCTCTCTCTCTCTGTCTCTCTGTATGTGTGTGTGTGTGTGAAGGGGGGAACGGTGCTTTTTTTTTTTTTTTTTAATTGTTTTTGTTTGATTGTTTGTTTTTTTTGGTTTTTTTATGCGTTTTTTTCCATTTGTTTGTTTGTTGTTGTTTTTTCTTGTTTTTTGTTTGTTTATTTGGAAGGGTGTTTTTGTCTGCTTTTTTGTTGTTGTTGTTGTCTTTTTTTCTTTTCTTTTTTTCTTTTTTCTCTTTTTGTTTGTTTGCTTTTTTTTTTGCTTTTTTTTTTTTTGGGGGGGGGGGGGGGGGTGTTCTGGGGTATGTTTTGTCTTTTGCTCGTCTGGGGTTGTTTGTTTGTTTGTTTGTATGTTTGTTTGTTTTTTCTTCTTCTCTCTTTTTCTTTAAAAAAATAAGGTTTTTTTTCCTTTGCCTCTTCTGCTTGAAAGTATGAGTACTGAGTGCATTTTTAAATGTGACCCCATGGGCGGGGACTGGATGTAAAAAAGCACATGAATACTTATTCATTATCCTGGAAAAAAAGATTTTGTTTCTATTACTTACAATGTGTAGATGTTCTTTTTATGACTTTATTGGCTTTCCCCCCCTCTTTATTATGTGAGTGTATGGGTATTGCACTTATTTTATTACCATGACATTCAATCTGCATGAGCATAATTAAAAAGTGTTTGTGTTGATCGTGTGCTATGTGAGTATTACATATTTAGTATTATCCCTGAAACCCCCCCCCCCCCCCCCACACACACACACACGCTCAAAAACAAAACACATACACACAACACACACACACACACACACAACACTCACTCACTCACTCACTCACCCACTCACATTCTCTCCCTCAACGACTGTATAGTTTTAAATTTCTTCTGGGTTTTTTTCTTGTTTTTATTGTGTGGATGTATGGGTATTAAATTTATTTCATTATCATGACATATAATTTGAAACGAGTATAATCTAAAATGAGTGTTGATGGGATCGCATACTGTTTTGGGAATTATATATTGGATATTATCTCTGAAATACACACACACACACACTCTCTGTCTCTCTGTCTCTGTCTCTCTCTTTCTCACCTTTTATTGTCCTGCTTATAGTCATAG
>CM054135.1:15569661-15579661 GCA_028751875.1 Rapana venosa
ATAGAGAGAGAGACAAAGACAGACAGACAGACAGCTTTTAGAGAGACAGACAAACAGACACACATACATACATACATACACACACGCACAACACACACACACACACACACACACACACAAAACAATACTAATATTATAAACCAACGAAGAGGAAAGAGACCATTAGAAGATACCGGTATATACACATAGACAGAGATAAACAGACATACAGACCAACACACAGAAAGACAAACAGATAGACAGGCAGGCAGATACACAGACAGATACACAGACAGAGACACAGAACAAACACAACGCGCAGATTTCCTAAGGGTGAGGTTTCAGTGTCATATGTGATATTTCCCAGTGGAATAATTTGTGCCTGTTGTCAGTCATGCAACATTAAGCCATCATGCATCGGCCTGCCTCATTCCCCACCTCCCTCCTGCATGCTTTGCAACCGTCTTTGAGAACAACAGTAGCAACAACAGCAGAAACAGCAGCAGCAGCAGCAGGAGAAACAGCAGAAGCTGAAGCCACAGGAGCAGAAGCAGGAGTAGTAGTAGTAGTAGTAGTAGTAGTAGTAGTAGTAGTAGCAGTAGTAGTAGTAGTAGTAGTAGTAGTAGTAGTAGTAGTAGTAGTAGAAGTAGTAGTAGTAGTAGTAGTAGTAGTAGTAGTAGAAGTAGTAGTAGAAGTAGTAGTAGAAGTAGTAGTAGTAGAAGTAGTAGTAGCAGCAGCAGCAGCAGCAGCAGCAGAAGCAGTAGTAGCAGTAGCAGCAGCAGCAGCAGCAGAGAAGCAGTAGCAGAAGCAGTAGCAGCAGCAGCAGCAGAAGCAGTAGCAGAAGCAGTAGCAGCAGCAGTAGTAGTAGTAGGGGTGGTGGTGGTGGTGTAGGCTGGAACCCTTGCTTGTGCTCTTGTTCTACCAACACGTGAGTGCTGTAGTTCTCTTCTCACCGACTGTCCCCAAGACATCATTATTATCAGAACGGCAGACAGTTCAACATTCCGCCGCCAGCGTTGCTCTCTTAGCAAATAACCCACCCTGTTCAGCTACTCGTTAAAACACTCCACTGGTTCCCTGTACAATCACGTATTATGTACAAGGCTGCTGCACAATGGTTTAAAATGTTCACCGGTTTTTACCCTGGCTCTGTGGACAGACTTCTCAGTGTCGACAATCCATGGAGAACCCCCCGCCCTTCCTCTGACTCTCCTCCTAGTGTCACACCAACTGTTGGCGAAGGGCTTTCTCCACTAGAGCACCTCAGATACTGAACCCTCTCCCTTCTAAAATCCGCAATTTCAAATCTCTCCCCACCTCTTAAAAGGGTACGTAACACCTATCTTTTTCCTTCCAGCAGCCTAACTAATTAATCTCCTCAATCCACTTCCTGACCTTTCTGCTTGGCTTTCCTCTGTTGTCACTCTGTTACCGTTACTCTTTTTGCAGTCAGTCAGGAATTGATAACTTTCAATGTAATTGCTCTCTCGATTTTTTTGCGTGTGACTAAGATTGTGATTGCATTACGTTTTTCACTTCTAACAACGTCATTGTGTATTTCAGTCCTGACGCAAGGGGGAGGCTGTGAAGAGTGATGATGATGCCAGAGAACTAGTAAAAGAAACAAGACACAGAGGAGAGGGGAGTAAGGAAGGGACTATAATATACACACACGTGTAACAGAGTGGAGATATTTCATCTGTCACAACAGCACAGTGTGAATATGGCCGCTAGAAAAAAAGAGGCTGTATAAATATTACATTTTACCGATTTGGCGAAGTGTATGCAACAGGTAGTTTTCAACCACCACACGAATCAGAGTGCTGCACAGTTTGCAGGTGTGTCCCTAAATAGAAACGCGTCCCTCTGATGGCATGGGAAGTAATCAACTTACCACACCCACCCCGTTTAACTGTACAGCCTCTAGAGGTATAATCGTGAACCACTGACTAACCAACCCATTTGATGCTCCATCCAGTATGATCCATGTTCTTAAATTAACTGCTCGTAGCGCCAATGCGATGCAGGCACGGATTGAGGTAGAACACACAATTCTAAACAAATGCATTCATAGCTTCTAGAAAGCAAAAGACTGAGGATGGACAGCAGTTCGACGTTCGTCTTTTATTCCATCTTCAGCAGAACAGTCGCGGTACCAGGATCCCTCCAGCGTTCGGCGTTGTTAAAGGACTTTCGACCTTAGCTAACTATCACTACCTAAAAATACACATGTCTCACAATTCACAGGTGTGTCCAGATTTAGAAACATAACGCTATGATATAGCATTGGAGATCATATAATTACCTCCCTGTCACACTAGATCTAATATACAAACAATAATAAGGGAAATAATTCAAATCGTATCTCTCTTAAGCCAGTGCACATACAAAGTGCACCTGGCTACACATGCATACATAATACATACATACAAATAAACAAACAAACATACATACAAACAAACAAACACACATACATACATACATACAAAATTGTATGTTGCTGAGGTTATATATTCTTCCCCAGTAAGACCTCTACTGTAGATAGTTGTGAGAATATAAATACACATATAATTATGTAGAGAGAGAGAGATGAAGAGGAGAGAGAGAGAGAGAGAGAGAGAGAGAGAGAGAGAGAGAGATGTTGGTTTGAATGCGGCTGTGTCCTTATCACAAGTAGTGAATGGACATTAAACAAAAACAAAACAAAAAACAAAAATACATACAAAAAACATGCATGCATAAACATACATACATACATACAAACATACATACATACATACAAACAAACAAACAAACAAACATACATACATACATACATACATGCATACCTAGCAAGAGATAGAATGATAGCGAGTTGAAAGTGACACCGACAGAAAGTACCAAAGGGAGGTAAACCGCGAAGACGAAGAGTTTGGTAAATGCAATGTCTATCCTGATAAGAATGCATTGGTTTAATTTACGTAATTGGTTTTCGTGATTTGTCATTGTATGTCAGTACAAGAGTGGACTGGCGATGTGCGAGTGACAGCGACGTTAAACAGCGGCATAAGGTGTCTTTTTAACGAGCGGTTGGTGACAAAGTCCGAGTGTAGCTTTAATATTGTCTCTTCTGATTGTTATACGTGATTGTTGTGTAATGATAAGTGTATTGCGAGATAATGATTACAACATCGGTTCCTGATGTTGTAGTGACTTTTTGTTTATGGATCATACCCATTTGATGCGTTGTAGTCCTTATTGTTTTTCATGAAAAGCGCGAAACAAATAAATGGCCATCATTACTGTTATCACAATAAACAGTAAGATCAAACAGAAACACAAAACAGTTTGCGCACGCGTTAAAACCTGTTCTGCCTTCAAAAGAGTAGGCCACTGGGTTCTGGTGGAAACAGCTCACAGCTTTTATAGAAGTAGCTGCACACAGGGACTGGGTGTAAAAAAATATACATTAGTGCTTATTCAACATTCTCAAAATAGAATGTGGAAATAATTAATAACAAAACTACGGTTTCCCAATCATTAACGTTGGCCTGGAGAAACAGCCCATGTTTTGTCATCCAACAATGTGCAGTTATCACGTTCTGACCACAGGCTATGTCATCTTTGTATTCTCTCTCTCTCTCTCTCTCTCTCTCTCTCTCTCTCTCTCTCTCTCTCTCTCTCTCTCTCTCTCTCTCTCTCTCTCTCTCTCACACACACACACACACACACACACACTTACACACATACACACACAGACACACACACGCACGTGCGCGCGCGCGCGCACGCACACACACATGCTACCAGTCAGTATTTTTTCTAGCTAACGACAAGTTTATTTTGTGTTCATGTGCCAATCATCATATCACATCATGTCTGATAAGCTATCTTCAGCAGACAACTTGCGGCAATGTTAGTAGTTAATTGTGGTGGTGGTGGTGGTGGTGTGGTGGTGGTAGTGGTGGTGGTGGTTTTGGTGGTGGTTGTGGTTTTGTGTGTGTGTGCGTGGTGGTGGTGTGGTGGTGGTAGTGGTGTGGTGGTGGTGGTGGTTGTGGTTTTGTGTGTGTGTGCGTGTTTGTGTGGAGTGAGAGAGAGATCAAATCAAATCAAATCAATCGAGTTATAGTCTTTCAATTTAAGGACAATGAATAAGCACACTGTGCTTTGTGCACTTGTCTCCGCTCTTTACAGGGATACATACCTGATGAGAGAAAGATTAAGCCCCATACCTCCGCCCTCAGAGAGAGAGAGAGAGAGATGAGAGAGAGAGAGAGAGAGAGAGGAGAAGGAGAGAGACGAGAGAGAGAGAGAGATGAGAGCAAAGAGAGAGAGAGAGGAGGAGAGAGAGAGAGAGAGAGGAGAGAGAGAGAGAAAATATATTAGAAAAGATGCAAATGATAAATAATTATGCAAACAACGCAACCACCACCACCCTCCCCCCAAAGAAACAGACACCTTCCCCCAAACACTCTCACACACACAAAGCAGAGAGACAGACTGATAAAAAGTAAGATGGCAAGAAAATGTGATAAGAAGAAAGTGCACGCAAAGTAACTACGCGTGTTTATCTTGAAGTTGGTATGATATTATATTCCACAATATGTATTCTGGCACAAGCTTGATTTCAATTTTTCTTTGTCACAAAAAAAAAAAATCCCCGAAAACCAAACAAGAGACGCACCGAAGCGTAAAGACAAGACAAGACAAGACAAGACAACAAAACAAGACGCAAACAAAACCATTTTCTCTCTCTCTCTCTGGTTGTGCAATCAATCTTTATCTTTGGCCTGGAGAAACAGCGTATGTTTTGTCCTTCAGTAGTATGGAGTTATCACCTTCTAACCACAGACTAGGCTATACCTCCCCCCCCCCCCTCCACCCCTCCTCTTCTTCTTCGTCGTCTCACAACGTCCTTCTGCAGTGAGGAAGGATTTCTTTCCTGCCAGGAGTGAAAGGACTGGGTTTAGCTGCTGGGTCATTGACGGCGTCATAGCATGCCTGATCTGCTGTCGGCCTTCTTGGCACCAAGTGCTTGTCGTTGTCTTGGTGGTTGTAGAGTTTTTGGTTATCGTTAGTGTTGTTGTTGTTGTTGTTTTGATTATGCTGGGTTTTTGTTTGTTTGTTTCGTTTTGTTTGTTTTATGCTGCTGCTGTTGGTATTGCTTTTATTGTGAGTGTTTGGCGTAGTATTAGTCAGTTTTATTTGCTCTTTTATTACTTTCTCCTCTTCTTCGTCATCGTCACTACGCGACTATCAGTTTCATACACCATTTCCTCCTCTTCCTCCTCCTATTCTTCTTCCTCCTCCTCTTCCTTCTCCTCATCCTAACCTCCTCCTCATCATCATCTCTCACATCATCATCATCATCATCATCATCATCATGTTTTTATCAACATCATCATCATCACCATCATTACCACCACCATCATCACAATCATGGTGGTCATCATCCATCTATCATCATCATCATCATACCACACCATCAATCATCATATCCATCATCATCATCATCATCATCATCACCATCATCACTCACATCATACACCCATCATCTATCTATCATCATCATCATCTCCCATCACATCACCCCATCAGCTCGTGGCAGCTACAGTAGCAGCAGCCGCCAAAGCAGCAGCGTAGCACCTCCCACATGACCACCACCACCACCACCACCACCACCACCACCACCACCACCCCCACCAAACAATCAAACCTACTACTTCCACCCCTCAGCAAATTGTTCCTGGTCTCACACACCCATTCCAGACACTTTCATCAGAGGTCTGTGGGGAGGAAGGGGGTGGCAGGGGAGGGGAGGGGAGGGGGTGGCGATGTCATCTTGTGGAAGCAGAATTCCCGACACGTGAGCAGACTCCATCCCCCCCCCACCCCCTCCATTCCCCCCCCCCCCCCCCCCCTCCTGCCCAGGGGAAAGCTCCTCGGGGGAGGTGCATTTGGCACCAGGGCTGATGGGGACTTTTAATGAAACCATGCGCATGCGTCCTTGTCCACACATACGGTCTGAACTGAGTGTGAAAGTGCGTGTGAGTGAGTTAGTGTGAAGTGTGGAGTGGAGTGTTGTGTAGTGGAGTGGGTGGTGTGTTGTGAGTGGAGTGGAGTGGAGTGGGTGAGTGGAGTGGAGTGTTGTGTAGTGGAGTGGAGTGGAGTGGAGTGAGTGGTGGAGTGGAGTGGGTGGGTGAGTGGTAGTGTGGTGGAGTGGAGTGGTGTGTGGTGTGTGAGTGGGTGGTGGGTGGTAGTGGTGGTGTGGTGTGGTGTGTGGTGATTGTAGTGTGTGTGGTGTGGTGTGGTGTGGTGTGGTGTGGTGTAGTGTAGTGTGGTGTGGTGTGGGTGTGTGTGTGTAGTGTAGTGTAGTGTGTGTAGTATGTGTGTGGTGTAGTGTATGTGTGTGTAGTGTAGTGTAGTGTAGTGTAGTGTAGTGTAGTGTAGTGTAGTGTAGTGTAGTGTAGTGTAGTGTAGTGTAGTGTAGTGTAGTGTAGTGAGTGTAGTGTAGTGTAGTGTGTGTAGTGTAGTGTAGTGTGTGTTAGTGTAGTGTAGTGTAGTGTGTAGTGTAGTGTAGTGTGTGTAGTGCAGTGTAGTGTAGTGTAGTGTAGTGTGTGAGTGTAGTGTAGTGTAGTGTAGTAGGTAGTGTAGTTAGTGCAGTGTAGTAGTAGTGTAGTGTAGTGTAGTGTAGTGTAGTGTAGTTATAGGTGTAGTGTAGTGTAGTGTAGTGTGTGTAGTGTAGTGTAGTGCAGTGTAGTGCAGTGTAGTGTAGTGTAGTGTAGTGTAGTGCAGTATAGTGTAGTGTAGTGTAGTGCAGTGCAGTGTAGTGCAGTGTAGTGTAGTGTAGTGTAGTGTAGTGCAGTATAGTGTAGTGTAGTGTAGTGTCGGCGCGGGTTGCTTGAGGTAAATGTTTCAGCCGTGAAAGTTGGAAGTGAGTGAGGAGTACAGAAATAGCAGGGTGCTGTTCCTTGTGTGAACATGTTGGGGAGGATCGTTGGAAATTGACCTTACTGTCGTAGTCTTCGTCGCCATCATCGTTATTGCCATCATCATCATCATCATCATCATCATCATCATCATCATCATCATCATCATCATCATCATCACCACCACCACCATCATCATCATCATCATCATAATTACCATCATTGTCATCGTCATCATCATCGTCATCCTTGTCCTCGTCATCATCACCACCACCACCATCATCATCATCATCATCGTCGTCGTCGTCGTCATCTTACCACCGTTGCTGCCAACATTCACAAGCACGTTTGATATTTCTGTTGCCTTAAATAGTTGCACTTAAAGAGATGAAGACAGTATTATTTTCACAAAAGGAGTGAGAAAGAACGAGTGCGTCGCAAATACACGCGCATATACTGCAATTGTTTTGCCATTCTTCTAGTTCATGTAACTGTTCATTTTCCCCAAAAAGAACTGCTGAATGTATGATTAGTATGGCCTTTTGATAGAAGGTCTGGTAGGCCACACCAGCCTCATGAATTGTGTGTGAAAACAATTATGCGTCAGATTTTGAGGATAATGAACAAACCTGACCTCACCTTGATTTAAATGTAATGCTATGGCATAAAAAAAAAGGAATCTTATTTTCACGCAAATTCTGCAAACATCGCAAAACATATTAAGTAATGAAACTGTTGAACGTGATTATCATAATTGTTTTTCAACAAATGTCTGGATTTGATTTCTTTTATAAAAATAAACTGGGCGGTAAATTAAATGAGCGCGCGCGCGCACACACACACACACACACACACACACAGCCGTCCCCCCCCCCCCCCCCCCCCACACACACACGGATGAGTTTATAAACCGAGGACCCGTGTGCAAACGCACACAGAACATCTTGCGCACACGTTAAATCATGTTCCGCTTTTCGGAAGAGTAGGCCATTGTGTAGCCGGTGGGAACAGACGACAGAATTTACAAAACCGCAAACACACGGGGACAGGATGTAAAAAAAAAAGCACATGAGCGCTTATTCCATTATCCAGAATATAAAAGAATAAACTAAACTAAACTATAAAAGAAAACCTAAACACAATCGTCTAATATCACTTTGAGTGAACAGACGTAACATCAAAGCATCATCATCAACAACAACAACAACAACAACAACACACACGCAAACACAACGCAAAACATACACAATCCGCCAAAGGAAACTGTTCCAAGACAACTTGTTTCAGCAGCAGAAGCTAGCGGAGGAGCCAGGCAGAAGCGTAGGCGGCCATACTTGGAGGCTAGGCTCTCCCAGGAGAGCGCGGAATGGCAATCCTTCTGGCCTCCAATGACCAATGACGCTGTATGCAGGCGTTAAACAGAGGCCAGCTCCTCTGCCTGCGCTAAGTCATAGATTTTTCAATAGGGTACTTTACAGAATGGAGGACGTCTCTTTCCTTCTGTGCTCCTGTGCCTCTTTTCTTGCTGTCTGTCTGTTTGTGTGTTTGTCTGTCTGTCTGTTTGTTTTTTAAGTGTCTGTGTCAATGTAGGAAGCGTGTGTATGTCTGTTTGTCTGTCGCTTGTTGCGGTGATTTTTGGGCTGTTTCTTGTCTTCTTGTATCTCTCCGTCTGTGTTTCTGTCTGTCTGTCGTTCATTCCGTGTGTCTGTGTGTCTGTCTGTATGTCTGTCTCTGTGTGTCTGTCTGTGTGTCTGTCTTTGTGTCTGTCTCTTTGTCTCTGTCTGTCTGTCTGTCTGTCTGTCTGTCTGTCTGTCTGTCTCTCTCTCTCTCTCTCTCTCTCTCTCTCTCTCTCTCTCTCTCTCTCTTCTCTCTCTCTCTCTCTCTCTCTCCCTGAGCCAAAATTTGCAAGACTCCAATTCCAAGCACATAGCAACTCGATGTAAAAAAAAAAAGCGCATGAGTGTTTATTCCATTACCCTCAAAACAAAAAGAATAAGTCGATATATAAATGAAATAAATGAATGAATAAATCTATCCGTCTCTCTCAATGTTTCTTTGCTTTTTTCTCTCTGTCTATCTGTCTGTCTCTGTCTGTCTGTCTGTCTGTCTCTGTCTCTGTCTGTCTGTCTGTTTCTCTCTTCCCCCCTACTCCCCCCCCCTCTCTGTCTCTGTCTCTGTCTCTCTCTCTCTCTCTCTCTCTCTCTCTCTCTCTCTCTCTTTCTCCCATCCCCCATTTTGCCACCCACCTTGTCTATATATTAAATGCTATTTCTGGGTTAAATCTCTCTCCACCCCCATTTTCCTTTCACCACATACCTTTGTTCTACCCCCCCCCCCTCCCCGCCTCTTCTTAAAATCTTCCCCACATTTTCTGTCTCTATTGTCCACGTTAAGTTCTTGAAAACATTTTGTACACTCTTTCAGAGACCAGTCAGTGATGTGACGCTAAATGAGAGTTGGCTGTAACATGTGCTCGCGTTGTGTGTGTGTGTGTGTGTGTGTGTGTGTGTGTGTGTGTGTGTGTGTGTGTGTGTGTGTGTGTGTGTGTGTGTGTGTGTGGAGAGAGAGAGAGAGAGAGAGAGAGAGAGAGAGAGAGAGAGAGAGAGAGAGAGAGAGAGAGAGAGAGAGAGAGATATGAAACGGAAAACAAGGATAAAGGATGAAGCTCAGCGATGTTTACTCCATCCTGTTCTGTGAAACAGAACCAGAGTAAGCAGACAGACAGACAGACAGACAGACAGACAGACAGACAGACAAAAGACGGACAGACAGAGTGACTACTTGCTATTTCCAGTCTTCTACGAGAGAGAGAGAGAGAGAGAGAGAGAGAGAGAGAGAGAGAGAGAGAGGAGAGAGAGAGACAGAGACAGAGAGACAGACAGACACACACACACACACAGACACTCAGACACACACACACAGACACTCAGACAGACACACATACACAGAGAGTTAACATCAGTGCAGACTCCACTCTCCCCAAAAGTCCTTCGGATGAGACTATAAACCGAGGTCCCGTGTGCGAATGCACGCAAAATATCTTGCGCACACCTTAAATCCTGTTACGCTTTTCGTAAGAGTAGGCCATTGTGTGCCGAAGGAAACAGATGACA
>CM054135.1:15584661-15594661 GCA_028751875.1 Rapana venosa
GAGAGAGAGAGAGAGAGAGAGAAGAGCAGAGAGGCGAGAGGAGAAGACACAAAGACAGAGAGAGAGAGAGAGAGAAGAGAGAGAGAGAGAGAGAGAGAGAGAGAGAGGAGAGAAGAGAGAGAGAGAGAGAGAGGAGAGAGGGGAGGAGAGGAGGAGAGAGAGAGAGAAGAGAACAGAAATTATTTTAACGTTTCACTAATGCCCCTATAAAAAATATTTAATATTGAATTTGTTGTACAAGTGTGTGTGTGTGTGTGTGTGTGTGGTGTGTGTGTGTGGTGTGGTGTGGTGTGTGTGTTGTGTGTGTGTGTGGGTGGTTGTGTGTGTGTGTGTGTGTGTGGTGTGTGTGTGTGGTGTGTGTGTGTGTGTGTAAGAATGTGAGCGAGTGTTTTGACATTGTACTAGCAGTTGCAAGTAATCCTTAATGCCCCACGTTCTTTCTTCCCGTTATAACTGTGGCATTTCACATGCACAACGTCCATAAGTGTCTTAAGCTATATAACCTTTTTTTTTCTCCTTAGAATGTGTTTTCCTTTTGAACACAATAAGCTTTGAGACCTTTCAAGTAAACCAGCCAACAAGGAACACAAGCTAGGAGAAAAACCAAACAGCCTGGTGATTTCCTAAGGGTGTAGAGAAAAATGATGCAGATGTTATTTCTATCACTCTCACCCCCACGCTACCTCTTTCCTCTGCATCGTCTCCATTCCCAAACTCACAGAGAGACAGTTCTAAAGACATAAAGGGAAAAGACAGACAGGGAGAGAAAGAGAGAAAGGCAGACAGGGAGAGAAAGAGAGAAAGGCAGACAGAGAGACAGACAGAAATATCGGTGACAAAGATACCTCAGGAAAGTGAAACAGAAATACCCCTGACATTTTCTTATACCCTTGCAAGTAGCTTCCACATTTCATTTTGTGTGTGCGAGTGTGTTCGAGTGTGTGTGTGTGTGTGTGTGTGTGTGTGTGTGTGTGTGTGTGTGTGTGTGTGTGTGTGTGTGCTGTGTGTGCTGCGTGAGTAACTGACGTAATTGGTGTGTGTGCGTGAGTACGCACCGTGTGTGTGTGTGACAGTTCGTGCGAAGCGTGAGTAGCGCCCCGTTGTGTGTGTATGTGTGCGTGCAGTACGGACCCGTGTGTGTGTGTCGTGTGTGTGTGTGTGTGTGTGTGTGTGTGTGTGTGTGTTGTGTGTGTGTGGTTGTGTGTGCGAGTAATGAAAGATAAATGGGTGGTCTGGATGGAACACACCTGCCTGCCTGGAAAGTGACAGTTCCCGTGTCGAAGTGTGCAGTGGTTCCATTCCCGTTTGTGCCCGAAACTGTTCCCCCGGTCACGAGACCGTGAGTGGTGGTCTGGGTGCTAGTCTTTCGAATGTGACAGTCAACCGAGGTCCCATATGTAAGGTGCATCTAGGGCACGTATAGAACACACAGCAACAAGAGAGATGTCCCTGGCAAATTTATGTCCCAAAAAGCCACTCTGATAAGAAAGAAATCATTTATTATGCAAACAGAAAAAAAGAACAAAATAGGTGGCGCTGCTCGTGTGGCAACGGAAAGAAATCATTTATTATGCAAACAGAAAACAAGAACAAAATAGGTGGCGCTGCTCGTGTGGCAACGCGGTCTCCCTGGAGAGGATAGCCAGACTTTCACCCAGAGATATATGCCGTGACTTCAGAGTGACTTACAGATAGCGTGTGTTCCTGCGCCGTTTTGCTTTGATTTGTTTAATGTCTTTTCACTACATGGTGATTTAGACACACCCGCATTCATACCAAAGTACCTATTATTACATACTTACTCTCTCTCTCTCTCTCTCTCTCTCTCTCTCTCTCTCTCTCTCTCTCTCTCTCTCTCTCTCCTCTCTCTCTCTCTCTTCTCTCCCTTACACCCACACACCCACACACACACACACACACACACACCACGCAAAAATATATATAAACATTATATATATTATATAAATAAATAATATATATAATTATATATATATATATACATAACTTATTACAATAATGGTCTTACAGGTGAAGAATATATGACTTCAGCAACTAATATTATGAATTGCTGAGAGTCATATCAAACTTCCTGCGCCGTGTGTGTACACGTCTTTGTGTGCTTACTGTATCGTGGTGACAATGACGGTTGACAATAGTTCTAAATGCTCTATCTCCTGTGATCTTTTGCTCTGTTGTCGTGGTACCAAAGTCCCTCCTGACTCTACAGCCTTGTGACATGTTTACAGAACATGACAGAACACAGAGAACTGGTGCACTTCTTATTGTTTTCTCCTGCTCTTACCCCCGCTCTCTCTCCCCAGTCAATTGTTTCCCTGTTTTTTTCATACCCTAGTTACCACTAAAAGAGAGACAGAGATAGAGGCATCAACGCACAGGGAGAGAGAGAGAGAGTGGGGGAGGGGGGAGGAGAAAGGGGGGGGGGAGAGAGAGAGAGGGAGAGGGAGAGAGGGGTTGAGAGAGAGAAGACAGAGAGAGAGAAATTGCTTGTCAAAAGGTGTTTGGGGGGGGGGGGGGGGGGAGGGGGGAGAGAGGAGAGAGAGAGAGAGAGAGAGAGAGAGAGAGACAGAGACAGAGACAGAGACAGAGAGACAGAAACAGAGATAGAGAGAGAGACAGACCAGACAGACAGACAGGCAGGCAGAGAGACAAATAAAGAGGCAGAGAAAACTGTTTAAAAGAAGTGGCAGGAAAATGGAGGCACAATACTTCTGACATTTCCTTGTGACCCTTGAAAGAACACACACACACAGCTTTGTTGTTGTGCTGCCCGGTGTGTGTGTGTGTGTGTGTGTGTGTGTGTGTGTGTGTGTGTGTGTCGGTGTGTGTGTGTGTGTGTGTGGTGTGTGTGTGTGTGTGGTGTGTGTGTGTGTGGTGGTGCTTATTTATTCTTTTATATATTTATTCTTTTATATGGAGGATAATGGAATAAGAACTTATGTGCTTTTTTACATCCAGTCCCGTGAGTATGCGGTTTTGGAAATTCTTGTCATGTTTCCTCCGGGCATCAGTGCGTGGATGTAGTGAGTGATGTAGGGAGCACAGAGAGGTACAGTGCCATCCAGGGTACTGTATGATAGAGTGATGCATGGTCCTTCACTTTGCTACATCGTAGTGCTGATTGTTGATTTTTTGCAAGAGGAAGATCCAGACATGACGTTAGCTTGTGATGACATGAGGGAGATCTCTTCAGGTAGGATGGCCATCCGACATTTCCTGTGACCGT
The DNA here is from genome assembly GCA_028751875.1 of Rapana venosa. Classification (NCBI taxonomy): domain Eukaryota; kingdom Metazoa; phylum Mollusca; class Gastropoda; order Neogastropoda; family Muricidae; genus Rapana; species Rapana venosa. The sequence continues at coordinate 15,587,906 of CM054135.1, forward strand.
TGAGAGAGTTCCAACCACTAGCTTTGTGCTCTAGATGCTCCGTATGTGGTTTTCAGGTTGGAGTTGTTGTTGTGTGTGTGGCGCGGAACGTGTGTGTGGTGTGTGTGTGTGTGTTGTGTGTAGTTGTGTGTAGATGTTGTCGTGCGTCAGCCGTGGACCGTGTGTGTGTGTATTTATTGTTTATTATTTTCTTTATATCGGAGATAGGAATAAGACTTCGTCTTTTTTCGCGTGTGTATCTGAGTTTGATCAATTATTGTCATCTGTCCCAGAACACATTGCATTCACAGTCTGTGCTAAGTTTTCTGGCCCAGTGGGTGTAGGTGAGCACGGTGTCTTCCAGTGTGGATCTGTGTGATGTGTGGTGCGTGCGAAGGTGCGTGTGGTGTGTGTTTTTCTTTCAGTTGTTTGTCTATTCTTTTTTTCGGTGGGTTAGTGCTTGCGTTCTTTCTTGTTGTGTCTCTTCAGGTGTGCACATATCTGTTGGGGTATGTTTGTCTTCTGTGCTTACTGTGTGGTTTCAGGTGGAGGTTTTTGCAGTGTGAAAAGTTCTTGGGGTGAAACTGGAAGGTCGAAGTTGGTAAGATCGCTTGCGTCGTCTGCATGAGTAGGGTGTAGCCCCGTTGGTGCTGCTTGGTGTTGCGTGTGCTGAGTTGTTGTTGTGTTTCTAGTTGTTGTTGTTGTGTGTGTGTGTGTGTGTGTGTTGCGGCGGCGAGCAGGGTCGTTGGTGTGCGTGCGTGAGTGGGCCGGTTGTGTTGTGTTGTGTGTTGTGTTTATTTATCCGCGTGCACTTTACTTATTAATCGGTTTTGTTGGTTTGAGCGAGAAAGAGGAAGAAGAGAGCGTGGAGAGCAGGCGAGTCTGAGTCCACACACCTCAATACCTCGACTGAATTATAAGGGGCATCGGCAATCGGACCAGGAACTTGTGAGTGGAGAAAGGTTGTTATCGTGGCAAAAGTTGTGTGGGGGGAGAAGAGAGGGAGAGAGGAGAGAGGTGGGATGGAGTGGTGTGGGAGGGGTGGAGTGAGGGAGATGGTGGGAGACAGTGAGGTGGGGGGCGAGAGAGAGGGGATAGCGTTGTGAGTGGGGAGGTGAGAGATGGATGGAGAGAGAGACATAGATGAGCTTTAGGGGTAGGATGTGAAAGAAAGAGAGAGAAGAGGAGAGAGAGAGGGAGAGAGAGAGAGAGACAGATAGAGAGAGAGAGGGACGAGGAGAGAGACAGACGAGAGAGAGAGAGAAGAGTAGACAGAGAGAGGAGAGATTGGAGAGAGACGGAAGAGAGAGAGATGGACAAAAGAAAGGAGAGAGAATTGGTGGGGGGTGGGATAAAAGAAAGAAAGAAAGAGAGAGGGGGGAGGGATAAAAGAAAGAGAGAGAGAGAGAGAAGAGGAGGATAAAGAATGAGAGAGACAGAGATGGAGAGACAGAGGGAAAGAGATTGCAAGTCAAAAGGTCGTTGCGGGGAGAGGAGAGAGTGGGGGGAGGGGAGTGGAGTGAGTCTGGAGGTAAGGGCAGGCAGGGGAAGGAGGGGGGGTGGTGAGAGTGGGTAGGGGGGAAAGAGGACTGGTGCAGGATTCCCCCTGAGGAGCCTGACTCCTAGTGCAGAGATTAGATGTTTTCTGTCTGTCTGTCTGTCTGTCGCCTGCCTGTCTGTCTGTCTGTCTGCCTATCTGTCTGTCTGTCTGTCTGCCTATCTGTCTGTCTGTCGTCTGTCTGTGCTGTCTGTCTGCCGCCTGTCTGTCTGTCTGTTGCTATCTGTTGTCTGTCTGTCTGTCTGCCTATCTGTCTGTCTGTCTGTCTGCCTATCTGTCTGTCTGTCTGTCTGTCTGCCTATCTGTCTGTCTGCCTAACTGTCTGTCTGTCTGTCTGTCTGTCTGTCTGTCTGTCTGCACAGAGTCCCTCTTCTTTACTGCAAGCAAGGTAGCCCTGACCTCTCTTTCTGTCTCTGTCTGTCCGACTGTCTGTCTGTCTGTCTCTGTCTGTCCGACTGTCTGTCTGTATCTGTTGTCTCTTTCTGTCTCTGTCTCTCTCTCTGTGTCTCTGTGTGTCTATCTCTGTCTCCTCTATTCTCCTGTGCATCTCTGTCTCTCTGTATCTTGTATCTCTGTTTCTGTCCTCCTCTGTCTCTGCCTTGTGTCTTCTCTGTGCCTCTCTGTCTCTGTTGCTGTCTCCCTCTCTGTCTCTGTCTCTCCGTCTCTCTGTTTCTCTCTGTATCTCTGTCTCTGTCTCTCTCTGTCTTTCTCTCTCTGTCTTCTCTTCAATTTTCTTCTTTCCGTGTTTCTCTAAAGACAGTTATGACTTTGTTGTTGTTCTTGTTGCTGTTGTTGTTGCTGCTGCTGCTGCTGTTGTTGTTGTCTCTGTGTTAACACTTGACACTTCCTATTGTGTTTGGTCACTATTTTGTGGTCTGTTTTTGATGCTGTTTTCTTGTTGACTTGTTATCAGTTTGGTTTTAGTTTTATCATAACTGTGCCAATACAAATTGTAATAACCACTTTAAAATCCTTATTACTCATCTTATTTATGTCTCTTGAGGTATTCATTGCTTTTGTTCTATGTGACAGAGCTTTTCAAAATACCTAAATGCAATCAACATATATTTAAATAACTTTTTAAAAAAATCTTAAACAGTTTCGTATCAAGAATAAAAATTTTTAAAATACTAGATTTTGTGAGAGTGCATGAAAGGCGGGAAACTTTTTAAAAATTAAAATGATTTTTGTCTGTTTTTTGGAAAAGGTAAGAACAGTTAAAAGTGCATGTTTTGTGTCAATACCAAAACTCAGCATAGTGCACAGTAATCTACATCACTAAGGTTACTTTATAACTGTTTCTGAACAGAATAAAGAATGCACTGTCCCTTTTACTTTTCCTATATTCAAAATGAAGAGAGAAAGAGAATGTAGAAGAGAGAGAGTGTGTGTGTGTGTGTGTGTGTGTGTGTGTGAGTGTGTGTGCGTGTGCGTGACGTGCGTGCGTTCATGTGTGTGTGTTTTGTGTGTGATGTTGTGTGGTGATGATAGAAGAGAGAGAGAGAGAGAGAGAGAGAGGAGATGAGGAGAGAGAGAGAGAGAGAGATGAGAGAGAGAGAGAGGAGAATGAGAGAGAGAGAGAGAGTGAGAGAGGGGTGGTGCGGGGAGAGAGAGAGGAGAGGGGGGGGAAGGAGAGAGAGAGAGAGAGAGAGAGAGAGAGGTGAGAGAGAGATGAGAGATGGAGAGAGAGAGACGAGAGAGAGAGAGAGAGAGAGAGAGAGAGAGGAGAGGATGGGTTAATATTTTACTTCTGTCACTTATGAACTCAAACCGAACTTACAGTCAAGTCAAAACACGTTAATCATCCCGCGAAGAGCAATTACAGCACTGACAGACCCACATATGAATAAAAATGATAATCTAGGAAAAAATACGAAGAAAGCTATAATTGATATTTCCTTTAAAAAATATCAGAATAAGTTCCAGTCAACACACACACACACACACACAACAAACACACACAACATGCACACACAAACGCGCGCTCGCACCACACACACACTCACGCACGCACGCACGCATGCACGCACACACACACTCACATACACACAGATATATAATGGAATCAAAGAAAAACGACACATATATATAATTGTATTTCCACGAGCTCCCACGGGTATTCATGCAACTAAGCGTATATATGTACGTGTCTCACTTTGGATTTGGTGATTGTCCATAAATTATTTTGACTGGTTTAAGTACCTGGCCTTTGAGCCTTCATACTAAGAATTCGGATTTTTTTTTTAACGTCTCCTGGAAAGGAGAGCAGAGACTATTAGACTAAACGCCGTTCATCAGGGAAAGCATCCACCGTATCAGTTGGAAGCATGACAACAGTAGAATGTAGACATTGGCACTCTGACTGCTTTGGTAGCAGACACAACTTTCTGTTAGCAGAAAGGTCAGAGGAAATCATGATCAGAGTCTTGAGTGGTAGCAGCAGCAGCAGCAGCAGCAAAAGCTGCAACAGCAGTAGCAGCATAGCAGTAGTAGCAGTAGCAGCAGTAGTAGCAATAGTATCAGCAGCAGCAGTAGCAGCAGCAACAGCAGTAGCAGCAGCAACAGTAACAGCAACAGCACAGCAGCAGTAGCAGCAGCAGTAGCAGAAGCAGTAGCAATAGCATCAGAAGCAGCAGCAAAAGCGGCAACAGCAGTAGCAGCAGCAGTAACAGCAGCAGCAGCAGCAGCAGCAGCAGCAGCAGCAGTAACAGCAGCAGCAGCAGCAGTAGCAGCAGCAGTAACAGCAGCAGCAGCAGCAGCAGTAACAGAAGCAGTAGCAATAGCAACAGAAGCAGCAGCATCAGTAGCAGCAGCAGTCACAGCAATAGCAGCAACAGCTACAGCAGCAGTAGCAGCAGAAGCAGTAGCAGCAGCAGCAGCAGTAGCAGCAGAAGCAGCAGCAGCAGCAGCTGTAGTAGCAGAAGTAGCAGTAGCAGATGTAACAGGAGCAGCGGTATCAGATAACAGATGACTAATAGAAAGGGGACAAAAGGATGCTTAAGGTGCCAGGAATGACTTATTGAACAGACCTAGACAGGTAAGGCTTATTCCAAAGGGCACACACTATTCTATTCTTAACTAAAACCGACTGCAAAAGTCTAAAGCCGATTTCGTTTGGAGAGAAAGAAATGCGAATAAATGAAAGAAAGTAACTCAGGAATAAAGAGGCTGTGATACTTTGTTTCCACTTATCTTCTCGTAACCTTTGTGTTTGTTTGTTTGTTTGTTTGTTTGTTTGTTTTTCTTTCTGTCTTTCTTTCTTTCTTTCTTTCGTTCTTTGTTTTGTCTTTGGTTAGGGTTTTCGGGTACTTGATTTTATATATTTTTTTATATTGATTTGTGATGTTGTTATTGGGGTTTTTTTGGGTCTCCTATACTGAAAAAAAAATCATGTTTATGCTTTGAATACAATGACAAAAAGAGTGTAAATTATATATATATATATATTATATATATTATATATATATATATTATATATATATATATGTGTGTGTGTGTGTGTGTGTGTGTGTGTGTGTTTGTGTGTGTGTGTGTGTGTGTGCCACAAAAAGCGAAAGAGGTACAACCAACACCTACATACAGGTGTTTCCCGCAATATTTCGCCTTTCACCTTCCTCAGGGCGTGTGCATTATAATGACGTAATGGAATGACGTCAATATCAATTTTACGTCATTGTAAAACTGCTACTATTATCAATTTAAACCAAGAGAGAGAGAGAGAGATAGAGAGAGAGAGAGTGTGTGTGTATTTGTGTGTGTGTGTGGTTTAAGAGTGTGTGTGTTGTGGTGTGTGTGTGTGTGGTGTGTGTGTGTGTGTGTGTGTGTGTGTGTGTGTAAGAGATTCCCCAGTGTATGGTCGGTGGGATAGTCTTGACTATGCAACTTGTCTCATTCCACACTTCTGAGAGAGACTGCATGCACAGGCTGCCTACTGGGCTGTTTTCAGACGTGTTGCCTTGAGACAGCCATTCTCTGACATCAGATAATATTTCTAGCTGTACTATAGATAGATAGATAAATAGATAGATAGTAGATAGATAGACAAATAGATAGATAGAGAGATAGATATAGATAGATAGATGATAGCACACACACACACACACACACACAACACATATATATATATATATATTATATATATATATACATACATATACCCATGTATCCATCCATCCATACATACATACATACATACATACATACACTAGCAAACCAAAAAATTCAATATAACTAAATACAAATCCTTGACCTCTATAAACAATTTCTAACCTTTGTATCCAGATACATTTTGCAAAAGCAAAAGAACCAACTATGTCCTGAAGCTTTCGTTGTTAACGGTTTCACAGAGGATGGCCAGGCAAAGATGCAGCAGCGGCAGCAGCAGCAGCAGCGGGAGTGTGCCGTACATACGTACATACATACGTATTACCATATGGCGTGTTGCTCACACAAACATCGCTACAGCAGAATGTTTTGCAGAGGTGAAGTTTATGGCTACTTTCCGTCACAAAACTGTCCTTTTAAACACGCGCAGTGCAAAAATGGATGTCAGGTTTGCGTTTTATGTATCGTTCTTTTATTCATTTCAAAACTGTTTGTTGTTCTGTTCTTCGTTTTAACGTCTATTCACTCTTAGTGATATCAGAGAAAAGTATTTATGGAAAGACATATTAGATTTGTAGATAAAGGGATTGTAATAGTAAATACCCCGTATATACAAATCCAGTATTGATTTTCTTTTCGCAATGCTAAAGCACAATTCTAACATTAAAAAAAAAAATAACGTTTACGTTTTACTGCCACAATCAAAGATGAACCATTTCACATACATACGCATGCACGCACGCACGCACGCACACACAACACAACACACACACACACACCACACACACACACACACACACACACACACACACACACACACACAATCGAACTGAAAAATAAAAAGAAATCGAACTGAATGTCAAAGTCCTTCGGATGAGACTATAAACCGAGGCCCCGTGTTCGAACAAATGCAGACCATCTTGCGCACACGTTAAATCCTTTTCCGCTTTTCGAAAGAGTAGGCCAATGTGTGCCGGTGGAAACAGATGACAAAATTTACAAAACCGCATACACACGGGGACTGGATGTAAAAAAGCACATGAGTGCTTATTCCATTATCCTCGATATAAAAGAATAAATAAATGACTAAAAAATAAAATATAAAAAAACCCACA
>CM054135.1:15597161-15602161 GCA_028751875.1 Rapana venosa
TTAATGTACCGAAAGCAAAGACACAGACAGTCACCCTATCCTCGAGATGAAGTGGGAAACAGCAGTCAGATCGCTGAAAAAGGGGAAGTCGCAGGGGCTGAAACATTCCAGCTGAGTTGGTCCAAGCTGGAGGGGAAGCCATGTCAGCGCCCTACTAAGAATCTGCAACAAGATCTGGCAGACAGGAAAATGGCCAACACCATGGACGCAGTCACTCATCATCACCCTCCCACAGAAAGGAAATCTACAACAATGCCATAATTACGCACAATCAGCCTCATATGTCACCCAAGCAAGGTCATGCTGCAGATAATATTGAATAGACTGAAGCACAAGCAGAGACATCATTGCTGAGGAAACAAGCAGGTTTCAGAGCAGGGCGCAGCACAAACAGAACAGATATTCAACCTCAGAATTACTTGTGAGCGGTACCTTCAACATCAACAGACCTATACCCGTATTTATCGATTTTAAGAAGGCATTTGACAGGGTTGTGGCATGCAGCTTTGTGGGCAACCATGAACTTGTAAGGCATCAATGCAAACTGACAGAGTAATCAAAAGCTGATTACAGCGAGGCCACCTGTGCAGTGTACTACAACAACAACATTGGAGAATGGTTTTCGAACAACAGTTGGTGTAAGGCAGGGCTGTCTACTCTCACCCACTCTTTTCAACATCTTTCTTGAGAGAATCTGGTGATGCACTGGAAATCATGAAGGATCAGTCAGCATGTTGGTGGCAGAACGATCACAAACCTCCGCTTCGCAGATGACATTGATGGAATAGCAGGATCAGAAAAAGAGCTTGCCAGCCTAACAGAACACTTGGATAAGGCCTCCAAAACATACGGCATGGAAATCAGTGCAGAGTAAGACAAACTGATGGATAATACACCAACGGCATTAGCACTTGATTTCAGGGTTAATGACCAGAAGTGGAAACAGTTCAAGCTTCAAGTACCTGGAGCCATTGTATCTGACCAGGGATCCAAGCCAGAAGTAGTATGCAGGGACTGCACAGACAATAACAGCTTTGTCAAAACTAAACACCATTGGAGAGATAAGGAATATCTCACTTATCTCCAAGATCAGACTAATGCGCTCCCTTGTCATATCCATATTTCTGTATGCCCGTGAATCATGGACCCTGACTGCAGATTTGGAGAGAAGAGTACAGGCAATGGAGATGAGATGCTTTCGGAGACTCCTTGGCATCTCCTACAAAGACCACATAAGCAACGAAAGCGTGCATAACAGAATCCAGCAAACCATTGGACCCTATTTAGAACCTTCTAACGATCGTGAAAAAGCGTAAACTTAAGTGGTATGGGCATGTCACAAGATCCAAGGGAAATTTCAAAGACAGTTTTGCAAGGCACTGTCCAAGGAGGAAGAAGAAGAGGCAGACCAAGGAAGAGCTGGGAGGATAACATCAGTGAATGGACAGGCCTAGAACTCAACAAAACCCTGAGAAAGGCAGAACAGAGAGAAGAATGGAGGGAACTGGTTGCTGAGTCTTTGAGGGTGCCCCCACGGTCGTCAGACTACGGGACAGATAGATAGATAGATAGATAGATGTACTGACACTATTTACCTTTGATTTTCATGTACTTCAATATGCTCACTCTATAATGAAATGTCCAAAGTTTTCTGAACTTTAACAAATTAATGATGTTTAAGCTCATAACTATCTATAAAAGGTAAAAAAGGTAAAGGAGTCCCATCACCTATAAGGTCGTAGGGGAGCGAGGCGTCAGAGACCTCACTTCTCTAGGGCCAGCATATTGAGGGCGGCGCCCATCTCCTCTCCCTCGCTGCTTTACCTTCCCTGACCCTAAAGAGGGTAGGTACCCATTTACAGCTGGGTGAACTGGGGGAACTGTACTGAAGCCAAGGCGCGCAAACGGTCACCCATCCAACTGGTAACCACGCTCGACGCTGCTTAACTTGGCTGGGGGAAAGCGAGTGCTCCGACCACTGAGCTATTCCGTCCCCATCTATCTATCATCTATCTATCTAACTATCTATATATTACACCAAAGCTCACGTTTTTAAGGGGAGAGAGAGAGAGAGAGAGAGAGAGAGAGAGAGAGTGTGTGTGTGTGTGTGTGTGTGTGTGTGTGTGTGCTCATGAGCAACTGCTATGATTAACAGAAACCAGAGGATATTAATTTTGAGAGTAACCAAGGAATGAAGCAAGCAAGCACCAAACTAACCACTTAACAACTTAAATTTATAGAAAACGAACGATAGAACAAGCTAAAAAAACAGACATGCAAGTGTTGCTGCATGGACTAGTCACAGAAGACATCGACAGCAGTAGAATCATCACCATCGTCAGCAACATAGCAGCAGCAACAACAACAACAACAACAACAACAACAACAACAGGACCAACATCAACAGCAACAACAGCAACAACAGCAGCAGAAGCAAGATTGGTCAAGAAAAAGAACATGTCGGAGAGCGCGCGCACACAATTACAGACATTAATTATTAACTAGTTCTAGCGCCACCTAGACAGACAACTGTCCGCAAAGGGCACACTACTCTTTAACTCGAGCTGACGGCTGCAGACGAAGCTCGGGTTTCTCTGGAGAGATGGAGGGGAAAAAAGGGAAAAAGAAAGAAAGAAAGGAAGAAAGAAAGGAAGGAAGGAAGAAACAGGACAGTGCCCAGCAGCTGTTGATTCTGTGATTTCTGCTTTGTTCTAGAAATCTGTAGGACCTTTTTTTAAGTGCGTGTGTTTGTTCAATTGAACGCTAGTTCGTAGTGATGTTCTTGTATGTTTGCCCCAAACATCATTTATAAACTTTACATAATCGTTTTGTTGTTGTTATTAATCTTTGTGTTTGATGACATGTGTATTATGGCTGAATTGACTTCCGCTATAATGTTGTTGTTGTTGTTTTCTTAGCTTACAACATCCTGAAAAAAGTTTTTAAAAGTTTCAAAAATATTTTTCCGTGGCGATGCACTGACAACAATATTATTGTATAATGATTATATTGGTTTCTTGTTGATATATCTGCAGGTGTACATGTTGTTATGTTGTCAACTGTTTGGGTTTTTTATTTTCACTTTTTCACTTCTTTTTGGGGGTCTTGTTTTATTTTGGGATTTTTCCTTGTTTGCCTGTTTCCTTGTCTGTCATTTATATTAGCTATAAACTTGTGAAAACTTCAGACAGGGAAAATGCTAAAGCATTGTTGGTAAAGTATTAAGGCATTGGATTTTTAAAAAATAGAGAAAGATAGACAAACAAACAGAGAGACAGACAGACTGACAGATAGATAATGACAATAACAAATTCTTGTATTTCGAGGATAATGGATAAGCGCCCTTGGTTTTTATCTTATGTTACATCCATTCCCAGATAGATGGATAGATAGATAGATAGATATATAGATACATAGATACATAGATAAATAGATACATAGATACATAGTACATATATGCATACATACATACATACATACATACATACATACATACATACATACATACATACATAAATACATAGGCAGGCAGGCAGACAGCCAGAAAGAAAGATAGGTAGATAGATAGACATACAGATAGATAGATAGATAGATAGATAGATAGATAGATAGATAGATATAGGTAGATATAGATAGATAGATAGGCAGGCAGGCAGCCAGGCAGCCAGAAAGAAAGATAGGTAGATAGATAAACAGACAGACAGACAGACAGACAGACAGATAGATAGATAGATAGATAGATAGATAGATAGATAGATAGATAGGTAGATAGATAGATAGATAGATAGATAGATAGATAGATAGATAGATAGCCTAACGTTAACATACCTAGTTAAAAATTGAGAAGTTTAGGTTCGATTCCTGCTTGTGCCCATACGTTTTGCCATCTATCAGTCCTGAGCGGCAGTGTAGCTCCTAGTCTTTCGGATGACACGAAAGATGTATCCCGGTGTGTAACACGTGTTTAGCGCACATTAAAGAACCAGGGGCAACAAGAGAGGTGTTCCATGCAAACTGACATAGAAACAAGTCACTGTTACAGGGAAATAAACGCATAAGCAGTCCTTTTTTTAGTGGATGGCGCTGCTTCTGTAGCGAAGCGCTCTCCCCAAGGGAGAGCAGCCCGAATTTCCTGCAGAGAACTCTGCCGTGACTAAAAGTGGTATGTATACAATACACTACAGTGCATCTGTCTGTTTGTCTCTCTGTCTTTGTTCTTGTCTTTCGCTACATCTCTTTTTGACTTTGTTTGTCTCTCTGTCGTTCTGTTTCTGTCTGTCTGTCTGTCTGTCTGTCTGTCTGTATGTATGTATGTATGCATGCATAACTTTCCGTCTGTCTGTCTGTCTGTCTGTCTGTCTGTCTGTCTGTCTGTCTGTCTGTCTGTCTGTATGTATGTATGTATGTATGTATGTATGTATGTATGTATGTATGTATGTATGTATGTATAACTTTCCGTCTGTCTCTCTGTCTGACTCTGTCTTGGTTTCTGTCTCTGTCTGTCTATCCGTCTGTCGGTCTGTCTGTCTCTGTCTATCTGTCTGTCTGGTCTGTCTCGTGCTCTGTCTCTGCCTCTCTCTCTCTGTCTGTGTCTCTCTGCCTATCTGTCTCTCTGCCTCTCTGTTTCTGTCTCTGTCTCTCTCTGTGTCTATGTCTCTGTCTCTCTCCGTATCTCTTTGTCTCTGTCTCTCTCTTTGTCTCTGTCTCTCTCTTTGTCTCCGTCTCTCTCTTTCCCTCTCTCTTTCCCTCTCTCTTCCCCCCCCCCCCTCTCTCTCTCTCTCTCTCTCTCTCTCTCTCTCTCTCTCTCTCTCTCTATCTATCTATCTATCGATCTATCTATCTATCTATCTCTGGTTTGTTTTTGCTCGTTTGGTTTTTATCGCTTCTCCCTTACTATTTTTTCCTTACTTTATATTTTTTTAGTATTTCTTTTCTAGCTTTTGTCTTTCTTTTTCTGTTCCTCGTCATCCATGTTTTCTTGTTCCTACTGTCTGTCCCAC
>CM054135.1:15609661-15612161 GCA_028751875.1 Rapana venosa
AGAGGGGGGGGGGGGGGTAGGGGGGAGTGCGCACGCGTCTTTGTATATATATAATATATATATATATTATATATATATTATATATATATTATATATAATATATATTCACCACACACACACAGACACACTGAAAGAAAAAGAAGAGAGAGAGAGGGGGAGGGAGAAGAGAGAGAGAGAGAGAGAGAGAGAGAGAGAGAGAGAGAGAGAGAGAGAGAGAGAGAGAGAGGAGAGAGAGAGAGGAGAGAGAGAGGAGAAGAGAGAGAGAGAGAGAGAGAGAGAGAGAGAATGCGCTAATCCGAATCAAAATGAAGAAAGAAAAGTGTCTAGCAAGAAAACATGGACAGGAGACAGTGGTTGAAACCCTCAGGTACAGTGGGTACATTTGCCAAATTACTGGACATTCTACCTCCTTCTTTTTTCCATGTTTTTCTCTTGTTCTTCTGACTATCCAGGTACACCGAGTACATTTGCCAAATTACTGGACATTCTAACATTTTCCCCATTTTTTCTCTTGTTTCTTCTGACTTCTGTATTTTAAGTCTGGTTTTTTTTGTGATATTGTTACCCCCCTCCCCTCTTTCCCTTTTTTAATCTATTTCTGGACTTTGTTTATTTGAGGAGTCGTTTTTACTTTATTTTAATGTATTTTATCTGTTATTTGAGATTGTGATAAGAGAGAGACAGATAGACAGACAGACATACACACATGCATACATACATACATACATACATACATACATACATACAGACAGACAGACAGGCAGACAGACAGACAGAGTGTATGTGTGTGTGGGTGTGTGCGCGCGCGCGTGTTTGTGTGGGTGTGGGTGTGTGCGCGCGCGCGCGCGCACGCGTATCACAAACACACAAACATGTTGCCTGCTGGCCAGACAAACAGACAGACAGGCAGACCGGCTGACAGACAGACAGGCAAACAGGCATTGCTACAGAGACTTGGAAGAGTCTATTTTTGTCACAATGTAAACTTTTAGATTTAAAAACAAAAAAAGACAAATAGTTTATTCTGCGTTGCAGACAAATATCAAAACTTTTCTTTTCCCGTTTTACCAACTTTGGCGATTCTTAATTGTGCAAACAATGCAATATTGCATTACCTGCTTTTATTTGCGTCGCTCCAAACTCGCCATAGGCCCTGGCTTGTACCTCGCCTTTGAATACATTCATGAATGAGAGCTAGAAACGATTGAATTAATAATCAACAAAGAAGCAAACAAGCTCAGAAATGAAACGAATAAAGAGATTAATCTACAATCACATACACAAAAATGAATCGAAGATTCAATATGCCGGGAAACATTAATTAGATGAATCTTTCAACTATGATATAACTATATAAACTATGAAACAGTTAGAGGAATGAACAAACAAACGAACGAATGAATGAATGGATGAATGAAACAATAAATGAAAGAAATAATGAAAAGATGAATGAATTAATTAATACTGGTTTGATGAATGGATTAATGGATGGATGGATGGATGGATGGATGGGTGGATGGATGGATGGATGGATGGATGGATGGATGGATGGATGGATGGATAAATAAATGAATGAACAAGTGAATGTATGAATGAATAGACGAAAATATGAATGAATGACTGAGTGAATAAATGCTTTAACGATGAATGAACAAACGAGCGAACGAATGAATGAATGAATGAATGAATGAATGAATGAATGAATGAATGAATGAATAGATGGATGAATAAAATAAGTAGAATGAATAAAATAAGTAGAATGAATAAAGAAAACCATGAATGAACAAATAAATGCATAGATAGAATACAGCGCAGAAGTATCCATTTCTCATTTGTAAGCAGACTCGCAGAAATGGAAAAGCTAAATGTAATGCCAGAGTTCTTAGTCCAATTTTCTTGTTTTTAGGTCGGGTAATGCGTTGCAGTGTAAGTGTGTGTGTGTGTGTGTGTTGTGTGTGTGTGTGTGTGTGTGCGCGCGTGTGTGTGCGCGTGCGCGCGCGCGTGTATGTGTGTGTGTGCGTGCGTGCGTGCGAGACAGAGAGAGGGGAGAGACAGAGAGAGCGAGAGAGAGAGAGGCAGGCAGGTAGATAGACAGACAGACAGACAGACAGAGGGGAGGGGGGAGGGAGAAGGACCACACGAGTGCATGTACCGACTCACCTATTTTGACTGATTGAATTGCAGATTTATTTTGATTGATTTATAGAGTTGTCGACTTCGGCAGGTTAGCAAGTTGATTGATCAATTGATTTACTTTTTTCACTCATTATCTTACTTGATTTATCTGTTCGTCTTCGTTATCACTATTTATTTATCTATCTTTTCATAATTTCTTCTAGTTCGAGGATCATCGAAGAAGCCCTCATGTGCATTTTTATATCTAGTCCCCGTGTACGTGCATGCAGTTTTGTTAATCATGTCATCCATTCCTACCGGCAATTAATGGCCTTCAGTTTTGAAAAGCGGAGCAGGATTTTTTTTTTTAGCGGGTGCTCATGAT
>CM054135.1:15624661-15629661 GCA_028751875.1 Rapana venosa
CAAAACCTTGCGATATGAGCGCTTGGATTTGTTGCTTTACAAGATTCAGCGCTTATAAATTCCATACATTATTATTATTTATATAGGCAACCATACTCCGCGTTAATATTTGTCCACTCTGGTGACTACAGGTTGTTACGCTATATAAATTCCATACATTATTATTATTATTATTATTATTATGCTAAGAGCTTGTCACAGGTGGAAACAGTTTCAACCAAACCATTCAGAGGCATTATGCCGTATTCCTGTAGGCTTTGGCATTGTGTTGGTATCAAGAACTGACATGTCAGGACAGTGTAGCATGTTAATGTTGTCCTTGACATTGTTCATATCAAGAATTGACATGTCAGGACATTATAGAATGTCAATGTAGCCTTTGGCATTTTTTATATCAAGAATTGACATGTCAGGACATTATAGAATGTCAATGTAGCCTTTGGCATTTTTTGTATATCAAGAACAGACATGTCAGGACAGTATATCATGTTAATGTAGATCTTGAATTTTTTAAAAAATCAATAACTGACATGTCAGGACATGATGACATGTCAATGTAGACCTTGATACTGTGCTGACACCAGTAGCTGTCACACCTTCTAGCCTGGACCATTGTCATACCGATGCAGTATTTCAGTCACACAGCCATGCCAGCAGTTGGTGTTGTGCAGTCAGGTAACGCTGTACAGACTATTGCTGGATGGATCCTTTACAATAAACAATGTGCACGGACTGGTTATAACTATATCGATTGAGGGAGATGACAGACACGGGTTAATTAAAGCCGTATTGATTCGGGTGGGTACATGAACTAATTAAATCCGTATTGTTGATTGTAGTGGTTACATCATCCCACCTTATTCACCCTGTGACACACAGCGTATAGTCTGTTTCCAACAAAAAGCAAGATCAACATGGTAGCGCCCAGTTCTGCTGGCTGCTACAAGGCGTGCTGTTGTCTGACTGTCTTTTGTTTATGCTGCCTGTCCTTCTGCAATAGCCCTGTACGCCGGAGGAGGAGTCATTATTCTGGCACAAGGGGCGCAACAATTGAGTGGTTAAGACCGTTTGAGTTCAATCGCATGTGTCCATGAAGTCATGGGTTCGAATCTCAGCGGCGTGTGATGAATAAAAGGTGTGTGTGTGTGTGTGTGTGTGTGTGTGTGAAAGAAAGAGAGAGAGAGAGAGAGAGAGAGAGAGAGAGAGAGAGAGAGAGAGAGAGAGAGAGAGAGAAGAGAACAACAATGAACACATTTTGTTTATAGAGGGTTATAGAATAAGCATAACAATAGCTTTCTTACATTCAGCCCTCTGTGAAAAAAGAAAAGCAAAAAGCAAACGAAAATAATTAACTTGCAATACATAGCGTGAACAATAATCTAAAGAAACAGAGAAAGAAAAAATACGTATACAGATGATGGACATTCCATGCAAATTCACCCCAATAGAGAAGAGAGATAATCTGTGTGTTTGTGTGTGCGTGTGTGTGTGTGTGTGTGTGTGTGTGTGTGTGTGTGTGTGGTGTGTGTGTGTGTGTGTGTGTGTGTGTGGTGTGTGTGTGTGTGTGTGAGAGAGGAGATAGTATGTGTGTAGGTGGGTGTGCGTGCATGTGTGTGTGTGTTTGTGTGTGTGTGAGAGAGATATATTAGTGTAGGTGGATGTGCTGTGTGTAGTGTGTGTTTGTGTGTGTGGGTGTGAAGAGAAGAGATAGTATTGTGTAGGTGTGTGATGTGTGTGTGTTGTGTGTGTGTGATGTGAGAGAGAGAGAGATAGTATGTGTGTAGGTGGTTTTTGCATGTGTGTGTGTTGTTGTGTGTGTGTGTTGAGAGAGAGAGATAGTATGTGTGTAGGGTGGCATGTGATGTGTGTGTGTGTTGTGTGTGAGAGAGAGAGATAGTATGTGTGTAGGTGGCTGTGCATGTGTGTGTGTGTGTGTGTGTGTGGTGGTGTGTGTGTGTTGTGTGTAGGTGGTGTGTGTGTGTGTGTGGTGTGTGTGTGTTGGAGGGTGTGTGTGTTCGATCTTTGTGTTGGTGGTGTGTGTGTTGGAGGGGTTGTGTGTTACGATCTTCTAGGTGAACATGAAGTGCAGATCTGCTAGTGCCTTAATTCCCTTTGTGTATAATTATGCACATGCAGAACATATAAAGTATACATTTTAAAGATCCTATAATTCAAGCCAACTTTCGGTGGGTTACGGAAACACAAACATAACCAGTATGCATCTCTGACATCGGAATGCCTCTACCTGCATGGCGGACAATAACAGAGGCATACGCCAACACTCACTGTTGCTGAACCTCGGAGCTGTGGTTGCAGAACACAAAAAAAGAGTTGTGTGAGTTACTTTAGAGTAGCTGTTACTGTTACACTAGTGTAACAACAGTCCGTTTTGGACGATTGTTGTTTGGGGTAAATGAGTTGTGCATACCGTTTCTGTTTCATCTGACAATGTGCCTGGCTATCTTGTTTCCCTGACATTTGCTTGTTTTGGGGGGATTTTGTTTTTATTTTTGATTTTTAGGTGTGTGTTTGTCTCACTTGATCTTTCTCTGCCTCACCTGTATATGTTGCCGCGCTGTGTGTACACAAAGCATGTCGGTACAGATGAGGGTCTGTGTCTGTGTGTGTGTGTGTTGAAGAGACAATTCAACTTCATGGTCAAGTTTATCGCCCAGGCCAACAGCTCTGTCAGTGATTGATGTCAGAAAAGTGTTACAGCCAACAGCTCTGTCAGTTATTGATGTCAGAAAAGTGTTACAGCCAACAGCTCTGTCAGTGATTGATGTCAGAAAGGTGTTACAGCCAACAGCTCTGTCAGTGCTTGATGTCAGAAAAGTGTTACAGCCAACAGCTCTGTCAGTGCTTGATGTCAGAAAAGTGTTACAGCCAACAGCTCTGTCAGTGCTTGATGTCAGAAAAAGTGTTACAGCCAACAGCTCTGTCAGTGATTGATGTCAGAAAAGTGTTACAGCCAACAGCTCTGTCAGTGCTTGATGTCAGAAAAGTGTTACAGCCAACAGCTCTGTCAGTGATTGATGTCAGAAAAGTGTTACAGCCAACAGCTCTGTCAGTGCTTGATGTCAGAAAAGTGTTACAGCCAACAGCTCTGTCAGTGGTTGATGTCAGAAAAGGGTTACAGCCAACAGCTCTGTCAGTGATTCATGTCGGAAAAGTGTTACAGCCAACATTGGTAACGATGTTATACTTTGCAATGCCTTCCTATGACCACGCCCGCCTGTAACAAGCTCTTAGCATAACAACTCACACCTCCACTGACGAACACGATGCACTGAAGTGGGAATAATTATGATTGATGATATAGTGGATCGGTGGTCTAGAGGTAACGCGCCTGTCTAGAAAGCGAAAAGTCCGGGTCTGAAGTGTGCGGCGGTTCGTACCCCGTTTGGACCGGAAACTTTTCCCCCATCCATTAGACCATGAGTGGTGGTCTGGGCGCTAGTCTTTCGGATGAGACGATAAACCGAGGTCCCGTGTGTTACACGTAATTATTTAGCGCACGTAAAAAAACCCACGGCAACAAGAGAGTTGTCCCTGGCAAAATTCTTAGAAAAAAGCCACTCTGATAGGGAAACAAATCCAGTTGCAGACATGAAAAAAAAAAAAAAAAAAAAAGGGTGGCGCAGCGCTTGTGGCGACGCGCTCTCCCGCTCTCCCCGGGGAGAGCAGCCCGAATTTCACGGAGAAATCTGCCGTGACTTTAAGTGGTATAAAATGAAATCTGAGCGCTTTGATTTGTTGCTTTACAAGATTCAGCGCTATATAAATTCCATACATTATTATTATTATTATTATTATTATTATTATTATTATTATTATTATTATTATTATTATTATTATTATTATTATTATTATTATATAATAATAAACATAATAAAAGTAAACATAATAATAATAAACATTATAATAAACATAATAATAAACATAATAATAATAATAATAATAATATAATAATAATAATAATAATAATAATAATAATAATAATAATGTATGGAATTTATATAGCGCTGAATCTTGTAAAGCAACAAATCAAAGCGCTGTGGTGAAGTAATTAAACAAAACAAAAACAACTCACACTCGGTGTAACGATTCCCAGAGTTGATGGAGAAAGACAGACAGCATAGCTCAGGTTACCTTCAGAGTGTCACCCGGCAGAACGCCCAACAGAAAACAACGTCAACTACAACACCAGCAGCTATCGTGAACATAATTATGCAGTTCGTCCTACCCTCCCCCCCCCCCCCCCCCCCCCCCCCCCCCTCTTTCCTTGAACCCTGAGCGGCTTCAAGCGCCACGGATGCCCACATAATGATGGATGTTACGTGTGTGTGTGTGTGTGTGTGTGTGGTAGAGAGGGGGGGGGGGGAAGGCGGAGGAGTGTTGGTGTGCATTCACTTTTTTCAGCATTTTTTAAAATTTGATATTGAGGATTTATTTATTTATTTATTTATTCTTTTATATCGAGGATAATGGAATAAGCACTCGTGTGCTTTTTCATCCAGTCCCCGTGTGTATGCAGTTTTGTACATTTGGTCATCTGTTCCCACCGGCACACAATGGTCTACTCTTACGAAAAGCGGAACAGGGTTTAACGTGTGCGCAAGATGTTCTGTTCGCACATGGGTTCTCGGTTTATAGTCTCATCCGAAGGACTTTTGGGGAGAGTGGAGTCTGCACTGATGTTAACTCCAGGGAAAAATATCCCCTTGAACGGGAATCGAACCCGGATCGTCAGATTGCGAGCGCAATGTTCTAACCACTAGGCTATCCCGTCTCCCCAGCATGTATGGGTGTGTTGGTTTTTCCCTCTACCTTAAAACGATAACTTTGATAGTGGTGGTGATGATAACAATGGTGGTGATGATGATAATCACGATGGAAGTGATGATGACGTCGACGACGACGACTACGATGATGGTAATAATCATACTGCTGCTGCTGCTGATGGTGATGGTGATGATGATATGATGATGGTAGTGGTG
>CM054135.1:15634661-15642161 GCA_028751875.1 Rapana venosa
CGCAAGATGTTCTGCGTGCGTTCGCACACGGGGCCTCGGTTTATAGTCTCCTCCGAAGGATCCACGGAACAAGTCTACCGAGTACGTAAGCAGCCCACACTGGTGGACCACACTTTGCATTTGTTCAGCCAATGTGCTCTGAAAAATAAACATATTTTTGAAAAAAATGATACAACATTGTATTTTTTTAAATGCTTTCAAAACGTTTCTAAAAGGTCGCCATTGATGGCTATATATAAAAAGCCAGGATAGATAATTCACAGGAGTTAGATATTCATGTTCTCCGAGGAAAAAAGAGCACTTTTTTGGGTCTAAAAATGAAAATACTATTTTTGGTAAAAATTCCATCTTTGTCAGGTTTAAGGGCTTTTGGGGGGGGGGGGGGGGGGGAAATAATGATTTTTTTTCTTTTCTGGAGAACTAATCCCACCGTCTCATAAAGAAAAGTGCCAACTAACATAAACAATAAACAAAACAACAACAACAACAACAACAAATCATAAGAGGAGAGAAAAGCCCCAAAGGCTGAGAGAGGATAGGCAGCCGTCAGCGCTGATTTCTGTGACTGCACACAGCTGACTGGTTGGGGACACAGCAAGACACAGCAAGACACAGCAAGACACAGCTGACTGGTTGGGGACACAGCAAGACACAGCAAGACACAGCAAGACACAGCAAGACACAGCTGACTGGTTGGGGACACAGCAAGACACAGTAAGACACAGCAAGACACAGCAAGACACAGCAAGACACAGCAAGACACAGATGACTGTAGTTGGGGAGACAGCAAGACACAGCAAGACACAGCAAGACACAGCAAGACACAGCTGACTGTAGTTGGGGACACAGCAAGACACAGCAAGACACAGCAAGACACAGCAAGACACAGCTGACTGTAGTTGGGGAGACAGCAAGACACAGCAAGACACAGCAAGACACAGCAAGACACAGCTGACTATCTAGCACAAGAACACAGGTTCGTGGGAAAAACAAGAGTGAAACATTATGGGTATTTTTTGGTTTTGTTTGGCTCTCTCTCTCTCTCTCTTTTCTCTCTCTCTGTCTGTCTCTCTGTCTCTGTCTCCCTTTCTGTCTCTGTCTCTGTCTCTCTCTATTGAAAAATAAAGATTAATTAATTAATTAATTCTCTCTCTCTCTCTCTCTATCTCTCTCTCTCTCTCTCTTTCTCTCTCTGTGTCTCCTTTCTGTCTCTGTCTTTCTCTCACTCTCTCTTGAAAATAAGATTTATTCATTCATTCATTCTCTCTCTCTCTCTCTCTCGTCTCTCTCTCTCTCTTCTCTTCTCTCTCTTCTCTCTCTCTCTCCTCTCTCTCTCTCTCTCTCTCTGCGCGCGCGCGCGTTGTGTGTGTGTGTGTGTGTGTGTGTGTGTTGTGTGTGTGTGTGTGCGCGCGTGCGTGAGCGTGCGTACAGTAAGCATACTTGCGTGAGTGCGTACTCGTGTGTAATAGCTTTTAGATTAAAAGAATAGCTTGAATATTGTTTTTGTTCAGTACAAGTGCTTTTCGTTGAAGAAAAGTCTATGATGAAAAACTAAACAAACATTAAAGCCCCCTTTTCTATGAAGAAAAGATGCTATTTCGGGAAGAGGGTTCAGCAGTGTGAAAGGATTTCTTTCTTCGTGAAACAATATGACTTTTATAAATTAATCTAAGCGGTACACAAATGTTCATAAAGAAAACTGACATTTCAAGAAAAACAAATATCATCTTCATATGCAGAGAAAACAAATAAAAAAATAAAATAAGGACTGCTTGTGAAGGAAAACACACAGCCAACATTTGTATACAGACCAAAGCTGAATTGTCGTGAATAGGAGAGCGATTTCTCTGAATAAATCAAATGGTTGATAAACTAGGACCACGGCTTGATGTGGCGACAAACGGAAACATTTTCCTGAAGGGCATTACAGGGAAACGTTTAAAGCCAAAGCAGTATTGTTTGTTTGTTTGTTTGTTTATCGTTTTTATTATTTATTTATATCTTATATATTTATTTTTGCATTTGTCAACACGTATTTATTTATTTATTTATTTGCACATTTATTGACATGTATTTATTTATATATCTATTTATTATTTTCTTATTCATCTGTGTATGTACGTATGTATGTATGAATGTATGTATGTAAGGTGTATGTGTATTTGTGGTGTGTGTGTGTATGTATGTATGTATGTATGTATGTATGTATGTGTGTATGTATGTTATGTATGTATGTATGTATGTATGTATGTATGTGATTTGTTGTGTGTATGGTATGTATGTATGTATGTATGTATGTATGTATGTATGTGTGTTGTAGTATCTGGTCTTTCTGTCTGTCTGTCTGTTTATCGGTTACCTGTCTGTCTGTCTACCTGGCATCTTGTCTCTGTGTCTCTATTTGTCTGTTAGTCTCTATCTATCTATCTATCTATCTATCTTCTATCTATCTATCTATCTATCTATCTATCTGTTGTCTATCTATCTATCTATCTATCTATCTATATATCTATCTATCTATCAATCTATCAATCTATCTATCAATCTATCTATCATATTATCTGTCTATCTATCAATCTATCATATTATCTATCTATCTATCTATCTATCTATCTATCTATCTATCAATCTATCTATCTATCTATCTATCTATCAATCTATCTATCATGTTATCTATCTATCTATCTACCTACCTACCTATCTATCTATCTATCATATTATCTATCTATCTATCTATCTATCTATCTATCTATCTATCTACCTACCTACCTATCTATCTATCCATCTATCTATCTATCTATCTATCTACCTACCTACCTACCTATCTATCTATCATATTATCTATCTACCTACCTACCTACCTATCTACTATCCATCTATTTATTATCTACCTACTTACCTATTATCTACTACCTACCTTCCTATCTATCTATGATCTTTATCTACCTATCATCCATCTATCTATCTACCTACCAACCTATCTTCTATCTATCATATTAATCTATCTTCTATCTATCTATCTACCTACCTACTTAATCTATCTATCCGTCTATCTATCTACTCCTACTACTATCTATCCTATCTTTACTATCATCATCTATCTATCATTTCTACTACATACTTAACGTTGCTATGTGGTTTTTCTTCCTTTACCTTCCCAAGGCCAGCGTTCCCTGATCTGAGCACCAGTGAAGTGATGCTGTGTAGACACCGCTTAGCCCGCCATCCAAGACAGGCAGCCGCAATACGTCTGTGTCGATGATTAATTATCTTCTGAATGATCCAGTCGTGGTGTGAAGTGCTGATAATGATCGCTGATGTCTATCTTTTGAATTTTCCAATAATTGTGGTGTAAGTGTCGATAACGATTCTGCTTGCAGGAATTTGATACAGTGTGTTGTGTTGTGTTGTGTTGTGTTGTGTTTGTGTGTGTGTTGTGTTTTTGTGTGTGTGTGTGTGTGTGTGTGTGTGTGTGTGTGTGTGTGTGTGGAGGGGGGGGGGTGTGTGGGGGTGTGTGGACAGACAGACAGACAGACAGACAGACAGACAGGCAGAGAGTGTAGGTCTGTCTTAGCTGCCGAACAGCTGTTGACATGTTGATTGACAGCAAGTGCTCTTGACACGCTGGGCTCAGTGAGGCATGACAGGGCATGATTGATGCCTGCTGCATTCTGAACCTCTTTCGTAATCCGTCTGCTCGACAGATTAGTTACATGGCTAACTCTTTTTCTGTGGCTGTCAGTGTGTGTGTGTGTGTGTTTGTGTGTGTGTGTGTGTGTGTGTGTGTGTGTGTGTGTGTGTGTATGGTGTGTGTGTGCGTGTGTGTGTATCTATGTGTGTGTATGTGTGTGTATCTATGTGTGTATGCTTGTTGTTGTTGTTGTCTTCGATTTTACGTCTGTTCACTCTCAGTGATATTAGACGAGAAAAAAATATATATACTAGGAGTGTATGAGAATTGAGGTGGTGGTGGTGGCCTACTGAAAAATGCGAGGGGGGAAAAGTAGTCTAATCATGAAAAGAAACCGCACAAAGCAAAAGATACAATTAAAAAAAATTAAAAACCGAAACAAAAACATAAAAAGTGATTAACGTTAATGAAACTATAACAAATGTCCTATAGGACTATGCCAGAGACCTTTTGCAATATCAAATGCCAAATTCAAATTATTGAATATGCTTCTAAGGGAGTTTTCAGAAAATTAGGGGTAAAAAAGTGTGTGTGCGTGTGTGTGTGTCTATGTGTGTGTTTGTGTGTGTGCGCGTGCGTGCGTGTTTGCGAGTCAGTATTTATTTTCAAGAGATTAGATATGACAGAGAGAGAGAGAGGGAGAAGGGAGAGAGAGAGAGAGAGAGAGAGAGGAGAGAGAGAGAGAGAGAGAGAGAGAGAGAGAGAGAGAGAGAGAGAGAGACAAGAGAGAGAGAGAGGAGAGAAGGACAGAGAGAGAGAGAGCAGACAGACAGACAGACAGACAGGACAGAAGACAGAAACTCCGAAATAAAAAGAAATCAAAAGAGAAATAAAGAAGAAACATAATACATACATATCATCTACTCATCCATAAAGTCATTTGCTGTTCCTTCAAGCGAATGTGTGTGTGTGTGTGTGTGTGTGTGTGTGTGTGTGTGTGTGTGTGTGTGTGTGGTGTGTGTGTGTGTGTGTGTGGTGTGTGTGTGTATGTGTTGTGTGTATGTGTGTGTGTGTGTGTGTGTGTATGTGTGTGTGTTGTGATGTGAGTGTGTGTGGTTTCTATGCCTATGTCTATGAGTGCATGTCAATGTAAGTGTACAGTTTCCTCCACTCTCTGCTGTGTATCGTTAGCTTCTAATCGAAGCTCATTAATCACACCCAGCCACGTCAGTCGTGACGGTGAATGCAATGGAGACTGGCCGATACCTGACCTGTACCATGCCTGCTTCCCTGACATCTGCACACTGACCCGTTGGGCAGCAGTGTCCATTTTTTCTGACATTCAAGGCCTGTGGATTACACAATCGAATGCATTATGTGATGCGAATGATACATTTATACGTTATAAGTTTTAAGCTTCCTTGGTACACATTCACACAAAATACGCAAACGCATACACACACAGACACACGTACGCGCACATGCGTACTCACACACATACACCACAATGCGCACAAAAACACATACACATGCACGCACGCATACACGCACACCTGCACGCACGCACGCTCGCGCGCGCGCGCGCACACACACACACACACACATACACACACACACACACACACACATACACACACACACACACGCGACGGATAGGTATCCATATCCATGGCGGGTTGAAACAGGGAGAGGGAAGTTGGGGGGTGGGGGGGAGGAAGGTAGACCGAAAGAAAGAAAGGTGAGATGTTTTGCCATTATTCCTCTCTCACCTCTCAGGAGGTCTGGTTCTGGATGGAAAAGGATGCACGTTAGATAGGACATGTGGTTTTCTATTCGTATAGAAAGTGATAGGTCTGCCCTGACTGACTTTGATCTCCGAAAACAAAAACGACACAAAGAAAGAAACATACACCGCCAGATGTTCTTTTACAGCACTGGGGTTTTGATGAGTTTAGTATTATGTAGACGCCAATAAACAACTGTGAAGAACACCTCTATTTATGTATTTGTTATGTATTTATTGAGGTGTTTATTTATATTGTATTCCTCTGTGCCTGTATCAATGTATATATATATATTATATATATATATATATATATGATTGTGTGTGTGTGTGTGTGTGTGTGTGTGTGTGTGCGTGTGTGTGTGAGTGTCTCTCTCTCTCTCCACACACCCCCGTTAGATTAATTGCCTTATATAAAAACAAAAACAAAAATGTTCTAAAAGTTTAGATTGCATTTTCCAATAACAACAAACTTATGTTAGGCAAGGACACAGACAGAGAGAGAGAGAGAGAGAGAGGAGAGAGAGAGAGAGAGAGAGAGAGAGAGAGATGAGAGGAGAGAGAGAGAGAGAATGGCAATGACAAATTCTTTTATTTCGAGGATAATGAATAAGCACTCATGTGCTTTTTTACATCCAGTCCCCGCCCGTAGGGATACATCTTAATAATAACCCAATACTTATACTCTCACACAGTAGAAACAAAGGGAAATAACCCCTTTAAAAACTCACAACAACAACAAAAAACCCAAACAAACAAATAAAAGAAAACCCTAAAAACATCACCCCATCCCACCCCCCAAAACCCCCCAGCCAAAAACAAACAAACAAACAAACAGAAACAAAACAAAAACAAACCAACAAAAAGAAAAAAAAGAAAAAAAGAGAAAAACAAACAACAACAACCAAACTTATAAAGTCATCAAAATAAACATCTACACATTGTCAAATGGTACGCATACTTGTGACATATAACAGGGAGAGGGAGGGAGAGAGACAGAGACAGCGAGACAGACAGACAGAGAGGGAGAGGGAGGGAGAGAGAGAGAAGGTGAGGGAGGGAGAGACACAGACACAGAGACACAGAGAGACTGTCAGACAAACAGACACACACACAGAGTCAGAGACAGACAGACAGACAGACACAGACGCACACACACATACACACACACACACACACACAACACACATACACACACACACACACAACACACACACACAATGTACCATCTGGAAATAAAAATTTGACTTGACTTGTTCACACACACAGACACACACACACGACACACACACACACAGACACATGCACACACACACACACACACCACCACACACACACACACACACACACACACACACACACACACACACACTGATGCAGGCAAACTGGCTACGATCATTCGCCCCAAGATTTCAAACCTTCAACTCCAAACAGAAATTAATGAAACCGCATGCGGGTAACCAGCATGCACAGAGAATCAATGCCCTATCTCCTTCACAGAAAGGAAAGCTACACTAATAATTATAAACCTAATACAGGCGGTAATCAGAAGCCATGCAGCTGTGACTATTGATGCCTGCGCTGTGCTGTGCTGTGCTATGCTGTG
Source organism: Rapana venosa (assembly GCA_028751875.1). Taxonomy (NCBI): domain Eukaryota; kingdom Metazoa; phylum Mollusca; class Gastropoda; order Neogastropoda; family Muricidae; genus Rapana; species Rapana venosa. The sequence goes on from CM054135.1 coordinate 15,641,682, forward strand.
GTGGGGACATTCACTCTTTACTGCCACTTATCGAGCCATGAGCGGGTGTCAGGTTTTCGCTTTGGACGAATGGCACTTTAGGACATATCTGTGTGTAGTAGTAGTAGTTCTTCAGTTTAACGTCCTTCCAGTCAGACGGGAAATGTGTGTGTGTGTGTGTGTGTGTGTGTGTGTGTGTGTGTGTGTGTGTGTGTGTGGCGCGCGCGCGCGCGCGCGCTTTTGTGTGTGTGTTTATGTGTGTGTCATGTCAAGTCAAGTCAAGTCAAATTTTTATTTCCAGATGGTACATTGAATAAGCAATGCATTTGCTTTTTTTCATCAAGCCATCTATCTAAGAACAAATTTCTTAATGATTATCCTGAAATACTACATTATTGCATCCTTTACCATTAAATTAAACAAGTAAAAAGAGGAAAGTCGATAAGATAATATATTGAAAAATGCAAATTACACACATATACATATACACGCACACACATA
>CM054135.1:15647161-15649661 GCA_028751875.1 Rapana venosa
GCGTTAGACTGTGAGCAGAGATGGGACAATGTCAACATGGCAACCATGTCAGTTTTGCCATTGACCATGCCCTTGATAGGAGTGTCAGCATGCTTAATGATACAGCAGTGCTTTATGCACGCGAACACACAAAACACACACACACACACACACACACACACACACACACACACACACACACACACGCACTCACGCCTGCGTGGACACACACACAAACACACACACCAAATACAAAATTATGTTATAAAATCCAAATGTGTTAACTCTCTGAACACAATGACAAATAAACAGTAAGCTGATTCTTCAACTGTTCAAACATCACTGCCAAAAATAATGGTAATAATGATTCACAGCTATTCCTGTTTTAGACTTTACACAGACGAGCTTGGAGTAAACTGTTGACCAACGCGTCCCGCATGTCTCCCCCTCCCCCCCTTGACCATCTTGGTCAAGAGACTATTTCTGCCGCTGCTGCTGCTGCTGCTGCTGCTGCTGCTGCTGCTGCTGCTGATGATGATAATGATTACTGTGTTTGATAATCCCGTTCTGTGTGCAGTCTATGCCGTGTGCCCCACATTCAGGAAGTGCCTAGTCTGATAGCTTTGTAACGATACGGGGGCAAATTCAAAGACGTGTGTGCTTGTAATCATGTAATAGCCTGTTATCGATTTCTGCAAAGCCTTGTCGTAGCAAAAACAATGAAACTGCTTCTAGAAAAGTGGAAACAAAAGAGTAAACGACGAACAACAACGGCACAAAGCATTGATCTTGATGCGGACTCTGAAAATGTGTGAGCTTAAGAGCTAACAGGTTGCTGAGCTTAGTATTCGCTTGAAAGATACTGTCAGTGGCGTTGATGTGATTCTGGACCCAATAAAGAGCGCAGTGAAACAAAGCCCTATACAAAACAAAACAAAACAAAAAAGATCTGGATCTTCGGCATCAATGACAAAAATCCCATGGCACCAGCACAATCGTTTCATCAGACTTATTAGAGTCTTGCAATTATTGGCTTTGCTTAATCTTCGCTTTATGGAAAACTCTGATCTTCACTGTCAAAGATAATCCCCATGCACTCAAGACAATTAGTTGTTTGCCCTTAATTGGATTGTGTGTGTGTGTGTGGTGGGGGGGGGGGGTGTCTGTTGCATTGTTTTCTCCTTTATGTAAAGTCTGTTCACTGCAAGGTGATCCAGGCACTTGTTTCTAAACTAATATCTTGTGTGCAACCGGCTGTGGGTTTGTTTCTAGGCTCTAGTGCTTTCGTACATTATTGTCGCTGTATTCAAACACTTTGGTTGGTGTAGTACATTATTGTCACTGTAATCAAACACTCTTGTTGGTGTAGACAATTATTGTCGCTGTATTCACACACTTTGGTTGGTGCTTGTACACAAGTGTCGCTCTATTTTAACACGTTGGTGGTTTCTGGTATATTTGTCAGTGTGCTTTAACAAAATAGTTTTATGTATTTATTCTTTTATATCGGGAAAAATGGAATAAGTACTAATGTGCTTTTTTTTTTACATATAGTCCCCATGTGTATGCGGTTTTGTATATTGTGTCATCTTTTCCCACCGGCACAAAATGGCCTACTCTTCCGAAAAGCGGAACTTAATTTAACGTGGGCGCAAGATGTTCTGAGTGTGTTCGCACACGGAGTCTCGGTTTATAGTCTCATCCAAAAGACTTTGGGGAGAGTGGAGTCTGCACTGATGTTAACTCCAGGGGAAAAATCCCCTTGAACGGAAATCGAACCGGGGTTGACAAATTGCAATAGCAATGTTCTAACCACTAGGCTATCCGTCCCCCTATGATTATAGACTAAAGTAGTATGTAGTGAATCAGTATGGCTGTGTTGACAGACTATAGTGGTGTGTAGTGAATCAGTATGGCGGTGTTTACAGACCATAGTGGTGTGTAGTGAATCAGTACGGCGGTGTTTACAGACCATAGTGGTGTGTAGTGAATCAGTATGGCGGTGTTTACAGACTATAGTGCTGTGTAGTGAATCAGTATGGCTGTGTTTACAGACCATAGTGTGTGTAGTGAATCAGTATGGCGGTGTTTACAGACCATAGTGCTGTGTAGTGAATCAGTATGGCGGTGTTTACAGACCATAGTAGTGTGTACTGAATACAAGTACGGCGGTGTTTACAGACCATAGTGTGTGTAGTGAATCAGTATGGCTGTGTTTACAGACCTATAGTGCTGTGTAGTGAATCAGTGCTGGCGGTTGTTTACAGACCATAGTGGTGTGTAGTGAATCAGTATGGCGGTGTTTACAGACCATAGTGGTGTGTAGTGAATCAGTATGGCGGTGTTTACAGACCATAGTGCTGTGTAGTGAATCAGTATGGCGGTGTTTACAGACTATAGTGCTGTGTAGTGAATCAGTGTGGCTGTGTTGACAGACCATAGTGCTGTGTAGTGAATCAGTGTGGCGGTGTTTACAGACTATAGTGGTGTGTAGTGAATCAGTATGGCGGTGCTTACAGAC
>CM054135.1:15654661-15657161 GCA_028751875.1 Rapana venosa
TCCTTTTCTTTTTCCTTTTTTTTCTGTTTTTGTATATATATATATATATATATATATATATATATATATATATATATATATATATATATATATATATATATATATATATATATATATATATATATACTATCATCTATTTTCCCATTCAGTGAGATTTCTTTGGCTTACTTTAGTTGCTTTCTTGCTTTCTTTCTTTCTTGCTTGCTTTCTGTCCTTTCTTTCTTTTTCTTTTCTTTCTTTCTTTCTTTCTATCTATCTGCCTGACTTTCTGGCTTTCTTCCTCTATAAATTCATTTAGCTTTAGACCATTTAAGATTATTTCTTTTCCGAAGAAACTGCAGTTTGTCTTTGTTTTTTTTTTTTAATTCCTTCTTTCTATCTTTGTTTCTTTTTCCGTCGTATTTTATATTTTTCATTTTCTGCTTGTGTTGTTTTGTTTTGTTTTGTCTTGTGTTGTCTTGTCTTGTTTTTACATTCTAGTTACAGTGGGGTCTGAAACTGAAGCCTCTTGATTTGTAAACGCTCTCCACCCTTGTAACTTATCGCTTTGTCTGTGGTTGTTTTGTTGTTGTTGGTTGTTGTTGGTTTTATCGTGCATTCCTGTCTTTTCTTGCTTTTCGTCTTACTTTGTTTTGTTGTTCATTCTGTCTGTCTGTCTGTCTGTCTATCCGTCTGTCTGCCTTTCTGTCTGTCTGTCTCTCTTTCTTTCTTTCTTGCTTTCCTTCCTTTGTTTTTCTCTTTTTTATTCTTTTGTTTTTTTGTCTATTTTTTTTCTCGACAACTTCTAACAGCTTTAAATCATAAGCTAATTCATCTTCAAACACCACTAATGTGATTTTCTTTCTTGCTTTTCCTTTTTTCTTTCTTTCTGAATACTTTGTCTGGATTATTTTTCCTTGTATATTATTTGTGTTGTTTTGTTTTACTGTCATTGTGTTGTTTAGGCTGTCTTGTTCCATTCCCCTGTGAAATTCAAGCTGATTGATCTGAAGATGCTCTCCACTCTTCTTCTTTGTCGCCTTCTGGGTTGGTTCGTTTTCCTTTGTTTCGCTTTCTTCTGTGTACTTTTCTTCTAGCTTTTTTCTAACTTTTCCTTTGGAGGGTTTTTTTCCTTTCTTTCGTTCTTTTGTTCTTTCTTTCTTTTCTCCTTTCTTCCTTCTTCTTTCTTTCTTTCTTTTCTTTCTTTCTTTCTTTCTTTCTCTCTTTTCGTTTCTTGCATTCTTTCTCTCTTTTTTTTTTCTCTTTCTTTCTTTTCTTCTTTTCTTCTTTCTTTCTTTCTTTCTTCTTTTCTTTCTTTCTTTCCTTCCTTCCTTCCTTTTTTTCTTTTCTTTTCCTTTTTTTCCTTTCTTTTCTTCCTGCTTTCTGTTGTTTTTTTCATTTTTGTTCTAATTTTTTAACCTTTTTTTTTTGGCTTCATTTTTGTTTTCTCCATTATTCATGTTTGTCTTTTTGGTTTATTTTTATTTTCTGCCTTTTTCTTTGCTTTTTGTCTTTTTTCTGTGTCTCATTATTTATGTGTGTCCTTTGTTTATCTTCTTTCCTTCCTTCCTTGTTTCTTTCTCCATTTCTATTTCTCTTCATTCTGTCCCGCTTTTCTGTATAAATTTAATCAGCTGATCTATCTTCAAACACGACTGTGGTGGTGTTTTTGTCTCCTTTGTTTTGTCTGAGTGTTTCTCTTTGATTTGCTTTGTTTTCTGTGGAATTTCTTGTTCTGTTCTTCGTTGTTGTTCTTTCACCTTTGTTCCTTGTCTTTTCTGTAGTTCCTTCCTTTGTTTATTCGTTCTTTCGTTCTTTCTTTCTTTTTTTTTCTCTTTCCCTACTTTGTTCATTTTCTTTTTCCTGCGTTTCTCCATTGCTGTCTTTCTTCTTTCTGTATTTGTTCCTTTCTCTCTCTCTCTCACTCACTCACTCTCTCTCTCTCTCTCTCTCTCTCTCTCTCTCTCTCTCTCTCTCTCTTTCTTTCTTTCTTTCTTTCTTTTCTTTCTTTCTTTCTTTCTTCGTTTCTGTTTTCCTTCTGTTTTTCTATTTTCTCTGTCCTTCTTTCTTCCTTCTGTCGGTCTTTCTTTCTTTTGTTTTTATTTGTTAACTCTGTTAGCTGCAGACCATAAGCTGCTTTATTTTCACTGCTGTTTTTGCTGCTTTGGTTTTTGTCCTTCTTTCCCGTAAGTCTTTTTCTCTTTGTTTCCACAAAATGCGCTTGCATTCTTCGGGGTTTTTATGTTGTTGTTGTTGTTTGTTTGTTTTTTATCCTGTCTATTTCCATTGGGCTTTGAAATACAAGTTTGTTGATTTTTAAACGCAATCTTCCCTGCTTTGTTCCTGGTCTGCTTTTGGTTGTTTCGGTTTGATTTTTCTTCTTGTTGTTGTTATTTTTTGGTTATTTTCATGGTTGTTGTTGTTGTTGTTACTATTTTGTTTGTTTCTTTATTTTTATTCTTTCTTTCAGTTCTTTATTTATTTTCTCTCCCTCTTTTGTCTATAAAATGAAAGTGATTTA
>CM054135.1:15662161-15677161 GCA_028751875.1 Rapana venosa
TGATAAACGGACAAATGGACGGACGGATGGATGGACGGATGGACAGGGAGGGTGAATTTTCCAAGTATAAAGAAGATCTTCCCCTAAAAACTGGCTAATGCACTAGCACTACAGTGCAGTACAGTACAGTACAGTACAGTACAGCATGGTACATTACAGACACCACGCCCTCAGAGAGGCACAGTCCACAGACAGGCAGGCAGAGTACAGGGGCCTAGTGTCGGCTGTAGTACTGCTGCAGATTGGGTTATGAGGACTCCGGGGATAGAATTACAGACCGGCACCCCCCCCCCCCCCCCCCCCCCCCCCATAACCACCTGTTCATACCCCCCTCCACACCCCCTCTCCTCCACCAGTGGCAAGAGGTGGGAAAAGAAAGGGGGGAGAGAGAGAGAGAGAGAGAGAGAGAGAGAGAGAGAGAGAGAGAGAGAGAGAGAGAGAGAGAGAGAGAGAGAGAGAGAGAGAGAGAGAGAGAGAGAGAGAGAGAGAGAGACAGAGACAGAGACAGAGACAGAGAGACAGTGAGAGAGCGAGAGGAGGGTGGTACGGATTGGTCTTTGGTGCTAAGTCTCTTTGCAGAAGTCGGAAATGTATTTACATCGATTTTTTTTTCCTGATTCTCCGGGGAGATAGAGAGCGTGCAGTCTCTGAAGCAGTGTCACCCTTTCTGTATTCTCTGCACGTGGACTGGCTTCTACATGCAAACTCGTTTTGGGTTTCGCTTTTGGGGGATTGTGCGTGTCTTTTGGGGGGCGAAGGGGGGGGGGGGGGGGGGAGGGGGGCTGGGAACGGGTGAGGGGTAGTGGGGGCTCATGCACAGAGAGCAAGGTGCCAGACTGTCCCTCTGGCTGCTGGTGCATTCTGGCATGATGCGCTGACCGTGTGTCACACCTGTGATCTCGGTGTATCGTGTCACGCGGAGGAAGACTGACAGCACTGATCCAGCAGTGAACAGGCACGTGTGTTAGACTGGAGCTGACCAATGGACCAGCCCCCGGGGGGGGGTGGATGCTGGGGCTGTCATGGGGCAGAGTGCATCCCCGTGCTTGTTATACTGGAAGCTCCGTGCTAGAAGTGTCCTGTTTATTTCTCTCTCGCTTTGTGTCTGTCTTTATCTTTTACTTGCCACTGCTTTGATTTGGTAGGGATTTTTTGCATGATGTAGAGCTATATAGATTTCATTACTACTACTACTACTACTACTACTACTACTACTACTACTACTACTACTACTACTACTACTACTACTACTACTACTACTACTACTATGACGACGACGACGACGACCATCATCATCATCATCATCATCATCATCATCATCATCATCATCATCATCATCATCATCATCATCATCATCATCATCATCATCATCATCATCATTATTAGTAGTAGTAGCAGTATTATTATTATTAGTAGTAGTAGTAGTAGTTGTAGTAGTAGTAGTAGTAGTAGTAGTAGTAGTAGTAGTATCATCATTATTATTATCATTACTACTACTACTACTACTACTACTACTACTACTACTACTTCTACTACTACTACTACTACTACTACTACTACTACTACTACTACTACTACTAAATGGAATTTATATAGCGCATATCTTGCAAAAAGAAATCAAACCGCTTGCATTCAAAACGCCCATACATATACCAATTAACCAATAACAATTAACAGAGTCAACAAATTCAAATGTACACACACGCGTGCACGCACGCACACACACACACACACACACACACACACACACACACACACACACACACACACACACACACACACATACACACACGCGCGTGCGCGCGCATATCGAGAATAATGGAACAAGCACTCGTGTGCTTTTTTTCATCTTCTCCCCGTGTGTATGCAGTTTTGTCAATGTTGTCATCCGTTCCCGCTGGCACACAATGGCCTACTCTTCCGAAAAGCGGAACGGGTTTTATCGTGTGCGCAAGATGTTCTGCGTGCGTTCGTGCACGGGACCTCGGTTTATAAACTTATCCGAAGACTTGTGGGGAGAGTGGGGTCGGCGCTGATGTTAACTCCAGAGGTATGATCCTCTTGAACGAGAATCGAACACGGGTCAGCAGATCACGAATACATCACTCTAACCACCAGGCTATCCCGTCCCCCCGCTAGAGACAGAAAGAGAGAGAGAGAGAGAGAGAGAGAGAGAGAGAGAGAGAGAGAGAGAGAGAGAGAGAGAGAGAGAGAGAGAGAGAGAGAGAGAGAGACAGACAGACAGACAGACAGACAGACAGAGACAGAGACAGAGAGACAGACAGACAGAGAGACAGATAGAGAGAGACAGAAAACGATACAGAAAGGCAGAAACAGACAGACAAACAGACAGACAGAGACAGAGACAGAAAGAAAGGCAGAGACAGACAGAAAACGATACAGAAAGACAGAAACAGACAGACAGACAAACAGACAAACAAGCATACACAGTGCTAATATCCCCGTATCGGCTGTCAAAAATCACCTAAAGAGAAAAAAACAAACCGGGTGAGGAGGGGTATGAGTGGTGAGGGAGCGGGTGGCGGAGGGGTGGTGTGGGGAGTGTGGATGTGTGTGTGGAAGGGGGGGGGGGGGAGGCGGAGGGAGGGTACTCTACGGTAATGGAACTAAAGAGAAGAAAACACAAACTGGTAAGCTACACATCGACTCCGGGTCTGGCTGGCTGGCTGGCTGGCTGCTGTGTGCTTTATGGCGCTATTGACAACCCCGGGCTGCCATAATCCCCAGATGACGCTAAGCCCCAGACTGCCTTAGCTAGCCTCCCTCCCTCCCTCCCTCCCTCCTGTGTCGGTGTCGCCGTACCATGGCTACCGCCGATGATGTAAGGAGCTAGTTAGTGCCTCAGCTCCCTGTGCTGCCTCAGCTTCCGCGCTGGAAAATCTTTAGCTGGGGAGCTCTTTGGGGGAGAAGTTCTACTTTTTCTTGAGGGGGGGTATAAAAAAGAAAAAAAAACACAGGTAGAAAATGTAGCTGTCTTGATTATTTTGTTGTTTTTAAGATATGTACTCTAAGGTAAATGGAGGTGAAGAAGCGAGTGGCGCGTACGCTAGGTTGTACTTTATGTCACCTCTTCCGACATGAACATGTACACATGTTGTTGTGGTTGTTGTTATTGTTTTTTGTTGTTGTTGGACGTTGCATGGCTTAACGCCCTCGAGTTCAGCTAGAATAATGATGTCCCTTGCCTCACTCATGGAGCCTGGGAATCACTGTGAGGCCTTAAGGACACACTGGAGGAGAAGGTTGCGGGTTGAGTTATTTTCAAACCATTCAGGCAGACACACGCAGTCTTCAGAGGATTGTGTAGTGCTTTATAATCGTATGAGTGTATGTGTGGCTATTTTAAGACTTACAGACAGTCTTCAGAGGATTCTTTTGTTCCATGCAGGTTGCTATGTAGGTCATGGCTAAGACAACCTCAACATGTTGCTTTATAGCATAACTACGTTTTAATGCTGGCCTTGAAAACTCTGCTTCGGACGAGACTATAAACCGAGGCCCCGTGTGCGAACGCATGCAGAACATCTTGCGCACACGTTAAATCCTGTTCCGCTTTTCGAAAGAGTAGGCCATTGTGTGTCGGTGGGAACAGATGACAAAATTTACAAAACCGCATACACACGGATACTGGATGTAAAAAAGCACACGAGTGCTTATTCCATTATCCTCGATATAAAATCATAAATACATTTTAAAAAATGAAGGATAAAACAGATTATCATTAGTATTTTCTGGGGAAAAAATAATACATAGAGGCAAATAACAGCGTAATCGAAAACGAGCAGACATTTTAATTAAGAGTGGTTGAGTATGCAAGCATAGACAAAGCAGTGCCAGCAGTGGAGTTGTGATGTACAGCCCTCACTCGATCTGTCATTGCTATCAGTCAAACGCCAAGGCCTATAGTGAAGCGATGCCGTGCTTTGAAATACCAGGTACAGGTTGCCTTCATGAATTCAGCCATGACAAGCTCCTAGCCTGACAATTCGTACACTTCACTGAGGGGAAGGACATCTGACTATCTGAGGAGATACTTCAAAACACCGGCCCTTTACCCCACAGTTTCCTTCAGATGTGCATTTAGTCTTGCAATGACTGTTAGGCATTGTGATTTAAAGCATGGTGCACAGCCTGGATGACCCTCAGGCTGTTAAACTGAGGAATGGCCAACAATAACCAGCTGCAGTAGCAGCCACAGCAAAACCAGCAGTAGCAGAAAAACCGAGATGAAATAATGCCTTTAGATATGCTATTTTAAAAACAAACGTGTTGCAGTAAACGTAGAAATAGAGGACAGAAAAGACAGAAACACATGATAGCAGTGGTAAAAACAAAGGCATTCTATAACTTGTGAACGCCCAGACCTGCACCAACACACCACCAGCGATCTCCGCAGACAGGCAGACAGACGCATAGGCTGTGTGGGTGTGCGTGCGTGTGTGTGTGTGTTTGTGTTTGTGTGTGTGTGCGTGTGTGTGTGTGGTGTGTGTGTGTGTGTGTGTGTGTGTGTGTGTGTGTGTGTGTGTGTGTGTGTGTGTGTGTGTGTGTGTGTGTGTGTGGAACACAAGACGTAGTTTTCCTTTTCTCTCTCTGTATTACGCGCGACATTTGTGCGGTAAGGTGATAGCCTGTTGATCAGATGGAGGGAAAGTGTGCCACTTCTAAAAAGAGGTACGTCTTAGTAACTAACACCCACACAGAAAGACCGATGATGTACACGGCAAGTCAGGGGATGCATTGGTGTAGAGGATAACTGCAATGACACACGGACAGAAGAACAGATGCAGAGACATACATACATACATACATACATTCATTCATACGCGCATACGTATATCACTAAATATATTTATACATAGATGCATACATACATAGGTGCATGTGCAAATCCTTCTGATGAGACTATAAACCGAGGCCCCGTGTGCGAACGCAAGCAGAACATCTTGCGCACACGTTAAATCCTGTTCCGCTGTTCGAAAGAGTAGGCCATTGTGTGCCAGTGGGAACAGATGACAAAATTTACAAAACCGCAGCAGACACGCATAGATTTATATAAAAAAAGTAATCTGAGCGCTTTGATTTGTTGCTTTACAAGATTCAGCGCTATATAAATTCCATACATTATTATTGTTATTATTATTATTATTATTATTATTATTATTATTATTATTATTATTATTATTATTATTATTATTATTATTATTATTATTATATTATTATTATTATTATAGACACATAGGGACATATACACATAGATACAGACACACACAAATGCATGTACACACAGATTCACACATATATACATACATACATACATAACACATACATTATACATACATACATACATACGCAATACATCATACATATATACTACATATACACACATATAATACATACATAATACATACATACATACATACATACATACACAACACACACATACAAACATACATACAATACATACATACATACACACACATACAACAACATACATACATACACATACATACATACATACGCGCATACGTATATAATAAATATATGTATACATAGATGCATATATACATATACACATAGTAAGACACAACACATAATCATAGTACACACAGATACACACTATACTTATACATTACATACATAACATACATACATACTACATATATACACACATTACATCATACTACATACATATACATATCACACATGAAGTATGCATATAACACATACACATAATAACATGACCATCACACATTGAGACAACAGTCAAACAACAACAGACAACAACATAGAATAAACACTTTACTATCTAGTTAATACAGTTGGAAACAACACTTCTGTCAGCAGTGTAGTATTGTGTTCTCACAATAATCACACATGCCATGCATCACACACCTCACTCACATTACACACTACACACTACAACAACTACAACACTACATCACCTACACAACTACTCACACTACACACCTATTCTCAACACTTAACATCATATACCATCACACTATCACCACACACACTGCACTGACTTACACAACTCACCTTCTACATACATCACCCACTCTCACACTTAACTCACTTACCCAACCTCACTCACCATTACCACACCTCACCTCATTACCACACTCACCTCACCACACAACCTCACCTCACCTTACACACATCACTTACCAACACCTCACCTCACCATCAACCTCACCTCACCTTAACCACACCTCACCTCACCTCACCTCACCACACCATCACCTCCACAACTACCATACCTCACCTCACCTCACCTCACCTCAACCTCACCACACCTCACCTCACCTTACCTACACCTCACCTCACCTCACCCACACCTCACCTCACCTTACCAACCTACCTACCTACCAACCTCACCTCACCTCACTCACCTCACCACACCTCACCTCACCTTACCAACCTCACCTCACCTTACCACACTCACCTCACCTTACTCACCTCACCTACACCTTACCACACCTCACCTCACCTACAACCTCATCTCACCTTACCACACCTCACCTCACCTTACCACACTCACCTCACCTTACCTCACCTCACCTCAACCTACCTACCACACCTCACCTCACCACAACCTCACCTCACCTTACCCACACCTCACCTCACCTTACCACACACTCACCTCACCACACCTCACCTCACCTCATACCACACCCTCACCTCACCTCACCTCACCACACCTACACCTCACCTTACCACACCCTCACCTCACCTTACCACATCTCACCTCACCTTACCCACCTCACCTCACCTTACCACACCTCACCTCACCTTACCTCACTCACCTCACCTTACCACACCTCACCTCACCTTACCTCACCTTACCACACCTCACCTCACCTCACCTTACCACACACTTAACTCACCTCACCTCACCTTACCACACCTCACCTCACCTTACCACACCTACCCTCACCTTACCACACCTCACCTCACCTTACCTCATCTCACCTTACCACACCTCACCTCTCTCTAAAACAACACTTACTCCCCTCCACAAGCTCCTCCGCAGACACACCCCCCCCCCCCCCCCCCTCCCTCCAACCCCGCCGTCTTTCCACCTTTTCTCTCTCTTCTTGTTGGACCCCCCCCCCCCCCCCTCCAATCTGTGTGCGTGTGTGCGCGCTTGCTTGCATGTGTGCGTTTGCAGGGGGGGAGGAGGGGATAGGAATCGTCTAAGGTCATAGTTATTGAAAACAGATCTGAAATGAAAGATAACTGTCATCCATTCACTAAAACAATATAAGTACTAACTGCATGCACTTTTTTCATCGAACATCTTTGTTTTTTTACAGGAAATGCGCGCACGCACGCACCACACACACACACACACACACACACAACACACACACACACACACACACACACACACACACACACACACACACACACACACACACACACACACACACACACACACACACACATTATGAAGCAAGTATGCACACACACGTCATATTTTTCCCCCCAACACCACCAACCCCACAGCAAACCATAGAAGTGACAGCAGCAGTGCAGCATTTCTCTCAGAGCAGCGACAAAGTCCTCACATTAACAGCAGATACTGCAGGAGATGGGGGGGAGGGTGGGGGGGGGAAGTAGTTGTTGTTGAAAGGGAAAGAGGATGATGATGATTGCTGTATTTCGCTTCTTCCCAGTGGGCGCTGTGTGATGCCTTACCTGTGCGTCTTTCCCAACTACATACACGGCTTTAATGTCATACTTACTACTGCAGATATTTCAATTTTCGTTGTATTTTTTTCCCTCAAGGATAATGGAATAAGCCGTCGTGTCGTTATTGGCATTTAGTGTTCCTTATGTGCATACTGTTTTGTTAATGTTAGCATCCATTTCTACCGCCACACAATGGCCTATACTGACGAAAGGCGGAACTGGTTTTATTGTATGAACAAGGTGTTGTGTGTTGTGTGTGTGTGTGTGTGTGGTGTGTGTGTGTGTGTGTGTGTGTGTGTGTGTGTGTGTGTGTGTGTGTGTGTGTGTGTGGTTGTGTGGAAGTCAAGTCAAGTCAAGTCAAGTCAAAATTTTATTTCCAGATGGTACATTGAATAAGCAATGCATTTGCTTTTTTTCATCAAGCCATCTATTTAAGAACAAATTTCTTAACGATTATACTAAAATACTACAGTGTGTGTGTGTGTGTGTGTGCGCGCGCGCGCGCGCGTGTATAGTGTGTACACGCGTGAGAGCGTGTGTGTGTGTGTGTGTGTGTGCGTGCGTGTGTGTGTGTGTGGTGTGTGTGTGTGTGTGTGTGTGTGTGTGTGTGTGTGTGTGTGTGTGTGTGTTGTAAAAGGAAAATAATGCATTGGACATAGATCAGGATACTGTGGGCAGCAGAGACAGAAGGCACTGACTTGCTACTCTGGCACTACCTGTGTCTGCTGTTTAAACACTGAGCTGTGTTCTGTTCTTGCGAAAGGTGTTTGGCTTTCAACGGTTCCTGTGCAATCACAACTAGGGCAGTATTGTCAAGTGGTTTTTTGTTTGCCTTTTGTTTTTTTAATGCTGAGGCTTCCCGACAATTGTCAGCGAGTTTCACAATGCTCAGATTGTTTTCACCCTAAACTTTCAAAATGTAAAAAAAAAGTAGTTGCTTTACCTTCGTAGCTCTTGTGTTAGCGCAATCAGCGTGTACAACTGAAACATGAGTTGGCAGATCAATGTAGAAACCGTTGGTTTCCCAATGTCTTATAAACGGCACACCTTAGACATTATAAATAATTGTTTAGTATAACTCGTTAGGCGTTTGAGCTTTCCCTGCAGGAATGAAGCAATGATAGCAACAATAATCAAGCAAAATCAGTGTATTGGATTTAGAATGAAGCAATGATAACAATAATCAAACAAAATAAATCAATGTTTCGGTGTGTGTGATTTGAGTAAGGCACACTATAATTCTGTGTGGTGTAGCATGTCTCCTGTCCAGTTTTAGAGAGCACCTAAGATCCTGATGAGTGTACTGCTGCCAAATAGCCTTTCTATCTGAGAATAACACACACACACACACGCACACACACACACAAACACACACAGAGAGACTCACACACATACACACATACACATACACACACACACGCATGCGTTGATGCTCACGCGCTTACAATTTCACACACACACACTCTCTCTCTCTGTCAAACACACACCACACACACACACACACATACACGCACACGCACACACTCCCACGCACCTACAAACACACACAAACTCACGTACACGCAAACACACTCATACACACCGCACAGACACACACTCATACACACTCGCATGCATACACACACACGTACATGCATACATACATACATACATACATACATACATACATACATACATACATACATACATACACACACTCGCAGACATGCACACACATATATACCCCCCCCCCCCCCCCACACACACACACGCTCACGCACACGCACACATACACACGCACGCAACACACACACACACACACACACACACACGCGCGCGCGCGCGCGCGCGTGCACACGTCTGATACCATTATTTAGTGGAAGGACGTTAAACTGAAGAACAAACTGAAGAACTAACTACCACACACACACACACACAAAGATGTGGGAACAGATGACAAATTTACAAAACCGCATACAGACGGGGACTGGATGTAAAAATGGACATAAACGTGCCTATTCCATTATCCTCAATATAAAAGAATTAAATAACAAATAAATAAACAACTAGTAACGGTACATTCTGCCTTCAGACACTCAGCGAACGTTGTCACCACTTTGAACTATTCCCTGCTCGGCTCAGAGCTGCTCATGCACTATAGAACGCTCCTGTCTCCCTTAGCTTCCAGTGCCGAAGTCTGTGCTTTGTTTTGTTTTCCTTTCTTGTGCAGCAGACAAAGACTAGTTCAGATTGTTTCAACCGTCTTTGTTTTGCTTTGCTTTCGTGTACCATAGACATTTTTTTCCTGATTTTTTCCTGACTTTTTGAGTTTGCGTTCTCGCCAACCTTTCTTTTTTGTGTTCAAATTGCTAACTGAAAAACACAAAATGATTCTCAGATTTTCAAGAACCCAGGCTGCCAACGTGGCCTAGGAGAGAACAGCGAACACGATATTCCTTTTGTTGCTATTGCACGACTGTGGGTAGTGCTGTCACATTTATGTGGCAAGATGTGGAGACACTGTCAATAGTCACGCTTTTAAGTCACTGTGGAAAGAAACCACGATTCCTCTCTGTCTCTCTCTCTCTCTCTTCTCTCGTCTCTCTCTCTCTCTCTCTCTCCTCTCTCTCTCTCTCTCTCTCTCTCTCTCCTCTCTCTCTCTCTCTCTCTCTCTCGTCTCTCTTCTCTCTCTCCTCTCTCTCCCCTATCTCTCTTCTCTCTCTCCTCTCTCATCTCTCTCATCTCTCTCCTCCTCTCTCTCTCATCGTTTTATTTCTCTCTGGTGTCTCTCTTGCTTCTTGCTGTCTTCCCGTTGTTTTACTTTATCCATATTACATATATTGTAATCAGTGTATCAGTTTTCATGTTAATGTTCGATTCATTTTGAGAATTATGTGTTTATCAACGCATATCTCTTTCATCCAAAAATATATAATCTATGTATCTCTTGACATTAATGTTCAGGTCAGTTAGGGATTATGTATGATTAAATATACACTTATCTCTTCTTTTTTTTAAATAAATCATATTGTCGTTGTTGTAGCAGGGTTATTTCTCTTGTTTTGTTGATAGTCCCTAATCAGGGCTAGGGCCGGATGAAAAAAAGCATGCGTACCCTGGAAAAATAATGATAAATAAATTAATAAATAAATAAATAAATAAATAAATAAATATAATTAATTAATTAATTCATTCATTCATTCATTCATTCATTCATTCTCTCTTTCTTATGACAACATTCAGAAAATTGCATACACACGGGGACTGGACGAATAAAAGCACACGAGTCCTTATTCTATTATCCTCGAGATAAAAGAATAAATTAAATAAAATAAATAAAAACTCGCTCTCTCACTCTCTCTCTCTCTCTCTTCTCTCTCTCTCCTCTCTCTCTCTCTCTCCTCTCTCTCTCTCTCCTCTCTCTCTCTCTCGTTCCTCTCTCCTCCCTCTCCTCTGACTCTGTCTCTCTCCTCTCTCTCTCCTCCCTCCGCGCCCTCCTCCCCCCATCTCCTGTCCTCTCTCTCTCTCTCTCTCCTCCCTCCCTCTCTCTCTCTCCCCTCCCTCTCTCTCTCTCCCTCTCTCTCCTCTCCCCCTCTGTCTCTGACTCTGTCTCTCCTTCCTCTCTCTCTCTCCCTCCCTCTCTCTCTCTCTCTCTCTCTCCCCCTCCCTCTCTCTCTCCCTCCCTCCTCTCTCTCTCTCTCTCTCCTCCCTCCCTCTCTCTTTTCTCCCTCCCTCCCTCCCTCTCTCTCTCTCCCTCCCTCCCTCTCTCTCTTCTCTCCTCCCTCCCCCCCCTCCCTCTCTCTCTCTCTCCTCTCCCCCCTCTCTCTCTCTCCCTCCCTCCCTCTCTCTCTCTCTCTCTCCCTCCCTCTCTCTCTCTCTCTCTCCCCCCCTCTGTCTCTGACTCTGTCTCTCCTCCCTCCCCCATATCTCTCCTCTCTCTGTCTCTCCTCTGTGTCTGTCTGTCTCTGTCTGTCTTCCTCTGTCCCCTGTCTCCTTCCTCTCTCTCTCTCTCTCTCTCTCTCTCTCTCTCTCTGTCTCTCTCTCTGTCCCTGTGTCACTCTGACGTGAGCTGACGCAGTTTTCCTCTGACGCTTCCTGACAATCAGCATGGTGACCCAATTGAACGCGTGTCCAGAAAACAACGCTGCTTCCTTCTCTGTCGTCCTTGTGACTGTAGACTTTCTTGTTCTTGTTCTTCTTGTTCTTGTTCTTGTTGTTGTTCTTCTTCTTCCTCTTGTTCTTGTTCTTGTTCTTCTTGTTTTTTCTTGTTCTTGTTGTTGTTGTTTCTTCTTCTTTCTCTCTTCCTCTTGTTCTTGTTTTTTGTTGTTGTTGTTCTTCTTCTTCTTCTTCTTCTTCTCTTCTCTTTTCTTTCTTTTTGTTCTTCTTTCTTCTTCTTCTTTCTTCTTTTCTTCTTCTCTCTCTTCTTCTTCTTCTTCTTCTTCTTCTTCTTCTTTCTTCTTCTTCTTCTTCTTCTTCTCCTTCTTTCTTCCTCTTCCTCTTTCTTTCTTCTCTTCCTTCCTTCTTCTTTCTTCTTCTTTCCTTCTTCTTTTCTTTTCTTTTCTCTTTCTTTTTTCTTTCTTTCTTTTCTCTTCTTCTTTCTTTTCTTTTTCTTTCTCCCTTTCTTTCTTTCTTTTTTCTTCTTCTTCTTCTTCTTCTTCTTCTTCTTCTTTCTTCTTCTTCTTCTCTTCTCTCTCTTCTTCTTCTTCTTCTTCTTCTTCTTTCTTCTTCTCTTCTTCCTTCTTCTTCTTCTTCTTCTTCTTCTTCTTTCTCCTCCTCCTCTTGGCTGCAGTAAGCCGCATGGCCTTTCCATTCTGCGTCCCCCTTAACCTTTAAACGCGATTACAGAGAAATATAAGCACGGCTTGGTTAGTGGGGTTGTTTGATTTTTTGGTTTTGGTCTTTCTTTGTGGACAGAGCTTGTGTTAGAGTCTCCATTCTGACCACTTGTCTTTTCCTGTTGCTATGGTGACCACTACTGCCTGACGATTTAAAGTTAGAGAGAGAGAGGGAGAGAGAGAGAGAGAGAGAGAGAGAGAGAGAGAGAGAGAGAGAGAGAGAGGGAGAGAGAGAGAGAGAGAGAGAGAGAGAGAGAGAGAGAGAGAGAGAGAGAGAGAGAGAGAGAGAGAGGGAGGGGGGGGGGGGAAGCAGAACATTCTGTCAAAGTCTACAGGAATTTGTATTGTTTAATCTGTGTTGACATACGTACAACTGTTCACACATATGTATGTCTGTCTGTCTTTTCTGTCAATCTGTCTGTCTGTCTCTCTCTGCTCTCTCTCTCTCTCTTCTCTCTCTCTCTCTCTCCTCTCTCCTCTCTCTCTCTCTCTCTCTCTCTCTCTCTCTCTCTCTCTCCTCTCTCGGAAACCGTTGTAAACGCACATTGGTGCTTATTCATTATCATCGAAATAAAGAATCTCTCTCCTCTCTCTCTCTCTCTCTCTCTCTCTCTCTCTCTCTCTCTCTCTCTCTCTCTCTCTCTCTCTTCTGTTCTCTGTCTCTTCTCTTCGTCTGCTCTCTCGTCTCTCTCTCTCTCTCTCTCTCTCTCTCTCTCTCTCTTCTCTCTCTCCCCTCTCTCTCTCTCTCTCTCCTACCCTCCCCCCCCCCCCCAATGTCTGTTAAAGATCTCAGGTTGGTGGTGTACACCTGAGTGTTTGACACCAGCTGCTCCAGGATTGGTTGTAAGGGTCGTGTTCCACTCTGCTCTCCTCACTGTTGCTTGATCCTTCTTGCTGTCTTTAGTTATGATGCTTTGTTTTTTGCGTTGTTTTTAAATGCTATCAGCTTTCTTATTTTCCAAGACTAAAGATGAGATGTATCAGTGATATTGATATCAAAGGAGTGGATTTTCGATCATGTAAAATCATTGTGAATTTGTGTTGTATATTTTTTTTTATTGGTGTATGTGTGTGTTTGTGTGTGTGTGTGTGCGTGCGTGCGTGAGAGAGAGAGCTAGTGAGTGAGAGAGAGAGAGAGAGAGAGAGAGTGTGTGTGTGTGTGTGTGTGTGTGTGTGTGTGTGTGTGTGTGTGTGTGTGTGTGTGTGTGTGTGTGTGTGGGGTGTGTGCGTGTGTGAATGTGTCCATAGGTATACTCTCTTTTATCTGTCGGTATTGTAGGTGTCTGTAAAAAGAATTAACAACAACAAACAAACAGTTAACACGCCCTGACCACTATCAGTTGTGAAAGAGATTTACGAAAGAAATCAAGTGATGATTTAAAAAAAAATCTAAATCTTCTCTATTTCAGTTTATTTTTTAACACAGAGATACGTCTAAACAAGCAAACAAACACACAAACAAACAAAAAAGCCTGCAGGAAACACTTGTTGTTGTCGTTGTTGTTGCGGTGCTGTTGCTGCTGCTGTTGTTATTGTTGTTACTTCTGCTGCTGCTGTTGTTGTTGCTGCTGCTGTTGTTGTTGGTGGTGGTGGTGGTGGTGGTGGCGGTGGTGCTGCTGATAAAAAGTGCGTTGTTTTGAGGGTTGGAGCTGCTTTGTTTTGGACATAAAGATCAAGGGTGTCGTCTTCAAGGGAGCGGATCACTGTCTGTGCTCTGTCTGCCTGTCTGTCTGTCCGTCTGTCTGTCTCCCTGTCTGTTTGTCAGTTAGTCCGTGTGTCTGTCTGTCTGTCTATCCGTCTGTGTGTGTGTGTGTATGTCTGTCTTCCTTTATGTGTCTTTTTTTTATAATCTACAATACCATATTCCTTACTGTTTTTCTGTCTTGTGTCTATCTGTTTGTGATGTATGTGTGCCTGTCTCTCTGTGTTCCTGTTTCACTTGTATCTATTCTTCTCTGTCTGTCTGTCTGTCTGTCTGTCTGTCTCTATCTATGTATCTATCTACTTATCTATATATCCATCTATCTACCTAGCCATCTATCTAATTATCCATCTATTTATGTGTAACTGCCTGTCTGCCTTTCTTTGTCGTATATATATATATAATATATATATATATATATATATATATATATATATATATATATATATATATATATACATACATATATATACTGTCTGTCTTTCTCTCTGTCTGTCTGTCTGTCTGTCATTATAAATTATTATCTGTCAGCTTCTGTGACTGAGGCTGTGTAAATAAAGCTACATGATGCACGCATGTATGTTTGAGACAACGAATAAACTGTAACGGAAGGAGACAACATTCTGACAAATAGATAAAGGGGTAAGAGACGACAAAACTAAACGAAACGAAACAATCCACGATGACATACAAGACTTAGACAAAACACGCTAAAAACGAAATGAACTGTAAGCAAGGAACTGAAAGCACTATGGACACAGAGCCAAG
>CM054135.1:15684661-15699661 GCA_028751875.1 Rapana venosa
TGATGTCTTGGGAGGTGGAAACGGCAGCAGAATTAATCTGTGTATGTCACTGCTTTTGTCACTTGGCAAAAACTTTGTCTGTCCCATAAACTTGTAACATTTATTCCCCAAGCACAAGCGAAGTTTTTTTTCTGAAGAAAAACCAACAACTATGGCCTCATGTCATGCCAAGCCATATTTGATCAGCTACCTAATGTAACTACCAACCCAACCGCCAAGCAATTACTCAACACAGACATACAGGCACACTTTGGGTTGAAGGATCTGCCAGAAACACACACACACACACACACACGCACGCACGTATGCACGCACGCACACACGCACACATGCCAGCACATGCACGCGTGCGTATAATTTATTATGTGTGTGCATGCATAAAACAGGTGCAGTATGTATGCATGCATGTACGTACGTCAACATTGGCAGAAGCAGACATGTTGGTATAGAGCAGACTACTACAGCGAAAGTTGCTGTGTTCCTTTTTCCTGACCTCTTTGCGGAATGGTTCTTTTTCTATCTGAATGTTGTTGTTTTTGTTTCTTTGTTTGTTTCTGTCGGGGAGGGGGGGGGGGGGTCTCACAAGATAAGAATGTTAGTATTTGCTATTTGAGGTCAACACTTTTTTGTGATGTTAGCATGTTGTTCATTTTTGTTATTGGATTTTCTTTCAAAATGTAATCCTCTAATAGAAAATAGCATATACTGATATAGTTTGATATAGTTTAAGAGTGTTGTGCTTTTGCGTGCATGCTTGGGTGCGCACATGTGTTTGTGTGTGTGTGTGTGTTGTGTGTGTGTGTGTGTGTGTGTGTGTGTGTGTGTGTGTGTTTTGTACTTCCGCAATATAGTTTTTGAATTTGTTAAAAACTGTTAATCATTGTTGGTCGCGTGTGTAGGAGTGGGTTGAATGGAAGCGCTGTGATTGATTTTTGCAAGATAAAGCGCAATATCAATTCCTATTATTATTATTATTATTATTATTATTATTACTTGCGCGAACGAGAACACATGTGGGTGCGTGTATGTATGTGCATGCCTATGTGTATGCCTGTGTGTGTGTGTGTGTTCCTGTAAACTACATACACTGTATGTATGTATTATGTATGTATGTATGATATATATATATATATATATATATATATATATATATATTATATATATATATGTATATATATATATATATGTATATATATAGAAATATATATATATATATATATATATAATGTTACGTTGCCTCGTGATAGTTAGCACAGCATGATAAAAACAATGCTGACGCCAGGTCCACCTTTAGAACAACATGTCATTTGCCTTGGAGTGTCTGAAGTTCTCAGGGGAGTCACATGTCTCCAGCCATCTGTGACTGTGTCTGCTGTCTGTCTCCCACAGGACGCTGTGTTGTCTGGCGGTGCAGGCCTGTGTCCATCACTGCAGCTGTGAGGGGCTGTGTGTGGCTGTGAGGGGCTGTGTGTGTGGCTGTGGCTGTTTTATACCACTCCTCTGCCCCTCTCTCTGCAGAACTGGCCTTGCTAACTAGTGTTGCAACTTAACTAGTACCACAAGTGATGTTGTTTGCGTACTGTGGGGTGGTGTTTGTGTGTGTGTGTGTGTGTGTGTGTGTGTGTGTGTGTGTGTGTGTGTGTGTGTGTGTGTGTGTGTGTGAATAGTCACAACGATTTACAAACATGTACAATTGAGGTGATTTTTTTTTACAGTATATTTGTTAACGACAATCCCATAAAACCAAAGAAAAGTTGAAAAGCAAATGCAGATATATTGGTGGATTTCGAAAAACGTGCTGGCATTCTAGGTTTCCAGACAGACCAGGAGAACTCACTCATGCAGGCACAGATAAAAACACAACTGAATTATCCATCCATGTGGGCAGTCATGCCCCTTGAGGGGTCACCCCCCATGTTGACCTTCCCTACAATCAACATATTGCAGTGTATATAGCAGACACAAGCTTCCACACTATGTCGTTATGATTGTGTGCACAGAAGCCACAGGAGAGTTCTGTGTTTGTCTTCAAATCATTGTAATGCTCTGATGCGTTTTTGCAACAGACTGCTGTCTGCTTTCGGGTTGTTTGCTTGTTTTGTTACTGGAGATAAAATGCCGTGTAGATAAATATGAATGTGTTCAGTAATGGTTTCTAATCTGTTTCTTTTTACTGACAAGAGAAGCATTGATGTGACTATATATATATTTTTTTCTTTCTGTGTGACAATTCAAGTTAGGCGAAATGACATGTTTTGGGTAAAAAGTTTACACTTGAAAAAAATGCAGGTGCAAGTACCTGTTACAATTTTGTTCTCATCGTCAAAATAATTATTGGAAAATATTCAAAATAATAATCACTACAAGACGAAATAATTCCATTAAAGGGTGAATTTAGGGATTTACTGAGCAAGGATGCCGCCTTTGGCCTGACCTGCCTCGAGTTGCCACTCCTGGATGAGCATTCTTCAGAGGTCCTGGCAGTGCCTGAAACCTCACTGACCTCTGTGGTGCCTAACAGCAAGAGACTGTCCATAATTCACAAGTGTCTGCTGCAGCCCTGACAATGCCTAGATATTTGTGTGGCCGACCACCTCTGCCAGCAACAGATGAAAAGAGAAAGAAGACATGTTTGAAGAAATATTCTGAAAAAGTAAATATAGAAGAAAAGACACAGCCAATGAATCTCTGTGTCTTACGTTTCCTTTTTATATAAAAAGATGCAAGGGAGAATAGAAAGTCTGTAGCCAGCCAATGGGTGTGCCTTAACTAGATAACAATAATAACCCGAACATTAGCAGACGCTTTAAGAGCTGGCACAGGCAGCAGAAGCTGAACTGGCCTTTACTCGGCTTTCAGTTGAGATGCTATTCCCCACTTGACCACCTGTAACATTGAGAAAATAGAGTACAGAAAAACAAGTGCTGGTAACCAGTTACAACTTCATTCTCATCAGAAAAAATATTGTTGTCAAAGAATAAAACAAAATGTCTCTACAAGATAGAAAAAAGTCTTTAAAGGCAGTATAATGGGGAACTATTGAGTAAGGACCATATATATATATATATATATATGTAAATATATTATATGTATATATATATATATATATATTTTTGTGTGTGTGTGTGTGTGTGTGTGTATGTGTGTGTGTGTGTGCATTAGCATCCCTTGAGGGGATAACAGCGGCCTAGCTATCTAAGGCTTACAAGTGTATCTTCACTACGCTGTGGAAGAAAGTATGTTAGCAGTGGCTGGTAGCGGAGGCCTGTCTCTAAAGTGCTTGTATACACAGAGGTCACTAGAGAGTTGTTTGCCTCTGTGTCTGCTCAACCTCTGCTATACATACATACGTCTGACGTGATGTGTTTTCCAACAGACAGCTTTTCCATTTTGCCGACTATTTTCGTGTTGTCTTTTCTGCTTACGCTCTAAAAGTACAGTGTCAAGACATGTGAATATAATGTTGTTTAACGGTACTTTTGTAGCCAGTTCTTTTTTCTTTCTTTCTCTACTGAAAGAGTAGAACGATGCAGTGTGTGTGTGTGTGTGTGTGTGTGTGTGTGTGTGTTTGTGTGTGTGTGTGCGCGCGCGTGAGAGAGAGCAATACTGTACATGCTAATCTTCAGTTATATTCAAAAACATTTGTTCCACATCCGTCTTCCCTTCTTACTATCTGTTCGATTATATATTTATACATGTTCCACTCTTCTCTGTCTGTCCCTCCCCCCCCTCTATCTCTCTCTCTCTCTCTCTCTCTCTACTCTCATCTCTCTCATCTCTCTCTCTCTCTCTGTCTGCCTGTATTTCACTGTTCTCTCTCTCTCTGCTTCTCTGTCTCTATCTGTCTCTGTCTCTCTCTGTCTGTCTCTGCCTGCCTCTCCTGTTTCTGCCTCTGTCTGTCTGTCTGTCTGTCTGTCTGTCTGTCTGTCTGTCTGTCTCTCTCTCTCTCTCTCTCTCTCTCTCTTCTCTGTGTTAATATTACTGTGTGATTGGTTTTCTTTCAAATCTTAATCATTTGATTGTTTTGTTGGTATTCAATATTGATATTCTTTGACTGGAAGCCAGATGTAAAACAAAAGCATGATGTATGATCATTCCTTTCCCTCAATACATAAAACACCAATCAGTTCCTTCATGTCTTCTGTTGTCTCCATTGGCTATTCATTTCATCGCAAAACGGTGTCTCTCTTTACGTTGCTGGTACTATTCGTTGACGTTGTTTTCTCTTGTGTATTCATTCAGCGATGTTTCCTGTCTATGTCATCTCCATTCTCTGTGTTTGCTTCTCGGTTGAGGATGACACTGCTCAGCTGCGTTAGCGTTCATCTTTTCTTTCTGGGTGATTTGTTTTTACTCTGTATAAGCTGGCTTTATTTGTGCTTTTCTTACATTATGGTATAAAGTTGTATGTTGTGTAAAGTGTATGTGTGTCAAAAGTGTATGTACGTGTATGTTGTTGTGGTTTATACATTTATCTTTGTTTCGCTTTTATTTCCACCTCCAGGTTTTCGCCTAACAATATGGGGGTCAAGGGAAAAGGTTAAGATTAAAATCAGTGTACGAAGGACTTCTGCACTCATGTTTTCTTCTTTTAAGTTTCCGTGACAGAGTTTACCCAAAAAGTACATCCAGAGCGTCATCAACTAAAAGTGTGATGCAAATCGCCACGCACAATTGCAGAGTTCTTGCAATGAAGAGGTGGCTCTTCGCTAGCAGGCTGAAGTGGCGGTGAATGTTAAAAAAACAACAAAACCAAAAATCTCTACCCAAAATGGAAAGGCGTGATCTCCCTGTTGTAATCATTTCCAGTTAATTAGAACCACAGGAATCCTAAAAAGAAACGGAGGAGGAAGAGAGAAAGACAGAGAGAGACAGACAGAGACAGACAGACAGAGAGACAGAGACAGAGAGAGTAAAAGCCAGAGCGAGAGAGAGAGAAGGGAGGGAGAGAGTGAGAGAGAGGGAGAGACAGAGAGAGGGAGGGAAGGGAGAGAGAGAGAGAGAGATAGAGAGAGACAAATGACAAATGACAAATTCTTTTATTTCGAGGATAATGAATAAGCACACATGTGCTTTTTTACATCCAGTCCCCGCCCGTTAGGGATACATCTTAATAATAATAACCCAATACTTATACAGTCTCACAATAAAAACAAGGGAAATAACCCTTTTCAAAACAGCTCCCCCCCAACAACCCCCCCCCCCCAAAGCAAGAAAATAAAAGAAAACCATAAAAATACCCCACCCCCACCCCCACCCCCCAAAAAAACTTAACCAAAACAAACAAACAAACAAACAAAAGAGAAGGAAAAACCAAACCAACAAAGATGATAAAAAAGAGAAAAACAGACAGACAACAACAACAAGAACAAGAGCAACAACAGAGCCAAGAAAAATAACACAACCAAACTTAATAAGTCATAAAGATAAACATCTACACATTGTCAAATGGTACACATACTTGTTACACATAATTATAAATCAATTAATTAACAAACAAGATCATTTCAAATAACAATGAAATATTTCACTCAAACTCCCATTCAATTAGTGAAAAATCAAGAAATCGAAAAATGAAATGAATAAACAAAACCAATTAAACAAGAAAAAAAGACCCACAAAACACTCCCCTTCCCAACACCCCCTCCCCTAAACAAACAACAACCCCCCCAAAAGTCCAGACTAAATACAAGCGTGCGCGCGCGCGCGCGCATACACACACACACACACACATACACACACATACACACACACTTACGCACGTATAGCCACGCATGCACACCACACACACACACACACACACACACTCTCTCACACATACACACTCACACACACATAATACACACACACACACACACACACACACACACACACACACACACACACACACACACACACACACACAATCCTGGATACATATCCATTTGCAAGACATTTCCTCACCTACAAGATAATAGACACATGTCATAATTATCAAAATATCATAACCGTACATTTGTACAGACAAAACCAGGAAATAAACATCAGAGAGAGCGAGCAAGCGAGCGAGACAGAGGGAGGGAGAGACAGAGAGAGGGAGGGGGAGGGAGACAGAGAGAGAGAGCGAGAGCGAGAGCGTGCAAGCGAGCGAGAGAGAGAGAGAGGGGGGGGGAGGAAGTAAAGAGGAGAGGCGCTAAAACTGAAAGGCGAAGGGAAAGAGGAGAAAGAGCAGGAGCAGAAACGAGAGAAGAAGAAAGAGAAAGGGAGGAAGGTGAAGATCATGATTTAATAGGAACTGCTCATAAATTGTCTTCTGCTTCCAGAATCCGTGTTTGTCTAATCAAGTCTGCAGCCAGTAGTACCACTGCCTTCTCTTCCCTCAGGCTTGAAGAGTTGGGTAGCGTCTGTCTGTCTGTCTGTCTGTTTATTGGTCTGTCTGTTTACTGACCTGTCTGTCTGTCTGTTTATTGGTCTGTCTGTTTACTGGCCTGTCTGTCTGTCTGTTTATTGATATGTTTGTTTATTTGTCAAAGTCAAAGTCAAACTTTAATTTTCAAAGTTAAACTTTTATTTTCAGATGGTTTATTGAATAAGCAGTGCATTTGCTTTTTTCATCAAGCCATCTATCTAAAGAAAGAAAAGAGAGAAAAAATACATATGCAGACATAGAATAAAAAACCTAATCAATGATAAACCATACAAATCAAACAAGAGAAGACAATAATATATGTCATTCTGTATGTCTGTCTGTTTCTGTCTCTAAATGTTTGTCTCTCTCTCACGCACATGGTTTGTCTCTATGTCTCTCTCTGTATTTGTATCTCTCTCTCTGTCTCTATCTCCGTCTCTCTATCTTTCTCTCAATGTCTACGTATCTGTCTCTTACTCGCTCAATCTCTCTATGTCTATCTTTCTGTACGTATGTGTATGTCTCTCTGTCTCTGTCTCTGTCTTTGTCTCTATCTCTCTGTCTCTCTGTGCTTTTGTGTGTCTCTGCCTGCCTGTCTGTCTGTCTGTCTGTCTCTCTCTATGTGTATGTCTGTCTGCCTGTCTGTCTGTCTGTCTCTCTCTCTCTCTCTCTCTCTCTCTCTCTCTCTCTCTCTCTCCTGCACTGAGGGTTTCTGCCAGTGCAGACAGCTTTATAACCTGCTCATCTAGAGCTCTTTCTAGCACCTCCAGTTCTCTTGCCTGGGTGCAGAAGATTAACAACGTTTGGATAAACCTGGGAGGAGGCTCTCCTGTTTCAGTCGTGTGTTGAGACAGAGAGAGAGAGAGAGAGAGAGAGAGAGAGAGAGAGAGAGAGAGAGAGAGAGAGAGAGAGAGAGAGAGAGATGAGAGAGAGAGAGCGAGAGAGAGGTGAGAGAGAGAGTGAGAGAGAGACAATGACAATGACAAATTCTTTTATTTCGAGGATAATGAATAAGCACACATGTGCTTTTTTACATCCAGTCCCCGCCCGTTAGGGATACATCTTAATAATAATAACCCAATACTAATAGAGAGAGCGAGAGAGAGAGACAGAGAGAGAGAATTCGAACTGGAACTCGAACTTGAATGTTTTAATGAGGGTACCTGAAAGAGGAAGAGAGAGAGAGAGAGAGAGAGAGAGAGAGAGGAGAGAGAGAGAGGAGAGAGAGAGAGAGAGAGAGAGAGAGAGAGAGAGAGAGAGATTTCTATTCAATTGAAAATTACCAAGTGTCTAAGTGTTGGAGCTTAATGTCTTTGAAACTTCTCCATTAGACAGCAGATGTACTTAATATACACCGTTCTGTCGCAATGTGCTTCAACATAACCATTTTCTTCTTCTTCTTCTTCTTCTTCTTCTTCTTCTTTGTTTTCATCATCGTCGTCGTTGTCTTCATCGTCGAACGATCAGAAAGTAATTACTGTTGTCCTTCATATAAGCGAAAATGCGTTGCGCTGCCGTTAAACGCCTGACAAGTCTGACCCGGCAAATCCGCCTTCTGTGTAGGAGAGAAGTGGTACGATGTTAATCCTTTCTGTAAAAAAAGGGTAGGGGAATGGACCAAGAAGGCAGAAATTAGGCAAGTATGTGATGGCAGGAAGAAAAAGAACAAGGCAGAAACAAAGAGAGAGATAGAAATAGGGAATTCATAACAGGGAATTGCTAGATGCTATTTATACTGACAGACCCCGGCATCCACCTTGGGGGAACAGAACCATGCCATGTCAGGAATCACACAGTGCTACTCCCCCCCCCCCCCCCCCCCCCCCTTGTCTCTGAGCTCCGCCTGACTTCTGCCCTGTGCAGGACTGGTGCATCCCTGGTGTGTGTGTGGGGGGGGGGGGGGAGGTCAGATAGAGAAAGGGACACCAACGAGGCTTCTGGATTCCTTGTTCACAGCTTCTGTGTAGAAGAGAAGTGTGGACGATGTTAATCCTTTCTGTAAAAAAGGGTAGGATGAATAATGGATTCTGTATGGATTCCTTATGGATTCCTTGTTCACAGCTTCTGGATTCCTTGTTCACATCTTCTGCATTCCTTGTTCACAGCTTCTGGATTCCTTGTTCACAGCTTCTGCATTCCTAGTTCACAAACTGCAACTGTTCTTTGGATTGCAAAGCTACACTTTTCGGAAAGTTACGTGTTATCCACATCTACAATGTTTGCACAGCTACAAACAGTCTCAACTCTGTTTTGCAAAGCTACACTTCTTGCACAGCTACATTTTTTGCACAGCTACGGAAAATCTCAATGCTGTTTTGAAAAGCCACACTTTTTGCGCAGCTACACTTTTTGCACAGCTACATTATTTGCGCAACTAAACATTTTCCACAACTTCACTTTTTCCACAACTAAACTTTTTCCACAACTAAACTTTTTGCACAACTACACTTTGGCACAGCTACACTTTAGGCACAGCTACATTTTTGGCACGGCCGCACTTTTTGGCACAGCTACATTTTTGGCACAGCTGCACTTTTGGCACAGCTACATTATTTGCACAGCTACATCATATGCGCAGCAACACTCTTTGCACAGCTACAATTTTTGCACAGCTACATTTTTGGCACACCTACACACAATCTCAAACTGTTCTTTGCATGACTATAATTTTTTGCACAGCTACGTACAATCTTAACGATGTCTTCTACAGCTACTATTTTTGCACAGCCGCATGTTTTGCACAGCTACGTTATTTTTGCACTGCTACACCCAAGTTCAACACTGGTAGTCCTCAGTTGGACGTTAGCTATTCTTTCTTCGTGCTGAAGACACAGACACTGGCTTGATGCAATGTGCTTGTTTCTTTCTCCTCTGTGTGGAGCGGGGTGGGGAGGGTGGGGGTGGCTGTAAGAGGAAGGCTATGGAGACATCAGACCAATAACGAGAGACAGGAAGACGGATAGGATAACACGACCTCTGTCTATTTGTTAGTTGCAAGTTTCAGTTTTTGTTTTATTGTTGGATTTCTTTTTCTGGGGGTAGGGGAGGTCTTTTTCTTCGTTTTTAGTACAGCTGATTGTGTGTGTGTGTGCGTTTGGGGGGGGGGGGGGGGCGTAGGGGGGGGGGGGTAGGGGGGCTGTGTGTGTGTGTGGGGGGTGTGTGGTGGGGGGGGGTATTTGTGTGTGTGTGTGTGTGTGTATGTGCCCAGAAACACCAAAAAAAGTTTTTTGTTTTTGTTTCTGTGGATAATTTAGTACGTGTGGTATGAATATAAGAGTCACATAGAAAAACAGAAGGAAAAGAGCAATTTCTCTTTTTAAAATTGCGGGGTGCAGCCTTAGTGGCCAGAGACAGAGTGGGGACACACACAAGGGGCGATAAGACTGGGTGGGAAGGTGGGTGATGAATGAGTGCTCTTCTCCTGTTTGTCTTCATTGACAGGTTCGGTTTGCAAAACAGAATGTGGTGTTGTGGTCTGGATTGCCGCTGTCTCGTTCTTGTTCTCTGTTTGTCTGTCTGTCTCTCTGCGTGCCTGTGTGCATTTGTCTTTCTGTCTATCTGTCTCTGTCTCTTTGTTTGTCTGCCTGTCTCTCTCTGTGTTTCTCTCTCTGGATCTGTCTCTGTCTCTTTGTCTCTGTCTGTGTCTCTGTGTCTCTTTGTCTCTGTCTCAGCCTGCCTGTATGTCTGTCTGTTCTGTCTCAAATTTGTCATTGTCATTTTCTCTCTCTCTCTCTCTCTCTCTCTCTCTCTCTCTCTCTCTCTCTCTCTCTCTCTCTCTCTCTCTCTCTCTCTCTCTCTCTCTCTCTCTCTCTCTTCTCTCTCTTCTCTCTCTCTCTTGTTTGCGTTTGTGTGGGGGTGTACGTGCGCGCACAAGTGTGTGTTTGTGTGTGTGTGAGTGAGTGGGAGGGGTGTATTTTATCAGTTTCTTTTAAGGAACATTCTGATGGGATTGTATTTTTGGAATAGAAAAAGAACGGTTGGCAAACATGTTGTGACATTTGTCTGTTGATAAAATAAAGCAAAGCTGGCTAGCATTGCAGAATCGTGCATCTTGATTTACCTGAAAAACCGTCGGGTGATTTATGAGAGTGTGTAAACATAATGTTGTTCTTCAGCACACACACACACACACACACAACACACACACACACAACACACACACACACACACACACACACACACACACACACACCACACACCACCACCACAACACATCAGAGACACCTACATGCACCACGACCCCACCACCATTAGACTACTTGCAGACCACCCTACAGCACGTATGAACACATACAAAAAAAATAGCCCCCAAAAGATAACTATGTGTGTGAAGAAGTGGCCTTTTCTTTTCAATAATTGCTGTTTTATGACTTAGAAGAAAATATGAAATACATATGTTTTTACATTGAAAGTCAGATATAAATGCCTCTTCGTCTCTGTCCTTGTCGAACAGTCTTGGCCAGTCCAGATGTTTGTGTGACGTGCCCGTACGACTTCAGTTTGCGTTTTTTCACTGAAGTCAGGAGCTCTTCGTATGGTCCGATGACGTCGTCTTTAAATCTGGTTTTCATTTCTTGATTGACCGCTTCGTCGTCTTCATATGACAGATGCTTTTTCCACAGCATTTGAAGAGTCGTAATTTAGGCTTACGTGCGCTAGGTTTATGTCACATACAGGAACACTTTAAAAAAAAATTTCGTCTGAAGAAACTAGTACATAGTCCATCACTCTAGGTCTACTGGATAGGAGGCAGATTTTGAGGTCAAACGAGTATTGAACCTGCAACTCATTGTCATAATTATGTTATGCCATTCTGTCGTGATACCAGTTCTGAGGGAATGACAAAGAAAATCACGGGTACTTTTTTGTACTGTAATTTCCGTCTTACACGACACAGACGTCTGAAAGTGTGAGAAAAGGAAGGGAGAGAGAGAGAGAGAGAGAGAGAGAGAGAGAGAGAGAGAGAGAGAGAGAGAGAGAGAAGAGAGAGAGAGAGAGAGAGAGCCAACACGGTGAGGAGAGAGCAAGGAGTGTGGCGACACGATTGCAGTCAGATTGTAGGTAAACAGTGTGGACAGGGTGACGGAGACGTCTGTCACAACTTCAGCTTCTTTGTCTTGTGTCTGCCACTATGACTTTCTGTCCATCTGTCTGTCTGTTTCTCTGTTTGCTGTGTCTCTTGGTGTGTGTGTGTGTGTGTGTGTGTGTGTGTGTGTGTGTGTGTGTGTGTGTGTGTGTGTGTGCGCGCGCGTGTGCGCGTGTGTGTGTGTTTACAAAATGAGTTTACACACAACATTTGTCAACTTGTTCACTTCAAGAATTACAAACGCGCGTCATTACAAAAAGAGTACTATATCTCCGTGTACATTCCGAGATTTCGTGTGTTGAAATGGATGAGTACTGTTGAAACTGGCTTGTTTTTGTGTTAAAATTGTGTTAGCAGTATTGTACTAATTAGGATGAAAAAGATTGTATAGTTTTGTTTGATTTTACTGGCATTTAATGACATTGCTTTTATTTATGTGACCTTTATTGTTTTGCAAAACTTTTTTTTGAATAGGGAAGGGGGAGGGATGAAGCTGCAAGTGAGTTCGCCTGCTGCTTAAGCTTTCATAAAAAGGAGGGTGTTTTATGTCGCTGTCACTTGTGTGAGCAAAACGACCCACGATCGTTATCTTGCATGGATGTTCACAGACAAACAGTCCACTGCAGCAACAGAAAGCTCGGTGGTCTAGAGGTAAGGCGCCTGCCTGGAAGCGAAGGTCCGGGTTCGAGGTGTGTTGTGGGTCGATCCCTAGCTGTGCCCTACACTGTTTCCCATCCGCTAGACCGTGAAGGGATGGTGTGAGTCCTAGTCTTTCCAATGTGACGAGAAACCGAGGTCCCGTATGCAACACATAGTTAGCGCACGTGCGCACGTAAAATAACCCATGGCAACAAGAGAGTAGCCCCTGTAAAAGAGGTTGAAAAAAGCAACTCTGGAAGGGAAACGATTATATGTGCAGACAGAAAAAGAAGAAAAAAAATGGGTGGCGCTGCTCTTGTGGCGAAGCGCCCTCCCCAGGGAAAGCATCCTGAATTCCACGCGTGGAAACCTGCCGTGACTGATATAATACGATAATATGATTGGATAACGATCGATTTAGAAACTTGAAGAAAAAGCGAGAATTGTGATAATCATGATGGAAGAAAGAAAGAACGAAAAAAAGAAACAAAGAAAGAAAAGAACAGACAACAGAGGGAAACAGACAGTAAAACAACAAGAGACAGTTCTATCTTTTGGACAATGGATATCTTGCTTTACATAGCAACACGTGTTGCCCAGTAAAAAGCAGAGGCTGCAGAGTGTCTGCTGGGATAAAGAGACACGCCGTAATCATGGGGTATTGTCTCTGTCATCTCTCTCCTTCCTCGCCATCATAACGCGGTTACCGCCCGCTGCGGAGAGAGGAGAGAAGGGGAGACTATTCATCTGTGGGAGTGGCCGATCCCATAGCCGCCATGGCTGGTTGAGCAAATGAGTGATGCGCTCAATAAATCCCCGGCCTCTCTCCTCTCTTATTCCAGCAGAGAGTGGGAAGGAAAGGGAGACGATCAGATTAGATGGACGAACAGGAGACAGAGTAACCTTTTCATGAAAGTGCTTTTAGTGATACCCATGTCAAAATGACCGCCAGGACAGTATTTTCCTCTTCACCATTATGAAAACAGCTGTATGTGTTTGGATTTAGTATACCTTGTAGATGGTGAAACAGTGACATAGATTTGCATGAGAGCCAGTGCATTTCTTTTCATTATTCACTTAGAGAAAATTGACAAAATTAGGCAATGAATGTGATAGCTTTTTCCAGAATACATTTTATGAAGAGAAAGCGTGTGAAAGGTAGATAAAAACAGAACAGACGGAACAGTAGGAGTGATTTCAACACGGTCTGTCTGTCACGTCAAACAGAATAACTGTTCTGCAATCTAATGCAGCTTTTTGGTGTACTGAAATTATTACTTTTTCTGGCTAAATGTAGTTTAAGCGTTGTGCTGTTGTGGTTAATCCTGTCCACAAATCCTGATAACGGTTTGCAGAGAACGAAACACAAATCATCATAATCCTGTAATGGCTGCCTCTCGCTCCATATCTGCTCTAATAAAAACACCTCTCTTTACACTGTGATCGTTCAGTTTGATTCCCATGACTTTATTTTCGATTCATCTCAGATGTTAATCACAACCTCAAATGTTGTTTATGTTAGCATCCAGTATTTAAACAAGTGTGTGTTTACTGTATAATCGGCAGCGGTGTGTTAGCTTTGTGCGGTTAGATCTTGCTGACAAGAAAGGTGATAAAAACAGACCCCATTTCATCAACCCCTCTGACCAGTCGTCGCTGTTGTTGGGCGTTCTGCAGCTTAGCAGTCTTGGTCAGTGTTGTTACCTCAGAACAAACTCGCTCTCTCACGCATCATACCTGAGATTCCTTATGCGGACACAGTTACACACTGCGTGACAAGTGTGTCTGTACCGCTGTGTTCGTGTTTCACATTCTAAAGCATGGCAACCTGTCAGGGTATCCCTCAGCTCACTGCTTCAGAAGCGACTTCCAAAGTCTGGACATACTTGATGGCCCAACAGCACCCTTTCCTTTTCCCTCTCACCCCCCCCCCCCCCCCCCCACATCCTCTCCCTCTCTCTCCAGCCCATCAAGGAAGGGTCGGAATGTTTAATTAAAACGATAAAGGAGACGTTTTAAGTCAGGAAACTTCAAGACAGGGGTGATTAAATGAGAGAAGGAAAGAACAAGAAAAGAGTAAGAAAGTAAAAACAACCAAAAGGCAGACAATGTCGTCTCGGTGGGATGTTCCATTTTCATTGTGGCCACATTTGCTGGATCAGGTGTGGGCAGTGGTGAGAAAGAAGTGGTAGAAGCAGTGTGAAGGGGGGGGGGGGAGGGGGGAGGGAGGGAGGGAAAGGGAGGGCTGTACACAGCTCTTCTTCCGCTGCTGCTGCTCTCTTGGAGGAAGCAGTCTGACTCCCAACTCTCAAGAAACAAATCCCTTTTGCGTCTTGCTCACAAGATGCCTACTTGTTTGCTGTTGTGTGTCAGTCTGTCTGTCCCTCTGTTAGTCAGTCAGTCAGTCTGTCTGTCTATTTGTCTTTCATTCTTTTCGTGTTCTTGGATTGTTTCGTTATTTTTTTGGTGTCTTTTTCACAGTATTTTTATGTTGTCTCTATGTGTCTTGATGTTTCCGTTTATGGTTTCTTATTTTCTGTCTTTCTGTGCTGATTTCTTTCTTCCTATTATTCTTGTATTCTTTGTTCTTTTTTTTCTCTCTTCTGTTTCTTTCTTTCTTTCCTCTTTCTATTTTGACAACTTTTTATGTTACTTTTATTTGTTTACTTGTCTTTTCTTTATCTCCTTCGTTTGTTCATCCGTTCTTCTTCTGTTCGTTGATTCTTTCTTCTTTCTTTCTTTCTTTCCTTCCTTCCTTCTTTCTTTCTTTTTTTTCCCTTTTTTTCTTTCTTTCCTTCTTTCCTTCCTTCTTTCTTTCTTTTGTTTGTTTGTTTTTGTCTTCTTTCGTCCTTTCTGTTTGTGTGTGTGTGGTTGGTGTTGTTTTTCT
>CM054135.1:15707161-15719661 GCA_028751875.1 Rapana venosa
CATGTGCAGTTAATGTCATTAACGTGCTGATTTACAAAGTCAGAATGCTAATGAACTGATTTCACCGATAACAATATTTTGTAACTGATGGTTAGAAGACGTGGTCTCTTACTTTCCCATGAGATTATTAGTACTATTATAAGCGATACTGTTTTAGTTTGATATTGTTTTAGTTTTGCTAATCCAGTTGATTATGGGCTTTTGAATTCTGTATCATATAGGGGTTCTACTTGTTTGAATAATTTTTGTTTTTTTAAAAATTATTATTTCTCTATTGATTGAAGGTGTATTTCCCCTTCCCCCTTGATACTCCTCCCCCACCCCCATCCTTTCCAATGCTTTTCTGTTATCATCGTTATGTTATTGTCTCATGGTGATGGGATCATTTGTTATATTGTTGTCTCATGGTGATGGGTGATTGTTGTTATAATTGTATCGCTATTATAATAATCATTATTGTAATCTTATTTGACTTCGCTTGCTTGGATAGTTATTGTGTGAATATGTCATTTTTAAAAAAAAGCGCTATTTGAAAAGTATGAGCGCATAAAAAGCACACGTTTGCTGGGTGGAGGAGGAGAGGAGGGAGGTCATTGAAGGTAATATTTCAGTAATGACGAATGCCTAGTATTTTCTAACGTTTTATTCCTGTATCTTTTTTATTATCTAAAGTATAAACGTGAAAAAATGGATGAAACAGTAAGTGAAGTAACTTGTGTGTCCTGACGTTCTATGATTTTCTTTTTTTAATTCTTAAAACATTTTTTATTTAAATGTGTGTGTGGACGTGAGCGCGCACGCGCTCAGGTGTGCATGAGTATGTGTGTGCGTGTATATGTATATGTGGTAATTTGTATTTTCAATGTATTTCCTTATCGATTTTTTCCTTTTTTATTTTTTATTAAAAAAATTTTTTTTTTTTTTTTTTACTGGTTTAATTTAATGGTAAACGATGCAATAATGTAGTGTCCTAGTATAATCATTACGAAATTTGTTCTTAGATAGATGGCTTGATGAAAAAAAACAAATGCATTGCTTATTCAATGTACCATCTGGAAATAAAATTTTGACTTGACTTGACTTGACTTGAGAGAGCACCAGCTTAAATCTCATCTGAAAGAGTCCCTGAAACACTTACGTCTAAAGCCCTTGTGATTACGAGACCTGGTCTTTGTGCTTGTACCATTCCATTGTTGCACGAGTATTTACCGAAGATACGCTTTGCCAGTTGTGTGCCTCTGGATTAGATCATCAAATCTCTATTCTTGCAGACATTGCACATTATCAAGACACCCGAACATGTCAAACACCGCAGTTAGACTGATGTCGCCTAGTTTACAGCCCTCCACATTCAACGTTGTCCTGCCTTCACTGGCTTTCTGTTTACTCAGGAGTTAGCTACAAGCTACCCCGACTATGCGTCGATATTGTCGGGTAACATTACACCTTGTTGGTCACCTACAACTGTGCCCACAATCTGTGGACTGTTGTGGTGAAAGCTCCAGGATTCGTTAGATATTATTTCTGGTTATCGGAAACTAACGGGTCAGCGCTCCTTTGCCTGTCAGATGCCTCTACCTGAAGCCAGCTTCCGGTCCGGAAGTGGTCTGCGCTCTGAATTCTAGGTTTCATTTCGGAACACCGTACAGTGCTACCCTTTTCATGATTCCAGCCTCCTTTTGTCTGTCCCATGTGTGTAAATCTACGATTTCGCTGGCGATGTGTGTGTGTGTGTATGTGTGTTTGTATATGTGTGTGTGTGTGTATGTGTGTGTGTATATGTGTGTGTGTGTGTATGTGTGTGTGTGTGTATGTGTGTGTGTGTATGTGTGTGTGTGTATGTGTGTGTGTGTATGTGTGTGTGTGTATGTGTGTGTGGTGTGTATGTGTGTGTGTGTATGTGTGTGTGTGGTATGTGTGTGTGTGTATGTGTGTGCGGTGTGTATGTGTGTGTGTGTATGTGTGTGTGTGTATGTGTGTGTGTGTGTATGTGTGTGTGTGTATGTGGTGTGTGTGTGTGTGTGTGTGTGTGTATATATGTGTGTGTGTGAAACATTGACCATGATTGGAAGTAATCCATGGATTTGGTTTTCTGTCAGTAACGGTGGATTGTATGGAATTCTGTTTAAGAATAAGAACATAGCGACTGCGAGATTTTTGTTTGTGTTTGTTTGTTTGTTTCTGTGTTTATTGCTGTCTTTTTGTCATCCTTTTTGTGGACAAAGGAATGTTTATTTTCCTATTGTTGGCGGCAAGGCCGTTGCCCTAGTTAACAGTGTTCGTTGTTGTTCGTATTTATGGGTGTTGTGGTCAGTCTGTGGTAGGTGGGGTGGTTTGTGTCTTCTGTCGGTAGATCACGCTGTCTGCATGTTGGTGCTGGCTTGCTTCCATTTTTTGTCTACTGTGTCTGAGTCTGTCTCGCCGTCCACCCCTCCCCTCACCTCCCTGCCATCCTTCTCTGTTTTTCCTTTGTTTTGTTTTTTTGTTTTAAAGAACGCAGAGTTAGTCGGTTTCTAGGGCGGTAAGGGATTTCGGTCGGTTGGTTTATGTCTTGTGTGTATGTATGTATGTGTGTGTGTGTGTGTTGGATTTTTATATAATGATGTTTTCCATTTACCCCCATAACACCCCCCTCCTCCCCCATTTCAAAGAAAAATCATTACATTGGTAACATTTACATTATGATTTTTCTTTTGCTTGTATTGTTCTTCTTTTTTTTCTCTTCTATTTCTTCTTTTGGATCATCGTTGTGTTTGTAAATATTGTTGTTGGTGTGATGATTTCCTTTAAGGGATGGTTTATAGTGCTGTCATCTTTTTAAAAAAATTCTGCTCATCCATTTGTTCAATTGCTATCTTTCTTTGTACGATACCTTTAAAGGCTTTTTGTGCGTTTTGCTTCGTCGTTTCTTACTTTGTTAACTCGAGCTGTTCTGAGTGTTTTTTCCCATTGTAGGTGCCAACTTTCTCATCGTTCTCGAGTGTACACACACAACTTAATAGGATCGTGGCCATGCATTAAATGTAGTCTTGGTTTAGAATGATCATGCATTTTTGTCGTTCGTTTCTCTGTCGTTTTATTCACTGCTTTTAAAGCAAATTGTAAAATTGACACCTGTCTCTGTCTCCCTCTGTCTGTCTGGCATTGTCTATCTGTATGTCTGTCTGTCTGCCTATCTGTGTGTCTCCGTGTGTCTGTCTATTTGCCTCTCTCTCTCTCTCTCCCTCTCTCTCTCTTTCTCTCTCTCCCTCTCCCTCTCTGTGTCTCTGCCTGTCTGTCTGTCTCTCATATTCCTGCTGGCAGTATTAGCAGATTCTTTCGCTCCATTTTCTTAAGCCGATTTTTGGGACAGCATTTGGGGAAGGGGGTTGTCCAGTGGCTGTGTGGTGTTGCTGCTGACTGGATAGTGAGGCCTTCTGGCAGCTTCTTGCAGCATGTGCTCAATCTGCCTGAGGTCGGGTTAGGAGATGTTGGGCGTTTCCCAGCTTAAACATCGGTGAACCTGGGGTACCCAGAATCTGCACACTGGGTCAATTATCTCACCTGGAAAATCAATACCGCAAGTAAACACTAAATTGAAAGGAAGTGTGCGTGGGTGTGTGTGATTGTGTATATGTATTTGGCCATATAAGGAGCCATGTACAAATTTCAGAGGATTTTCTTTTCTCCTCTTTTAAGGAAAATGCAGATTGCTGTGCTAAAAGGCTTTTCATGGCTGCATACATATTCATCATAACATCACAGCAGACACTTCTAATGTGGGCCTTGGCACCTGGATGACATCAGAAACTCAGAGGATCTACCTTCTGGTTTTTTATGAGGAAAGGTGTGCGTTTACCTAGGATCAGTGCTCTCCATCACACATGTTCATATGTTGTTTTGTTCTGTACACACTTTTCTTCTGCAGACTAACGGTGTGCCTGAAGTAACCCTCCTGTTGCCACGAATTAGGTCTACCCGCTACACAAAGTGGGGTGCACACAAGACCTCGGTTCGTTGTCTCGCTCAAATGACTAGCACCCAGACCACCACTGACAGTCTAGTGGATGGTAAAACGTTCTTGTTCAAACTGGGGTTGAATCACGGTGTCTTCCTCTTTAGATGACCGTGAGTGCGTTATCTCCAGATGATATCCGGTGTTATGTGGCTGATACTGTCAACTTTACAGCGCCGATTAAAGTAGATCATCGCTTTTAGACAAAAGTAGTTTTGTTGTTGGTGTTGCTGCTGTTTTGATTTATTTACTTGTATCAGACGAAAATGTTTAGAACATACCAAAAAGATATTTAACCTATGTATTTGCATTGTAATGGAAACATTATTTTACGATACCCGTTTTTTTTAAAAGGAAACAAGAAGAGGGTAGCCATATACTTCAAGAGAATATGTTCGTTCAGTTTTACAATATTGGCAAAGAAAATGAAATAATTGTCAGGCTATGCATTGCTCGCGTCCTTAATACCGAAATGTCACCTGCAGAGAGAAAGAGCCCGTGTTGTTTTAGCGTGAATGTCATCTGACCATTGAATCATGCGCGGAAAATCACAACTTCACCACACAAAAGGACAACAGGCCAGAACTTGGACAACTAGACAAGATTTATGGGGGGAAAAAAAGAAAACTAGGAAGGACAAAAAATGCAGGCCAGGGAAATGTCAACGCTATTTCAGAAAATAAAAAGTTATCGTCATCAGCAGAAGCAGTCCTTGACCAAGCTAGAGGTCAGGGGAACACGCAAGACGCATTGGTGGACGGCCTTCTCCAGGCTGGTCTGTCTCCAGGCTGGTCTGTCTCCAGGCTGGTCTGTCTCCAGGCTGGTCTGTCTCCAGGCTGGTCTGTCTCCAGGCTGGTCTGTCTCCAGGCTTCCGCAGCAGCGGCGCCGTGTGCTGGTCAGTCTTTGCATCCAGTTCTCCCTTCCTCTGCCTGCCCCTACGTCTGCCTCCCTTAAGGGACCCCTGTAGCATCGCCATGGCAGGAGAGAGTTATGACGTGACGCCTGACATGTCCGAGCCACGCCATCTTTCTCTTCTCCACAACAGCCGGAAGAGATTTTCCAGCTTTCATGATCGCCTCTTGCCACACTGACTCGTTGGCGCTTGAATCGTGAATCTTGGCTCTGTGGTCTCGCCAGTAGGTGTGTAGAAGCCTTCTGGATGATTTAAATTTAAAGGCTTGGATTTTCTTTTCCAGTTCTGCAATCAAGGTCCACCTTTCACGGGACAGGATAGCTCAGTGGTCGGAGCACTCGCTTTCCACCAGTCAAGTTAAGCAGCGTTGAGCGTGGTTACCACTTGGATGGGTGACCGTTTGAGCACCTTGGCTTCAATGCAGTTCCCCCAGTTCACCCAGCTGTAAATGGGTACCTCCCTCTTTAGGGACAGGGAAGGTAAAGCAACGAGGGAGAGGAGATGGGCGCCGCCCTCAATATGCTGGCCCCTGGAGAAGTGAGGTCTCTGACGCCTCGTTCTCCTAGGACCTTATAGTTTATGGGACAGCTTTACCTTTACCTTACAGCAGTGTGCAAATAACAAGTGCTCTGATCAACTTCAGCTTTGTAGGGAGGCTGACCTCCTTGCTTTTCCACATCCTGTTCACCTTTGTCATGGCGAGGTGAACAAGACTGGCCTGATCTCCACTGCAGCAGCTCCGCAGCTGGAAGAAAACTAGCAACACAGAGAGAACACAAAAGACACGACTCCCAAACAGGCAGATGAAAAGAAAGACAGACAGACAGACAGACAGACAGACAGAAAGAAAGAAAGAAAGAAAGAAAAGAAAGAAAAAAAGAAAAGACAGATAAAAGAAAGGGAAAAAGACAGAAAGACAGGAAGGAAGAACATTAAAATAAAAGAAAAAAAGTGAAATATGAAAGCGAAAAGGAAGCAACAAAGAAGGCCGGAAAAAAGCAAATGGGTGAAGAGGTGGTCAGCGAAATAAAAGAATAAAATGGAGGAGGCGAACAGACGTTATTCAGCCTGAACCAACCGCTGCTTTTAGCCCCGGAGTGAAAAGCAAGACGAGCAGAGGGAAAAGCGGCAGGGCGAGAGGAAGTCTTCCAACTAGCCCAATGCAGGCCATTACACCTCCACACAGCCCGGAACACCTCCTTCGCCATCAGGGAATGGCGAGAGGAGAGGAGAGGAAGAAGAACAAAGCACAAGCAAGACTGTTAGCATCTTTAACATCGCTTAGGATATACCACCAGAGTAAAACGAGTTATCTAACCTTTCCGACCATTTCGAATAATTATTTTAGTTTGGTAGTATTTTGTGATGTGAGTTTAGGATCGTAGCATTTCTTTTACTTTGTTATTCTTTATTTCGCCGTCCTTTTTGTCTTATGTCATTAACAGATATCCGACAAAGAGATGACCATCACACACAAGTGTGTCACAAGTGTGTGCTTTATTCACCAGGTATCCACTACACAGAGGTCTGGGCAGTCTGAAGGTCTGGAGGTAGGGACAGGTAAATGGAAAGCGTTTGATTAGCTCAGGGAGACAGCAACGTCACAAAGGAGTTCTCTAAGAGGTTTCTCATCTCACCAGCATTGTGTATCGATTATGTGCGGGGACGTTGACACAGCTACAGACCCCGTGGCCCCAGAGACAGAAGAAGCAGTTTCTTTTCTGTCTTCCTTTCTTTTCTTTCTGTCTTTCTTTC
Organism: Rapana venosa; assembly: GCA_028751875.1. Classification (NCBI taxonomy): domain Eukaryota; kingdom Metazoa; phylum Mollusca; class Gastropoda; order Neogastropoda; family Muricidae; genus Rapana; species Rapana venosa. Next base: position 15,713,824 of record CM054135.1, read on the forward strand.
TTTTGTTCTGACAGGGGAGCTAACAGCGACACATAACTGAGATTAAAGGCTGAACAGCACTGTCTACGGTTAACAGAGAGATGCGCGCACAGACTTGATGTAACATCCGGTGTTAGTTTATATTTTTATGTAATCTGTTTACCATTTCACCTTCAGCGTTTTTGCATAATCCTCTACCTCAATTGAGGTATTTAACAAATAATTCGTCCAGTATTTATGTACAGATAATATCGTCACAACAAAATGAATAAACACGTTGATACATGCATAAAAATAACCACAGTAAGAATACTCACCTAGCTACACAGAGAGAAAGTTAATAAGCAAATGATACATTCTCCGACTAAAAAATACCCAGACGGTTTGGAGACAGAAATAACTGATGAAACATGATTTAGTCGACAAGAGTTGTTTGGAGTGTTCATGTTCATGTAAAGATACATCTACATTTTCTATTCATAAGCATCCTTTTCAATTCTTTTAAAGCAGTCTTGTTTTCCTGTTATCCTTAGCACTGTCTTTCTGTCCTTCGTTATCTTTTTCTTTCCTTCCTTGTATGTGCTGTTGTTTCCGATTCATAATTACTTTTTCCTGCGATTCAAGGTCAGTTTTCTTGACACAAAAGGGTACTAACAAAGAAACGAATACACACACACACACACACACACACACACACACACACACACACACACACACACACACACACACACACACACACACACACACACACACACACACACACACACACAAACTAAACAAACAAACTAACAAACCACAAGTCTTTCTAGAATTTGCTCTCCACACCGTAGCTAGTTATTTCCCCGTACGTTGGGGATTTTCTTCATGTTCAGCGTTCGTCTTTATTCTTGGTCATTTCCTTCTGCAGTCTTTATTTCTGATCATATCTGAGTATTCTTTCTTCACAGCACCCTGTTTTTATCAACAACAACAAAAAGCCAACCACATAGTTTCTTTGTCATAGATCCAAATCGATATCATTCAAAGACGAAACAAAAGTAATAAATATTGTCCTGTAACTTATGGGTGTTTGGGGAGCAAGGTTTCAGAGATCTTTCAGAGACCACAGCTTTTCTAGGGGCCACAATCTCCTTCAAGGTGTCGCCCGTCTTCTCTCCATTGCTGAACAAAAAACAAAAAAAGACTGAGAAGAGATCGAGAAGATTTAAATGTGTACGCGTGGGAAACAAATTAAGTAATAATTAGTGGGGACTTTAGATATAATCTTTAAGAACGTTTTAGGCTTGAGAGCACATGGTGTTCAGGTGCGCCTGAAGACAGACACGGGACTGAAGAGGCTTGAGGCTTAAAGAGACAGGAAGGAAGGAAGGAAGGAAGGAAGGAGGGGAGGAAGGAAGGAAGCAAGGGATGAAGGAAGGAAGAAGCAAGGGAGGAAGGAAGGAAGGAAGAAAGAGAAGGAAGGAAAGAAAGGAAGGAAGAAAGGAAGGAAGAAAGGAAGGAAGGAAGAAGAAGAAGGAAGGAAAGGAAGGAAGGAAAGGAAGGAAGAGAAGGAAGAAGGAAAAGAGGAAGAAAGAAGGAAGAAGGGAAGAAGGAAGAAGGAGAAGGAAGGAAGGAAGGAAGAAACGAAAGGAAGAAAGGGAGGAAGAGAAAGGAAGGAAGGAAGAAAAGAAGGAGAAGAGGAAGGAAGAAAGGAAAGGAAGGAAGGAAGGAAAGAAAGAAGGAAGAAGAGAAAGGAAGAAAGGGAGGAAAGAGAAGGAAGGAAGGAAGGAGGAAGGAAGAAGAAGGATGAAGGAGAAGGAAGCAAGGGGCAGGTAAGGAAGGAAGAGGAAAGAAGAAGGAAGAAGGAAGGAAGGAAGGAAGGAAAGAAGAAGGAAGGAAGAAAAGAAAAGGAAGGAAGGAAGAAAGAAGGAAGGAAGGAAGAAGGATGGGAGGTTAAAAGCACAGGCGTGAAATTTCTGGAAGCATTGGCCAAAGTCAGATACAGGTGAGGAAGGTTGCTGGTTGTGAGTTTGGCTGAAGAAGGATGGAGTAGGTTTTGACTTGGATGTTTCTCAAGCTTCTGGTGTTGCCTGGTAAGTTGTTTGGGGGGTTGCTGTTGTGTTGGCTAGAGTTGTGTTGTTGTTGAGATCGTTTCTAGCTTCTTTTGTTTGCTCTGTTTTTTTGTTGTTTTCTTTTCTTCTTCTTCTGTAAAGTGTTTTTTCGTTGTTTTGTTGTTTTATCATTCTATATTATTTATCATCGTTATTCTTATTATTTTCATTCATATTTCATTCTTCTTTTTCTCTCTTCTTCATCTAAATGTTTTATTCGTGTTATATTTTTCTTTATCATTTTATTATTAATTTATCATCGTTATTATTATTATTATTATTATTTATTCATCTTCATCATCATCATCATATATCGTTTTCATCGTGTTGTGTTCGTGTCTCATCTCTCTCATTATCGTTTATTATTATTGTTATTATTATTTCATTTATATTATATTATTATTATTATGTTATTATTTATTATTTCATTTATATTATTTTTTTATTATTATATTATTATTATTATTATTATTATTATTATTATTATTGTCATTGTCATCATCATCACAAGAAATATGTTTTTTAATCGGTGTACCTGAATGTTCTTGTCCCATGGTGACCTCAGTTTCGGTTTGCCCATACACTTCTCTGCTTGTGGTCAGTTTGTGTCAAAGCCATTGGGGTTGGAGGGTCACGGGGGTGGTCGTTGGAAGGGTCGGTGTGGTTGTCGCTATCGTTGGTGGGCGTCTGTTTTAGCCTGACTGCGCGAGTGAACTGGTACTGCTGTCTGTAGGGGGATCAGTATCTGGTGTAGTGCGAGTGTTAGCTCAGATCAGGCACCACTGAACACCAGCAAATTTCCCCAGCAGCAGTGCAGGACCACTCGGGTGGGTGACCCTGCGGCGGCCTGGCATTGATAGGCTCCGTGTGAACTTGCGACCCTGAGGAAGTGACATAACGTATCTGGGTATGGCTGGGGTGGAGAGGGTGAAATGAGCGGCGTGGGAACAGCAGGACAGGAGCTTCACAACTATGAGGAAGGGAAGACAAAGAAAGGAAAGAATAACCTCAGAACAAAAGTATAAAATTCAATATCAGGAAAAATGCTCCTGAAAGTTTGAGAAATGAATCTTCTCTCTGACATGTTATGATGAAAGTCTTGATAACGACAATATCAGCGACAACTTGTGTGATTTGTTTCAAACGATACAACTGCCTTAGAATGGACTTGCCCATCACTTGTGTGTCACTGGTATCCTCCTTTGGCCACAAACAACGGCTGACTAATTCCTCACCTCACCTATCCCCTAGTCCCTTGAACCGTTGGGGCACTAATGATGATTTGCAACCAGCTTCCTCCACTCCCCGCTGTCCTCTGCTTTCCGTGGCAAATCGCTCCACTCAAGGCCAGTCCACTCTCTGATGTTGTCTTCCCACCGTTTTCTCTGTCTGCCTCTTCGTCTTCCTCCTTGTACTGTTCCCTGGAGGACAGTTTTGGCCAGGCCACATGTTCCTGTGACGTGCCCGTACCTCTTTAGTTTGGGTCCTTTCACTGAAGTCAGGAGCTCTTCACGGGGGTTCGATGGCGTTGTTAGCTCTGGTCTCCACTTGCTCATGAGTAAGGGGATCGCTGTATGACATACCAGGAGTTAGCGAGAGCACCTCATCTCCCTTGCCTGTATCCTTCTTTGAACGGACTGGCTGGCAGGGTCAGAACCCTAATACCTGCAACCAACATCAGCAATGTGATAAATGTACGTGAAGAAAACACATAACAGACACAGATATCAGATGAAAGTAAATAATGTCAACTATAATAATGAACACACACACAAACACACACACACACACACAACGCACACACAATCTTGACATTTCTAGCATTCAAGAAAGAAAAAGGTACTAAAATAGAGCGGAAGCAATCGAATACAAAATAATACACCCATTACCAAAAATACCAAACCATTACGCTGAAACCAAAGTCCCATCCATACGAGCTCTTTTCGACCACGAAGTGCAATGAAACAGAGTATTATAGGCACAGAAACCATTGCCACCTTCTCCTTCCCTATTGGAAACTTGGTCTCTTAACACAAACAGCACTACTTTTCTTCCCAAAATATCCTGCAAGTGGTACAGTTTTGCAGAAACTGTCAGCTACAGCGTGGAATGAACTTTAAGAATAGTGATAATCCAACGCGTATGACCATTTTGAATAGAACAAAACTCTGAAAATGTGTTTAGTTCTATAATGAAAACGGAGAATCAGGAGAGATAAAATATTGCGTAAAATGATAACGATGATAAATTTGTAGATGAGGACGAATCTTGTGGTCGATGCTGTGCTGATGGCATATGTGTTTCTGTGGGCCAAGAAGCTGCTAGTGTCCAATTCCTTCAGTGATCGTTTGTAAAATTGTTCAAGTCATTAGGTTGGATCTGTTGAAGTTGACATTAGACATTATGCTTTGTTTCTGGATTGTGTTCTAAGTTTTTGCTTCGTTGTTGTGGCTTTTTCCTGTCTTTTTTCGCTTCTGACCTTTTTGAAAATGTCACTAAATGGAAGCGGTTTTGTTTCCCATTATAAGTTGTGCTCAGTGTCAAAAAAACTATACTGATCAGTGTTTTCGTCATTATGAGTTACTCGTTTGATGAAAGCATTTTGGTCTACTGTGTGGTGTTTTTTCCTATATGAAACTATTCTCTCTCTCTCTCTCTCTCTCTCTCTCTCTCTCTCTCTCTCTCTCTCTCTCTCTCTCTCTCTTTTCTCTCTCTCTCTCTCTCTCTCTCTCTCTCTCTCTCTCTCTCTCTCTCTCTCTCTCTCTCTCTCTCTCTCTCCCTTGTATTTCTTGAATTGTCTCTCTTGTAGATCCGTGTGTGGGCCATTTCTCCGACTCCTCCTGCCTTAGTTTGCACTATAAGAGTCTATAGACCAAGGCCTCATGTGCGAATGCACACAGAACATCTTGCGCACAAGTTATAAAGGCTCAGAGTGTGCCATTTCATGCCAGTAGGAACAGATGCAAAGTTTGTAAGCAAAACAAAAAACCCAAACCCAACAGGCGCCCCCATGTCGTGATGTGACACCATGCCCGAAGTCGGCATGTGGCAACCTTCATGCTGGAGAAACACGGCCACATTCGTAACATCTCACCGGTGAACCTCGTAACTTTAGTTTAAAAAAACCCGAAGACATGCAAAAACAAACAAACAGCCAACCAACCAACCAACCAAGCACTGGACTTCAAAGCGCTGAGGTCATTATGGAGACCACACAGCGCTTTCTTGGCCAGCAGCTTGCCACTCTGGCGGGATGTACTTTTTGCCTCTGACTGCAGTTCTGGAGGTCAGAGCAGTAACAAGAACCAACGCCGCCTCCTTTCTCCATTTCAATATAATTTCATGGTTGTTGTTTTTTTCTTTTTTAATAGACCATATTTTCTTTGTTCAAAAATTCTCCATGAAATACCACCACTTTACGGGAAAATGTCAGCTACATTGTAAGAGAAAACCAGAACCAAAATTGAAAATCCAGGACATACGATCCACACAGTGGAAAACCTTTGCTTCTTTAAAAGACAAAAGAGGAAGAAATAGCTATTGAAACAACAAAACATTTATGAAGCTGAGGTGTTTTTTCTTCCTTCATACTATTGTGATGGATTTTGTTTATTGCTCCGCTCGAGTTCCCAGGGTGACCAGTGGGGAGAGGCTGTGCAGGCAACGTTCTTTGCCCACCATGGAGGTAGCCGCGCTTTGCCTTCGGAGACGTATGCTGGGTATGTAATATTCCTGTTTCCGTAATCCACCAACCGCCGATCTGAATTAC
>CM054135.1:15724661-15734661 GCA_028751875.1 Rapana venosa
GTACTTTCTCCTTCTTCTTTCTTTCTTTCTTTTCTTTCTTCTCTTTCTTTCTTTCTTTTTCTTTCTTCTTTCTCTTTTCTTCTTCTTTCTTTCTTTCTTCTTTCTTTCTTTCTTTCTTTCTTTCTTTCTTTCTTTCTTTCTCTCTTTCTTTCTTTCTTTCTTTCTTTCTTTCTCTATGTCTGTCTTTCTTTCTGTCTGACTTTCTTCTGTCTGTCTGTCTTTCTGTTTTCCTGTCTTTCTGTCTATCTGCCTGTTTTTTTCTTTCTTCTTTCTTTCTTTCTTTCTTCTTTCTTTCTGTCTTCTTTCTTTGTGTCTGTCTGTCTGTCTGTCTTCTGTTTTCCTGTCTTTCTGTCTATCTGCCTGTTTTTCCTTCTTTCTGTCAGTTTTTTTCTCTTTATTTCTTTCTTTCTGTCTTTCTTTCTTCTGTTTTTGTCTATTTTCTCTTTACTTATTTTCTTTTGTTCTCTGCTCTCTTCGCTTTGCTTCCTGTTCTAGCAGTGATTACGCTAAGCCCCCTTCTCCAGCCGCTCACTGTTCCCTCGTGGAGGCCCGGCCCCTGCTTGCTTGCTCCTCTCCTGTAGGGGATGTTCTCTCTGCTGCTTGTGTTTCTCTCCCGCTGCTGCTGTAGCCACTCTTTGTAGACGTAGGCCATTTAAACCTAGCCCAAAGTAAGAAACACAATGGAAAGTGGAGTACACGGCATGGTAAATCAGGTATGCTAAGTCCTTCGGATGAAACTCTAAACCGAGGCCCCGTGTGCGAATGCACGCACGCTTTTCGGAAGAGTAGGCCATTGTGTGCCGGTGGGACCGGATGACAAAATGGACAAAACTGCATACACACAGGGACTGGATGAAAAAAGCCACACATCAGTGCTTATTCCATTATCCCCGAAAAATAAATAAAGTACAAGGTATGGGGAGAGTGGTCATTTCAACTGGAACCTGTATCAATCAAAACGTAGACACGCACACACACACGCGCGCGCACACACGCGCGCGCGCGCACATACACACACACACAAACACACACGAACATACACACACACACACACACACACACGCGCGCGCGCGCGCGCGCATGCACACACACAAGATTGAAGATTCAAGATTGAATTCCTTTCACCCCTTTTGGGGTATGGAGGATTACAGACAAATTGAACTGGAGAATAAACCTAACAGCAATACACCCACAAATAATTTCAATACTAACAGGGACTGAAAAGCAAGAGTTCATCGCAAATGATACGTAAACAGTATCAAAGACTCAAGACTATTTTAAAAGTATCTTAACTATTCTCTCTGTCTCCCTCTGTCTCTCTGTCTCTGTCTCTCTCTGCACTTGTGTGTACGTGTGCGCGCGCGCGTGTGTGTTTTTTTATTTTATTTTTTTAAATCCTTTTATATCGAGGATAATGGAGTAAGCACTTATGTGCCTATTTACATCTAGTCCCCGTGCGTATGCGGATTTGTGAATTCTGTCATCTGTTACCACCGGCACACAATGCGTGCGTGCGTGCATGTATGTGCGTGCGTGCGTGCTTGTGTGTATGTGTACATGCGTGCGTGCAGACGGAACGAATGCTGATGACTCCTTCAATCCATCAATCTTCCACAGTATCTGTGCATCTCTATGTGTGTGTTTAGACGGAAAGTATGCTGAGGAATCTTTCAATCCTCCACAGTGTATGTGTATGTCTATAATGTGTGTACATACGAACGAGCCCTTCAATCCATCAATCCTCCACATTTTCTGGGTGTCTCTATGGTGTATGTGTGTGTGTGTGTGTGTGTGTGTGTGTGTGTGTGTGTGTGTGTGTGTGTGTGTGTTGTGTGTGTGTGTGTGTGGTGTGTGTGTGTGTGTGTGTGTGATTCAGATTCAGATTCAGATTCAGACTCAGAATATTTTATTGCCATTTAAGTCATGTAGACTTATTTGACACAACAAAACATCAACTATAATTATCTATTTTGGCTAAAAGTGATGTACACTAAAAACATGTTGTATTCTACTTCTCTTTTTCTCTTTTTTCAAAACACTCATACACATATCTGATGATATCTGCTTGATATATATCAACTGTGATTATGTCACTTAATTTATGTACACAGTTTTTGCGTTCTTTGTCTTTCGTTTTGATTTTTAATAACAAATTATTTCTGAGTTCATCATATAAAATGCATTCATCAAGTAAATGAAATTCATCTTCAATTTTGTTACAGTGTCTACATTTTCTGTCCTCTCTGGATATATTTTGGTGTGTCTCCCTTTCTCTATCATTAAATTGTGACAGCTTTTGCGAAATTTACAATATATCTTCTTATGAGTTTTGTTTTCATAGTTTACTTAGTATGGTTCCAATCTGTATTCTTTGGTAGCAAAATCATAAAATTTTAGTTTTGCAAACTCTTTCTTTTGGTAGATCCAAAATGTTTTATACATGTCCTCAAGTTTTCTTCTAACAGCATAACTCAACCGATAAACATTAAGAATGCTTTGGTTCTTCCAGACATGTTTGAATCCAATTGTGTACAGAATATTTTTCACTGTGTTTATCCATTTATCGTATGTATTCTTCTGATACAAATAATCGTATACTATTCTAATATAAGAGTCTGGTTTTGATTCTGTCAAATGAATCCAAAATGATATTATCTGGCATATGATTTTAAGGGTCAGTGTGTGTGTGTGTGTTAGTGTGTGTTAAATGCCGATGAATCTTTCAATCCATCAATCCTCCACATTGTGTATCTCTATGGTGTGTGTGTGTGTGTGTGTGTGTGTGTGTGTGTGTGTGTGTGTGTGTGTGTGTGTGTGTGTGTGTGTGTGTGTGTGTGTGTGTGTGTGTGTGTGTGTGTGTGTTAAATGCCGATGAATCCTTCAATCCGTCAATCCTCCACATTGTCTGTGTATTATCTCTAAGGTGGATGTATGTGTGTGTGTGTGTGTGCGTGTGTGTGTGTGTGTGTGTGTGTGTGTGTGTGTGTGTTAAATGCCGATGAATCCTTCAATCCGTCAATCCTCCACATTGTCTGTGTATTATCTCTAAGGTGGATGTATGTGTGTGTGTGTGTGTGTGTGTGCGTGTGTGTGTGTGTGTGTGTGTGTGTGTGTGTGTGTGTGTGTGTGTGTGTGTGTGTGTGTGTGTGTGTGTGTGTGTGTGTGTGTGTGTGTGTGTGTGTGTGAAATGCCGATGAATCTTTCAATCCATCAATCCTCCACATTGTCGGTGTATGTCTATGATGATGTGTGTTAAATGCGGATGAATGTGTCAATCCTCCACAGTGTCTGTGTATCTCTATGATGTGTCTGTGTATCTCTATGATGTGTCTGTGTATCTCTATGATGTGTCTGTGTATCTCTATGATGTGTCTGTGTGTCTCTATGATGTGTCTGTGTATCTCTATGATGTGTCTGTGTATCTCTATGATGTGTCTGTGTATTATCTCTATGATGTGTCTGTGTATTATCTCTATGATGTGTCTGTGTATCTCTATGATGTGTCTGTGTATCTCTATGATGTGTCTGTGTATCTCTATGATGTGTCTGTGTATCTCTATGATGTGTCTGTGTATCTCTATGATGTGTCTGTGTATCTCTATGATGTGTCTGTGTATCTCTATGATGTGTCTGTGTATCTCTATGATGTGTCTGTGTATCTCTATGATGTGTCTGTGTATCTCTATGATGTGTCTGTGTATATCTATGATGTGTCTGTGTATCTCTTTGATGTGTCTGTGTATCTCTATGATGTGTCTGTGTATTATCTCTATGATGTGTCTGTGTATTATCTCTATGATGTGTCTGTGTATTATCTCTATGATGTGTCTGTGTATCTCTATGATGTGTCTGTGTATCTCTATGATGTGTCTGTGTAGTATCTCTATGATGTGTCTGTGTATTATCTCTATGATGTGTCTGTGTATTATCTCTATGATGTGTCTGTGTAGTATCTCTATGATGTGTCTGTGTATTATCTCTATGATGTGTCTGTGTAGTATCTCTATGATGTGTCTGTGTAGTATCTCTATGATGTGTCTGTGTATCTCTATGATGTGTCTGTGTATCTCTATGATGTGTCTGTGTATCTCTATGATGTGTCTGTGTATCTCTATGATGTGTCTGTGTATCTCTATGATGTGTCTGTGTAGTATCTCTATGATGTGTCTGTGTATTATCTCTATGATGTGTCTGTGTATCTCTATGATGTGTGTGTGTATTATCTCTATGATGTGTCTGTGTATATCTATGATGTGTCTGTGTATCTCTATGATGTGTCTGTGTATTATCTCTATGATGTGTCTGTGTATCTCTATGATGTGTCTGTGTATCTCTATGATGTGTCTGTGTAGTATCTCTATGATGTGTCTGTGTATCTCTATGATGTGTCTGTGTAGTATCTCTATGATGTGTCTGTGTATTATCTCTATGATGTGTCTGTGTAGTATCTCTATGATGTGTCTGTGTGTGCGTGCAGATGGAGCGGATGCTGCAGCTGGCGCCCACGATGTATCACCAGACGGAGGCCATGCTGGCCTTCCTGAAGGAGTTCCAGTGGCACGACTTCAGCATGCTCAGCACGCAGGTGACGGGCAGCGAGGACTTCTTCGTCTCGCTCAGGGCCCAGGTGCAGGCCTCCAACAGCCGAGCTCTGCCCAACAAGTATGGCCACGTGGGCTTCGGGTGAGTGGGGGAAGGACCAGCGAGATGGCGTCGTCACTGTGCTGTGCTTGTTAGTTGTTAGTTGGTGGTGTGGTTGTTGGTGGTGGTGGTGGTGGTTGATGTTGGTGGTTGGTGTTGTTGGTGGTGGTGTTGGTGGTGGTTGTGGTTGCTGTTGTTGTTGGTGGTGGTTGTTGTTGATGTTCTTGTTGTGGTGGTGGCTGTTGTTGTTGGTGGTGGTTGTTGGTGGTGGTGGTGATGGTTGTTGATGTTAATCTTGGTGGTGGTGGTTGGTTTTGTTGTTGTTTAAATGTGTGTTTGTGTACAGCCATGTTGGGATTTAGGTAAGCGGCGTTTATGGTTAGTATTGGTGGGGGTGGTGGTGGTGGTGGTGGTGGTGGTGGTTGTTGTTGTTGTTGGTGGTGGTGGTGATGGTGGTGGCTGTTGATGTTGTTCTTGGTGGTGGTGGTGGTTGTTGTAGTTGTTGTTTAAATGTGTGTTTGTGTACAGCCATGTTGGGATTTAGGTAAGTGGCGTTTATGGTTAGTGGTTGTTGTTTTTGCTGTTGTTTAAGTGTTTATTGGTTTGTTTGTGTATGGATGGCCACGTGGGGATTTGGGTAAGTGGCGTGTAGAGTTGCTACTGTTGTTGTTGTTGATATTAGTGGTTGTTGTTGTTGTTGAAGTGTTTGTTTGTTTATGGCCATGTTGGGATTTAGGTAAGTGGCGTGTAGAGCTGTTACTGTTGGTGTTTTTAGAACAAGGGGTGTGTTCCTTTTCTTTTGTCAGTGCTGAGGGTGTTTGTGTGTGTGTGTTTGTGTGTGTCTTTGTGTGTGTGCCTGTGTGTGTGTCTATGTGTGTGCTTGTGTGTGCGTGTGTGTGTGTGCGTGTATGTATGTGTGAAGTATGTGTGTGTCTGTGTGTCTGTGTATGAGTGTGTGTGTGTGTGTGTGTCTGTGTCTGTGTATATGTGTGAGAGTGTCTGTGAGTGTATGTGTCTGTCCGTGTCTGTCTGTGTATGTATGAGTGTCTGTATTTGCGTGTACACGCGCGTGCGCACATTCGTGTCCACATCTAACGTAGTTTCATGTGTGTGTGTGTGTGTGTTGTGTGTGTGTGTGTGTGTGTGTGAGTGTGTGTGTGTGTGTGTGGTTGTGAGAGTATGTGTGTTTTGTGTGCGTGTGTGTGGTGTGTGTGTGTGTGTGTTGTTGTGTGTTGTGTGTGTGAGTGTTGTGTGTGTGTTGTTTGTGTGTGTGAGTGTGTTGTGTATGTGTTGTGTGTGTGTGTGTGTGTGAGTGGTTGTGGTGTGTGTATGTGTGTGTGTGTATGTGTGTGTGAGTGGTGTGTGTGTTTTGTGTGTTGTGTGTGTGTGTGAGTGTGTGTGTTGTGTGTGTGAGTGTGTGTGTATGTGTGTGTGTGAGTGTGTGTGTGTGTGGTGTGTGTGTGTGTGAGTGTGTGTGTGTGAGAGGTATGTGTGTGTTGGTGTGCGTGTGTGTGGTGTGTCTGTGTCTGTGTGTGTGTGATGTGGTGTGTGTGTGTGATGTGTCTTGTGTGTGTGTGAGTGTGTATGTGTGTTGTGTGTGTGTGTGTTTGTGTGTTGTGTGCGTGGTGTGTGAGTGAGCTGGTGTGTGTAGTGTGCTAGTGGAGATGTGATGTGTTGCTGTGAGTGGATGTGCTGTGTGTGTGGTCTAGTGTGTGTGTGTGTGGCAGTTCAAAGGTGCTGTCCGCCATCACGCTGCGGTTAGGGAAGGACCAGGAGCAGATTCAAGGTGCAAGTGCAGATGGAGTGGACACGGACAACCCGCATCATCCTGCTGCACAGCTCCTCGTGAGTGGGGGGAGATAGGGGGGGGATAGGCTGCACTGACCACGTTCCCCACACCTCCCTTAGTATAGTGGCCGCTGAACTGGCAGACCCTGTCCTAGTGTCTGCCATAGCTGACAGATGTCTTAGTGTCTGCCATAGCTGACAGATGTCCTAGTGTCTGCCATAGCTGACAGATGTCACAGTGTCTGGCTAAGCTGACATATGTCCTAGTGTCTGGCTAAGCTGCTAGGTGCCATGTCCTAGTGTCTGCCTAAGCTGACAGATGTCTTAGTGTCTGGCTAAGCTGACAGATGTCTTAGTGTCTGGCTAAGCTGACAGATATCTTAGTGTCTGCCATAGCTGACAGATGTCCTAGTGTCTGCCATAGCTGACAGATGTCCTAGTGTCTGCCTAAGCTGACAGATGTCCTAGTGTCTGCCTAAGCTGGCAGATGTCATGCCATAGTGTCTGTCTAAGCTGACAGATGCCATAGTGTCTGCCTAAGCTGACAGATGCCATAGTGTCTGCCTAAGCTGACAGATGCCATAGTGTCGGCCTAAGCTGACAGATGCCATAGTGTCGGCCTAAGCTGACAGATGCCATAGTGTCTGCCTAAGCTGACAGATGTCCTAGTGTCTGCCATAGCTGGCAGATGTCATGCCATAGTGTCTGTCTAAGCTGACAGATGCCATAGTGTCTGCCTAAGCTGACAGATGCCATAGTGTCTGCCTAAGCTGACAGATGCCATAGTGTCTGCCTAAGCTGACAGATGCCATAGTGTCTGCCTAAGCTGACAGGTATCATGCCATAATGTCTGCCTAAGCTGACAGATGTTACAGTATCTGGCTAATATGACAGATGCCATAGTGTCTGCCTAAGCTGACAGATGCCATAGTGTCTGCCTAAGCTGACAGATGTCATGGTGTCAGGCTATCAGAGGTGGTCTGGAGGTGCAGTCACCCTGCAAGAGAGAGAGGAGTCACGGTGTGATCACCATGTGGTCACTACTCTCTTTCCACTCATTTGTTTGTTGTGGTTGTGGCTGTGGTTGTGGTGGTTGTTGTTGTTGCTGATGTTTTTCCCATTACAAAGCACAGCACCATCGAGCCGTTTCACACCATCATCACTCACAGTCACTCACAAAGTCCTTCGGATGAGACTATAAACCGAGGTCCCGTGTGCGAACGCGCGCAGAATATCTTGGGAACACGTGAAAAAAACGTTCTGCCTTTGGGAAGAGCATTCCACTGTGTGCCGGCAGGAACGGAAGACAAAACCAAGTTGCATGTAGACAGGCGTCATGTTTAGACAGCATCCCCAAGTCGCAATGTGACTTCCTTTATGGAGGAAAACAATGGTTGCATACGCACACATCTCACCATTTGTGAACTTTTTAGAAATTCTTTTATTAAGAGGAAAATGGAATAAGCAATCGTCTGCTTTTTTAAAAAATCCAGTCCCATGTGTATGCTGTTTTGTAAATATTGTCATCCGTTCCCACCAGCACACAATAGCCTACTCTTCCTAAACGTGGAACAGGTTTTAAGTGTGCGCAAGATGTGCTGCGTGTATTCGCACACGGACCTCGGTTTATAGTCTCATCCGAAGGACTTCGGAGCGCTAGCCGAGGAACAAGTAAAATACTAACACATTACCAAATTAATCAGAACTGTTTCACTGCATTATCAAATCAGAACTGTGGAGCTAAACGCTATGACGACTAGACAGAGAACAAGAGATGGAGCGCTGGGTAGAACGCTGCACTGAGCTATAATTATGGAAGGGAAAGTGTAGTCACAGAAGATGCCCTGAATGCCATAGAGTGCCTACCAAAACTGGAAGAGCTTGACAGAAAACCGACCATAGATGAACTCAGCAAAGCCCTGGACTCTCTTGCCTCTGGCAAGGCACCTGGGAAAGACGGTATTCCTGGTGAAGCACTGAAGTGCTGCACAGAGACACTCATCACCGAGTTGCATGAAATCCTCTGCCTCTGCTGGAGTGAAGGCAAAGTACCACAAGACATGAGGGATCCTAACGTCGTCACTCTATACAAAAACAACGGTAACAGAAGCAGTTGCAATAATTATGGCGGCATATCTCTCCTCGGCATCGGTGGGAAAGTCTTTGCACGAGTAGTGCTGAAGATGCTCCAGGTACTTGCAGAGCAAGTCTACCCTGAATCGCAGTGTGGTTTTCCAACCAACAGATCCGCTACAGACATGACCATGATCTTCTCCCTCAAGTCAGAGCGATACAGCCACATGAGCAAATGACTATTGTAAAGGCAACTTCACTGAGGGAGAGAGAAAGAGAGAGAGAGAGAGAGAGAGAGAGAGAGGGGAGAGAGAGAGAGAGAGAGAGAGAGAGAGAGAGAAGAGAGAGAGTGAGAGAGAGAGAGGAGAGAGAGAGAGAGAGAGGGGGGAGAGAGAGAGAGAGAGAGAGGAGAGAGAGAGAGAGAGAGAGAGAGAGAGAAGAGAGAGAGAGACTCAGGGGCAGACAGATGAAGAACTGGTAGCAGAATATCACAGACAGGACCGGCCTTCACATGGCTGGACTGTTGCTGCGAAAGTTGCACACAGACAGACAGACAGACAAACAGGCAGACAGACCTGCAGCCTGGAGTGAATGAAGTGTCGACCAGCGTGTGACTCTGATCCGACAACCAGCTAGGTGACGGACTGCTGATGCTGGTGATCATGATGCACTGCCAGACACAATGACATAGAAGCAGACGGAAGAAATTGTCTTAAAAAAACACCCAAAACAGTTGGATGAAATTGACCCTTGTCCTTCCCAGACTGCAATGGATAACGCCCTCTTCAAGTGCTGTCATGCCACTCCATTGAAGGTCAACACTGTTGGCGGGGTGAATGAATCCTGTAACTGCCGCTCGTGAAATGGGTCATCATTTCATCTCAATTAAATTGAACGTGTGTGTGCGCGTGCGTGCCTGCGTGTATGTGTTCTTTCTGTTATTTAACGTGTATGTGCGTGCGTGTGTGCTTGTACGCGGTGTGTGTGTGTGTGGTGTATGTGTGTGTGTGTGTATGTGTGTGTGTGTGTATGTGTGTGCATGTGTCATGTGTGTATGTGTGGTGTTGCAGTGTGTGTGTATGTGCTTGCTGTGTGTGTGTGTGTGTGTGTGTATGTGTGTTATGTATGTGTGTATGTGTGTGCATGTGTTGTGTGTGATGTGTATGTGGATGTTGTCTGTGTGGTGTTTGTATCATGTTATGCATTGTGTGAACGTGTGTGTGGGTGCGTGCTGCGTGTATGGTGTTGTGTGTGGTGTGTATTGTGTATGTATGTTGTATTGTGTGCTGTGGTGTGTGTGTGTGTGATGTGTCGTGTGTGTGTGTGTGTAGTGTGTGTGTGGTGTATGTGTGTGTGTGTGTGTGTAGGTGTGGTGTGTGTGTATGTGTGTGTATGTGTGTGGTGTGTGTGTGTGTGTGTATGTATGTGTATGTGTGTTGTGCTGTGTTGTGTGATGTGTTGTGTGTATGGTGTGTGTGTGTATGTGTGTGTGTGTGTG
>CM054135.1:15739661-15744661 GCA_028751875.1 Rapana venosa
GTCATGCCCAGGACCGCCAACGCCCCGGGAGCGGGCTCCAAGAAACGGCCGCCCTTCGGCAGAGGCTCCTCGGCTTTGGGGGGCGGGGTCCGCAAGCCGCCCTTCAGACGGGGGGGATCCTCCGGGGGCCTCTCTTTCGGCAGGGGCAGCTCCGGGTCTCCCTTCAGCGGCAGGTGGAGTTCAGGATCATCCTCATCATCATCCTCATCCTCCGCAGGCAACACTCCCAGACGCTTTCCCGCCAGCAGTTCAGGATCGTCTTTGGGCAGTGGGAGGAACAGCAGCAGCAGCGGGGGCGGGGGGCTGTTGTCCGGAGGCAGCAAGTTCTCCAGTAAATACGGATCCTCCTCCGGCGTCACCAGAGGCAGCCGCCGCTTTCCCGCCAGGTCTAATTCCTCCTCCTCCTCCGGGAGACTCTTCGGCTCCTCCTCCAACCGTCTGTCCGCTGGCCCCTCCTCCACACCCTCCCCGTCACCCTCCAGCAACGTCATTTCCGGGGCGCGGTGGTCGGGGGGCGGGGGCAGCTGGAGGCAGCGGTCCGGCTCTGGCTCCCGGAGGTTCAAACCCCGGTCCTTCGCCTGGCGCTCTGAGGGCAGGCACGGGGAAGGCAGCCGCGAGTCGTCTGCTGACGCCGCTTTGAGGAAGAGGTGTGGTAGCGGTGATGGCGTGACGTGTTGTGGTCGGTTAGGACTTGTGTCTGTTTGGTTTTTGTTTTATTAGTGTGCGTGGTGTGTGTGTGTGTGTGTGTGTGTGTGTGTGTGTGTGTGTGTGTGTGTGTGTCTGTGTGTGTGTGTGTGTGTGTGTGTGTGTGGGGTGTGTGTGTGTGTGTGTCTGTGTGTGTTTGTGTTTGTGTTTGTGCGTGCGTTCTTGCGTGCCTCTGTGTGTTTATGTGTGTGATATGATGATGATGAGGAGGAGGAGGAGGAGGATGAATATGATGATGATGATGATGATGATGATGATGATGATGATGATGATGATGATGATCTCGTAATAGTAAATGTTAGACTGGTACACAATGGTTCTGTAGTGGTATCATGTTTTCACCAGTTATTCGATATTCAAGAAAGAAGCTACACTCTGATCTTTACATAACTATCCTACTGTTTCATCACCAGAGTATTTTATACCAACTCTATTATTATCTCTACATAATTCTTGTACCGTTTTAATCCCCGAGTTGTTGATATCAACTCTATTTTGATCATTACATAATCATGATGCTGTTTTAACACCAGTGTGTTTGATACCAACTTTCCTCTGATCTTTACATAGCGTTCGTCCTGTTTGTTTCCACCCCCAGTTTTTATATCAACTACATTGTGATCACAACAGTCTTCCTGATGTCATTACCAAAGTCCCGATTTCACAAGAAAACTTTTGTATCCATCTGCTTTCAGAGAATCGATTCTTACAACGAAAAGATAAAAACAAAGAAATATACAGGGGGATTTTTTCCTTCTCCAAATACTTCCCTTTAGAAAATAGACTTTAGTTAAATATCAAAGTACCATCATCAGCGGAAGAAGACACAGTGACTGCTTTCGTTACATCAACACCTATGTTAAGTTGTTCTGTAGGGAAGTTACTTTGTTGCTGTTTCCAGCATAGACTGGGTTAGATGCTTTAAGCAACGACCTTTCGACAGGCACGCACAAGACCTGTACACATAATTGGCCACGGAGTAGGCTGGTCATTCCACTATGATACCATTTCAGTGTTCATGTTATTGACATTCAGAGGCCGGCTATTAGAGGCCTGAGTGGCAGCACACCACTACGTCACGATGGCCCATGGCTGTCGGCAGCAATCTAATCAAAGCCAGGTTTCATTCTGCCCACTCCTGTTTCAGGTCCGCTTCAAGTGTCCGGTAAGCTTGGCGTGTAGGAGGCAGAGGGAAGCTTTTGTTGATTGTGTGTGTGTGTCTCTCTCTCTCTCTCTCTCTCTCTCTCTCTCTCTCTCTCTCTCTCTCTCTCTCTCTCTCTCTCTCTCTCTCCAAACAAGACAGGAGTCAGTTCCCTCTGTGTGCAAATCTCAAAGCCATAGTTAGTTACGCTGATGTCGATGTTTGTCACGTGTGGTGTGCATTATTCCTTAGTTGGCTTCGTCCTTGTCTGACGGCAGACTGCTAGAGCCTGGTGGCTTGCTTTAGACTGTGCACAGGCTGTGTGCTCACCCCTCTCCCTCTCTCCGTTCTGTGTTCCCTTCAGCCGGGAGCTCATTCAGGACAGACACAGACGTCACCGGAAAGCACGACGTCATTTGCTACGTCATCACCGGTGGTCCAGAAGTATCTTTGACGCTTTGAGGAACACGTTTCAAGAGGTCAGTTGCCTCCCCTTCCTCCTGACAACTTGCTCAGTGCCACACAGGCGCTGCCACTCTCTCTAACTGGCCTCAGCCACTCCTGGACTAGTCACTTATGCACTTGCCTCTCTCTCTCTCTCATTCTCTCTCTCTCTCTCTCTCTCTCTCTCTCTCTCTCTCATCTCTCTCTCTCTCTCTCTCTCTCTCTCTCTCTCTCTCTCTCTCTCTTTCTCTCTATCCTCTCTCTCTCTCTTCTCTCTCTCCCTCTCTCTCTCTGTCTCCCCCTCTCTCTTTCACACATTTAAACAAAAATGACTCTCAGATATGGACATTAAAGATAAGTACTGCTGGTGCTATTCGCTTAAGTGTGTATTTGATTCGCTATTCGCTTAAGTGTGTGGTGGATCGGTGGTCTAGAGGTAACGCGCCTGTCTAGAAAGCGAAAAGTCCGGGTCTGAAGTGTGCGGCGGTTCGTACCCCGTTTGGACCGGAAATTTTTCCCCCATCCATTAGACCATGAGTGGTGGTCTGGGCGCTAGTCTTTCGGATGAGACGATAAACCGAGGTCCCGTGTGTTACACGTAATTATTTAGCGCACGTAAAAAAACCCACGGCAACAAGAGAGTTGTCCCTGGCAAAATTCTTAGAAAAAAGCCACTCTGATAGGGAAACAAATACAGCTGCAGAAAAAAAAAAAAAAGGGTGAAAGGGTGGCGCAGCGCTAAGTGGTGACGCGTTCTCCCGCTCTCCCCGGGGAGAGCAGCCCGAATTTCACGGAGAGAAATCTGCCGTGACTTAAAGTGGTATGAAATAAAATCTGAGCGCTTTGATTTGTTGCTTTACAAGATTCAGCGCTATATAAATTCCATACATTATTATTATTATTATTATTTAAGGTTGAAAAATATATTGGAATAGTCACTGACAAATGGCTTTGATTACATGCAAGATTTCGATTAAGAAGGCTTGGTTTTAATGCAAACAAAAGATGGTTTCAGCCTGAGACGTCCACACAGTTCCCATGCCCTATGTGTGGTCATATTCTTGATGGTGAACCACATTTCCTATTTCAGTGTCAAGCATATGTTTCCATATGTAAAAACTGTAGTCTTTCATTTGAGAAGCTTTTTATTTTATTCTTTTATATCGATGATAATGGAAATTGCACTTCTGTGTTTGTTACATCCAGTCCCCGTGTGTATGCGGTTTTGTAAATTCTGTCGTCTGTTCCTACCGACACACAACGGCCTACTCTTACAAAAAGCGGGACAGAATTTAACGTGTGCGCGTGATGTTCTGCGTACGTTCGCACACGGGGCCTCGGTTTATAGTTTCATCCGAAGGACTTTTGGGGAGAGTGGAGTCTGCACTGATGTTAACTTCAGGGGGAAATATCCCCTTGAACGGGAATCGAACCCGGGTCGTCAGATTGCGAGCTTAATGTTCTAACCACTAGGCTATCACGTCCCTCCCTCCTCCCATCATGACAAGATAGTTTGTTATTTTAATGTCTTATCGTCTGATGATGAAAGTGTGATCAAACCTGTTGCACACTTCATCGCTGAAGCACACACACTACGACAATCACAGCTGAGAACTAAGTCTTCTTCTTCTTCTTCTTCTTCTTCTTCTTCTTCAAGTGTCCGGTCTGGTCCTGCAGACATCGACGATCATGGCTCTCCATTCTTCCCTGTTCTCGGTCCCTCTCATGAGCTCATTGTTGGTGCCCTCTTTATTCGTTGCGAATTTGTTTAAGCTGTCTGTGAATTACCAGAATGTCATGGTAATCAGAAAGAGAACTAAGTAGCTCAATATTTTCTGGCACAACCCAAAATAAGAAACTGATTAGAATATCTCACTCAGAATTTGATTGGGTGGACGAATGTAGCATTTTAGAATGTTTTTGTTGACAGTTTAGCTGCTGTTTATTGTGGTCTGTTGTTTACCCTTGACATCATAGTGTGTTTAGCTTGTAGCTGAGCTTACCGCGGAACTTGTGGTTGTTTACAATGTATAAACAGCTTCGGGTTTTTCTCTTTTTATTGCCTTAAATGCATCATGCAAATTCTCTTCCATTTACTTGTAGACACAAAATAAAATCACGTGTAACCCCCTTTGTCAATAGGTCACATTGGGCAATGACAACAAATTGTTCAAAGCCTCTCTCTCTCATTTTATTTTATCATCATATAATGTATCCCTAAGGGCGGAGACTGGATGTAAAATAGCATATGGTTGCTTATTCATCAGCCACGAAATAAAAGAAGTTGTCATTGTCACTTTCATTGCCATTTACTCTCCCCCCCACCCCAATCCCCAGTTTCTACTATGGTGACGATGAAGACTGGTGTGAATGTTTTCAGTGCCAAAGATGAACAATGCTGTTCACTGTGGTATACATTCACATGACAGCTTGGAGGACAGCCATCCATTCTACAGGATTGTGCCACCGTGTGTCAGTCACTCCACAGTCTATGCTTCCAGTGATGCCCATCTGTGTCACACCTGTGTCTGATGCACCAGCCCTGTGTGTCCACGTCATTCAAGCCCAGCATGCAATGAACACCAACATTCTTGACCCTTCTTACTCACGGGGGGGACGGGACAGTCTGGTGGTTGGAGCGCTGTACGTGATCTGCTGACCCGGGTTTGAGTCCCGTTCAAGGGGATCTTTTACCCCTGGAGTTAACATC
>CM054135.1:15749661-15757161 GCA_028751875.1 Rapana venosa
ACTGTCAATGTCACTGTGACTTACCTGTCTGTCTGTCTGTCTGTGTGTCTGGTGGTCAGGTGAGGAACAACAGCGGGGAGTGGACAGGGGTGGTGGGGTCGGTGCTGCGGAGGGAGGCGGACGTGGCGGTGGCGGCGCTGTCCATCACCCCGGAGAGGGAGGAGGCCATCGACTTCTCCGTCCCCTTCCTGGAGACAGGCATCACCATCATGGTGGCCATCAGGGAGGGCGCCATCTCCCCCACCGCCTTCCTGGGTAAGGCTGACTGTGTTAGTGTGTGTGTGGGTGTGGGTGTGTGGGGGGGGTGTTGGTGTGTGGTTTGGGGTGGGGGGGGTTTTGGGGGGTGTGGGTGGGGTGTGTGTGGTTGTTGGGGTGTGTGGGTGGGTTGGGGGTGTCAATTGGTGTGTGTGTGTGGGTGTGTGTGGTTGTTGTGAGTGTTGTGTGTGGGGGGGGGGGGGTCAATGTGGTGTGGGGGGGGTCAAAATGTGTTGTGTGTGTGTGTGTGTGTGTTGTGTGAGTGTGTGTGTGGGGGGGGGGGGTGTAATGTGTGGTGGGGGTGTCAATGTGTGTGTGTGTGTGTGTGGGTGTGGGTTTTTCAATGTGGTGTGGGTGTGGGTGTGGGTGTGTGGTGTGTGTGTGGGGGGTTCAATGGTGTGTGGGTTTGGTCGTGTGTGTGGTGGGTGGTGTGTGTTTTTTGTGTGGTTTGGTGTGGTGTTCAGTGTGTGTGTGTGTGTGTGGGGGGGGTGGTGTGTTGGGGGGTGGGGGTGGTTTGTGTGTGTGTCAGTGGTGTGGTTGTGGGTGTGGGTGTGGGTTTTGGGTTGTGGTGTGTGTGGGTGTGGGGGGGGGTGTGTGGGGTGCAAAAGTGGGAGTGTGTGTGTGTGGGTGTGTGTGTGTGTGTTTGTGTGTGGTGGGTGGGTGTGTGTGGGTGGGTGTGTGGGTGTGTGTGTGTGGGTGGGGGTTTGTGTGGGTGTGGTTTGTGTTGTGGGTGTGTGTGTGTGTGTGTTGTGTGTGGGTGTGTGTGTGTGTGTGTGTCTGTGTGTGTGTCAATGTGTGTGGGGTGTGTGGGTGTGTGTCAGTGTGTGTCAGTGTGTGTCAATGCTTTCGAAAAGCGGAACAGGATTTAACGTGTGCGCAAGATGTTCTGCATGCGTTCGAACACGGGGCCACGATTTATAGTCTCATCCGAAGTGGTGTCAATGTGTGTGTGTGTATGTGTGTGTGTGTGTGCGCGCGCGCGCGTGCCATCTGGCCCATCTCTGTTGTGGGTCAGTCTGTTGGTTCAGCTGTGTGGTGCATGGTGGGCCTGGAACCCCATCAACATTGAGACTGTTGTGTTTTGTCTTCGTAGGTGTGACATGTTCTGGGTTTTTAAAAGAAAAAAAAAATTCTATTTTATTTTTGTTAACCTTCAAAGTGTTTTATGTATGTTTCGTTTAGTGTTCTGTCTTTAATTCGACATCTTTTCACTCTCAGTAATATTAGACGATAGATAGAGAAATAGATAGATGGGTAACACACACACATAAACACACACGCACACACGCACCAAAAGACCAAACTAACGCTTCAGAAGGAGGCTGGTAGGGAGATGAGACAATCTCCAGAAATGTATGGCTGAAGTTGGAAAGAAAAGTGTAAAATGGGGGGAAGGGGGAGGAGGTAGGGGGAGGAGGGAGGGATTGCCTGTACTGCCCGCTATACAGACAGTACACAGAGACATCGCGTAAGGTGCAGACGACACGTGTTGCACACAGCACCTCACCTCCCCTCCCTCCACTCCCTCCCCTCCTCTCACTGTTGGCTCCTGCCTTGGCAGACGACAGTCAGAGAGGAGGGCGGTGAAATCAATAGACAGATTAGATTCTTTTTAACAAATCTGAAAGGGGAAAAGTTTCTTACTTCTGGTGTATTCATCTAGTTGGTCGTTTGTCTCTGTGTCTGTTGTCGTGTAAGATGTCTTGACTGTGTGTGTGAATGTGTGTGTTGTGTGTTGTGTGTGTGTGTGTGTGTGTGTGTGTGTGTGTGTGTGTGTGTGTGTGTGTGTGTGTGTGTGTATGTGTGTGTGTGTGTGTGTGTGTGTGAAAATAAGTACTCCTGTATCATACTTTTGGCTTAAATGATTTTTAAATTGTGTGTGTGTGTATGTGTGTGTGTGTGTAAGTTTATGTCTTTACTAGTCAAAGATCATTATGGTGCGCGCGCGCGAGTTTGTGTGTGTGTGTGTGTGTGTGTTTACTAGTCATAGTCTTTATAAAATTGTGTTAATATATTGGTGTATGTATGGGTGTGCGCACGTGTGCGTGCGTGTGTGAGTGCGCGCGTGCGTGCACGGGTAAATAATAAGTTTATATGTCTTTTCCAGCCAATGGCTTTTATAACATTGTATTCCTAAATTGGTGTGTGTGGGTATGTGTGTGTGTGTGTGTGCGCGCGCGCCTGTGTGTGTGTGTGTGTGTGCGCGCGCGCGCCTGTGTGTGTGTGTGTGATAATCTATCTTGAAATGTTTATAACAATTTGAAATGTATTTTTCTTGTGTCTTTTGAGATAGTTATTGGTATCAATGTGCCTGTCAGTATTGCAATTGCCCTTCATGGGATGATTAAAGTGTTTTTGACTTGACTTGACTTGACTCTCTCTCTCTCTCTCTCTCTCTCTCTCTCTCTCGCTCGCTCGCTCGCTCGCTCTCTCGCTCGTCTTTTCTCTGTCTCTGTCTTCGTGTCCGTTTGTGTCCGTCTAATTGTATATCTGTCTGTCTGTCTATATATGCCTATTATGTCTGTCTGTCAGATATGAACAAAATTTCCGCGAACGCAACATTTCTGTTTCCTGCATCTATCTGTTGGGTTGGAGAGGGGAAGACGGTGCTTGGATTCTTAAAGTACATTGTTTATAGAAACAAAATGTGCGGAAGGAGAAACTAGAGACAGTAATATAAATCCCCTTGGGCAAAAAACAACAGCAACATCAAAGTCTTTTTGGTTAGAAGAAAGAACGAATTCAGGTTAAACCAACGCTCTCAAAAGAGAAAGGAAACAAACACGAATCTACAGACAAGAACCACACACAACACACACACACACACACACACACACACACACACACACACACACACACACACACACACACACACACACACACACACACACACACACACACTTACACACACACACAAACACACACACACACACACACACACACACACACACAACACACACACACACACACACACAAGAACAAAGGTGGAACTAATCTAAAAGCAAAACACTGCACACACAAAAATCAACTGCAGAAGAAAGGAAAACAGCGCAGGGGTGTTAAAACACAAGAGAGGAGGGAGGAATGGGGAGGGGGGGGGGGGGAGCGAGGGGGAGGCGGGGGAAGGGAAGGGGGGGGAAGAAAGACTAGGCAGCCCTGAGCATATGTTGGGGTCAGTTGTATTTGTTTTGTATTGTGGGGGATGGAGGTGGAGGTTTTGGTTTGTCTGGTGGTTGGATAGACATATATATGTTTTATTTTGTTTGTTCTTGGTTGCTGGTGAGGGATTGCCTTTGTCCTTGTTGATCCTGCCTGTCCCTCCCTATCAGTCATTACAGCAACAACTCGACGACAATTAGGGGGTTTGTTTGGTTGATAACACTTACAATGACGATGGTGTGTATTGCCTTAGGATGTCGTTTTGGGGGGTTTGTTGTCGTTGGTTTAGTAATCCCTTTTTGAGGTGGGTGGAGTGGGTGGGAGTGTTCTTTGGTAGAGTGTGCACTATGTCCTTTTGTTGTTACTTGCAATGGCGGCGACAGTCAAGATTTGTGTTTGGTACAGTTTATGATGATTAGACGCTCGTGTAGGTTAGGTTTGACAGTTGTACAGAAAGGAATGTCCTCAGCAGAGCCACCCTAGGCCTTCAGGACCACTGACTGAAGCAGGTCACAAACTGAAGCAGGTCACAAACTGAAGTAGGACACAAACTGAAGCAGGTCACCAACTGAAGCAGGTCACCATCTGAAGCAGGTCACCAACTGAAGCAGGTCACCAACTGAAGCAGGTCACCATCTGAAGCAGGTCACCAAAGAGACAACTGTAGTGCCGATACACAGAAATTGAAGAGAGAAGAGTGTTTTAAGAACACCAGAGAAAACAGGTTTTCACACACACACACGCACACACACATACACACACACACTCACACACACACACTCACACACACACTCACACACACACACACACTCACACACACACACACACACACTCACACACACACACACCACACACACTCACGCACACACACACCGAAATCATATGCTGGGCTCAGTTATGTTTCTTTAGTATTCTGGGGGGTGGTGTTGCTAGATGGATGGCTTGATGAAACAAGCGATGCCTGGCTTATCCAATGTACCGTCTGGAAATACACACTTGATTGGACTTGACTTCACACACACACACACACACACACACACACACACACACACACACACACACACACACACACACACACACAAACACACACACACACACACACACAAACACACACACACACAAACACACACAAACACACACACACAAACATACACACACAAACACACACACACGCACAAACACACACAAACACACACACATAAACATACACACAAACACTAACACACACACACACACGCACGCGCGCGCATTGGATAGTGCAGCCTACATTTAAAGATCAATATTCGCTGCCGAAGGGCTATACCTGTTCTGACACTGTCCACGTTGGGGAAGTGGGGAAATGGGCGTCATAGGCTTACATGTCTGGCAACAGTGACCGTACGGAGGAAAATACCGAATGGTTAAAGTCGAAAAACAGCAAGGAAACAAATCGTATGAAATAGAAAACCAACAAAGAGCTATTCCCTCTAGCTCAGCTTTGAAAGTCTGGGAAACTGCAATGTAAAGAAAACCAATATTGAACTGAAACAAAAGGGTAAGCAGAGCGAAGGACAGGAGTTGGATGGTGACCCAGTGTCGCCTTTGAGAGGAACACGTTCGTTTCCTGCAGAGCTCTTCTTCCTCCTGGTCTGCTTCTCTTCACGTTGTCTGAAGGGCAGCTTGCGGCAACTTAGAGCATCGCCCCTGCCCTCTTGTTTCTTTCTGTTCTTCATATCTCACTATATCATAATCCAATTGATAAAATGTGAAAAATGAGAGAGAGAGAGAGATAGGGAGGGAGAGAGAGGGAGCGAGACAGCAAGAGAGCGAGCGCGCGAGAGATAGAGATTCAGAGAGAGAGACGAAGGGACGTTTGTAATGTGTGTTTCTGTGGTGTATTGTGGTTGTGGTGTGTGTGTGTGTGTGTGTGTGTGTGTGTGTGTGTGGTGTGTGTGTGTGTACGAACACACATATTAATAAATATTTATTGACACTCGTGGCTACTTGCAAAACTGAGGATATCAAACTGAGTATCTGAACAGAGAGTGGCCAACTCCAAATAAAAAAACAGCTGAAGTGAGACTATGAAAACAATAAAGAAGACATCACCAACAGAGAAACACTGCAATCAATAGAGAGGAACAGGGGAGATAGGGGGGGGGGAGGAGGAGGGGCACTTTGCCTGTTCTCACTCCACCGCTGAGTTACAGTCTGTGCACTTATTCTTTCCAGCCGGCAGACAAGGTCTTGTGAACCAGTGTCCAGGAGAGGTGACTGCTGATCTGTCCACCCTGGCTGTTCACACCTTCACTGTTACTGTGAATTCTTCAGCTGACGCACGCTATAGCTCGAGTGGTTAAGAACGTTCAACTTCAATCATGGGTCCACGAAGTCGTGGGTTCGAATCTCGGCGGCATCTGGTGAAATTAAGGGTGGGGATTTTTTGGGGGTATGAATTCCAAGCTTAACTGCAAGTGCAGATCTGCCAGTGCCTCGATTCCCTTCGTGTATGTGAAGAAGGTAGATTGCAAGAAAGAAGAAGACGAAGAGAAAAACCAATTAAAAAGAGACATACAGACAAAAAAGCAAAGGTAAGGATGGAGAGAAGATGAAAGAAGAGAGGGGTTGAGGGAACACATGAGCGAGGTTTGTTGTGTGTTGTTTTTGTGTTGTTCTTCTTCAGGGTCCAACTGAAACAAGGGCAAAGCCCCTCTGGCAGTCAGCCCTCCAGTGCTAATGCTGATGATACTAACACTGATGATAACAATGTCATCAGCAACTATAACAATAACAACAATAATTGCATCAACAAGAACAGCGAGGACAATAACTGCAACAGCACTAGAGGTTGTCACAACAATCACACCGCTATCATCACCATGATCATCATCATCCTTATCCATCATCATCATTACCGACAACGTCATAATGATAATAATAATTTATTAACAGTAGGGGAAGGGGGCTTGACAGAAGAATAACATAACAGAGGAGGACAGAGAGAAGACAGACAGAGAGATGAGACGCAGACAGAGAAGAGAGAGACACAGAGAGAGAGAGGATGGGAGACGGAGATGTAAGAGAGAGAGAGACAGAGAAGAGTGGAAAGAGATAGAGACAGATAGACAGAAAGAGACAGAGACAGAGAGTGTGTGTGCGTTTGTATGTGTATGAGTGTATGTATGTATGTGTGTGTGTCTCTGTGTCTGTGCATGCTTTCATGCGCGCGCGCGCGAGCGGCACTTTAGAGACTGATATTGCTTCCTATCACCCCCCCCCCCCCCTCAAATGTCCAGGTGTTGAGTGGCGTGATGGTGCCGGCAAGTTATTGATTTTTCCACTGCCACTGTCTTTCTTGTGACATCACGCTCTCCTCCCCCCACAGATAACCCCCGTATAGTGTGTGTGTGTGTGTGTGTGTGTGTGTGTGTGTGTGTGTGTGTGTGTGTGTGTGTTGTGTGAGTGTGTGTGTGTGGAGTGTGTGTGTGTGTGTGTGTGTGTGGAGCGTGTGTGTGTGTGCGCGCGCGTGTGTGTGTGTGTGTGTGTGTGTGGCGCGCGCGCTTGTGTGTGTGAGTGGTGTGTGCGTGTGTGTGTGTGTATTTATCTCTTTGATTTATCATTTCTTTATTCTTGTATTTAAAAGAAAACGGAATAAGCTCACATCCAGTCCTTATGTGCGTGTAGTTTTGATTGTTTTCTGTCAATCCTTCCAACCGGCATACAGTGGTCTACCTTGTCCAAAGGAAGAACATAGTGGGGTTTTCTTTATTAATATTATTATGCTTTTATTTCGGGGATAATGGAATAACCACTCGTGTGTTGTTTTTTTACATCCAGTCTCTGTGTGTATGCAATTTTGTCAATGTTGCCATCCATTCCCACAGGCACACAATGGCCTACTCTTCCGAAAAACGGAACGGGTTTTAGACGTGTGTGCAAGATGTTCTGCGTGCATTCACACACGGGACCTGGTTTACAGTCTCATCCACAGGACTTTGGGGGCGAGTGGAGTCAGCATTGACTTGACTCCTGAGGAAGAATCTTGTTTAGCGGCCCCAGTGACGCGTGTTGGACCCTGGCCTGTCTGATCGTGAGTGCAGTGCTCTA
>CM054135.1:15762161-15769661 GCA_028751875.1 Rapana venosa
GGGTATTTCCCCTTGTTTCTAATGTGAGAGTGTATAAGTGTTGGGTTATTATTAAGATGTATCCCTACGGGCGGGGACTGGATGTAAAAAAGCACATGAGTGCTTATTCATTATCCTCGAAATAAAAGAATTTGTCATTGTCTCTCTCTCTCTCTCTCTCTCTCTCTCTCTCTCTCTATATATATATATATATATATATATATATATATAGAGAGAGAGAGAGAGAGAGAGAGAGAGAGGAGAGAGAGAGAGAGAGAGAGAGAGAGAGAGAGAGAGAGAGAGAGAGAGAGAGACGCTTTAACCAATTTATTGTCATTGCCCAAAGTGGCCTATTGACAAGGGAGGTTATACACGACTTTCTTTTGTAAATACAAATAAATACAAGAAAAATCACATGATGCATTTAACGTAATGAAAACCAAAAAACCAAAAATGAGCTCTCTATGAACGGATACGACTTTAAGCTCTGACGTAAACTCAGTTTCAAACTGAACACAAAGTAATAACAAGGATGAACAATAGGAACCAATAAGCAATAACTAAAATAATGAAAAGAACATTCTAGAATGCTATATTAGACCATGCATTGACATTGTACGTGAAATTTTCAAAACATATTCTTGCTGAAGACTACAGCGTAATTATAAATGTTTCTTTAGGTGTTTCACAAAATGCTGGAGTTTACATAATATAAATGTTACTTTAGTTTAGTCACAAATGTTAAGCTAATTGGAACTTAGCTGTAATTGTCTTAATTTCAGTGCTTCAGCAATAAACTTTGCAACCGATTTGATCACAATATCATCATCGGACGATAAGATAGAAAAAATATCTTGCCTTCGGAAAGCTTCTAGATTGAGAACACCACAGTTTTCACGTATGGAAAAAATCTACTCGCAACATTTTTTGATGTAAAGAAAGCCTACGACCAAGTTTGGCATGCTAAATTGCTGCATAAACTAAAGACTATTGGTTTTTCTGGGCATTTTTTCTATTATATTAAAAGCTTTTTATATAACAGAAGTATGCAAGTGAGAGTAGGGAAAGAATATTCAAACTTTAGGTCATTGCATATGGGATTACCACAGTGTTCAGTTATAGCCCCTTTTCTGTTTAATATATTGCTGTATGATTTACCCACAAAACTGTCTAAAGACGTTGTCCTGGTGCAATATGCTGATGATATATGTATATGGATGAATGTCACTATGAAGCGTGCTACAGCAAAGAGGATGATAAACTATACCAGAAAAGTATATCAAAAGGAGCTAGATAATTTACATAAATATATTTTTGAAAATGGCCTGACATTATCTTTGGAAAAAACGCACATTATGCTTTTTAATAATGGCAGTGATCCAGATACACTGCCACAGTTTACTATTGGAGGGGAGCAAATTCAGTATAAAAATATGGTAAAATTTTTAGGCATTCACCTTACATCAAAATTAACTTGGAATGCTCATATGGGATACATTTTAACAAAGCAAGGAAATGCATTAATTTTCTTAAAATGGTTAGCAGACAGTCCTGGGGACAAGATATCTTCACTCTTAAATGCTTGTCTAAGTCACTTGTACGTTCCAAACTGTCTTATGGACAAGAAGTCTTTTTCAGTGCTCCTAATTATTTACTTAAAAAACTCCAAAAGTATAGATTGTAAGGCGTACAAACTTGCACTTGGGGTACCATTCCATGCAACAACCATAGGAACTTATAAGGAAATTGGGGAACTTCCCCTAGCTGAATACCGACAACTTTCTTGCGCCAAATATGTGTTACGGAGCACGAATGACGAAAATTTTGTCTGTAGTGAATTAAAAGTTCAAGCAGAAACGAATTTTCCAAAAAGAGCTAAACAAATTTCGTGTTTAATGCCTATTGGCACTTATGTATCAGACCTCTTTCAAAAATCTAAACTTAATAAATATAATTTAGAAACACAAAAAGAAGCTTTACCATGTCCTTCATGGGAGATGAATAAAGCCTGTTTTGACATAGAATATATTAATGAAAAAAAGAATGAAAATCAAAACATCATGGTTGCAGATGTTCAGTCGCATATCGAAAATAAGTATGCTGACTGCTTAAAAGTTTATACGGATGGATCTGTTTTAGAAAATCATGACACAGGCTCTGCATTTGTCATACCAGCACTTAAAACTGAGAAATCGTACTATCTTGGTAAACATCGTTCAATATTTACAGCTGAACTTATTGCAGTTCTTATGGCTCTTAACTATATTCTTGATTTTCCATTTTCCATCTTTCATATCTTGCTTTGTGTTGACTCCAAGTCAGTATTATATGCTATAAAATCCCCACACTTCAAGAGGGGCTCCAGAATTATTTTTGAAATTAAATATGTCATACACCTCCTAAGCTTAAGAGGTATTCCTGTATCTTTTTGTTGGGTGCCTTCTCATGTTGGAATTTTTTTCCAATGAGTGGGCTGACAGAGCTGCAAAAAAGGGGGCAAGACATAATATGGAATCGATAGAACTGGATGTTCCCTTATCTCTACAGGAAGGATATCGTATATTAGAACAAACTTCATGGGGTAAGTTTAAAGAATCTGATCAATTCAAGGAACGATATTTTAAAAGTTGTCTGACCACTGCCCATATTTCTTGTTATATGGCTTCTTCTCAAATAGATTCGCGTTTTATGACCGTGAGAAGGGTTAATTCACTATATTTTAGAATGAAGTTAAATGCATTCCTTACAAAATTTGGTAAACATGTTAGATGTCTATGTGGGGATCATATTTCCAATACTCATATCATATTTGATTGCCCTATTGTCAAACCTTTTTTACCTACATTTTCTGAACAGTCTCTGGAGATTGTATTTGAAAATTCAAAGCTAGCCTTTGCCATTGCCAGATGTTTATTGCATAGTCCACTTGAATATTTATTGTAGTTACATTATTGTTATTTCATGTTTCCACATTGTTGAGTTTATATTTTGCTCCTGTTTAAAAGTATTATCATTACTTTTCTAGGGATTTTTCTTTCGGGGGGGGGGGGGGGGGGGGGGGAGGGGGTTGCTTTTTCATTTTTTTAATTATTATTGGGTTTTTTTCAACCAACACTGATGCTATTTCTTAACCTTTTCTCCTTCCACTCTTTCTTCTTCCTTCTTTAACTTCCATTACACTTTCTATTTCCCTCGTCTAACATCACTTAGAGTGAACAGACGTTAAATTGAAGACAACAACAACGTATGGAAACATATGATTGACAATGAAACAGGAAATGCACTTCATCATCAAGAATATGACCACACATAGGGCATATTAGATAAACTGAGAGAGAGAGAGAGAGAGAGAGAGAGAGAGGAGAGAGAGAAGAGATGAGAGAGAGAGAGAGAGATGAGAGAGAGAGAGAGAGAGAGAGAGAGAGAGAGAGACAATACTTCACCAGCGAAATATATATCGTCATACAAATAAGGACATGTGCGGAAACGATTGAGTGAATATTAATCTGATTTAACACATGTACAACTGTTGGCATATGTTTTCTTCTCCATCTGTCAACTGGTCCCATCTAAATGTTGAGATTTTCCACACACCGCACTGCATCAAGAGGATCCTTATCCCATCACTGTTGCTGTAGTCAGTCTTTCAACACAACGTCTCAGTACCCAGGCCAGGGTGATACACAGGCTCCGTCCTTCCCCTGCTCTCTCAGCCATGACATGCTGCCTGTGTCTGTCTGCCGCTTTCCTCAATCCATTTGCATAATTAGCTTCCTCATACTAAGTCCTCTTTATAGATAATCTACTGATGTTTTTGCATTGCTTTATGATATATTTTTGTCTTCTATCTTTGCTTGGGGGCGGGATAGCTCAGTGGTCGGAGCACTCACTCCCCCCCAGCCAAGGTAAGAAGCATCGAGCGTGGTTACCAGTTGGATGGGTGACCGTTTGCGCACCTTGGCTTCAGTACAGTTCCCCAGTTCACCCAGCTGTAAATGGGTACCTGCCCTCTTCAGGGTCAGGGAAGGTAAAGCAGCGAGGGAGAGGAGATGGGCGCCGCCCTCAATATGCTGGCCCCTAGAGAAGTGAGGTCTCTGACATCTTGCTCCCCTACGACCTTATAGGTTATGGGACACCTTTCCTTATCTTTGTTTTGACTGGCTAGTTTGTCCTGTCATCACTTATCATGCACTACATACATCACTGATGCTGTTCTTCTGTGCAGAGCCCTACGACTACCCCTCCTGGACTCTGATCCTGGTGTTCAGCGTCCACGCTACCGGAGCCTCCATCTTCATCTTCGAGTGGCTGTCTCCGTACGGGCTGGACCAGGGTCACACGCCCCTCAGAGGTCAGTGCAGTGCTGCACGCTGCAACCACCACAGCACGCGCCTGAGTGACGTTACGTTTTGTAGGAGTTAATCTTCTGTGATTTAGTCACAGGAATAGCTAATGTGACGATGTTTGGAGTCTGGTGAAATCAGCACAGTTTAACTTGTAAGAAAAGTAACCACCGACTGTTTTCCATTTGTAGGGAATGCAATGACTTGAAGACAGCAGAGGTCTGTGCGCGTTGTTTTCAACAATGGGTTCTCAGTCAATTGGCTAGCTGCAGATGTGTTTGTTGTTGAGTATTTAGCAGCGCTGTGTTTGTCTTGAGAGAAAAGGATGGAGGGGAGGGTGGTAATGGAAGCCTCAAGTGATTTATTCGTTTACGGCCCATTTACATGATGCCATCTATGTACACATTGAAATATGAACCCACTTACATGTACACACACACACACACACATACACACACACGCACACACACGCACGCACGCACACACACATTCACACGCACGCACAACACACACACACACACACACACACACACACACGCACGCACGCACACACACAATCAGGCAAACACTCGCAGGCACACCTGTACCCATAGACACGCGCATGGACGCGTCTGCGTGTGATTATTATGCACACGCATGCACATGGTTTCTGTTTGTTAATGCATTCCACTCCAGCCATGTCCTGTAGCTCTGCTGACCCTGAGGCGATGTCAGCGCTGTCACTTGGTAAACTATGACACCTCAGGTGAACACTGTGCAGCCATGTCCAGATGACAACATGACAGAACAGCTCTCTCTCTCTACTCGCTCATTCTCCTCTCTCTCTCCCTCCACCTTAGTCACCTCCTGCTCCCTTTCTCTCCCCCCTACTCACTTCTTCAATTCTTGAAAAGCCCTCTTGGCATTCATTCAGTTCACAAATAACTCAAATCGCTGTCATTGGCTACCGCTCTCCCGTGAGCAGCCGAATTTCAGTCAGCAGAATCTGGATTTAGTGTATAAATACAGTAAACCTAATAGATATAATCACAGATAACTTAATATATATATGGTATTAGTGTATCATACGAACCGAATTAAAAGAGACCTTCGTAGTAGTGCTACTAGGTAACTCATTCAGGAACGTGCATTCGTGCGCGTGCACACCACAACACGTATGCTGGTGTGTTCATAATGACGTTCCCGTTTTGTGTTTCACAAGAAAGTTTGACAGCAATATTCCATATACGCGTAAACCTTGAAAATGTATTGGTAATGAAATCCGGAAAGACAAAAATTCTATGATAATGAACGCAAACATCATTTCCAACAATAACACATACATATATATTCGCATTCTTTGGGGGGTTTTGTTTGTTTGTTTCTTTCTAAGAAGCTTTGGAGAGAGCTACAAGTATCAAACTCTTACCTTCAAAATCATGATTGGGCTTCACCGGGAAAGACGACAATGTTCTATGATATGAAACAAAACCTTAACCCCAGTGCTTCAGACACACACGGAGTTCAGGGAACAGTCTGCTGCATGAAGTTCAGTTGGTTGGTCTTCCCCCAGCTGCAGCCAGAACACTGTCGTGCAGACCTGGCCTTGTGCTTGTTCAGGCTGTCCTGTGTTCCTTCCAGCAGTCCACAGGTGGGGTCAGGGGTCGTCACCATGCATCAGTACATTTTTATGCTTATTCATTTTATTCTTTCATATCGAGGATAGTGGAGTAAGCACTTATGTGCTTGTTTACATCCAGTCCCCGTGTGTATGTGGATTTGTTAATTCTGTCATCTGTTCCCACCGGCACACAATGGCCTACTCTTACGAAAAGCGGAACATAATTTAACGTGTGTGCAAGATGTTCTGCGTGTGTTCACATACGGGACCTCGGTTTATAGTTTCATCCGAAGGACTTTTGGGGAGAGTGGAGTCTGTACATGTAGCGTGCAGCCCTCGTTCCACCTGTGCATTAGGAGACTATGGGAAATATCACTGCAACACCAGGACAAAAAACAACAACAGAAAGTGAATCTTCGAGAAAGGAGAGACGGAGACAGGCTTGGAGAAAGACTGCTGCTGAGAGAGAATGGAATGCTATCGTTTAAGAGGCCAGCAGGGGGGATAACTCAGCACCACGGGGACTAAGGGAAATTGTAGGAAAATGACATCGGGATAGATTTTCAGCAGTAATGGCATCCGCTTCATGCAACAGAGATTTATTCTCGCTTAGCAACTGCACAGGAGGCTGTCGATTCCTAAGAGAAAGAATGAAAAAAGAATCAAAGCTACAAACAGAATAGAAAAACCTAACTGAAAGAAAAGGCAGAGGAATTGTATTAGAGGCTTGCGTGCATGTACACAGGGGAGTTTGGTTTTTAAGTCTGTTTATGGCTTTTTTTTGTTTTGCTTTGTGTAGTTTTCTTTGTTGTGTCTTTGTGTCCAGGAAAGGGAGGGAGGGAAGGAGGGGAGAGGTAGGTCCTGTTCTTGTCTGTAAGTTTGTTTTATTCCCTTTTTTGTAGGCTTAGGTCAGTCCTGCTTGATTTTGTTAACCTGGTTTTTTGGTTTGTTTACTGCTTTGTTTAGCTCTGTCTTTGTCTGTTCGTCTATTGAGCGCTTTGATTTGTTGCTTTACAAGATTCAGCGCTATATAAATTCCATACATTATTATTATTATTATTATTATTATTATTATTATTATCGCTCTCTGTTTGTCTGTCTGTGTGTTTATCTGTCTGTTTGTCTGTCTGCCTTTGTGTTTGTCTGTCTGTGCTTCAGACCCATAGGGAAGACTGCAGTCACTCAATCGAGCTTCATCCACTTCACAGCTGCGAGTTCTAGAGTGATGTTCTATTCAAATGACCAGCACTGCAGATGTCTATATTTGCCGGACCCAGGTTGATGCTGGCATATAGTATGGTAACAGCTTAGCGTTAGCCCAAAGGAGATTCCATAGAGCGTGGGAGCGAAGACGCAGCTTTGGTTGATGCCGCTGTGGATGTCAAAGAGTGTGGAGGAAGTAACTGCCGTTCAACTGTGCCACCCATGTCATGTTTGAAAGAATCTGGAAGAGACCGTCTCTGTTTCCAAGATCAAATGCTTTAGTGAGGTTAATGAAAGCACCATATTGGGACATCCGTTGCTCTGTACACTTGTCCTGGAGTTGGCTAGGGGAGAAGGTCATACCATTCTACGGTT
>CM054135.1:15772161-15784661 GCA_028751875.1 Rapana venosa
CACACGGGGACTGGATGTAAAAAAAAGCACATAAGTGCTCATTCCATCACCCTCGATATAAAGGAATGATCAGGAATAAATCACTTCTCCCAGCCCCAATCCCGACCTTCTCCTCCTCTCTGAATGTCTGTCACCCCCTCCCCCACACCTCTGTGCCCCCCTCTGACCTGTCTGTGTCTGGCACTGGGTGTGGACAGCTGAAGAATCCTCATCACCGCCACCCGCCCTTCAAGTACGCCACCATGCCGGGCAGCGCCACAGAGACCAACATTCGCAAGAACTACCCGGAGCTGTACATCCACATGAAGAACTACCCCAAGAACACGGTCAGAGAGGCCGTGGCGGCGCTCAAAGACCAGTGAGTCGTGCGTCAGTGTGTTAGTGTTAGTGTGTTAGTGCTAGTGTGTTAGTGCTAGTGTGTTATGTTAGTGTGTTAGTGTGTTAGTGTTAGTGTGTCAGTGTTAGTGTGTTAGTGTTAGTGTGTTAGTGTTAGTGTGTCAGTGTCAGTGTGTTAGTGTTAGTGTGTTAGTGTTAGTGTGTCAGTGTCAGTGTGTCAGTGTTAGTGTGTTAGTGTAGTGTGTTAGTGTAGTGTGTTAGTGCTAGTGTGTTAGTGCTAGTGTGTAGTCAGTGTGTTAGTGCTAGTGTGTTAGTGTCAGTGTTAGTGTGTCAGTGTTAGTGTGTTAGTGCTAGTGTGTTAGTGTGTTAGTGCTAGTGTGTAGTGCTAGTGTGTTAGTGTTAGTGTGTCAGTGCTAGTGTGTAGTGTTAGTGTTAGTGTTAGTGTGTTTGTAGTGTTAGTGTGTTAGTGTTAGTGTTGTGTAGTGTTGTAGTGTTAGTGTAGTGTAGTGTGTAGTGTAGTGTGTCAGTGTAGTGGTCAGTGTGTGTGTATGTTAGTGTGTCAGTGCTAGTGTGTCAGTGTTTGTGTGTAGTGTATGTGTGTAGTGTTAGTGTGTCAGTGCTAGTGTGTTAGTGCTAGTGGTTGTCAGTGTGTCAGTGTTAGTGTGTTATGTTAGTGTGTCAGTGTTGTGTGTTGTGCTGCTGTTGTCAGTGTTAGTGTGTAGTGCTAGTGTGTTGTGCTAGTTGTGTGTGTCAGTGTTGTGTGTTGTGTGATCGTGCTAGTTTCGTGCTGTGTGTCATGCTGTGTGTAGGTTAGTTAGTTAGTTAGTAGTAGTGTGTGTGTGTGTGCGTGCTGTGGGTGTGTTGTGGTGTTTATGTCGTTTGTTGAATGGTGTGTGTGTGCTGTGTTGTCTTGGGTTTTAGGTGCTTTCTTGAACTCCGTTTCTGGAATGTTTTATGTCATGTACTTTTCAAGTGTTCGTTTGTAGAACTTTCATTGACTCCGTTCTTCATGAACTTACTTAGTAAGGTCATTAATTTCACAGGTCTTGATTAAGGTAGAAATGTCACAAGAACTTGAAACCAAACTCTTTATTCATGTGAAAGTATCAGTCTTGTTAATGCGTGTGCAAAAGAAACGTGCAGGTCCTAAAAACTCTTTCACCGGATGAAATTTTGAACGCTTATCACCTAGTTTTGTGACAGACTCGGTACAGGTGAAACTAATCATCTGACATTCTCTACAATGAATGTCTCAGACATTATAGCTGTCAGCTTTTCACAGTCCTCATTGCAGCTGTTAAAATAATTCATCAGAACTCAGATCTTCAATGACATTTCTTACGACAAGCTTCACTGGCGTTCATTTTTCATACAAGGTCATCAGATTGACAAGCTCAGTATAGAAGTTTACAGTAAGCAGAGGCCTTGTAAGATTTACATCCGATAAGCTTCCTGGCTTCTGTTTCACAAGAACAGTTCTGATTACAGCGCTTCGTTATTGGCGGGGCTGGACAGCTGTTAAACTGGCTGGTGGCTGGTAGATCTTCACCGCTGAGAGGGGCAAGGATGCATCTGGCAGAGCAGTTCACTCACAGACACATCGTCTGTATTGACCAAGCCGCTCCGGCACAGGATGGAGACCCTATGTGTCCCCTTCCTTTGCGTTTATTCCTAGAATTCAATTTGCTCACAGATTTAGGCAGCTTTCAGGTCACTATAGCAGTTGTTAACATAACCATGTCGCAGATCTAACAGCACTCGGTTCTATCAATTCGATAGTGCAAAGAACCAC
Organism: Rapana venosa; assembly: GCA_028751875.1. NCBI lineage: Eukaryota > Metazoa > Mollusca > Gastropoda > Neogastropoda > Muricidae > Rapana > Rapana venosa. The sequence goes on from CM054135.1 coordinate 15,774,290, forward strand.
TTGACTGGGCAGGGATAGTTGACACGTTCTGTTGAAGGCTTCCACTCTGAATGACAAACTCTGCGAGCAGGTTCCGACAGCTGCACAGTGTTGACAGCTAGCTGTTAACCGACAGCTTCTTTGTTCCCACAGGAACATCCAAGCCTTCATCTACGACGCCACCACCCTGGATTACGCGGTAGGCAGGGACGTGGGCTGCAAGCTGAAGTCTGTGGGCAAGCGCTACGCCGAGACCGGCTATGGGGTGGGCTTCCCCAAGAAATCGCCCTGGATCAAAAAGTTCAACAAAGTCCTGCTCCGCATCAGCGGTGAAGGTAGCACTAACTGATGTGTGTGAATCGTCGTGTGTCAGATAGTTGTGTGTGTGTGTGTGTTTTGTGTGTGTGTGGGTGTGTGTGTGTGTGTGTGTGTTGTGTGTGTTTGTGTGTTGTGTGTGTGTGTGTTGTGAATGTGTTGTGTGTGTGTGTGGTGTATGTGTGTGTGGTTGTGTGGTTGTGTGTGGTGCTGGTTTGTGTGTTTTCTTATTGCCGTTTATTCTCATTTTAGACTGTTTTCAGTCTTGCCTTGCCTAGTCTTATCTTGTCTTGCTTTGCCTTGCCTTGCTTTGCCTTGCCTTGTCTTGTCCCGTCTTGTCTTGTCCTGTCTTGTCTTGTCCTGCTACAGCTTGTCTGTATTGTGTTGTTATGTCTCGTGTTCAAGTGTTGATCTCTTCTCTACTCGCCTTTGCTCTGAAGATAGCTAGAGAGGAAGGAAAGTAGTGGAAAAAGGAGGGGTGTGTGTTGCTTTGTTGGAGGTTGGAAAGGGGGGATTAAGTGAGGAAATATTATGGAGTTGTCTGATTACAAAATTCTGCCATATATTATCCAACCCACCCACAGAAAAGCTATAGCAGAACAAGAGAGACAAGACAAGACAAGGCAAGACAAGACAAGACAAGACAAGACAAGACAAGACAAGACAAGACAAGGCAAGACAAGGCAAGGCAAGGCGAATTTGGGAAGACATTCTTGATTGTTGCTGGCTAGGATTTCCAAGATGCAGAAATACAGGATGAGAGCTGCAGTTACATTAACACCTTTTTGATAGTTTCCAGTCGGAAACAAAATAGAATTGTCCTGGGATCGACCTGTGTGGCCTCTCCTTTCTGAATCCTCCAACAATTCTGAGCAATGCTGGTGTCACACGAAGACTACACGGGATGACGTCTTTATTTTTTTATGTGGGCCTGTGTGCCACGTGCGCTGCTACTGCCTCCTTGGAATGTCCAGTGAGCACTGACACCAAATTCAGGCAGGGTCTCCTCTTTGCAGTGACATCGTGGCAAATGAACAGTGACCTAAGGCCATGAAAGAAACCCAAACCTAAGTGGTTATCGGTGAGAATGATGCCTGATGCACACAGAAGACCAGCAGGACACAGGACTCTAGCTGTGTTTGTCTCACTGGCGGAGTGGTGCAGGTTAACCGCACAATCCACACAGCGGTTCGTTTTGTTAGGAAGAAAACAAAAGTCACTAGGTATACTGTGACCTGCTTCTAAATCAATCAGGGGTATTCGTGCCTCAGTCGTCCTTGGCTACCTGTCCTCTTTTCTGATTGTTTTGCCTTTTTTAAAGCAATCAGGGACACGCGTGTATACCTTTGGCCTGCCCCACACCTAAACTGTATCGCCTGTCAAATCAATTACGCCAGCGTAAGAGAGGAGAGCGGTGCTAAGAGCAACAAACAGGCTGCCGGCAAAACGAACAGAAAGGACACACTCTGAGAGACGGTGTCCTGCTTTTCCATCAGGCTGACTGCGGCACACGGAAAGAAGGACTGGGCAGGACAGAAAGGTCACGGGTGTGCGTGGTCAACCGCAGTGGCTTCTGTTCCTGTGGCGTAATTGCCTGCCTGGGTCTGACTTGAACCGGCAATGCAGTCATTGAGAAAGCGGCGCTTTGAACAGTTCTCAGAGAGAGAGAGAGAGAGAGAGAGAGAGAGAGAGAGAGAGAGAGAGAGAGAGAGAGAGTCAGAGATACAAAGAGACAGAGAGACAGAGAGAGATACAAAGAGACAGAGAGACAGCGATTCATTGATAGTCTTTATTCCCAATGGTTTCAGATAAATATTGACTTATCTTTGTTCATTGAGCCCTTGCCCTGAGTAGGGGCTATCGTTAATGATCATAACTAATTATTGAAAAGTGAGAGAGAGTATTATCAGTGAAAAAACAAACAATGATAAGATTGCCAATCTAAATATTTGCATCGACTTGATAAAATTGTCAATCTGTTCGCATGGCCGTATAGGGCGGCAGACGTCCTGCCTTGCCTTGCCCTCTCCTGTGCCTGTCGCTCGCTCTGCAGGAGGTCTGCCCACTGGCCTCAGCTTTTAGGCTCCCACTGCAGAGGCTCATCAGAAAGTTTATAGCAATTTTTATATTTGTACACACAATGCAGGACCTGGTAGTTTCATTCGTTTTGTTGATCATTGTGCTTTAGTTTAGCTCATTTTCTTTGTGCTTTCAGGAACTCGGTCAACCTCTAGATTCTGGCAAATTGGATCGATAACCGAGTATGAATTTTGCATGTTCATGCTTTTGGTATACAGCCATACCCAATTCCCCCCTGAAAAGAGGGGAGGGATAGCCTGGTGGTTAGAGTGGTGTATTCATGATCTGCTGATCCGGGTTCGATTGTTGTTCAAGAGGATTTTTCCTCTGGAGTTAACATCAGTTCCTACTCCACTCTCCCCAGAAAGTCCTTCGGATGAGACTGTAAACCGAGATCCCGTGTGCGAACGCACGCAGAACATCTTGCGCACACGGTTAACCCATTCCGCTTTTTGAAAGAGTAGGCCATTGTGTGCCGGTGGGAACGGATAACAATATTTACAAAACTGCATACACACGGGGACTAAATGAGACAAAAAAGCACGCGAGTGCTTAATATTCCATTATACTCGAAATAAAGAAAACTAGAAATTAAAAAAAAATAAACACTACTTTAAGAACCCCCCTACGTCAGTGAAAACGGAGGTGGTGTCCCTGACACGTGTGCTTGGTTGCAGGGGAGATGGAGCGGCTGCAGAAGTTCTGGCTGGCGGGGGCCTGCCACAAGAAGCGGCAGCAGCGGGGGTCGTCCAGCCACACCCTGGGCATCCTCAACTTCACCAGCGCCTTCATCCTGCTGGGCGGGGGCGTGGTCCTGGGCGCCCTCCTCCTCATGCTCGAGCACATCTACTTCCGCTTCGGCCGGAAGTCGCTGCGGAAGTGGGACAAATGCGGCTGCTGCTCCTTAGTCAGTCTGGTAGGTCGGGAGCTTGGGGGTGACTGTGTGGGTGCGTCTATGTATTTATTTATTTATTTATTTATTTATTTATTTGTGTGTTTATTTATTTATTTATCCCACTTTAAGTCACGCAGATTTCTCTGCGTGAAATTCGGGTTGCTCTCCCCGTGGAGAGAGCGCGTCGCCACAAGAGCAACGCCACCCATTTCTTTTTCTTTTTCCTGACTGCAACTGTATTTGTTTCCCTACCAGAGTGACTTTTTTCCCTACAGAATTTTGCCAGGGACAACTCTCTTGTTGTTCCGTGGGTTCTTTTTCGCGCGCAAAATAATTATCTGTAACACACGGAACCTCGGTTTATCGTCTCATCCGAAAGACTAACGACCATATCACCACTCATGGTGTAATGGATGGGAGAAAGGTTTCGGGCCCAAACGGGATTCAAACTACCGCACTCTTCCGACCCGGGCTTTTGGCTTTCTAGACAGGCGCGTTACCTCTAGACCAGCGATGCAGTGACCTGTTGGGAGGTGCAGGACTTGATCAAAGGTGTGCGGCAGAGAGGGTGCCCACGCCTTGCAGATAGTCACAGGTGCAGTCTGAAATAAAGAGAATGAAGTAACTGTAGCTAAGGTATTGTTGTGAAGGGTCACAGAAATACTACAACAACAACAACAACAACAACAACAATAGTGTCCTCTTCTCTCCTCTCCTGTCCTGTCTTCTCCTGTCTCCTCTCTCAGTCTTTTGCATTAATGTTGCAAGAAAACAAGGGATGCAACTCACCAAAATAAGTTGGCACGAGTTATTTCCCTTAACAGTCTAGATGATTTGCTTGTTTGTTTGGTTAGTTGTTGTTTTGCCTTTTTAAAGGAAAGGTTGAGGGGGGGTTGTGCTCTGAAGTTGTCAGAGTGGTTCCTCTAAGCATTTTCTTTACAACGAGTTCCTATACCCAAAAAAGTTTGGTTATGTTATTTTTCGTTTGTTTTTTAACAGCAAGGATACTGACATCAGGAGCTTAGTGGGGAGTTAACGTCACCACACCTTGCTTGGTCAGGTTGTGCTATAGGTATCGGTGATGCCGAGCCGACAACTGCTGCTGCTGCTGCTGTAGAGGATGCTGATGGTGGTCATGAGAAAGAGATGTTAATCACTGTGTTTGTGTGATGGTGGCGGAGGTTGGTGGTGGAAGCTTTCTGTGCTACTGCTGCTAGCTGAAACTGATAGAAACTGAAAGTACTGACAGCGTGTGAGGAGATGATCATGACGATGTGATGTTCGTGTGTGTGTGTGTGTGTGTGTGTGTGTGTGTGTGTGTGTATGCGTGTGTGTGTGTGTGTGTTGTGTGTGTGTGTGTGTGTTTGCGTGTGTGTGTGTGTGTGTGTGTGTGTTTGTGTGTGTGTGTGTGTGTGTGTGCGTGTGTGTGTGCAGAGCATGGGTCAGTCTCTGACCTTCGAGCAGTCAGTGATGGAGGCCATTGACCTGCACAAGCACCACAAGTGCAGGGACCCGCTGTGTGAAACCCAGCTGTGGAAGGCCAAGCACGAGCTGGACATCGCCATGCTCAAGATCGACCAGCTCAAGCGACAACTCGCGTACGTCCGCCCTCTTCTCTGTTCTTCTCCTTCTGTCTGTCTGTCTGTTCCTGAAGTCAGAATGCAGCTGCCTAAATGGCGAAAGGAAGGGAGGGGGGGTGTCGATAATGCAAAAAATTCACCATCGATGAAGCTGGGAGTTGTAGTTAAGGAACGAAAGAAGAAGACGAAGAAGTCTGTCTATCTGTCTGTCTGTTGGTGGCTGGTCTGTCGGTCTCTCTGTTGGTGGCTGGTCTGTCTGCCTGTCGGTCTGACTGTCTGTCTGTTGGTGGCTGGTCTGTCTGTCTGTCTGTTGGTGGCTGGTCTGTCTGTCTGTCTGTTGGTGGCTGGTCTGTCTGTCTGTCTGTCTGTTGGTGGCTGGTCTGTCGTCTGTCTGTCTGTTGGTGGCTGGTCTGTCTGTCTGTCTGTCTGTTGGTGGCTGGTCTGTCTGTCCCGTCTGTCTGTTGGTGGCTGGTCTGTCTGTCTGTCTGTCTGTTGGTGGCTGGTCTGTCTGTCTGTCTGTCTGTTGGTGGCTGGTCTGTCTGTCTGTCTGTTGGTGGCTGGTCTGTCTGTCTGTCTGTCTGTTGGTGGCTGGTCTGTCTGTCTGTCTGTCTGTTGGTGGCTGGTCTGTCTGTCTGTCTGTCTGTTGGTGGCTGGTCTGTCTGTTGTCTGTTGGTGGCTGGTCTGTCTGTCTGTCTGTCTGTTGGTGGCTGGTCTGTCTGTCTGTCTGTCTGTTGGTGGCTGGTCTGTCTGTCTGTCTGTCTGTTGGTGGCTGGTCTGTCTGTCTGTCTGTCTGTTGGTGGCTGGTCTGTCTGTCTGTCTGTCTGTTGGTGGCTGGTCTGTCTGTCTGTCTGTCTGTTGGTGGCTGGTCTGTCTGTCTGTCTGTTGGTGGCTGGTCTGTCTGTCTGTCTGTCTGTTGGTGGCTGGTCTGTCTGTCTGTCTGTCTGTTGGTGGCTGGTCTGTCTGTCTGTCTGTTGGTGGCTGGTCTGTCTGTCTGTCTGTCTGTTGGTGGCTGGTCTGTCTGTCGGTCTTGTCTGTTGGTGGCTGGTCTGTCTGTCTGTCTGTCTGTTGGTGGCTGGTCTGTCTGTCTGTCTGTTGGTGGCTGGTCTGTCGGTCTGTCTGTTGGTGGCTGGTCTGTCTGTCGGTCGGTCTGACTGTCTGTCTGTTGGTGGCTGGTCTGTCGGTCTGTCAGTGTTGTCTGTGTGCTTGCCTGCTGACCTCTGTTTTGATCTGTTGAATGACGGATGCTGTGGGTGCGTGGTGGAGACTGTTGACTTCAATGCCATGGGTCCATTTATTATTCTTTTATTTCGAGGAAAAGGGAAAAAGCACCCGTGCTTTTTTTCATTCAAACCCCGTGGGTGTTGTTTTGCCTTTTTAAAGGAAAGGTTGAGGGGGGGGGGGGGGGGGGGGAGGGTTGTGCTCTGAAGTTGTCAGAGTGGTTCCTCTAGCCATTTTCTTTACAACGAGTTCCTATACCCAAAAAAGTTTGGTTATGTTATTTTTCGTTTGTTTTTTAACAGCAACGATACTGACATCAGGAGCTTAGTGGGGAGTTAACGTCACCACACCTTGCTTGGTCAGGTTGTGCTATAGGTATCGGTGATGCCGAGCCGACAACTGCTGCTGCTGCTGCTGTAGAGGATGCTGATGGTGGTCATGAAAAAGAGATGTTAATCACTGTGTTTGTGTGATGGTGGCGGAGGTTGGTGGTGGAAGCTTTGCTACTGCTGCTAGCTGAAACTGATGGAAACTGAAAATACTGACAGCGTGTGAGGGGATGATAATGACGATGTGATGTTCGTGTGTAATAATAATAATAATAATATATGGAATTTATATAGCGCTGAATCTTGTAAAAAACAAACAAATCGAAGCGCTTGCACTCAATCATTTACAGGCATGCAACTCTCCTTAAACATAATGAGCAACAGATTTCAAATCCATGCGCGCGCACTACGAACGCACACGCACGCACGCACACACACACACACACACACACACACACACACACACACACACACACACACACACACACACACACACACACACGGAACAACACTTAGAAGGTGAAAGATGCTGTTGAAAATTAGGGACAGATATGTGGGGGGAAAGTCTCAGGTAGGAAATAAGTGTGTTTTGAGGCTGGATTTGAAGGAATCAAGTGAAGGCTTTTGACGAAGTGAAAGAGGGAGGTCATTCCAGGTGGATGGACCAGAAACAGAGAAGGAGCGACGGCCAACAGTGGTTTGTTTGAATCTGGGTGTTCGAAAGCACAAAGTATCTGCGGCTGAACGAAGGGAACGGGATGGAGTGTACAGGTGAAGACAGTTACAGAGATAAGAGGGTGCAGATTTGTGGAGACATTTGAAACAGAGGGTATTGATTTTATACTCCAGTCTTTGTGAGACAGGCAACCAGTGAAGAGATCGCAGAAGAGGAGTGATGTGATCAGATTTGTTCTTTCTTAGGACCAGTCGAGCTGCAGAGTTTTGTATGCGTTGAAGAGAGTGGATAGATGATGCTGGTAGGCCAGCCAAAAGAGAATTACAGTAGTCTAAACGTGAAAGAATGAGAGATGTGACAAGCTTGGAAGTTGCATCAGTGGACAGATACTTGCGAATCGCGCTTATGCGCCGTAATTGATAGTAGCAAGACTGGCAGGTCTGGGAGATGAATTTTTTCATAGAGAGTGTGTTGTCAAGAACTACTCCTAAATACTTCACAGAGTTGGACAAAGGAACTGACGTATTGCCGAATTCTATTGAAGTTTTTGTGATAGAGGAAAGTTTATGTTGGGTCCCTATGAGCATGGCTTCGGTTTTATCGGCATTAAGTTGTAACTTGTTCTGAGTCATCCAGTTTTGAATGTCTTGAAGGCAGTAGGACATATTTGTCAGGAGGGAAGGCAAGTTTTCAACAGTATCGCTGCACTGCAGTTGAGTATCATCGGCATAGAAATGATGATCAATAGGGTGGTTGTTTATTATATGTGACAGTGGAGCATTGTAGAGAGTAAAGAGAACAGGACCCAGGACTGATCCCTGCGGGACTCCACATACCATTTTGACAGGTTTTGATTGAATTTTGTTTACAATAACTTTCTGGAACCTGTCTGTGAGGTATGAAGTAAACCAGGTGAGGGCTGTGCCATTAATACCAAACGTATTGTTGTGGACGGGATAGCTCAGTGGTCGGAGCACTCGCTCTCCCCCAGCCAAGTTAAGCAGCGTCGAGCGTGGTTACCAGTTGGATGGGTGACCGTTTGCGCGCCTTGGCTTCAGTACAGTTCCCCCAGTTCACCCAGCTGTAAATGGGTACCTGCCCTCTTTAGGGTCAGGGAAGGTAAAGCAGCGAGGGAGAGGAGATGGGCGCCGCCCTCAATATGCTGGCCCTAGAGAAGTGAGGTCTCTGACGCCTCGCTCCCCTACGACCTTATAGGTTATGGGACTCCCTATTTTGGAGGCGAGAAAGAAGAATTGAGTGATCTATGGTATCAAAGGCTGCAGATAAGTCAAGAAGGGTGAGGAGGGAGATTTTTCCTGCATCAGAAGCAAGTAGAAGTGTATCTAAAGTATGGACTAGGGTGGTTTCGGTGCTGTGGTTGGGGCGATAGGCAGACTGAAAAGTGGGAAGAAGATCAATGGAATGAAGGTGACTGTTGATGTTCGTGTGTGTGTGTGTGTGTGTGTGTGTGTGTGTGTGTGTGTGTGTGTGTGTGTGTGTGTGTGTGTGCGTGTGTGTGTGTGTGTGCATGTGTGTGTGTGTGTGTGTGCGTGTGTGTGTGTGTGTGTGTGTGCAGAGCATGGGTCAGTCTCTGACCTTCGAGCAGTCAGTGATGGAGGCCATTGACCTGCACAAGCACCACAAGTGCAGGGACCCGCTGTGTGAAACCCAGCTGTGGAAGGCCAAGCACGAGCTGGACATCGCCATGCTCAAGATCGACCAGCTCAAGCGACAACTCGCGTACGTCCGCCCTCTTCTCTGTTCTTCTCCTTCTGTCTGTCTGTCTGTTCCTGAAGTCAGAATGCAGCTGCCTAAATGGCGAAAGGGAGGGAGGGAGGGGGGGGGGGGTGTCGATAATGCAAAAAATTCACCATCGATGAAGCTGGGAGTTGTAGTTAAGGAACGAAAGAAGAAGACGAAGAAGTCTGTCTATCTGTCTGTCTGTTGGTGGCTGGTCTGTCGGTCTCTCTGTTGGTGGCTGGTCTGTCTGCCACCAGACAGACCAGCCACCAACAGACAGACAGTCAGTCTGTCTGTCTGTTGGTGGCTGGTCTGTCTGTCTGTCTGTCTGTCTGTTGGTGGCTGGTCTGTCTGTCTGTCTGTTGGTGGCTGGTCTGTCTGTCTGTCTGTCTGTTGGTGGCTGGTCTGTCTGTCTGTCTGTCTGTTGGTGGCTGGTCTGTCTGTCTGTCTGTTGGTGGCTGGTCTGTCTGTCTGTCTGTTGGCGGCTGGTCTGTCTGTCTGTCTGTCTGTTGGTGGCTGGTCTGTCTGTCGGTCTGTCTGTTGGTGGCTGGTCTGTCTGTCGGTCTGTCTGTTGGTGGCTGGTCTGTCTGTCGGTCTGTCTGTTGGTGGCTGGTCTGTCTGTCTGTCTGTCTGTTGGTGGCTGGTCTGTCTGTCTGTCTGTTAGTGGCTGGTCTGTCGGTCTGTCTGTTGGTGGCTGGTCTGTCTGTCTGTCGGTCTGACTGTCTGTCTGTTGGTGGCTGGTCTGTCGGTCTGTCAGTGTTGTCTGTGTGCTTGCCTGCTGACCTCTGTTTTGATCTGTTGAATGACGGATGCTGTGGGTGCGTGGTGGAGACTGTTGACTTCAATGCCATGGGTCCATTTTATTTATTTTATTTATTCTTTTATTTCGAGGATAATGGAATAAGCACTCATGTGCTTTTTTCGTCCAGTCCCCGTGTGTATGGAGTTTTTATTTTATTTTGTCAACCGTTTCATAGTCTCATCCGAAGGACTTTTTTAGAGAGAGTGGAGTCGGCACTGATGTTAACTCCAGAGGAAAAGTCCTCGTGAACGAGAATCAAAACCGAGTGAGCAGATCCCAAATGCATGACACAAAAGTGTATGTGAAGTGTGAATGTTGTTGGGGGTTTTGTTGAAACTTCATATCAAAGTGGATAACCCAGTGTCGACATCGCAGCACAGAAGCAGAACACGCACACCCCAGTCTCCTCTGTCTCTGTTCACAGCGACACCTGGCTTCCCCCAGGAACATGCACAGTCAACAAGGTGGATGCTGGGAGTCCCGATGCAGGATGTTTACCTCCACAGGCTAGAGACTGTTGACAAACAAACAAACAAACAAACAAACAAACAAACAGGCAGACGATCAACTAGCAAGCACAGAAATTACAGGACTGGGCAAGGCACTGTCTTAACATTGCCAGTTCTCTTCTTTCTCTGTTGACTATTGATTATTTATCATTGATTGCATGACTGTGTAAGATTAGGTTGAATGCATGCGCTTTGATTTGTCTTTGCAAGATATAGCGCTATGTAAGTTCCATTTATTATTATTGTTGTT
>CM054135.1:15789661-15802161 GCA_028751875.1 Rapana venosa
ACAGATACACACACCACTCAAACACACACACACACACACTACTATACACACACACACACACACACACACACACACACACACACACACACACACACACACACTGACTAGAAAATGGAATCATTGACAGCATCTTGACATGCGTCTAATATCACTAAAAGTGAACAGACGTAAAATTGAAGTCAACAACAACACACACACAGGAGGGGTGGGGGTCGAACTGCGAGAGCATTTAACGGTCAGACGTGGCTAGCTGTTTCTGTTCCCCACCCCTGCTACCCGTGCTTTGTCCACCTCCCTGTGCACTAGAGAAATAAAGGTCACGTCAACTCCTCAAACTGACGCTGATGTACGTCATGTACACTAGAGAAATAAAGGTCACGTCAAGTCCTCAAACTGACGCTGATGTACGTCACTCACACTAGAGAAATAAAGGTCACGTCAAGTCCTCAAACTGACGCTGATGTACGTCATGTACACTAGAGAAATAAAGGTCACGTCAAGTCCTCAAACTGACGCTGATGTACGTCACTCACACTAGAGAAATAAAGGTCACGTCAACTCCTCAAATTGACGCTGATGTACGTCACTTACACTAGAGAAATAAAGGTCACGTCAAGTCCTCAAATTGACGCTGATGTACGTCACTTACACTAGAGAAATAAAGGTCACGTCAAGTCCTCAAACTGACGCTGATGTACGTCACTCACACTAGAGAAATAAAGGTCACGTCAACTCCTCAAATTGACGCTGATGTACGTCACGTACACTAGAGAAATAAAGGTCACGTCAAGTCCTCAAACTGACGCTGATGTACGTCACTCACACTAGAGAAATAAAGGTCACGTCAACTCCTCAAATTGACGCTGATGTACGTCACTTACACTAGAGAAATAAAGGTCACGTCAAGTCCTCAAACTGACGCTGATGTACGTCACGTACACTAGAGAAATAAAGGTCACGTCAAGTCCTCAAACTGACGCTGATGTACGTCACTCACACTAGAGAAATAAAGGTCACGTCAAGTCCTCAAACTGACGCTGATGTACGTCACGGTGGTCTTTAGTTGTAAAGAAAAAACCATCATGCACTCAACTGAAAATTAACTCTACCTCCCCAGTAACAAACAAACAGACAAACAAAGAACAACAAATCCAAGAAATACGAGTCAGAAATGTTGTTCTCTTGTTGAACCAAAGGGCCTGATAGAGCTTTTGAGTACAGAAAACGTTAAGTTTATATGTATGTGTGTTGTATCACGAGTTGCATGAACCAGCCATTGCTATGATTGTAGTCTCCCTGAATGTGTTCCATGCTAGAAGATAAGGATGCTCGCACTTGTGTGTGGACACTAGTTGGTGGTTCTCGTTCTGTCTGTCTGACTGTCTGTTTGTCTGTGTGATGGTTGGTTGGTTTGTGTGTTTGTTTGTCAGTCTGTCATCGTGTCTAGTCCTTCACCATTTCAAGTTGCTGCTGGTTATTTCGATGTACGTCGGTACTGCTGCTCGGAGACTTGCTTGGCAAGAATATCGTGGTGTACTGCTTGGTCTTTTCCTTTACTAGCAATATCGTGTGTAGAGGTGTGTGTGTGTGTGTGTGTGTGTGTGTGTGTGTGTGTGTGTGTGCGTGCGTGGTGCGTGTGTGTGTGTGTGTGTGTGTGTGTGTGTGTGCGTGTGTGTGTGTGCACGCGTGACTGTAAACTACTTGTTTTTTTCCCAGTCTGCACTGTGTGATATGCACGTGTCCTTCAGAACTCTAGGTATGTTTGTTTGGTGGGTTTTTAAAAAAATTTATTTTAACCGTGTTGTATATGACTTAGAAATACCTCAAATAAATGACTTGATAGCAAAATGACAGTATTAAATCATTCAAGCTACCTTTGTCAGTATTGAGGTGGTAGTTAGGTTTTTTACACACCACATGGTTTCTGTCAAATAATAAAATAAACTATTTAAAAAATGCAACCCCAAGCAAACAAAAAGAAACCCAACATGTGTCGTGTTAACTTGGTGATACCTACATTGTAAAGATAAGCTGACCCCATTGTTTGTTGTTGTTTTTCTAACATGGACGAATACTGAGAATATTGTTTTATCGTGGGTAGTCATCCCCTGTGCACTCCCCCCCCCCTTCCTTATCCTGCCACCCTCTCCCAACCATCACTGTAGAGTCGAAAATGGGACTAAATTTGAATGATTTTGTCAAACAATTTCTGTTACCACGAGGAAATATTGCAGTGTGGGCTATCATGGTATCCAAGGAAATCGATCACAGTTGGCGTCACTATCAGAATGTCAAGACAAACGTTTCGCTGTCAAATTGTAGTACCTAACTTTTTTTTTTTTTTTTTGGGGGGGGGGGGGGAGGCTAAATGCTTTGAGTTTGACTGTGACGGCTCAGTTCATCAGTTCAGTTCGGTCATAAAGAACTGACCGAGTTGAGGATCCAAGACATTCTCTGCAGCAATGGAGGAGCACTGCATGATGGAGAAACAATATCAAGCGCCTCCATACACCAAAGGTATTTTCCAATATGTCCTCAGTTCGAGAACGATAAAAGGAGTGAAGACCGATTTGAACAAATAATAAACGTGCAGTTTTATTCGATCTAACATGGCATATATCGAGGCATGATGCTAGTGTACCTGAGTATAATCGGTTGAGGTTGTTAGTTCACTATTTCCACTGCTTTTAGGTCGTCGTGAATTGTATCAAAGGCAAAGCACTGCCTTTGACTCGGTGCAAAACAAACTCCAAGGGGTCCAGTCAGTCAGCATTGCACGCGCTTTGAGTTCAGCAGCTGCCATCCATCCACAAGCAGCTGCAGCATCCACTAGTTGGCGTGTAGCAAGTGAAGAAGACCACAGGGTCTGCTTTGTCTCTTTGGGTTCAGTGTCAGGGAAAAACTCTCTACAGAGGGTTGTTTCTTTGGGTTCAGTGTCACTACATAAGATTGTCTCTTTGGGTTCAGTGTCACTACACAAGATTGTCTCTTTGGGTTCAGTGTCAGGGAAAAACTCTCTACAGAAGATTGTCTCTTTGGGTTCAGTGTCAGGGGAAAACTCTCTGCAGAAGATTGTCTCTTTGGGTTCAGTAGCAGGGGAAAACTCTCTGCAGAAGATTGTCTCTTTGGGCTTCAGTAGCAGGGGAAAATACTCTACAGAGAATTGTCTCTTTGGGTTCAGTGTCACTACAGTGGATTGAACCAAAGGACTGACAGTGCAGTAGTGAAGCCAACGTCTCATGCACGTGCACAGCTTCCTGCATCACAGTGCCTGCCACTTTGTCTTCAGAGTCACGTGTACACCGTTCAGATTCCGCCATTCTTCTTCTGCTCTGCATAATTCTAAAACGTTTCTAGCCACGAAGGGAAAGATGTGAGCAGGATTAGTGACATACAGTGAAGGAGGTTTAGGGTTAACCGACACGCCAGTTACAAGTAGCGTCTATGTGACCATCCATCAAAGAAAAAAAACCACCAAAACTTATTGCGAGTTGCCAGTACACAGATCGGTGTGGACTGGCCTGACCTGGTATGCTTTGACCCCACTGACCAAAAGTCAGCATTGGTGAACCGGGATGTATAACATAATTATGCAAATGTATGTGAAGAGTAAGCAGCAGCTTCACATAATGCCACACAGTATTTTCCTGTCTTGCCCCTCCCCTCCACTCACCGTCTTTGGTTGTTATTTGTAAAGGGAGGTAAAAAGGGGGGGGGGGGGGGGGTAATTCTCTTCGAGAGGTAAAGAGCCCTGGCATGAGGTTACAGTGGAGTTGAAGAGCCAGTAGAGACAGGGGAGGTAAATCATCTGAAGTGCGAGGAAAGTGTCAGCACCATGTTGACCTACCTGTTGTTCTGTTTTGACAGATTATAGCAGAGCAGCTGAACGTGGGATAGATACACACTCTGCCTACCCATTCAACAAAGTGTGTGTGTGTGTGTGTGATTAAAACAAAAGCTGCTGAGAAGTGAGGGCAAATGGGCAGTGAAGGACAGTGCAGATGCTTCAGTTCCTAACCCAGTGCACTACAGTGTTTTCTGCATGTCGTGGACTTCTCCCCAGTGTCAGCCTTCCCAGCAATCTCTGTGTGTGTGAGAGTGACGGGCCCTCCCTTGTTCCTGTTCTTTGTCCGAACAGAGCACGTGACCTCATTTGCATCGCCATTTCCATACCGGAAATCCAGATTGAGTGCGATGCAAAGGCTGCTCTAAAAAGCTTACAGAAACCCGTGCGTGCGTAGAAGAGAGAGAGAGAGAGAGAGAGAGAGTCTGTGTGTACGTATACATGCATGTTAGGTATGAGATAGCGCGGTAACTATGATCAATCTTATTAATGCTTGTAGATGCGTGTATCTGGATTTCTGAGTTGTGATTTTTTTTTATTGTGAACTGAATCAATATGGAGGAGTAGTCATTTGAAGTTTGGGTTGTTGTTGATTTTTTTACATTTTTCTCTCTTTGTTTTATCATTGTATATCCCTTTTTGTTCTTAACCATTTGCTGAAGAATCAATGGGTTTTTAACAATGGTGTTTGCATTTGTGACATGTGGAGTGTGTGGCAGTATTCCTTGTCGAGGTTATTACCTGTCCCTGCCTGCCCCCATAGCGTGAGTGAGTGCCGAGGAGTGATCTCCACATCTGTAGCCCCATAGTGCAGCTTCTCAGTTTCAAAGATCATCAGTCATTCAGTGACCTCATCATCGTCGTCATCGTCATGACTTTGCACACGTTGTAGAAATGGATATCCACGATTGGCCGTTTCCTTTTGCTTTCATTTCCTGACTCCTTTCTTGGCAAAGTTTTCTTTTGTCATTTGATTTGAAAATGTATGCCCTACCTTGATTCGAACATGTATGCTCTTTACTGATTTGAACATGTATGCTCTTTACTGATTTGAACATGTATGGTCTGTATTGATTTGAACTTGTATGGTCTGTATTGATTTGACATGTATGATCTGTATTGGTTTGACATGTTTGATCTGTATTGGTTTGACATGTTTGCTGTACTTTCTTCATGCTTTGTCCATGTGACTTAGAACGGAGCTCTCAACTCTAAGGTGACCTTCACAGTAAGCCCCTGCAGCTGTGGCCACTGTGCCCGCGCGATCACACACTATTCATACATGCATACATACATACATACATACATACATACATACATACATACACACATACATTCATACATGCATACATACATACATACATACATACATACATACATACATACACACATTCATACATACATACATACATACACACATTCATACATACATACATACATACATACATACATACATACATACATACATACATACTCGACTGAAAAGCAGGGCACCCAGCATAAACAGGTGGTCCCCAATATACCGGCTGATATGTATATACGGGCTTAGTGTGGATGTGTCCTTAGTTTGGAAATGCTCGTTTTATAATTCCTTATATCCCTTCATCCTTCTCCCTACTTTTTGTGTGATATGTAGTTATCTAACTGAACAATCTGCAGTATTAACACTGTAGGCCCAGGTAATAAGCCCGCTGCAGTCACTGCTACAGTAGATCAGACCCATGTATAACCCTGTGCAATGCTGTTTGCGACTAAGATTTTAACAAAACTTCAGTTTCATATTGAACATATTAAGTTTTTTTTTCTAGTTTTGATAGTTTTGCACTTGTAGGAGATGAAATGCTACTGATATATGTAAAAGCTATTAAAACATAAAAAAGACTGTATACAATTATACAAGAATGACTCAGTTTACTTAAAAAATTAACATTTTTAGGAAACTGTACACTTCCGAATTATATGTGTAACCAACCTGTCATAATAGTT
Source organism: Rapana venosa (assembly GCA_028751875.1). Taxonomy (NCBI): domain Eukaryota; kingdom Metazoa; phylum Mollusca; class Gastropoda; order Neogastropoda; family Muricidae; genus Rapana; species Rapana venosa. The sequence goes on from CM054135.1 coordinate 15,795,492, forward strand.
TCTGTTTCATTTCTATAAAGGCATGTAAAAAAAAATCCTTTCTTTATCTTCATAACCCTTCAAACATACATTCTGATTATTTTTACATCCAAGAATCTGCAGTATATTTTCTTCCACACCTCAACTTTTGGGGGTAGAAAATGCTTCAATATTCTAACGTTGCATGCATTCACAAAGTCTTAAAGGAGAGAGACGGGATGGCAGCAATCAATATACCAGAAAATTCAATAATCTGTACTGGTGATGAGGTGGTGATGATACAATCCTGTTTGTGGGAAGCATTACTGTTATACACACGGATGCTCTAAACTGCCAACTAGTTCTACTGGGTCACTGAACTGCAAGTACAGCAATCCATTAGAAGGGATATCAGTGCTAGCACTTTGCTGACCTACAATACTTCAGCTAACTAGACAGCTAACTAGAGAGGATGTCAGTGCTAGCACTTTGCTGACCTAGAAATGCCTCAGCTAACTAGACAGCTAACTAGAGAGGATGTCAGTGCTAGCACTTTGCTGACCTAGAAATGCCTCAGCTAACTAGACAGCTAACTAGAGAGGATGTCAGTGCTATCACTTTGCTGACCTAGAATACCTCAGCTAACTAGACAGCTAACTAGAGAGGATGTCAGTTCTAGCATATTGCTGACCTAGAATACCTCAGCTAACTAGACAGCTAACTAGAGAGGATGTCAGCTCTAGCATATTACTGACCTAGAAATACCTCAGCTAACTAGAGAGGACAGTAGATCTAGCTCGCTGTTCACCTACAAGTACAATACTAACGGAGAGTATACGATCTTGCATGTAGCTGACCTAGAAACAGCAGCGCTGTTTACAGCATTGTCGGTTCTGGCTTGTTGCTCACTACAAGTGCCACAACTCTTCACAGAGGATATCAGTTCTAGTGAGTGGCTGACCTAAAGGTACCACAGATAACTAGAGAGGATAATTATATTGTACCCTAGGTATGAATACCAGCTTATCTTTTTTCTCAAATACCTGGTAATTATCATTAACTGCAGCTTTTTGTGGGCAGCATAAGTCAAGCTCGTGTGAAAGAACTCATTGGGTTAATTAAACGACATGTTATGAGTTCTGATCAAAGTAACACCAATCATTTGCAACACGTGTTGTTTGAAAACGTTGTAGAACAAAGCAGCCGCTAAAAATGACACAAGTGAATATCTAAATCCTTTTATGGGGTAAACGTACCCACATTTAGGTGGTAGGGAGCTGGTTGTACAACAGATTGACAACAATGGGAGAGCTGCCTTGGCTGATGGAGAGTGGTGTGTAAGGAAGCAGCATTGTCAGAACTGGACTAAGAAAATAGATAGCCAATGTTTGGACCTTATGAATCATCATCAGCTTTGCTCACAAAAGACACTGGCCATGCAGGCTACTCTGTATGTACATACTTTACCTCAGCTCATTGACATATTATTCCATCATCCACCCCGTATATGCTCATTGACATACTCTTCCTCTACCCCCATATATGGTCATTGACATACTATTCCTCTACCACCATATATCATCATTGACACACTCTCCCTCCATCCCCCAATATATGCTCATTGACATACTCTCCCTCCATCCCCCAATATATGCTCATTGACATACTCTCCCTCCATCCCCAATATATGCTCATTGGCATACTCTCCCTCCATGCCCCGTGTATATCTGCCCCCATGTATATCTCCTTCCTTCTCCCCATTTCCCACCCGTCTCCTGCTTGCCAGAAACCCGAGGGGAGGTGATCTGCTATACTGCCGAAGGCCATGTACAGGTTATTGAATAAACCATACCGTATTCTCTGCAGTCTTCTCCTCTATGTGTGTTTGTGTGAGTGTGTTTGTGTGTGCCCGCATGTGTCAGTGAGGAGGAGGCTGAGGTGTGAATCAGTGTGCATCCAAAATCACAAAGCAAACTGAAGTGGCACTGTGTTTACTCATAGAAACAAAGTTTATTTCATTCAGTCTGCGAGCCAAACACCATGCATGTCAAACAGGTCCAATGTTGTACAGTCAGCTGTTCATGCTCAAAACCACACAGGCAATCTTTTGAACTACTGCCACAAATTTAAAAAAAAGACAAAGTGGACCTGAGTGTAGCAACTAAGTATAGGTGCTGGAATATATGCATGTTGTGTGTGTTGTGTGTGTGTGTGTGTTTGTCTGTCTGTCTGTCCGTGACTCTGTGTGTATGCCTGTGTGCACGCGCGCGTGTGTGTATGTGTGCGTTTGGTTCATGGTGTGTGATGGTTTGCTGTCGTACCCACCTGCTGTGTATCCCGGATTCACAACACACAGCCACACCCCAAGGTTGCATTCCACAAAGAACTATCAAAGCTGCCATAAGGCTATACACCAGAGAAGGCCCCGCGCTGCGGCTGGGACTCTTCGGTATTGTCAAATTGTGCTGGTTGTGATCTGACAGGGACAGAGCACGACATGTTACACCATTCATTCTGCAACAACAGTTCTGTTGCCTGGCCACGTCCTTGCAACCGTAGTTTAGAACACAAGGGCAATTTGAACGTAGCGCTGACAAGGTGACCCTGCACATAATATCGACTAGAGCAGACTCGCTCACCCCTAAGGCGTGACGTCAGCTGACGCCAGGCTTCAGGAGAGGACTGGGTCAGACGTGAGGTGACAACAGGCCACAGCCCAGGAGACCCCGAATCTGCCCCATGTCCTTCGCTGTGTGATGTGTCACGATGGTTTCTACCACCGCCATGACCGCCTCACTGCTGTACATGACACGTGACAGGGAGTTTATTCACGTGTCGTCTTCATCAATCGAATCAAGGAAACACAGAAAGCTGCGAACTTATCAACTGAAGCAAACTTGACGGCGAAGTTTATGTATTCCAGTTCAATCAGTAATGCCCTCGTGGATGATGATCTAAAACAGACTTTCGTGCGCGAACAGATGGCAACATAGTGCACACACATTAAAGACCAAACCATTCTTTATCTTCTTTGTTTTTTACAAGAGGAGACCAACAATAGCGAGTACTATGTATGATTGATAGGCTAGCAGAAGTAAGAACTGCAGAATCCCGCACAATTCATAGGTGTGTTCAGTTTTAGTAACACAGCGTAGTCAGCTGGCTGTTTACGCAAGGGAGGCAATAAAGACGATCCCGCGCACACAAAAAATCGGGAGTCATATAAATGGCAGCTGTATCGGCTGCATTGTTTTCTAGCGCTGTGTATGTACACGGGTGGTGGCTGTGTGGGCAGGATAGTGCCCCTCATGAAGCACACCTGACTGCCATCAACACAGTGTCATCCATCATAGCAAATCAGCACACACGTCAGTCAACACTGAAGCAGCTACATAACAATAAAACACAATAACAACATGCAGCACACATCACTAACACGCGGAAACAAAGAATAAATCAATGTGCGCTCAAGATAATGTAGTAAATATGCCAGAGGTACTATGTGTAGTGTCTTCATTTTTACAAAAAATAGGAATTGAAATTTTGCGGACGTACTTAAATAAAAGAAATTTTAAAATTTGGAAACGGAATTATTCTGGAATGGCATTTGGCATACTCAGCGGACCAGTTTTGTGGTTTGGTTTTGCATACTGGTGTCAACAATTTTTACATGTATAACAATAAGTATGGATGTTCAGTATGATTTAAACCATCTAATGACGCACGAATAACCATAACGATTGACTAGAATAATACACAGTACAGATAACTGTATTATTGGCTTCATTCATCCATTCGCACGTACCTACGTACCTAGCAGACAGTACATAGTTATTTCCTCGTGCGAAAAACACAGTTAAAAGAATGCAACACAGGAAAATATTAACAAGTAAAACATCAGGCTAAAACGCAGAAGCTCTCTCTCCTACATGTAAACGTGCATGCGTGCGTAAACACACACACACACACACACACACACACACACACACACACACACACACGCCTATACCCACAACACGCGCGCGAACACACACACACACACACACACACACACACACATACACACACACGCCTATACCCACAACACGCGCACGAACACACACACGCGCACGCACACACACTCACACGTACACGCAAGCACGCACGCGCACGCGCGCGCACACACACACACACACACACACACACACACACACACACACTTTAAGCCACGGCAGATTTCTCTGCGTGAAATTCGGGCTGCTCTCCCAGGGGAGAGCGCGTCGCCACAAGAGCAGCGCCACCCATTTTTTTTCTTTTTTTCTTGTCTGCAACTGATTTTGTTTCTCTATCAGAGTGACCTTTTTCTACAGAATGTTTCCAGATTTTTTTGCCGTGGGTTCTTTTACGTGCGCTCAATAACTGTGTGTAACACACAGGACCTTGGTTTATCGTCTTATTCAAAAGACTAGCGCCCAGACCACCACTCATGGTCTTATGGATGGGGGTAAAGTTTCGGGTTCAAACAGGGTTCGAACCACTGCACACTTCCGACGGGGACTGTTCGCTTTCTAGACAACCGATCACACACACACACACACACACACACACACACACACACACACACACACACACACACACACACACACACACACACACACACACACAACATAAAACTAAAACATAACTGGGAAAACCGTGCCAAATAAGTCTGTCACTGCCAAAAACTTGGGAGAACTATCGTTATATTGATACCATCTCCAATAGTCTTCAGCCACTTTCTATTGATATATTGACACCATCTCCAATAGTCTTCAATCTCTTTCTATTGATACATTGATACCATCTCCAATAGTCTTCAGCCTCTGTCTATTGATATATTGACACCATCTCCAATAGTCTTCAGCCACTTTCTATTGATATATTGACACCATCTCCAATAGTCTTCAGCCTCGATCTATTGATATATTGACACCATCTTCAATAGTCTTCAATCTCTTTCTATTGATATATTGACACCATCTCCAATAATCTTCAGTCTCTTTCTATTGATATATTGACACCATCTCCAATAGTCTTCAGCCTCGTTCTATTGATATATTGACACCATCTCCAATAGTCTTCAGTCTCTTTCTATCGATATATTGACACCATCTCCAATAATCTTCAGTCTCTTTCTATTGATATATTGACACCATCTCCAATAGTCTTCAGCCTCTTTCTATTGATATATTGGCACAATCTCCAATAATCTTCAGTCTCTTTCTATTGATATATTGACACAATCTCCAACAGTCTTTAGTCTCTTTCTATTGCTACATTGACACCATCTCCAATAGTCTTCAGCCTCTTTCTAGTCTATATTTCCCTAGCTTCTCTGGGCCTGGGTTTTGAATTGTATTTGTGTTTAAATCTTAATCGAATCTCCCTGTTTAATTTTCTATTGAAGTAGCTGGCTAGTGTGTCTTCTCATCTTTTTTAATAATGCATGCAGACGTCTGTCTGTCTGTCTGTGTGACACCTTCCCTAAAGGGTTTGTGTCAATTGTCTCATTACTTATCAGGTACTGCTAATGAAGTGTCTAAGGACAAGGTTTCATTCGAACTGTGTGGTATATGAAGGTCTTTATGAATGACCCAAGACATGTTTTGAATGCAATAGTGCATCTCTGACGTAAGATGTGACGCGGGAGATGCACTGTTAATCTGTCGGGATTATATATCACTGAAGGTATGACTGACCAACCTGTTTTACACATACACTGTTCTTCTATCAAAAGAAATGTTTCTACTTGTTATAGTGGACCTGTGATGTTGTCGTTGCTGTTGTTGTTGCTGTTGTTGTTGCTGTTGTTGTTGCTGTTGTTGTTGCTGTTGTTGTTGTGACTTTGTTGCTGTTGTTGTTGTGACTTTGTTGCTGATGAGCTTTCACCAGCTTGAGCGGCCAGTGCTTCAGCCAGTCACTGTGAGGCTACACTGGATGACATGTCGGCCATACTTTCAAACTTTAGCCTAAGAGGCAGTTATAATCCGCCTTACAATAATGGCATCCTTCTAGAATAGAGGATGCAAGTTGGACACTAGAAGCTATGTTACAGATGCAAACAGTCCCCGCATAGCATTTGGACCATACCATGTGCAGGCCTTGACACGTTGCTGACATCAAAGAATAACAATGCTGTTTTTAAAGCCAGGGCCATTGAAAACATACAATCCATGCAAAGAAGTCAAAATTATTTTAAAGTAATGCTGTACGTTTATCTCATCATCATATCTACTCGTCAAAATCATTCACAAAGTTCAGATTAAAAACCACAACAAGAAATTCCAAACAATTCATAAGAAGGACAACACAAACAGAATGGTTTTGATCGTCAAAATTCTCCTTTTGTTCAAAAACAGTACCCCCACACATAAAGAAATAACAGATACACATCTACTGCAGACGTACTACACATATGATCATGACGTCATGTATTCTGGCGTTCATCCTGACTGCAACATGAGGGGCATGTGACTGACACATGACACATGAGGGGCACGTGACTGACACACGAGGGGCATGTGACTGACACATGAGGGGCACGTGACTGACACATGGGGGGGCATGTGACTGACACATGACACATGAGGGGCATGTGACTGACACATGACACATGGGGGGGCACGTGACTGACACATGAGGGACATGTGACTGACACATGAGGGGCACGTGACTGACACATGGGGGGCATGTG
>CM054135.1:15807161-15809661 GCA_028751875.1 Rapana venosa
CAACAACAAGAAGAACAAGAACAAGAAGAACAAGAACAAGAAGAAATGGAATTTATATTGCGCTGAATCTTGTAAAACACACTAATCGAAGCGCTTGCACTCAAATCATTTCCACGCATGCAAATTTCCTCAGATATCATAACTAACAGATTTAACAGGTAGCCGCATTCCGACTTAGGGGATGATGTCTCATCACAAAACCGCCGTGCATGTGGGTTTTCTGTTGTATATCATGCCATCTGTTTCACAGGAAACATGGCTTATTCCTCCAAAAGGCAAAGCGGGTTTTAACATGATTTACTGTTTAACGGACACAGACACACATACACATACATACATACACACATACGCGCACACACACACACACCTCACTCCACCCCACCCTACCCCCATCCCTCACACATATCCCACCCCAATTCCCACCCACCCACACACACACACCCAACCACCACCCCACCCACACCACACCCCACACCCACACACACACCCACACACACACCCAACACCCCCACACACCACCACCACACACACCACCCCCACCCACACTCCACCCACACCCACACCCCACACCCCCACACCACCCACACCCACCCACCCTACCCCCCCACACCCCACCCAAACCCACACCACCCACACACCACCCACCCACCCCACACCCACCACCCCCCCCCCCCCACCCCACACCCCACACCCCCCCCACCCCCCCCCCCCCCCACCCCCTCCCCCCCCACGACCATGCTGACCAGTGTACAGCAGCCCTTCTTGTCCCAGGCACTCAGCCGTCGCCTGCCGAACCAGAAGAGGAAGTGCTCCAGCAGGAAGGTCAGCGTGGCCAGCCCGGTGCCGGCGCCCAGCAGGATGAAGGCGCTGGTGAAGTTGAGGATGCCCAGCGTGGAGCTGGACACGCCGGCCGTGATGCCTCGCTGAGTCTGCGCCTTCTTCTGCTTCACGTGGCAGGCCCCGGCAAGCCAGAACTCCTGCAGCCGCTCCATCTCGCCTGTCCACAGCCAGGCCCGAGTGTGTGGGAAGAACGAGGTCTGTTGGTCTGGGGTTGTTTTTCTTTCTGTTTGTTTGTTTGTTTGTTTGTTGTTGTTGTTTTCTGTGTGTCTGTCTGTCTGTCTTTCTTTTAAGATATGAACTTATACATACAACTATATGTATATATATATACATATATACATACATACATACATACATACATACATACATACATACATGCATACATATATACATACAAACACACATATATACATACATATACATACAGGCACGCTCGTGGGCAGTCACACACTCACATTCACAAACACACCCACACACACACATGCGCGCGCGCACACACACGCACACTTACACATTTACATCGATACTAAGTTGGAATTACCACATTGAATACTTAAATAATAAAGCTCGAAAAAGTATTAATCTCCTGAAAATTATTAGTAAACAAGAGTGGGCTCATGATGTAGCTGTTTTAAAACATCTGGCATTATCTCTTGTCCCTTCTAGACTCGCCAGGAAGCATTTTTCAGTGCTCCAAAGTTATTAATAGTAATAATGATAATAATATATGGAATTTATATAGCGCTAAATCTTGTAAAACAAACAAATCAAAGCGCTTTTATTACAGACGATGACAAGACTAGGCTGTAAAGATTTCGATTAGCTTTGGGTGTACGTGTACCTTTTTATGCATTGTCCATGGGTACTTATAAAGAGATGGGTATTTTGCCATTGGATAATTATCGATAACTGGCTGTGGCTAAATATCTCTTACGTTGATCAAAACAAGAAACAAACGTGGACACCTACATTTTAAGATCTGACCTCAACCTTCCTAAAAGAGCATATACTATTCGTTCAGTTACCACAGCTACAACCTATACTTCTCCACTATTTGATAAGGCAGAAATATGTCCTACAAAAATAACTAAATCAAAGATTAAGTTCTCGCCTTGTCCGCCATGGGAGCTTCAGAGAGCTAGTTTTGACATAAATTATATTTGTTTAACCAAGAAAGGTAATGAAAATATCCTTAGCACGTCAGTAAAAGAATACACACAAACTACATATCCAGACCATCTAAAAATCTACACTGACGGTTACCTTTTGAGCGACAAAGAGGCGGGTGCAGCGTTTGTTATCCCATCATTGAAAGCAGAGAAATCACTTCATGTTGGGAAAAATCGATCTATATTTACAGCTGAATTATCTGCCATCTTGATGGCTTTATATCATCTTCTAGATTTTCCTAAAGATATATTTCAGACGCTTTTCTGTGTTGATTCCAAGTCGGTTCTACTAGCCCTAAAAAATTCCAGTTCAAAAGTGAGACAAGATCTCGTAACTGAGATTGGACATCTGGTTCATTTTCTGATGTTACGAAGCACTGGTGTGACTTTTTGCTGGATTCCTTCGCATTGTGGTATCTACTTTAATGAAAAAGTTGACAATATAGCAAAATGTGGAGCTATTCATACAAATGGGTCCTGCAGCATAAATG
>CM054135.1:15819661-15832161 GCA_028751875.1 Rapana venosa
ACACACACACACACACGCACAACACACACACACACACACACACACACACCCACACAAAACAAACACCCAACACACACAAAACACACCACGCAAAAACCCACACACCCACACACCAACACACAAACACACACAACACCAACACACACACCACACACACAACCCACACACACACACACACACAACCACACCCAAAAAAGTTTACTGCCTTTTTTTGTTGACTTTGAAAAAGCATTTGAGTGATAAACCCTCTTTGTTATTGCGAAAATTAAATTTGACAACGCCACCTGAATTTTCCCAACTATTTGAAATTTTCTGTTCAATGGGCAGCAGCTTGTTATGTAAATAACCCAAGCATCATAATTACCCATTAGACAGGGGTCCCCACAAGGCTCGTTTTGGGACCACTCTTGTTTTCGTCTATGTAAATGTTTTCCCCCGTTTTTTTTAAATGTACTGTGAAATGTTGTGACGTACCATCTCTTTTGTATGATTCAGACCCCCAAGTTTAACCGCAAATTCAATACGTATGACAGTTTGTTTTTTGGGGATTAAATTAAAACCCCACATGCCCCTTAAAAGCACAAAAAACAAAGTGTTGTACGTATCGAAGACTGAAAAGGCAAAAAATGAATGTTGGGTTTAAACCTCTGTTTTTTGGATAACGAATAGTTAAAGAAATTATCACATAAATATTAGGTGTTACCTTGCAAAATTGATTTGGACTGTCACATAATGTCACTGGGTAAAACGCCAGCTCACGGGCTACTTCAATAATCCAAAATAAAACACTTTCTAAAAAAACATTCTCGAAAACTTTTTTTTTGGGGCACATTCCCCAACAGAAATGCGTCAACTTTTGGGATCCCTGCTGAACGAACTTAAAAATTCTTATCTTTTTTAAAAGGAAGTAAACTTTTTTGTTAAAACAAGCACCCACAATTGAGGTTTAAGCAAAAAATATCCTGACTTTTCGAAACCGACTTTTTTTTTCAAAAAAGCTGGGTTTATGCAAAAAGTTTTTAAATCAAATGCACCTCCCAAGATTCCCAAAAGCTTAAAATTTAAACCCAAACATAGACACAACCATTTGCTAACTTTTCCAAGCCCCAAAATAACCTTTAAAAATCGAGCCTCTTGTTTTCAGGCAGTGACCAATGGAAAAAAACCCCCCCAAATTTTTTGAAATGTAAAAAAAAGAAAAAATCAGTTAAAACACATCAAAAAGGGTATTTCTTAATAAAAGTACAAAACCCCATTTGTAAACTTAAAGAGTAAATTTAAGTGTCACTGACGTTTTCTTGTCATTAAAATCGATAGCCCCAATTTTTTAATATAGAGAATGGTAAGTATTGATCTAAATAGGGGTTGATATGTATAAAACCCCACCGCTTTGAATTGGTGTGTGTGTGTGGGTGTGTGTGTGTTGTTGTGTGGTGGTTGTGTGTGTTTTGTGGTGTGTGTACAAGGTGTGGGGTGTGGGGTGTGTTTGTAAAGTGGGTGAGTGCGTGTGTGTTGGTAATTGGTTCGGTTTTGGTTTTTTACTTTTTTGCTGTTTTGGCCCTTTTTTATGTTTTTTTGTATTAACATAAATAGCTGATTTATTATTTTTTTGTTGCTGTTGTTTTTCTGTTTTTTTGTATTAGATGACAAATGTTATTGCTGCTTAGATGCTGGGGGGGTTTACATTGCCTGAATTATTCTTTGACCGAAGATCAACGTTACTCGCCTCAAACCAAAAAACACATGACAGTGTGTATATGACCCGGGGAAAAGGGGGGGAATGGTGTCTTTGTTTATACTTCTTTTCTCTGAATCCCAAAACTGTTGGGTTTTTCTTTTTTTCCTTATTTAAAAGAGTAATTATGTGTGAAGGGGATATGGTGGGTGTTATTTGTAAATTTTATGTAATGTTTTTAAAGATACATCAGTTCCTCTTTTAACCTTTGGTTGTTGTTTTGTTTTTTTGTTGGTATGGTGAGGGTGGGGGTTTTGGTTTTTTTGCCTTTTAGTTTGTTTTTGGGTTTAGGGTGGTTTTCTTGGGGGGGGGAGGGGATATTTTGGCTCTTTTTTTTCGTCTTTTGTTATTCTATATTGTTCTTCATTTGTCTTGGCGTTTTCTTTTTCCTTTTTTTGTTTCTGTTTTTATTTTGATGTAATTTTTGTTTTTTTATTGTTTATTTCCTGTTGGGTTTTTTTGTATTCTTTTTTTGTTGTTTTATTGTTGTTTTTATGGTTGAAAGGTTTTTTTGTAATGTGTGTGAGGGGGGGGAGGGGGAACGTTGGGGTGGGTTTTTTTTTAAAATATTTTTTTTTCTGTTTTGTCTTCTTTTTTTGTTTTGTTTGGTTTTTTTTTTGTTGCTTGTTTGTTTGTATTTGACGGATATTTTTTTTAAGATTTTTGAATTATTTGAAAAGTATGGTTAATATTTTTCTGCTTTTTTTTTTTGTTTTAATCCACATATGCATATTTTTTGTTTTTTTGTTTTAGTTTTTATTTTTCCTAGATAGTTTTCTTTCTTGTTGTTACATTATCTCTTTTTTTTTCGCTTTTCTTTCTTTTTTTGAAAATGGCTTGATGAAAAAAAACAAAAGCCTGCTATTCAATGTACCCCTCTGAAAAAAAAAGTTTCACTTTGACTTTTACTTTGCTTTGCACGCACGCACGCACGCACACACACACACAACAAAACACACAACACTACACAAAACACCACACAAAACAAAAACGCAACACACCACAGCACACCACACACACACACAACACACACACACCACACACATACACACACACACACACAACGTTAAAAAACCCGTTTTACCCTTTTTAAAAAAAAAGGCCATTGTGTGCCCGGGGAGTGGAGGACAAAATTTTTCAAAAATCCTCAAAACACACGGGGGGCTGAATTAAAAAGGCATGGGGGCTTATTCCATACCTCAATATTTAAGAAAGAGGGAAAAAGAAAGGAAAGAATAAAGAAACCCCACACACACACAACACCACAAAACCAGCACACCCACACACACCACGCAGCCGCACACACACAAACACGCCCGCACGCACGCCACACCACACACACCCAAAACACACACACACAAAACACCTTAATTAAAAAAAAATCTTGCCAACGAAATCATCTTACGAACATCTTGCACACAGGTTAAATCATGTTTCGCTTTTTCGAAAGAGTAGGCCATTGTGTGCCGTGGGAATGGATGACGAAATTTACAAAACCGCATACACACGGGGACTTGATGTAAAATAACATATGACTTCTTATTCCATTATCCTCTGTATAAAAGAATAAATATCAAATATAGATAAACAAATGCATGCATACATACATACATACATACATACATACATACATACATACATACATACATACATACAAGCATGCATGCATACATACATACATACATACATACATACAAACATGCATGCATGCATGCATACATGCATACATACATACTACATACATACATACATACATACAAACATGCATGCATGATGCATACATACATACATACATATATAATGCATATATACATACATACATACATACATACATACATACATACATACATACATACATACATACATACAACACATACATACATGCATGCATGCATACATACATACATACATCATCATCATCATCATCATCATCAGACCCGTGACCTTGGCGGTCGTGGGGGAGACATGAAAGACGATGCCGTGGTAAGCCTCCTCCATCCATCTCGGTCCTCGGCTCTGCGCAGTAGTGCCGAGTCATTCATCCTGGTCCATTCTCTGATGTTGTCCATCCATGACTTGTTCTGTCTTCCCCTCCTTCTGCCACCTTCGAGTGTTCCCTGCAGTACTGTTTTGGCAGGTGTTGTGGCGGGTGACGTGGCCGAACCATGTCAGCTTTTTCTTCTTGACGATGGTGAGAAGGGGTTCCTGTGGACCTGCCAGCCGTGTTATTTGACTCTCGACCAAATTCGTTGGTCTTTCGTTCTCTCCAGGATATGCCCAGTAGTTTTCTATGGCATTTTGTTTCGAATGATGGATTCGCTTTGCTGGTTTCAGCAGTCAATGTCCAGGTTCACTTCCGTACAGCAGGATCGACTGAATTAGGGCTTTGTAGAGCTTTAGTTTGATTGGGAAACTGATCTCTTACTTTTCCATATGGTGGTGAGTTTTGTCATGGAAGATGTTGCCATGGCTATTCTGACTTTGATTTCTGTCGTCGATCGCCCGTCCTTTGTGAGTGTAGCGCCGAGGTATTTAAAAGCGTCTACCTCCTCCAGTTGTTGGCCGTTCATGTAAATTTTAGCGGTTGGCATTGCTCGTGCTGTTCACAAGTACTTTACTTTTCTCTGAGCTCACCTCCATCCCATATGCTCCAGCTCTGTTCTCAAGTCTGGTCGTAAGATCTTGCAGCTCTGTGTTACTTCCGCCATGAGGTCAATGTCATCGGCAAACCGTAAGTTGTTGAGGGGTCTGCCGCCAATGGAGATGGTAGGGTGGAAGTCATGGAGGGTCTCTCTCATGATGTTTTCCAAGAACAGATTGAACAGGACTGGAGATAGCAGGCATCCTTGTCGGACCCAACTGTGGTTTTGAAGTAGTCTCGACCTGATTGTTCAGAAGGACTGCACTGCTTGCAGTGTTGTATAGTGCTTGAATGGTTTGCACTAGTCCTTCTTCAATGCCAAACATTCTGAGGACCTGCACAGGCCTTCGTGCCATACTCTGTCAAAAGCCTTCTTGAAGTCGATGAAGTTGTGGAACAGGTCTCTCTGATGTTGAAGATGTTTTTCCATCATGATGTGGCAGTTAAAAATCTGTTCGATTGTGCTCCTTGCCTGCCCTGAACCCAGCTTGTTCCTCTGCAAGGTGTTCTTCTGCCTCTTTCTTGAGTCGATTCAAAATAACTTTGAGCATTGATCTTGCTGGCGTGGCTGATGAGGCTGATTGTTCTATAGTTTTGGCATTGGCGTAAATTCCCCTTCTTGGGCAGGGGTATGATGAGTGATTGTGTCCAGTCTGTTGGCCACTGTTTTGTCTCCCAAATCTTCTGACAGATAGCTGTAACATATGTGATGACTGTTTCGCCACCATGCTTGAGCAGCTCTGTGGTATATTGTCTGCTCTGGGGACTTTCCTACTGGTAAGCTGTGGATGGCTTCTTCCACTTCTTCCCTCAGTATAGGTAATGGCGAGGGTGCTCTTGATGTTGCTGCTTTCTCTTCTATTATGCTCTTGTCAGGTTGTATTGGGTAGTTGTACAGTTCTTGACAATATTCAGACCACCTGTTCAATGCCGCTGAGCTTTCTGTGAGGAGGTTTCCGGAGCTGTCTTCAATGACTGATGATTTGGTTTGAAGTGGTTTTGTGAGTTTCTTCAGGGTGTCGTATGCCTTTTTACTGTTGCCCACTTTCATGTTTTTTTCGATCTCATCACATTGATCACTGATCCACTTCTCTCTGGCCTTTAACATTGAATTCTTCACGAGATTGTTGGCCTCCCGGTATTCTTTAGGGTTGGAAGACCTGGTTGGTTTCAGTGCTCTTCTTGAATCGCAGAGGTCCAAGATGTCATTGGTAGTCCATGGCTGGTGTTTATTCCTCTGACGACCGAGTACCTCCTCTGCTGTTTCTCGGACTGCCTCATTGAAGTTGTTGGTGAGGTCATTGATGTCATTGTCCAGGAGGGTTAATGCCGCAAAACGTCCGCCAAGCTTAGCTTGGAATGATCTCCTCGACATCTGGATCTTTTAGTTTGTCCACGTCAAATTTGATACGTGGGTTTGCAGGCTGTTTGTTTTCTTCAGCTATCATTTTGAATACCAGCAGCACAAGGTCGTGGTCACTGCCTATGTCAGCTCCAGGGTAGGTTCTTGTTCTGGCTCTGTTGATGCTGGATTTGAAGCGCCGTGGTGTTAAGATAAAATCTATTTGGTTATGGGTTCTTGCCGTTTGGCGCATGCCAGGTTGTCCTCCTTGACTGCTTGTGGGGATAGAGGGTATTGGCAATGGTAAGTCTGTGGTGTGCAGGCAAACTCCAGCAGACGTAGTCCCTGTCGTTGGTCTCCCCAGTTCCAACTGACCAACTGTTCCGGCCCATTGGTTGTAAGAGTCAGGACTACTTTGGCGTTAAAATCCCCTTGGATGATGATGATGTCTTTCTTGGGTATTTTCTTAATGGTCACTTCAGATCTTCATAAAATTCTTCTACTTCTTCATCTGTTGGTCAGATGATGGTGCATAGATTTGTATGGATGGTGATGTTCTTGGGCTATTGGCCGACACCCGGAGTGTATCCTCCTGCTCGGACGCCGGTGTAAGCTGATAATGCACCCCTACTTCCTTCTCTGACAATAATGCCACTCAGGTGGTGATGTTTCTCTTGGCCACTGTACCAGATCTTGTTGCCTTCTTCAGTCAATGTCTCACCAAATCTGTCCATTCTCACTTCTCCTAGTCCAATAATGTCCCATTTATATCGGCTAAGCTCATACTCTAGTTCTTTGATTTTTCCGCACTGGTAGAGTGTACGGACGTTCCATGTACCAATGGTGATTTGTTCTCTAGGGAGCTTAAGTAATGTTTTAACTCCAGTAGCTGACTTGTCACTTCCACCCTGGTGTTGATCAATGGAAAGCGCGGTCGTTGGTAACCCGGGCCTCGACCGATCCGGTATCATTTCGGCTTTGCATTTGTCTTTCATGTTTTTTCTGTGGGCTTAGGATATTCCTTGGTGGCGCCAATCTCCTCTCCAAGTCTCCACATGTTTTGGGTTTTTTCTATTGGGGTTTCCTCCCCCACATGCGACAGGTTGTACTGGGTTACATGGATACCAGTAGCAGTAGCAGAGAACTTCTCTGACTGACCTGACCCAAGTATACATACATACATACATACATACATACACACATACATACACACACACATACATACATACATACATACATACATACATACATACATACATACATACATACATACATACATACATACATACACACACATACATACATACACACATACATACATACATACATACATACATACATACATACATACATACATACATACATACATACATACATACATACATACATACATACATACATACATACATACATACATACATACATACACACACAAGCGGGTAATTTCTTCTTTAAGATAAAAAGTTTTATTGGCAATCCCTGACCCTAGCTGTGGCTGTGGCTGGTTATTGATTGGTTATGTAGATGTGTGTGTGTGTATGTGTGTGTGTGTGTGTGTGTGTGTGTGTGTGTGTGTGTGTGTGTGTGTGTGTGTGTGTGTGTGTGTGTGTGTGTGTGTTTATGTGTGTAAAGCAATGATTTTTTTTTCGAGGATAATGGAATAAGCACCCATGTGCTTTTTTACATCTAGTCCCCGTGTGTATGCGGTTTTGTAAATTTTGTCATCTGTTCCCACCGGCACACAATGGCCTACTCTTTCGAAAAGCGGAACAGGATTTAACGTGTGCGCAAGATGTTCTGCGTGCGTTCGCACACGGGGCCTCGGTTTATAGTCTCATCCGAAGGATGCGTGCGAGCGTGCGCGCGTGCGTGCGTGCGTGTGTGCGTGCGTGCGTGTGTGTGTATGTGCGTGCGTGCGTGTGTGTGTGTGTGTGTGTGTGTCTGTGTGTGTGTGTGCGTTCAACTGTTTGTGTGTCTAGTAGTGTGTTGCTCGTTTCGTTTGGCTAGGTTAGTTGGGTATGTAGTTGTGTTGTTTTGTTTAATGCCGATGTGTCTAATGTTTTGCTCCTTTGTTTGGGCTGCTTGTTTGGCTATTTCAATATTTGTGTGTTTGTTTGCGTGATTGTTTGCTTATGTAGTTGTGTTTTGCTCCTTTGGTTGGGGTGATTACTTAGTAATATAATCGTGTATTTGTAGAATTGCTTGTGCGTTATTTCGCCAGTTTCCTTATTTGTTTGTTTGCTTGGTTGGTTGTTTTTTTTCTTTGCGCTGTCTTGAGAATTCAAGAGAAGGACATCCTTTATTGACTGGTATGTGCGGTGTTATTCGTCTGTTGGTTTATTTGCTTGTTTCAAGAAAAGAACATCCGTTATTGACTGGTATGTGCGTTGTTGTTTGTCTGTTAGTTTATTCGCTGTGTGCTGTCTTGCGTACTCGAGAGAAGAACATGTCCCTAATTTGAAGAGATGCGCGGATGGTTGACGTTATAATGTTCTAATTCTGGCATCGACTGCACGGGGTCATGATGTGGTGTGGTGTGGTGTGATATGCCAGGTGGTGTGATGTGTTTGTCACGTTTGCATCGCTGCTGGGGAAGAGAGAGCTGCTTGTCACAGACAGGGGGACATCCTTCACCCCCCGTGCACACACAGATGGCTTGTCTTCAACTGAAAACGAACACAGGCTGAACAAGACTGCTGAGGTGTTTACAGCTTTGCAGGAGAGGGGGGGGGGGGGATGGGCTGTTTCAAACAAGGCGGCATTCTTAGCATAGTTTGTAGAATGTTAGTTGTTAGCGATATCAATGAATAAGTGAATGAATGGATGGATGGAGGGAGGGAGGGATGGAGGGATGGAGAGAGGGAGGGAGGGAGGGACGGATGGAGGTAGGGATGGAGGGATGAATGAATTGATGGATGGATGGATGGATGAATAAATGAATGAAAGAAAATTTAATAAATCGAATGAATATGTAAATGAATGAACAAAATAACAGAAAAACAAACAAACGAATGAATAAAGGGAGGAAAGAAAGACCGGAAAGAAGGAATAGAGGAACACATGGATAACTGGGTGAGCAAATACATGAATAAAGACACCAACTGACAAACACGTAGCCAAACGAACTGACAAATGATTGAATGATACTGCAAAAACCAAAAGTCTGCTTGTATAAACTTGCTAGATCCACACAGGTAAAATCCAGCATGATATGTACACACACCAGCTCTACCTCGCCCTCCTCCCTTCAACGCTATCACTAGACGAGAGGCAAGCTGGAAACATTGACATGAAGCAGCAGCATTCGCCTTCTCCCCTGCCACTCTTCCCAGGCACAAATCACAGAAGTACACACACACACACACACACACACCACACACACACACACCACACACACACACACACACACACACACACAACACACACACACACACCACACCAGCAAAGTACAGCCGTGGTGTTCTTCTGGCCTAATGTATGGCTGTAGAAGAGAAGAGGACGACTGGACACCGGTCATCTGTTAGTCTCGGTGATTGGTGCACTGGCCGAGGCCTGATGTCCCTGATCACAGTGTATGACGGGTCAGTGTCTGACTAATGGTTGTCATCTGGGGATGGTCGTGATGACCATCTTATGTGGGGATATGCAATTACCGTCCTGAGCGGTAGGTTAGACCTAAAGCAGGAGTACCAGCCGCAGCAGCAACACTATCAGCAGCGACAACAATAATGACGACATACATCATCAACATTGTCATTATCATCATCAGCATCAGCATTGTTGTTGTCATGGTCATTGTCATCATCCTAAGAAAAAGCAGCAGCAGCAGCAGCAACAGGAGTATCAGTGGTGGTGGTGGTGGTGGTGGTAGTAGTAGTTGCAGTAGAAGCAGCAGCAGCAACAGCAGCAGCAGCAATAGCAATAGTAGTAGTAGTAGTAGTAGTAGTAATAGTAGTAGTAGTAGTAGTAGTAGTAGTAGTAGTAGTAGTAGTAGTAGTGGTGGTGAAGGTGGTGGTAGTGGTAGTAGTAGCTCCAGCAGCAGCAGCAATAGCAGAAGTAGTAGAAGCAGCAGCACCAGCAACAGCAGTGGCAGTGGTGGCAATAGTATATGTATTATGTATATTATATAGAGAGAGAGAGATAGAAAGAGGGAGATAGATAGATAGATAGATAGATAGATAGATAGATAGATAGATAGATAGAAAGAGAGAGAGGAGAGAGAGAGAGAGAGAGAGGAGAGAGAGAGAGAGAGAGAGAGAGAGAGATGAGAGAGAGAGAGAGGAGAGAGAGAGAGAGAAAACTAAAGCTGAGAAACGAAGAGGTGACTATTACTGCAGAACAGAAGAGAAAGAAGACTCAAGAATACTTTAAAATCTCAATAGAGAAGTTATAAGAGGCGATTTAAAAGTACACAATATGCTTTCACCAATAGTTATATACTATGCTAGTGCTGTTCTGTGCGATAGACAGCTCCTGCCTATGCTTGACATAATAATAATAATAATATATGGAATTTATATAGCGCTGAATCTTGTAAAAAAACAAACAAATCGAAGCGCTTGCACTCAATCATTTACAGGCATGCAACTCTCCTTAACCATAATGAGAAATCCATGCGCGCGCACTACGCCACGCACGCACACGCACGCACACACATACACAACACACACACACACACACACACACACACACACACACACACACACACACACACACACACGGAACAACACTTAGACGGTTTAAAGATGCTGTTGAAAATTAGGGACAGATATGTGGGGGGAAAGTCTCAGGTAGGAAATAAGTGTGTTTTGAGGCTGGATTTGAAGGAATCAGTGAAGGCTTTTGACGAAGTGAAAGAGGGAGGTCATTCCAGGTGGAATGGACCAGAAACAGAAGGAGCGACGGCCAACAGTGGTTTGTTTGAATCTGGGTGTTCGAAAGCACAAATATATCTGCGGCTGAACGAAGGGAACGGGATGGAGTGTACAGTGAAGACAGTACAGAGATAAGAGGTTGCAGATTTGTGAGGACATTTGAAACAGAGGGTATTGATTTTATACTGCAGTCTTTATGAGACAGGCAAACCAGTGAAGAGGTCGCAGAAGAGGAGTGATGTGTTCAGATTTTTTTTTCTTAGGACCCATCGAGCTGCAGAGTTTTGTATGCATTGAAGAGAGTGGATAGATGATGCTGGTAGGCCAGCCAAAAGAGAATTACAGTAGTCTAAACGTGAAAGAATAAGAGATGTGACAAGCTTGGAAGTTGCATCAGTGGACAGATACTTGCGAATCGCGCTTACGCGCCGTAATTGATAGTAGCAAGACTTGCACTTCACACCATAGTTTGCTCTTGTATCTCACTCGAGCTTTTCTGATTTTTGTTTCTGAATATTCTAACAAATCACGAGTGACAAGAGACAAGAGGAGCAGGGAGAGGATCAAACATGACAGGGAGAGAGAGAGGGAGAGAGAGGGAGAGAGAGAGAGAGGAGGGGGGGGGACAGATGCAGAAACACCCAAAGGTGTGGGGGTCATCTGTCAAGAACAGAGAATACGAATCAGGCAGAAAAAGATGATAAATAAACAAGCATAGCAATAAAAGTAGAAGACGCTGTAGGAAAAGCTTAGACTAAAACCGAAAGTACCACCAGATAGATATGGCCGATCAACTCACCGTCTGTGAACGGGGGATCAACAGGTCACTAGGTGCAATATCAAACTGAAGTGACTTCTTTATTCTAGCTGCTGCACTCATTTTGGCTACAAAATAATCCTCTTATTTTTCTGTTTTCAAACGAGAGAAGAGAAGAAATATCAGAATTCGTTGACCAGGTTCTGGTAGAGATGCCTGTGTCCCTTCAGACGTGCCTGGAAGCTTAGCAAGCCACGTGACGTGCAATGAGACAAAAAGGATGGAATTCAAAAACTGATAGCACTGGGATCTAAGTCAACAATGTGTTTCTATCTAAAACACTAAGCACATCCACCCATGGAATGCAACCCGTGGACAAAGACTACACTTCTTCTTCATCGAACACTTAGTCAGAAACCACCATTTCCTGTCATATTTGCGAAGATGTCTTGCGCTGCCGTTAAGCGCCTGACAAGTCAGGCCCAGCGCATCGACTTTAGCGTGGGGGAGAATTATCCTTTAAGTCTTTCTGGAGAAAAGGCAGGAGAATGGACCAAGAAGGCAGAAAATAGACCAAAAGGGTGTGACAGGACGAACAGGAACAAAGCAACAAAAATGAGAGGGATAGAAAAGAGGGACGTTCTAGCACAGAATGTCCGGAAGGTGGGGAGGCTGTTTGTGCTGACAAGTTCCCGGCCTCTCCAGGATTGGACAGACTGCACCAGACCTCCCCGCCACTCTCCACCCCCCCCCAGCCACCAGGGATGTCTCCCCCACGTCGTCACACAGCAGGGCCTAGTGCACCCCGCTACAGCACCGGTCTGTAAGGTTCAGCCCGTTTCTTTCCCGCTGACCACGCTGACACCCGAAAGACACTACCGCCATATCGTTTCAGGTCAGCTCAACTCTCCCCATTCCTCACAGCCCCGTGACCCCTGTGGGACTCGTGACCGTTCCAGAATGACGACGATGGCCTCATATGGCCGGCACACTGTGGCTGGGTCTCCTCCCTGCAGTGCAAACAGGACAGGACAGGACAGGCAGAGAGAGCCAACAGCAGGACGATGGTCAGCTTATGGCTGGACATGGCTGCCCGTACTGGAGCTGGCTCCGCCTGTATGCAGTTCCCTGCTGACCACACGACCTTCGTT
>CM054135.1:15837288-15917606 GCA_028751875.1 Rapana venosa
ACAAAAAAAAAACACAAACCAAAAAAAAAATCCAATTTTGTTTTTGGTTAAAAAACTTTACAAAACCCAAAAAAAAAAGCAACAAGAAAAAACACAAACACACAAAACCCCCCAAAAACACCACCACACACCACACACCACACCCCACCCACCACATACACACAAAACACACCCACCACACACACCCCCACCCCCCACAACACAACACACACACCCCACACACCCACCAAACCCACAAGACCCCCTACCCAGAAGGCTGGGCGAAAAGAACCCCCTCTCGAGCCACGAAGTATGCCGTTCCAGGGGGTTCCCGAAAAAGCCACGCGGCCCGGGTTTTCCTCCAACGCATGAGTCAGGATGGGGGGTAGTTTGGGTTTGTTTGGTTTTTTGGGTTTTAAAAGGGGTTCGTCGTTTTTTTTTTTCCCTTTCCCACGGCATCAGCGTGTTACATCGATACATGATACATCGAACAGGGATACATAGATACAGGGATACAAGATAATGGATACAAGTACATAATAACGAGCATACTAAAACGAACATAGATACATCGATCAAAATACCACAAAAATAATACATCCTTTCATAAAACTCAACATCCCCGTACTACATACATACATACACGCGCAAAACTTTAAAAACCCCCCGTTTTTTCGGAAGGGAAGGCCGGTTGCCGGGGGAACGGATAACAAATTTTTTTAAAAAATCACAGACAGGGGGCCTGGTTTTTAAAAAAAATCAAAAAACACTGATGTTTATTCAATTTCCCGAAGAAAAAGACTAAAAAAACAAACAAAAATAAACATTATACAACATACATACATAAAACCACACATCATACATACATACATACATAATGCATCATACAGCCACACTCACACACACCACAAAAACCACACACACACACACACACACACACACACACACACCCCCCCTATACAAAACCTTTGAAATTTCCCTCATATCTGTTCCACTTTTAGAAGCATCCCATCCCCTTAAACACCACCTAAGGGGGAGTGTTTTGTTTTGTGTGGTGTTGTATGTTGTGGTTGTGTGTGTGTTGTGTGTAGTGGTAGTGTGGTGGGTGTGGCGTGAGTGTATGTGTGTGCATAAATTTTAAAATATCTTATGTTATTTGGGAAAGTTGCATGCGTGTAAATGATTTGATGAAATCGCTTCGATTTGCTTGTTTTCAGATTAGTGTTTTATAAATTCCATTAAATTTTTATTTTTAAATTTTTTATTATCACACCCCATCTCACACCTTTTTTCTTTTCTTTTCTTTTCTTCTTCTTTTTTTTATTTTAAAATTATTATTATTATTATTATTATTATTTATTATTTTTTATTATTATTTTTTTTTTAATTTTTATTATTATCATTATTATTATTTTTATTTTCATTATTATTTTTTATTATTCATTAATAATAAATAATGTATGGAATTTATATAGTGCGAAACTTGTAAAGCAACAAACAAAGCGCTCAGTTTTTATTTATACCACTCTAATTTTACGGCAGATTTCCTCCGGAAATTCGGGCTCTCTCCCCGGGGGGAGCGGGAAACGCGTCGCCCCCTTAGCGCTGCGCCACCCTTTCACCCTTTTTTTTTTTTTTTTTTTTTTTTTTTTCCCGTACTTATTTTTTTCCCTACAATGGGTTTTTCTAGAATTTTTGCCAGGGGCAACTCCTTGTTTTCCGTGGGGTTTTTTTTTGTCGCAAAAAAATTTACGTGAACACAGGGACCTCTTTTGTCTCATCCAAAGACTACCCCAACCACCACCATGGCAATGGATGGGGAAAAATTCCAGTCCAAACGGGGTACAACCCCCGCACACTTCAGAAACCCCGGCTTTTTGCTTTCTAGACACGCGTTACCTCAGACCACCCACCACCCATTTTTTATCATTATTATTATTAATTTTTTAAATTTATTATTATTTTTATTATACTACATATTTTATTGTCTTTCAAACAAAAAACCCAAACCCTCCCAAGTGGGGGAAAACTGAACTGGAAAGGCAAAAAAAAAAACAAAAAAATAAAAAAACAGACAAACAAACACCCAACAAACAAACACGCAAAAAAACCCCCAGGCAAAAAAACACCAGCAAACAAAATGCAGACAAAAAAAAACACGCAACAAACAAACAAGCAGACAAACAAACACGCAAAACAAACAAAAAGAACAAAAAAACACCAACAAACAAACAACCCCCCCCCCCAAACAAACAAACAAGCAGGCAACAAACACGCAGACAAACAAACAAGCAGACAAAACAAACACGCAGACAAACAAACAGCAGACAAACAAACACGCAGACAACAAACAAGCAAACAAACAAGCAGGCAACAAACGCGCAGACAAACAAACATGCAGACAAAACACGCAGACAAAACAAAAAAGCAGAAAACAGACAAGCAGACAAACAAACAAAAAGACAAACAAACAAGCAGACAAAACAAAACAAGCAAACAAACACACAAGCAGACAACCAAAACAACGCAGACAAAAAAACACAGCAGATAAACACACAGCAGACAAACAAAACAAGCAGACAAACAGGACAAACAAATAAGCAGACAAACAAACAAGCAGACAAAACAGACAAAACAAAAAACAACAAACAAACAAACAGGATCAATCAAGCAAGCAGACAAACAAACAAACAGACAAACCAAACAAGCAGCCAAAAGCAGACAAAGAAGACCTCTCCTTTCTCTCTCTCTCTCTTTCTCTTTCTCTCTCCTCTCTCTCTCTCCTCTCTCTGTCTCTCTCTTTCTCTCTCTCTCTCTCTCTCTCTTCTCTCTCTCTCTCTCTCCTCTCTCTCTCTCTCTCTCTCTCTCTTACCACGTTGCCCCACGGGAAGACCTCCACTCGTACAGATCCACGGACAAAGTTGAGGGGACTGGTTGCTCTTCAGCAGTAGTTCAATGCTCAGCCACCGTGCTAGCATCACCTATCGTCTGGTTGGGGACACCCTGACCCGCAAACACAAACACAAACACAGCACACTGCAACGCGCTGCACAGCGCTGCACAGCACTGGCACAGGTGTCAGGTCAGGCTGGTCAGTCACTCAGGGCTGTCAGTTAGTCAGTCTGTAGGCTGTCCCAGTCTGTCGGATTTCGTCAGTCAGGCTGTCAGTTCAGTAGGCTGTTAGTCAATCAGGCTGTCAGTCAGTCAGGCTGTTAGTCAATCAGGCTGTCAGTCAGTCAGGCTGTCAGTCAGTCAGGCTGTCAGTCAGTCAGGCTGTCAGTCAGTCAGGCTGTCAGTTAGTCAGTCAGTCAGGCTGTCAGTCAATCAGGCTGTCAGTTAGTCAGTTAGTCAGTCAGTCAGGCTGTCAGTCAATCAGGCTGTCAGTTAGTCAGTTAGTCAGTCAGTCAGGCTGTCAGACAGTCAGGCTGTCAGTCAGTCAGGCTGTCTGTCAGTCAGGCTGTCAGTAAGCAGGCTGTCAGTCCAGTCAGTCAGGTGTCAGTCAGTCCCCAGTCAGGAGTTCAGACAGTCAGGGCTGTCAGTCAGTCAGTCAGTAAGTCAGGTTGTCAGTCTGTCAGTCAGGCAGTCAGGACTGTAGTCAGTCCAGTCAGTAGGCAGTCAGTCTGGTCAGTCAGGCTGAGTCAGTCAGTTCAGGCAGTCAGTCAGTCAGTCAGTCAGGCTGTCAGGCAGTCAGACTGTCAGTCAAAGTCCATAGGTTTTCAATTTCACTTCAGTTTCTTCTTTTTTTTTTTCATTTTTTCAGTCAGGCTGTCAGCGTCAGTCAGTCAGGCTGTCAGTCAGCAGTCAGTCATGGAGTCAGGCAGGTCAGTCAGTCAGGCAGTCAGGCAGTCAGTCAGTGTCAGTCAGTCAGTCCGTCAGGTGCAGGCTGTCAGTCCGGCAGGCTGTCAGTCAGTCAGTCTGTCAGGTCAGTCAGTCAGTCAGTCAGTCAGGCTGTCAGTCAGTCAGTCAGTCAGTCAGTCAGTCAGTCAGTCAGGCTGTCAGTCAGTCAGTCAGTCAGGCAGTCAGTCAGTCAGTCAGGCTGTCAGTCAGTCAGTCAGGCAGTCAGACAGTCAGGCTGTCAGTCAGTCAGTCAGTCAGTCAGGTTGTCAGTCAGTCAGTCAGGCAGTCAGGCTGTCAGTCAGTCAGTCAGTCAGTCAGGCTGTCAGTCAGTCAGTCAGTCAGGCAGTCAGTCAGGCTGTCAGTCAGTCAGTCAGGATGTCAGTCAGTCAGTCAGGCAGTCAGACAGTCAGGCTGTTCAGTTCAAGTCAGTCAGTCAGTCAGGTTGTCAGTCAGTCAGTCAGACAGTCAGGCTGTCAGTCAGTCAGGCTGTCAGTCAGTCAGGCTGTCAGTCAGTCAGTCAGTCAGTCAGTCAGTCAGTCAGGCTGTCAGTCAGTCAGTCAGGCTGTCAGGCAGTCAGTCAGGCTTGGCCACCTTGTGTGCCAGTGGGGGCGGATGACAAAACTTGGGCATCTATGGCTCCTGCTTACCAGTTGATCGTCTAATATCACTTTAAGTGAACAGACGTAAAATTGAAGACACACACTTACCAGTTGACAAGTTTAGATGAAATGCTTTCTGGCAAGATAATTCCTGGGCATACAGGCGATTAGGGCAAAGGGTTCGGGTAACGGAATCTGAAGCTATTCTTGCTGATTATATATATATATATTTATATTATATATATATATATATATATTATATATATAGAGTGAGAGAGAGAGAGAGAGAGAGAAAGAAGAGAGAGAGAGTGAGAGTGAGAGACGGGAGAGAGAGGAGAGAGAGGAGAGAGAGAAAAGAAGGCTATGGGAAGGAGAGAGAGAAAGCAGCTCGAGATGGAAAGAGAGGAGAGAGATAATGACCAAATGGGAATACAGATAAACAGTCTAGTGTTTTTACAAAGATGGATAGAGAAGAGGGTATTCAAAGGTTGCATATTTAATTAATCATTCATGCTGGCTATTTAATGACTGATAATTAATTTTTAAATAAATATAATAATCAGACAGACTTTATGGAATTTTCAGCTTACCACACAGTCAATTAAGCACTACATTAGAAAAGTCAACGTGATGTTAATAACAACTCTCCATGTACTACGAACAAAGGTAAGAAGAAGTGTACCTGTGTTGTAATCTTGTTAGTTCATACCATCTCCTTCTTATAACTGTGAGGAATGGTACGAAAGTGTGTCATGAGCACTTGATGTCTGATTCTAAACAACCCAATTGCTATGAAAGTGGAACAAAAGAATACTCAGTGAATTGAATTGGAAAATCCTATCATACATGATACAAAAAGAGAAAGAGATTTAACCGAGATGGTTCAGAGGAGAATTAGTCACAGAATAACAACAACTAATATCACATTGGAAAAAAATGCATGTAACTATAACACAAGAAATGTAGCTTTTGCAAGTAAGAAAGGGAAACTATCCAGCATTTGCTATGGCCATGTTTATTTACACAACATCATTTTCTAGGGGAAATTAACAGTTACAGAGACTTTTAAATGCTACTGCGCAAATGCTTGTTAAATTTAGGGTTTAAAAGGATTAATTGTTATTTGGAATGACAACAATAACAACACTGTCAAGTGTTAGGATACTATATACTTAGTAATGCATTATTTGCTACCAAAATGCAAGTATGCGGGGATAAGCCCTACGCTTATAAGTTTCAGAAAATAATCGGGACTCTTGAGCACAATACAGAGGAGTCAAGTGCAGAACAAACCAGTAATTGTGCAGGACTTTGAATGTAAATGGCCACAACTACAAAAACATACATTTGTGACAACTGGACAGCATTACTACCTGAATCTGCATTTCTGACAATAACCTTCGAATTCACGACTTTGTTTGAACAAGAGCAAGCAATATTAAGACTCCATATATCATTGGTGCAATCCTTTCAACGCTGTAAAGAAAGTGTAGCAACACTATGTTGTAGAGATGCATACCTTCGTGCATATGTTCGCTCCTGCGTTTTCTGTGTGAGTACCTCTGCTGTGACAGTGCTGCTAGAACATGTTGCCATCAGAACATGTTTTACAGTGTGCATGAAAGTTCGGGGAAGATGAAGGCTCCCTTGCTTGCTTGTATTTATTTCATTTATTTATCTTTTTTTTCTAATTCATCTTTATAAATACAACTCCTTTTTGTGTGTATTGACTTGTCTGCATAGTTGCGTGTACCTCTATCCTGTATTTGTTTGGTTGGTTTTTACCTTTGTTTCTGTTGTTTGGTCATGGTCTATTCTTGTATCTATACTCATCATTACTGATAAAACTTGTTTCTTTTAAGTCCCCGCTGTTGTTGTTGTTTTGTTGTGTTGCTGCTGCCTCAAACTATATTGTGTGAGTGAGTGCGGCTACTCAAGCTCTGGCACATGAAGACAGACAGACAGACAGACAGACAGGGGGCACTCACTTGCGGTCGTCGTGGTCTCGCAGGAACACCCTGCAGGGAATGGTGTTGGCCTCACACCTGCCCGCGCTGCTGCTGACGTTGCGGTAGATGACGTAGGGCTCTTCTTTGCGGGTGACTACACGGAGGTGATACCTGCGGGGTTTACCTGAGGGGGGCCCCTGGGCGTCCTCAAACCACGTGATCCGGTTCATCGTCAGGCCTGGAGGGCTCCAGAGCCCACCTGCCCCGCACCCAACACCACTGTAGCTGGACACACACGCACCACACAAGCACGCACACACGCACACACACACGTACACACACGCGCACACACACACGTACACACGCACACACACAAGCCACGCACACATGCACGCACACACGCACACACACGCACACAACAAGCACGCACACCCGCACACACACCACGTACACACAAGCACCCGCACACACGCACTACACACACGTACACACGCCACACAACTACACAAGCACGGCACACCACACGACACAAGCGCGGACACCACACGCACACAAGCACGCACACACACACGCATGCAAGCGCGCGCGGTCACACACACACGCGCGCGCGCGCACACACACATACGGTAAAACCCGTTCCGCTTTTCGGAAGAGTAGGCCATTGTGTGCCGGTGGGAATGGATGACAACATTTACAAAACTGCATACGCACGGGGTCTGGATAAAAATTTTAAAAAAAACACATGGGTACTTATTCCATTATCCTCAAAAACAAAATACAAAAATAAACATACACGCACGCAGTGATCAGTGTTTGTTTCTGTTTCTTCAGTGACGACCCCCCTGCCTGGTAAGGTAATTAATGACCCACACTGATGGACCCGCCACTTACCCACCCTGACTGGTCCTTGTTTCGCTGGTGCAGGCTAGTGCCGAGACAGTAGCCCTTTTGGACTGATCCTCCAAAACACCAGGGCTGACATTTGTTTTCCAGAGATAGAATCACACAAGAGACAAAAACAACCATCCGTATATTGTGTGATACCACCCCCCACTCTCTCTCTCTCTCTCTTCTCTCTCTCACTCTCTCTCCTCTCTCTCTCCTCTCTCTCTCTCTCCACACACACAACACCACACACACTCCACACACTTAATGAGGCTTCTTTTGAGAGTTAATGTGTGTGTGTGGGCAGGTTGAAAGAAACGCTTGTAACCTTACTCTTTTACCCTCAATAAAGATTATTTTGACTTGATTTGTCTTCACACACACACACACACACACACACTGGTTTTTGTCATAGTTTTTCAAGCGACCGTCATTCAAGAAATCAGTCGCTGCCGTGAACTATCGCGTGTTTGTATTGTTAATGTTTTGTTTTTAAAGCAGTGGGTTGCATGGACGAGAGGTCCTGTTCGCTAACCTCAACACCGATACCAGTTTTGACTTTTCCTATTTTGTCTTGGGGCAAAGTCGGTTGTTTAGAGAGTCAGTCAAATGTGCTGACTATACCGCCAGGCTCTAATTGAGGTTCTTTTTGTGGAGAAGACGAAGCAACTTTCAGGGATCAATGTTCGTCTTCGTCACTGAATGTTTACAAAGCCAGCCATAGAAAAATAACATGAACGGGTCAAGGAAAGAGAGAGAGAGAGAGAGAGAGAGGAGAGAGGATGAGAAGAGAGAGAGAGAGAGAGAGAGAGACAGACAGACAGACAGGACAGACAGACAGACAAGGGACACACACACACACACACAACACACACCCACCACAACAGTTTCCTTGTTGTTCATTCCTTATGTTGTTGTTTTATTCAGTTGTTTGTATGGTTGAAGGTTTGTGTGTAATGTGTGTGGAGGGGGCGGAGGGAAGCAGTTGGTGTTGTTTTTTTTTATATTTTTATTTTGTTTTGTCTTTTTTGTTTGTTTTGGTTTGGTTTGTTATTGTTGCTTGTTTGTTAGTGTTATGACGGGTATTTTTTTTTCATATTTTTGAATTATTTGAATTGTATGGTCTCATATTTTTCTGGGTTTTCTGTTTTATTTTAATTCCACATATGCATATGTTATTGTTTTTTTGTTTGATTTGTATGAGTTTACCATAGGGTTAGGGTTTTTTTTTATTCTATGTCTGCTATACATTATCTTTTTTTTCCTCGCTTTTTTTTTTTCTTTCTTTAGTTAGATGGGCTTGATGAAAAAAAAGCAAATGCACTGCTTATTCTATGTACCATCTGAAAATAAAAGTTTTTGACTTTGACTTGACTTTGTCTTTGACAGACACCGACAGAGGACACTGAGACAGACAGGCAGCCTCGACACACAGGCAGAGACACAAAGACAGACACACAGACAGACACACAGACAGACGCAAAGACATATGCACAGACAGACACATAGACACCCAGAAAACACGCACACATCACACACGCACACACGCACACACACAAACACACCACACTCACACACACTGATACACCACACACTCTGTATGACACACACACAAACCATCGATACACAAACACACTGATTGAACACACACACACACACATGAGAGACACACACGCACTGGATAGACACACACACACACACACTCACTAATCACACACAGAAACACCAACACACACACACACACACAGAAGAAACACACCCACACACCACACACCACACAGAAACACACACACACTCACACACAGAAAAACACACGCACACACCACACCACACACCACACACAACACACCCTGGTGTTTGAAGCCTGCCTGCCTCATGACAAAGCCTTTCAGATGTGTGATTTAGGAAGGCAGGCCAGTTAGTTCCCTTTGCTGCCAGACACGAAACTGCTATCATGATGTTGTTATTGGCTGCTGCTGCCTGCAGTCAGGCTTGTCCGCCATCATTCCGCCCCAGTGCTCCCCTAGGCCCTGCCCCCACCACACTGGGCTCTGTCACGATCTGCCCATTCACGATCTGCCCATTCACGATCTGCTCATTCACGATCTGCTCATTCACGATCTGCTCATTCACGATCTGCCCATTCACGATCTGCCCATTCACGATCTGCCCATTCACGATCTGCTCATTCACGGTCTGCTCATTCACGATCCGCTCATGTTGCTCAACAGAAGATTAGATCAAATAAGACCAATGAAAAAATACTTGATTGGTTGTATGAGAGTTCCAATTGTGGTTTTCACATGCCATTGACAATAAATCAACACAGTCGGATATAATTATTTGATTTGTTGCAGTAAATTATTTTTCGTAAGACTATGTATAGTTCAAAAGAACATGTGTT
Source organism: Rapana venosa (assembly GCA_028751875.1). Lineage (NCBI taxonomy): Eukaryota > Metazoa > Mollusca > Gastropoda > Neogastropoda > Muricidae > Rapana > Rapana venosa. The sequence continues at coordinate 15,846,942 of CM054135.1, forward strand.
TACAAATGGTACCATCATGCAACTAATGCTAACAGCACAATGACTCTCCGAATTTTACAGCACAGCATGTCCAAGCCTTTCATCATTGTTGTAAGCCAACTCTGGGAACCAAAGGGTCGGACTGAGAACAGTGTCTTTTATTTCTTTCCTGTAAACAGCTTGCATGGGGGTGGTGGAGGGTCCTTGCTCAGGACGGTGAAAAATTCATCATGTTCATTCTTTGACTTCTAGGTTCTCGCATGCCTCTAAACATAAAGTCGGTAGATGCATATTGCAGGTTCACACAAGTCTTTGCGCAAAACGATTTGGCAGATTCTTCTTCGTCATCAAAAAGCTCACACAGAAACTATTGGTGTCTGTCATGTGGGCCCGAAATGCGTTTGTGTGGCTGTTAAAGTGCGACCCAAGTCAGACCCAGCACATCTGACTCCAGCATAAGAGAGAATCGTTATCTTTTAAGTCTTTCTGGAAAAAGGCAGGATAAGGGACTACAAAGGCAGAAAATAGACAAGAAGACAAGAAACAAGGCACGAAGAAATGAAAGGACAGAAAGGCGGGAAGACCTAGCAGCAAATGTCCAGAAGGTAGGGAACCTATGGATACTAACACACCCTGGCATCCCCACAGGGGACAGTGGTTCTATGTCATTGCCATCAGTGGTTCTATGTCATTGCCATCAGTGGTTCAATGTCATTGCCATCAGTGGTTCTATGTCATTGCCATCAGTGGTTCTATGTCGTTGCCATCAGTGGTTCAATGTCATTGCCATCAGTGGTTCTATGTCGTTGCCATCGTGGTTCTATGTCGTTTGCCATCGTGGTTTTATTCGTTGCAGCAGTGGTTTCTATGTTCGTTTGGCCAGCCGTAGGTTCTATGTCATTGCCATCAGTGTGGTTCTATGTCGTTGCCATCAGTGGTTCTATGTCGTTGCCATCAGTGGTTCTATGTCGTTGCCATCAGTGGTTTTATGTCGTTGCCATCAGTGGTTCTATGTCGTTGCCCTCAGTCTTTCTCTTTCTCTGTCCAACCATTCTCTCTCTCAACTGGTAAACGAAGCAACGCACAGATCTGGTCATATTTTAGACTGGCTGATTACTAATGCTTCATTCAATCTTGTCACATCTGTTTCTGTCACCGACGAACTGCATTCTGATCATTCCGCCATTCTTTTCCATCTCAACATCACAAACTGTCAGAAAGAAGAAATATGTTATCGTCGCAATCTTAAGGGCCTTAGACACTCATACCTTCTCTTCACCAAGCTTCCGAAAACGTTTTTCACAAACCCCCCCCTCTGACCACCACTGGACCTCTCTGATCACTATAAAACCACTATTCTCCGCCAACTGCTGATGAGCATGCACCTCCTACTGATCATCTTCCTCCCTGACAGACCCTGTGCGCCATTGGAATACAGACATCTTGATTAGCAAGCGCAAACGCCGGCAACTTAGAACGGCAGGGGCGGAAGTCAAAAACCGAAATCAAACAATACAGCTTTTCCGAAAACAAATAAAACAAAGTCAAACTCTTAATCCATTCAGCAAAGGACAGACTACTACTCTTCAAGTTCTCTGTGTACATCCATAAAAATCTCTTTTTTCCCTCACCTCAAATCTCCTTGGATCTGGCACAGAAACTCCTCTGCTAAACCCACAGCCGTTGAACTTCCATCCATATTTTCTGCATTCTTTTCAGACAAAGTTTCGAAAACATACGCTCCAGACTGGATCAGACTTAAATTACAGCCTGCGCATCCTGATTCACCACTTCACTGGGCACTCCTCTCTTTTCCTTCCATCCCACAAGTGAAAGAAATCATGGACAATTTGAAGAGATGAACTATGGAAATGTGCGACGTTGATACCAGATCTGCTCCTGGTTTTCTCACAATGCCTTCCACAACGTGTGCATGTAATCACTAAAATTGAAAATTAAACTCAATCTCTTCAGTCTGGATTTTTCCCTCAGCTCTAAAAACAGCAATAGTCACACTTTTACTGAAAAAGCACGACTCGATCCAACATTTGAAGAATTATAGGCCTGTCTCAAACTTACCCTTTGTCTCTATAGTACTAGAAAAAGTTGTTCTCAAACAGTACTGTCACCTTCATTCAATGATCTTCTTCCCACTTTTCAGTCTGCCTATCGCCCCAACCACATGCACCGAAACCACCCTAGTCCACATGTAGTTACACTTTACTTGCTTCTGATGCAGGAAAAAAAATCTCCCTCTCTCACTCTTCTTGACTTATCTGCACCTTTGATACCCAATTAGATCACTTCAGTTCTTCTTTATCGCCTCCAAAAATACGTTGGTATTAACGGCACAGCCCTCATAACCTGGTTTACTTCATACCTCCCAGGACCGGTTCCAGAAAGTTATTGCAAACAAAATTCAATCAAAACCTGTCACAAAAATGAATGTGGAGTCCGCAGGGATCGTCCTGGCCCTGTTCTTCAATTACTCTCTACATGCTCCACTTCACATATTAAAAACCAACTCAATTAACATCATTTCTATGCCGATGATACTCAGCTTCAGTGCAGCGATACTGTCGAAAACTTGCTTCCCTCCCTGACAAAATATGTCCTAAACTGCCTTTAAGACATTCAAAACTGGATGACTCGAAACAAGTTACAAACTTATGCCGATAAAAACCTGAAGCCATGCTTTTAGGTATGGTAAAGGTAAAGGGGTCCTAACTATCAGAGGTCGTAGGGGAGTGAGGCGTCAGAGACCTCACTTCCTCTAGGGCCGCCTATTGAGGGCGGCGCCCATCTCCTCTCCTTCGCTGCTTTACCGTCCCTGACCCTAAGAGGGGCAGGGTACCCATTTACAAGCTGGTGTGAATGGGGGGTACTGTACTGAAGCCAAGGCGCGCAATCGGTCACCCATCCAACTGGTAACCACGCTCGACGCTGCTTAACTTGGCTGGGGGAAAGCGAGTGCTCCGACCACTGAGCTATCCCGTCCCTGCTTATAGAATTAATATTAATATTTATCATGGTTATAGGGACCCAACATAAACTTTCCTCTATCGCAAAAACTTCAATAGAATTCGGCAATACGTCAGTTCCTTTGTCCAACTCTGTGAAGTATTTAGGAGTAGTTCTTGACAACACACTCTCTATGAAAAAAATTCATCACCCAGACCTGCCAAGTCTTGCTACTATCCATACGGCCCATAAGCGCGATCGCAAGTATCTGTTCACTGATACATTTCCGCGCTGTCACATCCTTCATTCTTTCACGTTTAGACTACTGTTAATTCTCTTTTGGGCTGGCCTACCAGGCATCATCTATCTACTCTCTTCAACGCATACAAAATCTGCAGCTCGACTGGTCTAAGAAAGTAAAAAATCTGAACACATCAACTCCTTTCTGCGATCTACTTCACTGGTTGCCTGTAACAACAAAGACTGGAGTATAAAATCAATACCCTCTGTTTCAAATGTCTCACAATTCTGAACCTCTTATCTCTGTAAACTGTCTTCACCTGTACACTCCATCCCGTTTCCTTGTTGCTGCAGCTACTTTGTGCTTTTCGTACACCCAGATTTTCAAACAAAACCACTGTTGGCGTCACTCCTTCTCTGTTTCTGGTCCATCCACTGGAATGAACTCCCTCTTTCACTTCGCAAAGCCTTCACTTGTTACCTTCAAATCCAGCCTCAAAAACACCACTTATTTACTACTGAGACTTTCCCTCCAACAATCTGTCCCTAATTTTCAACAGCATCTTTCACCTTCTAAGTGTTGTTCGTGTGTTGTGTGTGTGTGTGTGTGGTGTGTGTGTGTTGTGTGTGTGGTGTGTGTGGTGTGCGGAGTGCGTGCGTTCGTGCGCGCGCAAGGATTTGAAATTTGTTGTTCATTATGGTTAAGGACAGTTGCATGCCTGTAAATGATTGAGTGCAAGCGCTTCGATTTGTTTGTTTTTTACAAGATTCAGCGCTATATAAATTCCATATTATTATTATTATTCTATGTCGTTGCCATCAGTGGTTCTATGTCATTGCCATCAGTGGCTCTATGTTATTGCCATCAGTGGTTCTATGTCGTTGCCATCAGTGGTTCTATGTCATTGCCATCAGTGGTTCTATGTCATTGCCATCAGTGGTTTTATGTCATTGCCATCAGTGGTTCTATGTCATTGCCATCAGTGGTTCTATGTCGTTGCCATCAGTGGGTTTATGTCATGTGCCATCAGTGGTTCTTTGTCATTGCGTGCATGCGTGTGTGTGTGTGTGTGTGTGTGTGTGTGTGTGTGACAAATTTTAAATATCTTAATTATGCTATTTGAGGAAAGTTGCATGCGTGTAAATGATTTGAATACAAGCGCTTCGATTTGTTTTTTTTAACCAGATTCAGCTCTATATAAGTTCCATATAATAATAATAATAATAATAATAATAATAATAATAATAATAATAACAATAATAACAACAATAATAATAACAATAATAATAATAATAATGTTGCCATCATCACATATTATTTGTGGTCAAGACATTGCACACCTGCCTAGAAAACCAAAAATACAGGTATGATCCTTATTTGAGCCAACTATTCTGTTGCCCCCACTAGATCCTGAGTGGTGGTCTGGGTGCTGGCGTTACTCCAAAGGAAGAGAGCACAGCTGGGCTCCTGGTGCAGGCATGCATCAGCACTGTAAGATAAGCCACAGAGCAACAAGAGAGCTGTCCTGGGAATTCTGTAAAGGAAGACACGTGCTCTGATAGGGACAAACCATGGACTGTGGTGCAGGGAAAGAAGGAAAATAATGATATAGGGTCCTGGTTTTGTGGCGTTGCTTCTTTCCTGGGAAAACAGACACAGATTTCATGGTGAGAAAATGCTTAGGACGGTTTATAAATACAATGAATACAATACATGCAACACAAGACATTACAACACAAAACACAGCCCAATACATTGCTATTACATCATCCTTAAATCTAATATGACCAAGAGCGAACAGGCTTTAAATTGAACTACAGCAGCAACAACAACAAAATACATCATCCATTCCTATAAAATCAGTTACTGCGTTTCACCACTCTGACTCTAAGCATGAAGACTGTGTCATTGTTGTCAGCTTAAACTATGTCCTTAACACACTGGACTTAGGAGTCAGAGCAAACCTAGGTCGTGAACAGTGGCTGAGTATATAGGTCAGAGCAAAATTAGGACATCAAAGCTCACTGGATATAGAGGTCAATGCAAAAGTAGGTCAACAACTCACAGAAAATATAATTTTCAAAAGTCATATCATTTGAAGGCAGTTGAATATATCAGCACCAACTGAATTTCAAGTCCCATAATAGCCCGCTGTTTCTATGAAAATGTGATAAATTAGGTCATCAGCACATATTGGATATAGAGGTCAGTGTAAAACTAGGTCATCAAAAATACTGGATATAGAGGTCAGAACAAAACTAGGTCATAACCACACACTGGATATAGGGGTCAGAGCAGAACTAAGCCATCAACAAACACCGGGCCTATGCTTCAGAGCAGAATTACATTTTTAACAATCGTGGGGTATTATAGCCTTCACAGCAAAACTAGGCCATCAACACACCCTGGATAGAGGGCTCAGATCCTCTACTCCACACCTCATCTGGCTTTATCCAACGTAAATACAATGTTCTGGTTAAACCAAGGCTGGCGCTGTGTGGTGTATGTGCCTGATGTAGTTCCAGGTCTCTGGGAGTCTGCAGTTTTGTTCAGCTTCATTCTAAAATTGCATAGACTGCTTCCAGACCCTTTGAGCTGTAACTTAGTTTGCATGGAATCATCCTTGCCTTGAAATTGTAGATGGGCAGCATGGATGATAGCTTGTTCATTATTACTGTTCTCCTAGTTCAATCTTCAGTTCGCAAGTCGAGTGGTGGTTTACATGATCTGCAATCTCTCTCTCTCTCTCTCTCTCTCTCTCTCTCTCTCTCTTTCTCTCTCTCTCTCTCTCTCTCTCTCTCTCTTCTCTCTCTCTCTCTTTCTCTGTCTCTCTCTTCCCCTCTCCTGATGGAATAAAGAACTTTTACTTAATCTATACATTTCGGGGAATAAAATTTCGTTTTCATTTTTGTTTTGTTTTGTTTTTTGTTGCTGTCTGTCCGTCCGTCCGTCCGTCCGTCCGTCCGTCTGTCTGTCTGTATGTCTGTCTGCCTGCCTGCCTGCCTGTCTCTGCCTGCCTGCCTGCCTGCCTGCCTGTCTGTCTGCCTGCCTGCCTGCCTGCCTGCCTGCCTGCCTACCTGCCTGCCTGCCTACCTGCCTGCCTGCCTGTTTGTCTGTCTGTCTGTCTGTCTTTTTTTTCTCAAATATATTGCTTTGCTTTGGTGTTTATACTTTTTTCCCTTTTGAGGGCTGGATGAAAAAAAGTCATTGTACTTAATCTATTACCCTCTTTAAATATAATTTCGTATTTCGTATTTCTGTCTCTTCCTCTCATGATGGAATAAAGTACATGTATCTAATCTATTACATTCGGGAAATAAAATTTCGTTTTCATGTTTGGTTGTTTTCTTTTTCTTTTTGGCTTACCTGTCTGTCTCTCTCCCTCTCTCTTTCCCTTCTCTCTCTCTCTTCTCTCTATCACTCTCTCCTCTCTCCTTCCCTCGCTCTCTCTCTCTGTCAGTCAGTCTAATCTGTCTGTCTGTCTCTCTCTCTCTTCTTCTCTCTCTCTCTCTCCTCTCTCTCTCTCTCTCTCCCTCTCTCTCTCTCTCTGTCGGTCTGTCTGTGCCTGTCCTGTCTGTCTGTCTGTCTGTCTCTGTCTCTCTCTCTCTCTCTCTCTCTCTCTCTCTCTCTCTCTCTCTTCTCTCTCCCTCTCTCTCTTCTCTTCAGTCTGTCTGTCTGTCTGTCTGTTCTCTCTCTCTCTCTTTCTCTCACTCTCTCCCCTCTCTCTCTCTGTGTCAGTCTGTCTCTCTTCTCTCTCTCCCTCTCTTCTGTGTGGCAGTCTCTCTCTCTCTCTCTCTCTCTCTCTTCTCTCTCTCTCTCTCTCTCTCTCTCTCTCTCTCTCATTGTTTGGTTGTGTTATTTTCTGGGCTCTGTTGTTGATTCTTGTTCTTGTTGTTGTTGTTTGTCTGTTTTTCTCTTTTTTTTATCATCTTGTTGGTTTGGTTTTTTCCTTCTCTTTTGTTTGTTTGTTTGTTTTGGTTAAGGTTTTGTTGGGGGGTGGGGGGTGGAGGTATTTTTTATGGTTTTCTTTTAATTTTCTTGCTTTGGGGGGCGGGGATTGTTGGGGGGGAGCAGTTTTGAAAAGGGTTATTTCCCCTTGTTTTTATTGTGAGACGGTTTAAGTATTGGGGTATTATTATTAAGATGTTATCCCTAACGGGCGGGGGGACTGGATGTTAAAAAGCACTTTGTGTGCTTATTCATTTATCTCAGAAATAAAAGAATTTGTCATTGTTATTGTCATTGTCTCTTCTTCTCTCTCTCTCTCGCTCTCTCTCTTCTCTCTTCTCGCTCTCTCTCTCTCTCTTATCTCTCTGCCTGTCTGTTCTGTCTGTCTGTCTGTCTGTCTGTCTGTCTCTCTCTCTCTCTCTCTCTCTCTCTCTCTCTCTCTATCTCTCTCTCTATCTATCTGGCGCTGTGCCTGGTCTCTCCTGGTGCATGCAGTTTGTCAGGTCTGCCTGCTGACCTCAGCGGACTCATTTCGACTTCAGATCATCTCGTTTTATCTTCGAGGCAACAGGCCTGGCATGACCCTGCTTCTCTAACACAGTTTGGTTTATGATTATAGGATATTATTACATCTCTACTGGGACACAGTCAAAATAGACACTTCGTCATTGTTAGTGCTTTAAATTTCCAATTGGTTTGCACACCTTTTGTAGGATCGAAGTATCGGGAAAACATAGTATGTTTAATACTAGAAGTACGTTCGAGCGTAAAGTTGTAGGAGGGGGAAAGGAAAATACACAGCACAGCAGCAGCAGCAGAGAGTAGTGGTTAGCACAGCATAGTAGTATAGTGGGTTAGAAAAGTAGCAAAAGTAGTTATCCACATAGCAGTAGCGTAGCAGCAGCAGTAGGGGTAGCTAGTTGTAGCAGCAGCCACAGGTATTGTAGAAGTATATAGAAGTGGGGTATATAGTATTAAGAGTAGTATATAGTAGTAGTATAGTTTTTTCCCTCATCACCCCATCTCACCCTCCCCCACAAAAGGAGAAGAAGAAGAAAAAAAAAAAAGAAATTATGAGCTTATATCATGTAGAAAAATCAAGTCAAGTCAAGTCAAAAAACACTTTAGGGGATTTCTTTCCTTCTTCTTTTTCTTCTTCTTCCCCGTATGTGGAGGAGGGGATGACGTGATGATGATGATGATGATATGATCTACTACTCTACTATACTACTACTCTACTATTTTACTACTACTCTACTATAAAATCTACATCCCAAACTTACTACTACTACTATTTACTTTTACTCAAGAAAATTTTTTTAAAACCCTAAGTTTAATGCAGCGCCCCTACGACCCTGGCGGGTTACGGGACCAGTGAACAGTGAAGATTCTTCCCCTCTTGCTCCATCTCATTTTTGTCCCTGCCCTCAACAGCCAAAACCCCATCACCCTGCCGGAGTGTATAACCTTTATGTGTATGTGTGTGTGTGTGTGTGTGTGTGGTGTGTGTGTGTGTGTGTGTGTGTGTGTGTGTGTGTGTGTGTGTGTGTGTGTGTGTGTGTGTGCGTGCCGTGCGTGCGTGTGTATGTTATACATTTGAATTTGTTTTTTTAAAAACCCTTTTAATTGTAACTGGCTGCATGTGAATGAGTGGGGTTAACGAAAGCGCTTTGATTTTGTTGGTTTTTTTTTCAAGATATGGCGCTATATAAATTCCATGTATTATTATTAATATTATTATTATTATTATTATTATCATTATTATTATTATTATTATTATTATTATTATTGTTATTATTATAAATAATAATATTATTGTCGTTGTTGTTAGTAATATCATTAATCATCCCACGAAGGGCAATTACAGTAATATTCTTACACATACGACCAACTACAATTAACAATCATCATCACTTGTCATCATCATCACCATTACCACCACTACCACCATCATCATCACCACCACCACCATCACCATCATCATCACCACCACACCACCACCATCATCATGTGCTCCTACACGCGTTTTTGTGCGTGCGTGCGTTTCCGTGTGTTCTTCTTCGTGTGCGCGCGCTACTTTTTTTGTTTTCCTTTCGAAAGTAGTGTAAAAAAAAACAACCTATAGCTAAAAGTAGCATGTCAAGGGGGGAAACGAATGAGTCTGGCCTCCTCTGTCTTGATGACACCTAGCAGTTTGCCTTCTCATCTGCCCCCCCCCCACCCCCCCACACACACACACACCACCACCACCACCACCACACAAACACTGCTCCACCTCCCTCCCTACCCCACCCTTCCTCTCTCTCCTCCTCCTCCTCCTCCCTGACCTCCCCCCCTGTACCCACTCATCTCTGTCTATCTCCATGACAACGTCGCCTGGCCCCCACTTCCGGGAGAAACGTGGTCTCCTTCTCGCTCCAGAAAGGGCACACAGCGGTGTTAGGTGTCCGTCGTGTAGTATCTTCTATAGAGTGCGAGTCCAAAAAATGTGTTGGTGATTTTCACAGATATTTTTAAGTATGAAAAAATGCACTGTGTACTTGTTTTGGGGATTGAGGGCATAGAGCAATACCAGGTAGTCACGAGAAAGTTGGAAACAATCATCAAATGAGGATTGCCTGTGTTCCTTGTGTTGACCCCGCGCATACATATTGCGGTAATGAAGCTAGCAGACGACAAAGGACTGAGGGGGTACAGTGTTTGCTGAATTTTTTTTAATTGAAAACTACCAAATTTGTTCAAAATCACATGAGTTTTGAGTCAGAGGTTAGCCTTTTGCAAAAAGAGGTTTTTATTTCTGTGGATGCCTTAGTACATGCGGTATGAATATAAGAGTCACATGGAAAAACAGAAGGAAAAGAGTGATTTGCTATTATTGGTGTGTAGCTAAATGTTCCTGGTGTCGGAGTGCAAAGATATCTGACTGCTAGAGATGCTGTGTGCATAGTACTGCATGGTGACATGGCACTGGCAGGTCTGCTCTTGAAGTTTGGTCTGGGAGATCGTTAAAATCCTTACCCTTCATTCACTAGACGCTGCGGAGGTTCGAACCCAGGACTTCATGGATCCACGGGATTGAAGTCCACCAGTGTTAACCACCAGACCACAATGGTCGTCTGTTCTTCTGGACAACTGACAGACCTGCCAGTGCCATCATTGTCTCTGTGTGTGTACACATGCACAATGTCAAACTTTCACGATCTCGTAATTCATAAATGTTTAACATTCTCCGGGTTACGGAGACACAAACATGCCCAGCATGCATCCCTGAAGTTAAAATGCGGCTACCTTCGTGGTGGGCAAATGAGGTAAAGGTAAAGGTGTCCCATAATCTTTGTGGTCGTAGGGAGTAGTGAGGCATCAGAGACCTCAGCTTCTCTTGGAGCCGACATATTGAGGGCGGCACCCATCTCCTCTCCCTCGCTGTTTTACCTTCCCTGACCCTAAAGAGGCCGGTACCCATTTACAGCAGGGTGAACTGGAGGAACTGCAATGAAGCCAAGGCGCGCAAACAGTCACCCATCCAAGTGGTAACCACGCTCGATGCTGCTTAACATTGGCTGGGGGAAAGCGAGTGCTCCAACCACTGAGCTTTCCTATGGCAAAATCTCACCACTGGTTTGAACCTGGAAGCTCAAGCGGAGGAACAAACAACACACCACCCAGAGGGAGGGAGTAGGCGCGGGATGCTGTCCCACAAGAGGGAAAGCGGCCTGGGATAAATACACATGGAGATGGTAAGAGTGGCGAGCGAGGTGGTAGGTGTAGACAGGGACAGAGACTGGCGGCCATGGCAGCAGCATTGTTCCAAGCTAGCCTCCAGTGCTCAAACACTGGCTGCCAAACCAGAATGAAGAATGGAGAGAGGGAGACACTATGGCCCCAGGCAAGGGGGGCAGGGGGAAGGAGGGCAGGTGGTGGAGGGGGAGGGAGGAACTGAGGGGGAGTAGTAAGTAATACAGCAGGGCTGTTTAGATGCTACAGCTTTGAAAACTTGGTCACGTCCCTTTCATCATTCACAGTTCTCTTTCTGTCTGTCTACCTGTCTGTATGTAGGTATGTCTTTCTGTCTGTAGCTGGATGCCAACCCCTCTCCCCGCCTCTCTCTCTTTCTCTGTCTGTCTGTCTGTCTGTCTGTCTGTCTGTCTGTCTGTCTCTCTCTCTCTCCCCTCTCTCTCTTCTCTCTCTTCTCTCTCTCTCTCTCTCTCTCTGTGAGTATTATATATTTAGTATTATCCCTCACACACACACACACACACACACACACACACACACACGCACACACTCACTCACTCACTCACACACACATACACACACACACACACTCACTCACTCACATTCTCTCCCTCAATGACTGTATAGGTTTAGATTCTTCTTTTGTTTTGTTTCTTGTTTTTATTGTGTGAATATATGAGTATTGAGTTTATTTCATTATCATGACATATAATTTGAAAACGAGTATAATCAAAAATGAGTGTTGATGGTGATCGTGTACTGTTTTGGGAATTATAAATTGGATATTATCTTTGAAATACACACACACACACACACACACACACACACACACACCACACACACACACACCACACACACTCACACACACACACACTCTGTCTCTGTCTCTGTCTCTGTCTCTCTCACCTTTTATCGTTTTGCTTATAGTTATGGTGTATCCTGATGAAGGATTCATATTTTATATGTTCAATACTTATTGGACTTGTCCTCTGCACTTAAGTCTTAACGAGTGCCTTTTCAATATTCTTATTGTTATGTGTAATAAGTATATGTACCATTTGATAATGTGTAGATGTTTATCTTTGTGACTTATTAAGTTTGGGTTGTTTTTTTTATTCTTCTTGGGTTTGTTGGTTGTTGTTGTTGTTTCTTTTTCTCTTTTTCTCTTTTGTTGGTTTGTTTTCTTTCTCTTTTGTTTTTTGTTTTGGTGTGGGTTGGTTGTTGTTTTTTTTGGGGGGGGGGGGTGGGGGTGGGGGGGGGGGGGGTGATGGGGGATGTTTTAGGGTTTTCTTTTATAGTTGCTTCGGGGGGGGGGGGGGGGGGAGTTGTTGGGGGGGGGGGCTGCTTTGAAAAGGGTTATTTCCCCATGTTTCTACTGTGAGACTGTATAAGTGTTGGGTTATTATTAAGATGTATCCCTACGGGCGGGGACTGGATGTAAAAAAGCACATGAGTGCTTATTCATTATCCTCGAAATAAAAGAATTTGTCATTGTCATTGTCATTGTCATTGTCTCTCACCATCGAAACGAAACGTTCGTCTCTTCGTTTCAACAAAACTTCAATCGAACAAAGCTTGTAAACATGGCGTTACATGAATTGTCACAGATGAAGAACGAAAGTGGCATCCCCAACTACTCAAACCATGTGACAGTCTTCCCAGAATAGTCTCCCTCATGTCTCAAGAGAAAAGAGACATCAACAAGGATTCTTTAAACCGTTCTTTCACTTCGATATAGAGATTCACATCGATTTGGCATCAACATCCGGGTGCTACAGCGTCTACAAACGAATGAATTCTCTCCACCGAGGAGCAATTAAGCCCATCCCACCCGACCTTTCATCATCATCATCATCAGACCCGTGACCTTGGCGGTCGTGGGGGAGACACGAACGACGATGCCGTGGTAAGCCTCCTCCATCCATCTCGGTCCTCGGCTCTGCGCAGTAGTGCCGAGTCATTCATCCTGGTCCATTCTCTGATGTTGTCCATCCATGACTTGTTCTGTCTTCCCCTCTTTCTGCCACCTTCGAGTGTTCCCTGCAGTACTGTTTTTGGCAGAGTGTTGTGGCGGATGACGTGGCCGAACCATGTCAGCTTTTTCTTCTTGACGATAGTGAGAAGGGGTTCCTGTGGACCTGCCAGCCGTGTTATTTGACTCTTGACAAATTCATTGGTCTTTCGTTCCCTCCAGGATATGCCCAGTAGTTTTCTATGGCATTTTCTTTCGAATGACTGGATTCGCTTTGCTGTTTCAGCAGTCAATGTCCAGGTTTCACTTCCGAAAGACTTAAAAGATGATGATTCTCTCCCGAGCCGAAGTCGAATGCCAGACTGCCAGAATGACAGACTGAAAGACCCGACCTTTACTATCCCTAGAAAACATACCTTGCATCAGTTAGGCTAAGAAGTGTTCGTGTATGAAGTATCAGTGCAGGGTGTACCTAGCCCCGTTGGTTTCTGGTTTAAATCTTCTTCCTCTTCCTCGTTGTACGCCCAGACATCAACTATTTGGTGTATTTCACATCAGAGAAAATGCGTTGCGCTGCCTTTAAACGCCTGGCAAGTCAGGCCCAGGGCATTCGACTTCGACTCGGGAGAGAATTATCATCTTTTAAGTCTCTAAGGGGAAAAAGGCAGGAGAATGAACCAAGAGGGCAGAACATAGGCAAGGAGGGGGTGACAGGAAGAGAAGAACAAGGCAGAAACACAGAGAGGGCTTCAAAAAGGGGAATTTCCAGCAGATACGTTCCAGGATGTGGGGACCCTACACTACGCTATTCCTGCAGGAAAGCCTCAAACCAGCAAAGCAGCGTCGATGTACACATTATCAGCGCTTTCTGTGTTATTAATTCATGTTGCTGGTTGTGTCTTGTTATGCTTTGTTTCAATTTGTTTACAGCATTGCTTCTTTGCACACTGTGTTTCTTTCAACAAAGCTAAGCTAAGACGTAGAGCATTTCTGTGCAGTTGCTTGTTTCTGGTTCTTTATTTTCCTGTTCGTCTTCCAAGCCAACACATACTCCAGCCAGTTTTATTCATTCTCCAGGAGTTATCACTAGTTCAGTCTACGAAAGGCAATGTTGCTATTACTGTTTTTTATGATCTATCTTCTAGTCTATGCATCTCTTCTCTGTTGGTTTCTTTGATTCTGCATCTGTCTGTCTGTATCTGTCTGTCTGTATCTGTCTGTCTGTATATGTCTGTATCTGTCTGTCTGTATCTGTCGTATCTATCTGTTATCTGTCTGTCTGTATGTCTCTCTCTCTCTCTCTCTCTCTCCCCTCTACTCTCTCTCTCTCTCTCTCTTCTCCTCTCTCTCTTGTTTGGTTCTTTCTTTCTTTCTTTCTACCTCGGTGTTGTGATGTTTTCTTGCTTTATTCTTATTTTTTCCCTTTTCTTCCTCCTTCCTTCTCTCCCACCTCCTTCTCTCTCTGTCTATGGCTGTCTGTGTCTCTGTCTGTGGCTGTCTGTCTGTGTCTGTGTCTTTTCTGTGTCTGTCTCTGTCTGTCTGTGTCTGTCTATCTATGTGTCTGTCTCTGTCTGTCTGTGTCGTCTCTTTTCTGTCTCTGTCTGTCTGTGCCTCTATGTCTATGTCTCTCTGTCTGTCTCTCTCTCAATGGTCTGACACTTTTCCTCCATGGTAAAAGTTGAAGGTCAGTGACAAAAACACCTGCTGTTATATCAGCATTGCTAAGTCATTAAGTAATGTCTGGGGTAGTTCAGCTTTGTTGTGCATTTGACGTCACTGCCATGCATGTCTCCTGCAATCGCCCTCCCCCCCCCCCCTTCCCCCACTCTATGGGTTTGTGTAATGGTCTGTGGCCGATATACAATAAACATCCACGTTCTCTCTCACTCTCTCTCTTCCTTCTCTCTCTCTCTGTCTATGTCTCTGTCTGTCTGTCTGTCTGTCTGTCTGTCTGTCTGTCTGTCTCTCTCTCTCTCTCTCTCTCTCTCTCTCTCTCTCTCTCTCTCTCTCTCTCTCTCTCTCTTTCTCCACTTTATGTATTGTGGCCAAAGGCCAATGTACATAAAACCTGTAAAGAGTTCAGAGTTCTCTTCCTGTCTCTCTCTGTCTCTCTCTCTCTATCTCTCTCTCTCTCTCTCTCTCTCTCTCTCTCTCTCTCTCTCTTTCTCTCTCTCTCTCTCTCTCTCTCTCTTTCTCTCTCTCTCTCTCTCTCTCTCTCTCTCTCTCTCTCTCTCTTCTCTCTCTCTCTCTCTCTCTCTCTCTCTCTCTCTCTCTCTTTTGTTGTAGTGAAATGGAATCCTAAATAACAAAGGCCAAGACAAAAACCTGTAAAAGTTTTAAAATTTTTCCCCCTTTTTTGGGTTTTTTTAAAATCTCCCTTCTCTTTTCCCCCTTTTTCTTTTTCTTTTCTTTTTCTTCCTTTTTTTTTCTCCCTTTTTTTTTTTCCTCATTTTTCTTTATTCTTCTTTTTTTTTTTTCCCCCAAATTTTTCATTCCTTTGTTTGTTTTAGTGAAGGGAATTAAATAAAATAACTTTCAACATTAGTTTTTCCTTGAAAAAAACCCTTCTCATTTTTAGTTAAATACCCCCCTTTCTGAGGTCCGAACTTTGGCCTAAGGGGGTAAAAAATTTCAAAATAATTTTTAAAAAAAAAAAAATTTGACCAAAAAAATTTTTAAATTTTATGTTTTTTAAACCCAATTTGCT
The DNA here is from genome assembly GCA_028751875.1 of Rapana venosa. NCBI lineage: Eukaryota > Metazoa > Mollusca > Gastropoda > Neogastropoda > Muricidae > Rapana > Rapana venosa. The sequence continues at coordinate 15,862,485 of CM054135.1, forward strand.
TTATTTCTAAAATATTTTAAACAAATTGTCTTTTAAAGAAAAAAGCTCATACAATGGTTGCAAAAGATTTTTTGTTGTAGAACTCCAAAAAAAATTTTTGGGTGTTTGGGAAAACCTCTGTTTTAAAATCTTATTTTCTGTCTAGGATTTTTAGATTTTTACAAAAAATAAGAAAGACTTTAAAAACTTTGATGGTTGAAATTAATAGAATTTGGTGTTTTGGGTTAAAATTAAAGGTTCTTGCGAAAGGTTTTGTTGTTTGTTGGGGGTGTGGTAAAAGTGTTTTTAAAGTTATGGCGGTGTTGTATATCCGAGGGTTGGTTTGGATGAGGTTGTTTTTGTTTTAAAAATTTTTTGAAAGGTAGACTGCTGGAACCTACTGTTTCGGGCCCATTTCAAGTCCATTTTAATTTTCCTACAAGTGTGCACCGTTTGTAAATTCCGAGGAATTTATGTTTTTGGGTCCAAAGGGAAAGACGGGCATTTTTTTTTTCCCCAATTTTGATTAAAAAAAGTTTTGGGGGGGGGGGGGGGGTTTAAAACCCTTATGTTTTCAAATGAAAATATAAACTTGAATGTTCCGGGGTTCATTTTATGGGGGAAACGGGGGGGTGTGTTTGATTTTTTGTGGGTTTGAAAATTCTTGAAAAATGTGTTTTTTTGTGGGGGAGAAAGTATGCTTTTGAAATGCAATGAGAGTAAGGTTGTTTTGTGTGTGTTGGTGTTCATTTCCTTGATATGCTTTTTATTTTTTGGGGGGAGGGTGGGTTCTGTTTTTGCCACGGGTGGGAGTCAAATTTTTTGGGTGTGTGAATACTAATTTTTCTAAAAATAAGATAAAATCCATCTTATATGATGTAACAAAATTTAAGATGTACTTTCGGGAATTTATAACATATACCAAACAAGGATATAAGATGGAAGAGATGAAGTTAATAACGTTTTTGTTTTGAATGTAATTATGTTTAAGGGTAATCATGTGTTTAGGATTATGATAAGGACGATGTTTCTCCTTTCGTGTGCTATGGGGTTTTGAAGAATGTGGCATCACTAGACATATAAAAAAAAAACTTTTGTTTTACATTTTTCTTTGTTCCCTTTTTGTCCCTTTACCTGTATTGTGGCCCAAAGGCCGAAGTACAATTAAAACGTTAAGGGGTTCAGAGTTCTCTTGTTTTTGTGGGGTTTTTATTTCTTATCTCGGGTTTTGTGTTTCCCTTTGCTTTTTCTTTTTTTTTTTTCCCTTTTTCCCTTTCCCTTTTTTCCCCCCCCCTTCTCTTGCGCTTCTGTCTTTTTTTCTTTCTCCTCTCTTCTTTCTCTCTCCCCTTTTTCCCTCTACCTCTCTCCCCTTCTCCCCTCTCTCTCTCCTTTCTCTCCTCTCTCTTCTCTCTCTCCTCGTGTGCATCTGTTTGTATCCATGTGGGGTTTGGGTGGTGTGTTTGTTGTTTGTGGTTTTTGTGTGTGTGTGGTGTGTTTGTGTGGTGTGTGTTGTGTTTTTATGCATTATTTTATCATATAACTTTTTGGTTTTCCCCCTACAGCGTTTTCTTCAGTTGAGGGCCTTGGAATGAAAAAAAAACAGCCCCCTTTTTTTTTTTTTTTTTTTTTTGAAAAAAATTTTTATTTTTATTTTTTTAAATTGGGTTTGGGTTTTTCCCCTTTTTCCCCCTTTCTTCATTTCGAGTTAATCAAATTTCCATTTTCAAAAAATAGATGAAAAATGAAAAAATTTTGTTTTTTTTGGAAAAGGAAGATTAAAAAACTAAAGAGTCAAAATCTTTAATGTTTTTAACCCTAAAAATAAATTTTTTAATAGTTTTTTTATGAAAACAAAAGAAAATTTAAATTTTGGGTCCAAATTTTGAAAAGGGGAAACCCTTAAAATGAACCCTTTTTTAATGTTTACAGAACCAACTAAGGGAAAATTTTTTAAAATGTTCGCCGGTTTTTCGAAAAGGGGGGGTTTTCAACCCTGTCCTTAAAATTTCTGAAAATATGAGAGACTTTTTGCAAAACCAAAAATAAAATTTTCCATAAATTTTTTTTTTTTTTTAAAATTTTTTTAAAAACCAAAAAATTAAACAATTTTTTCGGTTTTAAAATTCGTCTCTCTCCTGGGGGGAGTGAAGACGTTTTTTTTTTTTGTAAAACAGTTTTTTCCATAGATTTTTTTTAATTTTTTTTCCAACAATTTTGTTGATATTTTTTCCGGAAAATTTCCTTTGAAAAACAACAAAGCCCCCCCTTTTCTTTAATGTTCTTTTCCAAAACTAGAAAAAAATTTTCAAATGATAAAAGGGGTGGGGCCGCGGGTCCCAACCCAAATTTCCCCTTTCCTAAAACTCGGGACCTAAACCAAATCAACCTTTTGGTGGAAGACCCCTTTGCAACCTCAGATTGCAGTGCATTGACCTCAGGGCGGCAGCAAAAAAGAACGAAAAAGTCACAGATAGTCTATAGACGGCGGCGCATACGGCGGGGGTAGTACAGAGAAATCAAAGTCAGGTCAAACAGCGCAAGTAATGACGACGGAAATAAAGATAATGGAGAAATACTGGAAAAGGTGACCATTCAAATATTGGGCTCCATCCTAACAAAAAGGGAAAATAAAAACAATGAAGGAAAGCTCGCATTGAAACAGAAACATCGCTCTAGCCAACAGGGGATCACAAAGCAAAAAATCAGCTTCGCACCAAATACACCTTTACAAATCCCTGTGATACTTTCCTCCATATGGCTGGATCATGGACTCGTCAGCAGAGCTAGAGAGGAGAACCCAAGCTTCAAAAACAAGGACAGAAGATCCCCAAAATATCATAAAAGAACCAAGACCAACAACTATTTAAAGAAAAATCAAAAAACGGTGGGCCCAAGAACCTTTGCTCCCACCATAAAGAGGGAAACTGATGTGGTTTTTGGGCACACCCAAGACACAACACCTTTGCAAAACCACCTGCAGGGGAAAGTTAAGCAAGAGAAAAGAGGGGCCCAAAAAATATGGGTTGAAAAAACCAAAAAAATGGACCCCCAACCCCTTCAACACCTTTAAATAGCCAACAGAAATCGTGGGTAAAAAATCTTTTGGGGTTTTCCCCAGCCCCCCCGTCCTTGGAAAAGGGGAAAAAGGGGGTAGTAAAACCCTTGCGAATTTCCAAATAAAAAGGGAAAACCCTGTTTTTCGCAAATTTTTATTTTAAAACAAAAAATTAGTTCCAAAAAATTTTTAAAAGCACTTTTTTCTAAAAATGGATGATTTTTTTCAGTTTTTTTAAAAAAAAGGGTTATGTTTTTTTTTTAACAAGAATTGAATAAAGGGATCTTTTTTTTTATTAAAGGGGTTTTTTTTTAAAAAAAAATTTTTTTTGAAATTTTTTTCTTTTATTGTTTTTTTTCTCTTCAAAAAAATTTTTTTGTTTTTTCAGGGGTTCCAAAAATTTTATTTCCCAAATTGTTTTTTCCCCCCCCCTTTTTTTTCCCCCCTTTTTTTTTAATCTTTCCCCTTTTTCCCCCTTTTTTTCCCAAAAACCCCCCCTCCTCCTCCTCTCTTTCTCTCCTCTCCTCTCTTCTCCCTCCTCTTCTTCCCCTTCTCTCTTCTCCTCCCTCCCTTTTCTCCTATCTCTCCCCCCTTCTCCTCCCTCCTCTCTCTCTTCTCCCCCCTCACCCTTCTCTCCTCTCTCTCCTTTCCCCCCTCTCTCCCTCTCTTCTCCCCTTCTCCTTCCTCCCTCTCTTTTCCCCTCCTTCCTCCCCCCTTTCCCCTTTTTCCCCCCTTTCCCCCCCTTTTTCTTTCCCCCCCTTCTCCCTTCCTTTTCCCTTCCTCTTCCCCTTCTTCCTTTCCCCCCCCCCCCCTTCCTACCCCCCCCCCCCCCCTTTTTCCCCAAAAACCCTTTTCCCCAGGGGTTGGGGGCCCCCAAATTCCCCTTTCCCCCCTTTTTCCCCCTTTCCCCCCCCCCCCTTCTCCCCCCTCAACCCTTCCCCCTCTCGTAAAAAAATTTTTCCGGGTACCTTGGGAGGGGGCCCTGGTAAACTGAAATGGGGGAAGGGAGGAAAACCCCACCTTCCCTCCCCCCTGGGGGGCCCCTGTGCCCCCGGACCTAAACCCCTACACCCGTGGTAAAAAAAGGGACCTATTGGGGGAAAAAAAATTTTAAAAAAATAAGGAAAAAAACCAGCCCCAAAAAACCCGGGAAAAATTTCCCCCTTTTGAAAAAAATTTTAAAACAATAAAAAAAGTTTTAAAAAAAAAACCTCCTTGGGGATAAAACAACACCGCCCCCGTAAACCTTACCAAAAAAACCCCTTTTTCCCGGAAACCCCAAATTTTTTTAAAAAAAATTTTTCCCCCGGGGGGGAATGGTTTTTAAAATTTTGCCATTCTTTCCCTTTGGTTTTTTTAAAAAAGGTTTTTCCCATTTTTCCATAAAGACTCCCCCCCCCCCCCCTTTAATTGGGGTTTTTATAAAAAAAACCGAAATCCCCCCCCCAAAATATCTTCCCCCCCCCTTTTGCCCCTTTCCCCCCTTTTTCCGGTTCCATTTTCCCGTCCCCCGGATTTCCCATTCCCCCCAAAAAAAAAAAAACTTTCTTCCCCGGGACGTAATTGAGGGCTATTTTTTATCCCCGGAAAGGGATAAATATTAAGCAAAAAAAGGATATAGCCTTAAAATGGGAAAAGTAAGAAAAAAGAATGCTAAGAAAAAAGGAGAAAAAAAGTTAAATTTCCCCCAAAAAGGGGGGGTTTTTTTCGCCCTTTAAAAAATAGGGGAGAAGGGAAAAAGAAAAGGAAGAAAGTTGGGAAAAAAAAAGGGGAAAGGGGGGGGGTTTGGGAGGAAAAAAGGAAAAGGGTTTTGAAAATAAAATTTGGAGAAGAAGGAAGAAAAGAAAGAAAAAGATGAAAAAAGGAAAATAAAAAAGAGAAAAGGGAAAAAGAAGGAAAAAAGAAGAAGAAGAAGAAGAAGGAAAAGAAGAAGAAGAAAAGAAAAAGAAAAGAAGTAAAAAAAGAAAAGAAAAAAGAAAAGAAAAGGAAAACAAAAAAAGGGAAAAAAAAAAAAAGAAGAAAAAGAAAAGAAGGAAAGAAAGAAGAAAAAATTTCAAAAAAAAAATGCAAAAAAGAAAATGCAAGAAAAAGAAAAGAAAAAGAAGAATGCAAAAAAAAGAAAAAAAAATTTTGCAAAGGAAAAAAATGCAAAGAAAAAATCAAAAAAAATGCAAAAAAAGAAGAAGAATCCCGAAAGAAAAATGCAAAAAAAAAAATGAAAAAGAAGAATGCAAGAAGAAGAATACAAAGAAGATAAGAAGAAGAAAAAACAGCAGGGCTAAGGTTCGTGAAATTATATAGACAACAGTCCCCCCCACAAACTTTGTCGAACGCTAGACAGCACCTATTTTTGTCTGTCCTGATGCGTTAACGCCGAAAAGGGCCCCCCGCACCACCCCCATGAAGAGATTGAATCTTGTGAGGGTTCCGGAAGAAAAACGGGAGAAAGGACCCGGCAGAAACTGACAAGGAGGAGGGAGCACACAGAAAGGGGAAGGGGGCAAAAAAGGGAGGGATAAAAAGAGGAAATTCCTAGCACAGAACTTTCCCCAAAGGGTGGATGCTGTCTTACTGACGGGGCCCCCGCGAAGTGCGGGAGAAACATTTAGGTATATTTGTAATGATTATTGCATACAAAAAAAAGTGAATGAAAAAAGAACTAAGAGTATAAACATGCATCTTGCGCTCTGTTTTACATGCACATAAATCCCCGCGGGAATGCCGGAGGCCTGTCAGTATAAATTGCAATCCCACCTTCTGGAAATTCTGTGCTATGAATTCCTCTTGTTTTACCCCTATATTCCTTTCTTCTTGGTTCTTTTCTTCCTGTTACCTCCCTTTTGTCTATGTTCTGCATTCTTGGTCCATTCTTCTGCTTTTTATCCAAAGAGACTCAAAAGACAACAATTTTCTCCCTTGCAGAAGTCGAATACGCTGGGCCTGACTTGTCAGGCGCTTATAGGCAGCTCTATGCATTGTTGCTAAAATAACAGACAGCAATAGTTACTGTCTGAGCGTTCAACGAGAAGAAGAAGACACCCACATCAGTATATCACTTCCATAGATACCACCAGACAGCAGATTATTCAATCACAAGGACTATCTTGCAATATTGAATGGATTTTACTATATGACGTTTTGAAGAGAACGACATTTTCCAAAACGAAAGAAAAAACTTGTGACAAAACAAAATTCTGACACGATGATGGCTAGACTTAATTCAATGGATGTAGGAACAGATCATATGTATGACTGTAGAAGACGGTCCTAGATCGGAAAACATGGGTCTTGAGGCTGGATTGGGAAACATCAAATGCAGGGTTTTGACTAAGGGGAGGGGAGGTCACTGCAGAAGAAACAGAGAAATTCCATACATTATTATTATTATTATTATTATTATTATTATTATTATTATTATTATTATATGGCCGACAGTGGATTCTTTGAAATCGGACAGAAGTTGATAGATAAATGAATAGTTGATTTCTACTTCTGTGTTGCTTGAACTTGATAGAATTGATAGATAAACGGGTGATTGGTTTCTGCTTCTTGGTTGTTTAAATATGATAGAAGTTGATAGATAAACAGGTAATTGGTATAATAATAATAATAATAATAATAATATTAATAATAATAATAATAATAATAATAAAGAAAAAGAAGAAGAAAAATGTATGGAATTTATATAGCGCTGAATGTTGTAAAGCAACAAATCAAAGCGGTTTTTTTCTTTTTTGTATTCGTGTATATGCGTGCTTTTTAAATTTTGTCATCTGTTCCCACCGGCACACAATGGCCTACTCTTTCGAACAGCGGAACAGGATTTAACGTGTGCACAAGATGTTCTGCATGCGTTTGCACACGGGGCCTCGGTTTATAGTCTCATCCGAAGGACTTAGGCATCTGCTTCTGAGTTGGCTTTCTGTGTTCCGTGTTATCCTCCATCTCTGTCATTTGTGTGTGTGTGTGTGTGTGTGTGTGTGTGTGTGTGTGTGTGTGTGTGTGTGTGTGTGTGTGTGTTTCGTGTTTATCTCTTTGTTCTGGTAAGATGTTTGTTGAGATGTTATCGATGCTGTTATCACTTCCCTTGCTTTGGGGTTTTCTTGTTGCTGATTTCGTTTCCTGGTATCTGTCTTGAGGAAGTGAGTATGTTCACAATGAATGATCTTATTAGTATAAATGTTACTTATACACTGTCAGTGGAAACATGACATTCTTATTTTGTGTGACAATATTATTAACAAGTTGTTTTCCTTTCATACAAACAAGAGTATCGCACCCTGTGTGTCACCGAATTAAGTTGCATCCTGTGTGTGCAGGTTGCTATGGAGGTGTGACCACATGGCATCATGACACTTCGAGTTGGTGTCTGGCGCTGTGGGTGTACAGGGGACCTGTCAGAGGATGACGTGCTTTATGTGTCTAATGTCAATGATCTCCCCCCCCCCCCCCTCCCCCCACTTCTCTTCCTTTTGGGGACATGTTGCCATTGTACACAGAAAAGGGAACTAATACGAATTCAGAAAATAGGGATGTTCAAAAATAGTATACGAATCTGGGTAATAGATAACATCAATTGCTGAAGTCACATATGATTCAACAGTGGGAAGATCAATAGTCTATATAGACTCTCTATAGTCTATACTACAGTCTTTCCAAAGACCCTACATACTCCCGTCTCCTCCAACCAACAGTTTTGTTCTAAATGTTGGCTTGCCTAAATCACCTTGTAGTGAGCAATAGACATTAAACCAAGGAGAAAAGAGAATGGTAATTTAATGATTTTTTCAAGGTTACAGGGATGTATACATAGCGCAAAAAAAGGTAAAGTATCCCATAACCTATAAGGTCGTAGGGGAGCGAGGCGTCACAGATCTCAGCTTCTCTAGGGGCCAACATATCGAGGGTGGTGCCCATCTCCTCTCCCTCGCTGCTTTACCTTCCCTGACCCTAAAGAAGCAGGTACCCATTTACAGTTGGGTGAACTGGGGGGACTGTACTGAAGCCAAGGCGCACAAACGGTCACCCATCCAAGTGGTAACCACGCTGCTTAACTGGGGACTTAGCTCCTGGGGGAAAGCGAGTGCTGCGACCACTGAGCTATCGCGTGCCCGATAGAGTGTGCAGGGTCTAAACGTCTGCCCAAATCATCACATGTATGATTACCAAAGGAGCGATACCTTCCTTCCCACAAGAGATCTCTGTGGGTCAGGCTTCCATCTCAAGAATCTCACCGGAAGAAGCGTCGTCCATCGGCCCAGAAGAGATCTTTGTCGCTGTCACACTGCAGCGACGGCAGGCGCCAAGGGGGAGAACCCGTGGTGACGTCATAGGCCGTGGCGTTCAAGGCCCGTAACCAGATCCTGGCCGCTGTGGCCACCGCGCTCTTCATCTCGCTTTCGTTAGACTCGTACTCCACGCCTGCGCACAAACAACAGAAGAGCGTTTGACTGTGGCGTTATTGTTGGGCGCTCCTTGTCTTGACAGTGTGGGGGTCAGTGATACAGAGTACGGCACATCTGGGAATCACTGAGAGGCTGAAAACACGCTGAAAGAGAAGTGTGTGTGTGTGTGTGTGGTGTGTGTGTGTGGTGTGTGTTGTGTTGTGTGTGTGTGGTAATGGGAATCAGAAAAACAGACAAGAAAGAGGTGACAGGAAGGGGAAAGGCTGAAAACAAAGAGAGGGATAGAAAAGATGGAAATCCTAGAATAATAAATAATAAAAATAATAATAATAATAATAATAATAATAATATATGATGATGATGATGATGAGATGATGTTGATGATGTTTGATAGATGATTGATGATAATAATTAAATGGAATTTACCAAAGCGCAAATTTTCTTGCATAGATAAGGTATGAATTAAGGTATGAATTAAACTAGGTGAGGGCTGTGCCAGTAACACCGAACTTTTTTGAAGACGGGAGAGAAGAATACACTGATCTATAGTTTCGAAGGCTGCCGATAAGTCGAGTAGAGTGAGAAGGGAGATATTCCCTGAGTCAGATGCGAGTAGAAGCGTGTTTAAGGTGTGGACTAGGATGGTTTCAGTGCTGTGGTTGACGCGATAGGCAGACTGAAACTCAGGAAGAAGATTGTTGGAGAGAAGGTGGTTGTTGAGCTGTTTGAGAACAACTTTTTCAAGGCCCTTTAGAAATAAAAGGTAGATTGGAAACAGGTCTATAATGCTTAGAATGTTAGGGTCAAGGTCATGCTTTCTGAGTAGAGGTGTGACTATAGCAGTTTTGAGAGCTGATGGAACATTTCCTGAAACAAGAGAAAGGTTTACTATTTTCGTGATAGTGGGTATAAGTTGTGGTAGGCACTGTGTGAAAAGAGAAGCAGGAATAGGATCAAGATCACATGATTTTATAGTCATTTCTTTCAGAAATGTCATGATTTCTTTCTCACTTGTCAGATGAAAGATATGGAGAGGAGTGCCAGAGAATTGGGGATCAGGAAATGCAGGTTGGAAAGAAGTCTGACCTAGTTTGGAGTGAATGTTATGTCAGAACACGTTCACAATGTCATTGACACTGACAGCCCCCAGATATCCCCATGGAGGAACCGAGTGACCATGCGGACTGTGATACAGTCAGAGCTGACCAAAACCCAGGGCATGCAGCAGCACAGCGACTGGTCAAGCAGGGCAACAGGAGTGAGGTCAGGCTGAGGTGTGTAGGGTCAGCCACAAAAATGGCTTCTCCTCCAGCACGAAATTCATAACTTGCATTAATTAACGACTCAAATCAACTGTCTTCGTCGCCGCTGTCGTTGGTAGAAGGTCTACGCAATGCTATCAGGATTTGCCATCTTGTTCTGTCTCTGCTCTACAATCTCCTGTAGCCCTCCTAGACCACTGACCTCAGAGATACTGGCAATGTGGGATGGTCCGTTACGTGGCGAACAATCAGTGCAATCACTGTGAAGTATGCGCAATCCACAGCTGTCAGTTTGCCCCACTTTCAGCTCCTCTCAGCTGCTATCCATCCCATCCCAGCTGGTGCTAGTTATAGTAAAAACTTACCGCTCTTGGACTTGGTAAAAGGAAGGAGCTAATTTTAGTACTGGGGCCCTGGACCCCTGACTGAGTTATGTTTGATGTGTGCGCTGTGATTCTGTTTAATTACAATTGAAAGCCAGTGTTCTTGAAGTAGTTTTGCACAAAGCTCTTCGTTCACAGCTGACCAAAGTCCAGGACAAGCAGCACCGCAACGACTGATCCTTTGATCACTGACGCACGCCATCTTGGGCTGGTGAACTGCAAGGCTACTTTTGACATAGACTCACGTGTGACTTGGCACAGTGACTACGACATACCATCAATGTGACCTAAGAGTTCTGCAGGGCCCTTCTGGTAGGTTCCCCTGCAGCGGCCTGAAATAAAAACACTATAATTTATTATCAGTTTGTCATGGATTTCTGATCTGGTTAATTGGGCATGGCCAGCCTGTGTGGCTGGGGTAGGAGGTCAAGATGGAAGATGCAGAAGCAGCAAGACAGGAATGGCGTTGTTGAGGATGCGGCCCGTCACACGTTCTGTAATTCCTCCCTAGAAACTGTCAGCTACAAGAACATGCCCTAGACATACCTGGCATGAAGTATCAACTGTTTTAGTGGCACATGCGCAGCAAGCACAGACAAGTAAGGAAGGGGGGGGGGGGGGGGGTAGTGAGAGAGGTCACACCGCTGGTCAGTACAGTGTGATATCAGCGGGAGACACCTCCACAGCAGAAAATGGACACAGGCATTTCCTCCTCTGCTCGTTACTTAGCAACAGAACACACCTGCTCACACCTTGGCCTGCATGGACCAGACATATCGCTGCACTCTAGAGATGAAACTTTAAAAATGCCTTGATTTTTTTCTGTTTCTTTTTTTGGTTTTCCTTATTTTGTTGTTGATTCTCTCTCTCTCTCTCTCTCTCTTCTCCCCTTCTCTCTCTCTCTCTCTCTCTCGCTCTCTCTCTCTCTCCCCTCTTCTCTCTCTTTCTTTTAAGCGGTGTGGCTGGCTGCAGGTATATAAGGCAGGTGTAGAGGCGGCTGTAGCACGGCAGTGCAGTGTCTGTGTCAGGGGTGACGAGACGTCTGCTGGTTCACAGTATTTCTGGTACAGTAAGCACTGCTCTCTCTCACTCTCTAAATTGGTACTGACATAATCTTTTTTGCATTATTTCGCTATGTATATGTTGGTGTTTTTCTTCTCTAATCAGTCATAAATCATTATTTGTTTGTGCATTTGCTTCGCCAATGATGTGAATGAATCCATTGTTTTATCCCAAGCCCAGCAAATGTATTCTGGTCCAAGGCCAATGTACATTAAATCATTTCAGAGTTTCAGAGTTTCCTCTCTCTCTCTCATCTCTCTCTCTCTCTCTCTCTCTCTCTTCTCCTCTCTCCTCCCTCTCTCCCCCTCTCTCTCTCTCTCTCTCTCTCTCTCTCTCTCTCTCTCTCCTCTCTCTCTCCCCTCTCTCTCTTCTCTTTCTGGCCTCTCTGTCTGTCTCTATCTGCCTGTCTGTCTGTTGGTCTGTTGTCTGTCTCTCTGTCTGTCTCTCTTTTGTGTTTGTCTGTCGGTCTGTCTGTCTGTCTCTCTCTTTCGGTCTGTCTGTCTGTCTCTGTCTGCCTGTCTGTCTGTCTGTCTTTGTCTGCCTGTCTCTCTCTTGGTCTGTTTGTCTGTCTCTCTCTTTCATCTGTATCAATGTATTTATACTTTATTTTGATCATGAAGGAGAGACTAAACCTGTTCTATATGAGGAGTGTCCGTTTTGAAATAATAGAGTCCCTTTATTTATGTATCTGTTTCTCTGGTGAAGTTCAGCCACCCTACGAATGGAGTGTTGTTTAATGAAAAAAACATTTACATATTATTTTCCTAGTTTAATGGCATCTGTAACTTTGTCTTTTAGTGGCAAAGGTTACGGTTCTTGCATATATTTTACATTATAGACCACTTTACAAACAATGCTGCTGTTGGTGTGAAACAATTCGTTTCCATGTTCATGCTGCCTGTCTATAGTTTGATTCATTTCAGTGACACTTCCCTCCAGTGTCGTTTAGCCTTTGATTTCGACATGGCAATTTGCCTCTTTTCAACTTGTCGAACTAAAACAAACCTCTTCTGGTGTCCTGTCAGCATTATTAGCTGTTATTTCCAGCATTCATTTGCAAAAACAAACTGTTGTCCCTTGTGATCTCTGTTCTTACTTCTCCACATCTGTCATATTTATTACCTGACTTTTCTCTTATCTTTGTTTGAATGAAATCGAGAATTTAGTCGCTTATAAAAACCTTGTGTCAGCTCTTTTCCTTCTGTCCTAAGCGTTTTCGGAGGCAGCCTCTGTGTGTGCTTTCTCCACGTCATTCTAAATCTCTTCGGGTGGAACCTCCCGATTCAATCCATCATGTTGTCCTCAAGAGAATCCTGATTAAAGGAGGATAAAGAGAGGAATGCGGTGGTCAGGCAGGATGAAGACGTGAAAGAGGAAAAAACGGTTTGGGTTTTGGTTGATGTTGTTTTGTTTTGCTTGGTGGTTTTTTCCACTGATACAGTCAGAGAACAGTGAAAACAACCAACTGAAGATGATGCATTCATAACGTTCATAGACTTCAAAAAGGCTTTCGACAATGTCGAATATCATTATCTGTTTATTACAATGTTATTAGTGGGCTTTCCAAAGCATCTAATCGTGTCGACAGTAATTTTGCATTCAGATCACAAGGCAGCCATCCGATAGAATGGCGTGTACTGCGAGTTCTGTGATATAAAAAGGACTCCGTCAGGGCTGCACATTATCTCCTCGTCTTTTCAGCATATTTACAGCAATGCTCATCATCAAGACGAGCATAGATGACGTAGGCATAAACAGAGGAGGCCGACACATCACTAACCTCAGGTATGCTGATGACACAGCACTCATGGCCAGTAACATCACAAGCGGGAGAAGAATAAGAAAAAAACAAAATCCCCCCTCCCCCCCCCACCAAAAAAACCCCCCAAATCACCCATGCAGTGTAAACAGAAATGGAATAAGGCATTGGATGTTGGATACACAAGTGACAACAATATATCCTTATTTTTCAGATGCTACATACGGCTGATCAGACAGCTAGAGAAACGCTGACGTCACAAAACAAAAGCAGGATGACGTTGACAATGACGCAGTCACTGACCACGTCACTCTTTGACAATGTGTCCCAAACCATGCAGCCTTTTGAATCTACTGGCCTGACCACAGCAGGTACTGTACAGCAGGTACTGCCCTGACCACAGCAGGTACTGTACAGCAGGTACTGTACAGCAGGTACTGCCCTGACCACAGCAGGTACTGTACAGCAGGTACTGTACAGCAGGTACTGTACAGCAGGTACTGCCCTGACCACAGCAGGTACTGTACAGCAGGTACTGTACAACAGGTACTGCCCTGACCACAGCAGGTACTGTACAGCAGGTACTGTACAGGCAGGTACTGCCCTGACCACAGCAGATACTGTACACAGGTACTTCAGCAGGTAATGCCCTGACCACAGCGGTACTGTACAGCAGGTATTTACACAGGTACGAAGGGTTGTAGCTATTCGGTTTCCCCTTTTTTACCCAGCAGGGTTCACACAGGATGAAGATTTTTTTTGTCCGTTGCCCACCAGCAGGTAGCCGGTTTGTCCCGGGGTTTATGTTAAACATTAAATCTGGTGCCGCGGGGTTATGTTTTTGTTTTTGTTTTTGTTTTTGGGGGGTTTGGTGGTGTTGGTGGGGTGGTTTTTGGGGGGGGGGTGGTGGTGGTGGTGGTGGGGCTGTGGTGCTGCTGCTGCTGTTGTTGCTCCCTGCTGTATTTTTTGTGTAGATTTGTCATCCGTTCTTGCTGTTTTTTCAAGGCCTACCTTCCCGGTGCGGCGGTTTTCACGTTTTTGCGCGGTTCGTACCGGGAACCCGAGTTATAGTTTGTCTGTAGGGTTTTCGGCAAAAAAAGGGAAACAGTACTGATGTTAGCTTGGGGGAGGGGGGGGGGCCCCCCCAAAACCCGTGTCCCCCTGTGGGGGTTCCCAAAGGGTATCATTTGGGAAGCCCACGGTTGACCCCAAACGCAGAACCCCAAACAGTGTTCATGAGAGAGCCTTGCTTTTTTTCCCACTTTCTTTTTCCCCTGCCCCCTTTGTTGTTAGTTTCCCTCCTCTTCCTCTTCTTTTTTTCCCTTTCCCTCTGTTCCCCCTCCCCCCTCTTATTTTCTTCTTTTCCTTTCCTTCTTCTAAAATCGCGAAAGGGTCCCCCATAAAAGTGGTAACCACGTTTGATGGTTTAACTTGGCTGGGGGAAAGCGAGTGTCCGACCGCTGAGCTGTCCCGTCCATAGAAAACAAACCCCACACTCAAAAACCCAACACCCCGAATCATGACAGGCAATGTTAGGGCAGTTGCTGCTGCTGCCCGGGGGGAGGCAGGGGTTGGGGGCACCCGGAGGGCGCCCGGCAAGGCGGTGGCGCGAGACGGCGGGGCTGCTCTTCGTCTTTGCCGGCCTGTCTTCAATCTTCTGTCTGGTTCTTCCTCAGAGGACGCTACAAGCGGTGAGTGGTGGCAGGGGGTGTGTGTGTGTGTGGTGTGTGTGGGTGGGTGTGTTTTGGTGTGTGTGTGCGGGGCGTGGTGTTGTGTGTGTGTGTGGTGCGTGCGTGGTGTGTTTTTTGTTGTGGTTGTGGTGTGTTTTGTGTGGTGTGTGTGGGGTTTTTGGTGTGTTTTTTGTTGTGTGTTTTTTTGTTTTGGGTGTGCGTTGTGTGTGTCTGTCTGTCTGCTGTGCCTTTCCCCAAACAGGCCGTGTCCAGGGCGGTCCGTCTTTGGTGCTCTGCTTGCATTTCTTCTCTGCCGTCAGGGTTTCCTCTATCCGTGTCCCTGTAAGATCCCCCTTGACAAAGAGTTTTGACGTGTGCTGCCAAACCACGCCAGCTTCCTCCCCTCTTGAAACAGCCCAAAGAAGGGGGTTGTTTCCTGTCCCCCAGCTTTTCTGACTATCCCTCTTTCCCACATTTATTGCTGGTTTTGGGGGTCCACGTGGAAATGGTAGAACCCTTTTTTTACTTAGTTTATTTTGAGGTGTCCATTTCCCTGTCAATTTTTGTGCAGTCAAGGTCCAGCTTTCCCCCCCTACGCATGTGGAACTAACAGGGCTCCAAGCCCCTTATTTTGTTGGGAAGGGATCTCCTGGTTTTTTCCCCAATTCTGTTCCCCTTTGCCATGTTCGAGGTTGCAGGGGCCCGTTTACCTTTTCTCCCGTGCAGGGGAGACATGTAAGCGGGAGTTCCAGGAAAATTGTTTGGATTGCTCTTTTACTAGCTGTGGACCTTCCGAAGATGTGGATTGTGCATCACTGGTGTGGTTCCCCCCAGCCTGCGACTCCTCCTCCCTTCATGTGTCGGGATGTCACATGACTGCTGACCTCCCACACGTCTTTCTGTTTCTCCCGTGCATCATTTTTCTTCCTCATCAACTCAGGAAATCGGTATGTTAGTACTTCAGTCGTAAAATCTCTCAGTCCTACTTACTTATATTATTAAATTTTTCTTTCCCATTCCCCCTTAATTTCTTGCTACTTATAAAGTTGATTTGTTATTATTTTTTTTATTTACTTTATTACTTATTTTCTTACTTACTTCCCATTTACTTTCTATTAATTAATTTTTTAAATTAGTTAGTTCTTGTTAGTTAGTTAGCGTTAGTAGAGTTAGGTTTTGTTATTGCTAGTTTGTTAGTTAGCCAGTTAGTGTTGTTGCTAGTGATTTTGTTAGCTAGTTAGTCAGCAAACGAAAACGAAAACGCAAACGCAATTTTATTTCACGAGGGTAATAGATTAAGTAACAAGACTTTTTTTCATCCAGCCCTCAAAATGAAAAGAAAAGAAAAAGCTGCCAGAAAAACAAAAGCATAATTATGATACATATAAAAAATACACACACATGGATATCAACAGATGCACGAGAGAGAGAGAGAGAGAGAGAGAGAGAGAGAGAGGAGAGAGAGAGAGAGAGACAGAGAGAGAAGAAAGACAGACAGACAGACGACAGACAGGAGACAGACAGACAGAACAGACAGACAGATAGATAGACAGACAGACAGTCTGAGATAGAGACAGAGATAGCGAGACAAAGAGAGGAACAAGAAGTATGGAAACCGGAGATAAATGTTTTGTAAATACATTTTAGGAGGGAGATATGTTGTATCACATTGTTTCATCAAAAGATCTTGATACATTGTTTTAATTTTTTTCAGATTAGTTTCATTTTTTAGTTGCCAGGGAAGCCTATTCCACAGCCACCCCCAGATTATGCTAGACTTGATTTGAATAGTGTTTCTTAGGTAAGGAGACGATCAAATGAGAGTGTCAAAAATCTTTTTACTGTGAAATGCTTTGTAAAAAGATGGGAATTTTTCCATTCAAGATTTTAATGCTCAAAATTCCTTTATTGAAAAGAAAGCTTGGACTTAAGGGGAAAATTTTAAAACTGACTGTCAGCAACTGTTTAAAGATGATATTTTTTTTAGGATAACCCTTTAGGGCGCGTTTATGCACCCTCACTATTAATTTAAGTAAATTATTGCGGCCATATCCCACAGTGTAGATGCATAAACTAATTGTTTTTGAATGTAAGAATAAAAGAAAATTGTCTGGCATGCAGATTAGGAAGTTTTTATCTAATGGAGTGGTACATTTTGAGGCAATGTTTTTTGACAGGTTTTGGATTGGGAAGACCATAATAGTTTGTCAATATTTATTCCTAAAATTTTTATTTAAGGGACTTCTTCAATTTTTGTCAATTGCTAATGTAAGAAATGTTAGATTGCTATTTAGGTTCTGTCGTTTCTGTCTTGTGAAATAAGCATAAATTTGGTTTTCTTTGGATGAAGGCCATACGGTTCAAGTGAGTCCATTCCAGAAGTACATTTATATCTTCTTGCAAATTGCGAAAGACTTCAAACGAGTTAACATGGTTAATATCAATAATAATAATAAAAATAAATGGAATTTATATAGCGCTATATCTTGCAGAACAAATTCAAAGCCCTTGAAACTCAACTCATTCTACACAGTCATAAAACCATGACAACAATAAATTCCATCAAAGTCCAAATGGCACACAAAGGGCCACCAAAAAACAAACCACACCACCACACACACACCCCACACACACCACACAACACACACACAAAACCACACACACACACACCACACACACACACACCAGTGGTCACACACCCTGGCAGGGCAATAGAATCTTGGCTGTTGAAGGCGGGGAAAAACTATGAGATGGGGCAGGAGAGGAAAATCTAGGTTTGAAAAAAAATGTCTTGAAAACGGTTTTAAAAAAGTGTCATAAGAAGGTTTTTTGGCGGAGAGAGAGAGGGAGATCATTCCACATCAATGGACCAGAAATAGAGAAAGAGCGACGGCCGATGGTGGTTGGTTGAATCTGGGTATTCGTAAGGACAAGGTATCTGCACAGAGCGGAGAGAACGAGAAGGAGTGTACAAGTGAAGCCCATTCACAGGGGTAGGGGGGGGTGCTTTTTTTGTGAGACATTTGTAACAGAGGGTACTGATTTTATAGTTTATTCTCTGTGGCACAGGCAGCCAGTGGAGAGATTGCAAGAGAGGGTAATATGCCCCAACTTTTCTTTTTCTGAGGACTAGACGAGCTGCAGAGTTTTTGTATACGTTTGAAGGGATTGGATTGATGATGCTGGCAGACCAGCCAACAGAAAAGTTGCAATAGTCCAGACGTGAAAGAATGAGAGACGCAACAAGTTTGGATGTTGCATCTGTGGACAGGTACTTTTCGAATTGCACTAATACGCCGTAATTGATAGTAGCAGGACTGGCAGGTCTGAGTGATGAATTTTGCATGGAGAGTGTGTTGTCAATAATGACCCCTAGATACTTCACAGCAGGGATAGAGGGACTGATGAAATTGCCAATTGTATTGAAGCTGTTGATGGAAGAGATTTGTGTTTGGTCCCAAACAAGCATGGTTTCTGTTTTATCTGCATTTAGCTGTAATTTGTTCTGTATCATCCAATTTTGGATATCTTGAAAGCAGTGGGCCATATTTGTAAAGAGAGAAGGCAGATTTTCAGGAGTGTCGCTGCTTAGAATCTGAGAGTCATCTGCATAAAAATGATGGTTGATCTGATGGGGGTTAATTAATTGTGACAGTGGAGCAGTGTAGAGGGTGAAAAGAACAGGGCCCAGAACAGATCCCTGTGGAACTCCCATTCCAATCTTGCGGGTACTGACTGAATTTTGTTGACGTGACTGTCGGGAAAATCGGTCAGTAAGGTATGAACTAAACCAGGTTAAGGGCTGAAACCAGTAACACCAAATTTTTTTTGAAGACGGGAGAGAAGAATAGAGTGGTCAATAGTGTCAAAGGCTGCAGATAATCGAGTAGAGAAGAAGAGAGTTTTTCCCCTGAGTCAGAAGCGAGTAGAAGTGTGTTTAAGGTGTGGGCAAGGGTATTTTTCAGTGCTATGGTAAACGCGATAGGCAGACTGAAACGCAGGAAGGAGAACTGTTGGAGAGAAGGTGGTTGTTGAGCTGTTTTAGAACTATTTTTAAAGGACTTTAGAGATAAACGGTAGGTTGGAAAACAGGTCTAAGTTTTCAAAGAATGTTGGGGTCAAGGTCATGCTTTTTGAGTAGAGGTGTGACTATGGCAGTTTTAGAGCTGAAGGAACTTTTCCCAGAGACAAGAGATAATTACTATATTCGTAATAGTGGGAATAAGTTGTGGCAGGCACTGTGCAAAAAGAGAAGCAGGTATGGGGTCAAGATCACATGATTTTATGGTCACTCTTTTCAGAATTAGTTCGATTTCTTTCTCGCTTGCGGGATGAAAGGAAAGGAGAGGAGTGCCAGAGAATTGGGGATCAGAAGCTGCAGGCTGGAAAGGAGTCTGATCCAAACTGGAGCGAATGTTGCGGACTTTGTCAGAGAAGAAAGCAGAAAATATGGAAGGAAGTTCAGAGTGGTCGTGAATAGAAAGCAGAGGACTAGCCTTCTCAGATCCAAGAAACGTGGATGTGAGGGAAAAGAGAGATTTCATAGACGGGCTCAAAACTTAAAGAAGAGTAATACTTTTTTTTGCTGAACAAATTAAGGTTTTAACTTTGTTGGTTTGTTTACAAAGAAGCTGTTTGTTTTTTTTGGGTTTTTTGTTTTTCCCCATTGCCGCTCTAGTTGCCGGCGTTTGCGTTTCGCGACCAGGATGTCACGGTTGTACAGGGTGCACATGGCCTATCAGGCAGGAGATGGTCAGTAGGAGGAGCATGCTCATCAAGGAGTTGCTGAGGAGGGTATTGTAGTGCTTAGAAGGGTCAGAATGGTCAGGGGTTTGTGATAGGCGTTCAACAGCTTGGGAAAGGAAAGTTTGAATAATAAAGGGCCCTTTGAGGTTGCGACGGGTAAAAATGCACTTTTTGTTTCTGAAAGGCTTTGCAAGTTGAGAAAGAAAAGAATGGCAGAATGATGGGAAAGCAGTTCGTCGGTGACAGATACAGACTGAGATGTGACTAACCTTGTGAAATATCGGTAATAAGCCAGTCTAAAATGTGGCCTGATCTGTGTGTTGTTCTTTTACTAGCTGGGAAGAGAGTGATTTGACAAGGAAAGAGAAAGAGCTTGAAATCAGAGATGCTGTTGCCCGAAGTGATAGTTAAGTCCCCAAGAATGATAATTTTTTTTGGAGAGAGGCTGTAATGGTCAAGGAGTGACTGAAACTCTTGGTGAAAACTGAAGATGTCAAATTGTTTCTAGGGTTGGGAGGCGGACGGTAAAGGCAACAGAAAGTAACGAGTGGCCAGGTAAGGTGAGGTTCAGTTCACAGACTTCGAAAGTTTCGGGTGAAAAACGGAAGGGAGTGACAGATAGACAGAGCTGGATGCAGAGTGTCTTTGTAGATAAAGGCAATGCCACCTCCACGGGAGAGTCGGGGGAAAGAAAGAGTTTTTTAGCCAGTGGAGTCAGCTGTTTTATCTTTGGTTCTGGGCCCAGTGGTTTTAGCCAAGTTCTGTAAGAAAAGTTAGATCTAGGGTTGTGTTCAGAAATAAAATCAGAAATGAAGTCAGCTTTGCCAAACAGGGCAGACAGATTGCGGGTTTTGTAAAACACATATGGAGAAGGTTTGAGGGGGCAGAGAGGTTGGAGAAGACGGTGGTGAGTGACTATGACTACTGAGGAACAGGATGAGGGTGATGATAGAGATGTGTACAGTGGAAGGGCAGATAGTTTGGATTGTGAGCCAGGTGTGGAAGAAGGTGGAAGAACTGGAGCAGTCGGGGGATTTAGAGTCTCATGCAGATCATGACACACGTTAGGGATAGAACCCATAGAGTCAGAGTCACACACAGATGTTGAAACAGGTGGAGGACCAGAAAGCGAGGGAGTGTTGTGGCTGGTAACAGTTGCTGCGGTAGTGACGTCAGAAGTGAGGGGGGAGGCAGATGTCAGGGAATCACGCAGCAGTCGATGACGTATGCCCGCACGTGTTCCTCTTCTGGTTTTGCGGCGGTGAATTCCAAGATTTACAATGTGCTCGCGGAGTCGATTTTGCATGTGGGGAAACCACGTGAGGAAAAAGCTTTCAATCTGTTACAGTTAGAGTCATGCATGGAGTGAGGAACACAGGGCAGTGGTGGAGGGGGTGTTTTGGATCGTGAATCACGTGAAAATTTTCACGCTGAGCAGGGTCAGGGTATGAAGGGTTGCAAAGACAAGCAAAATCCGGGAAAACACAAATCATCATCAATGAAATTTTGAAAATAAAAATCAAATGAAGAAATTATAAATTGAAATATATCAAATGTCAAACAATGCCGAAGAAAACTGTTCTAACCGCTCGATTCCGGGTGTTGTAACAAAAACACAGATATAAAAATTTCCAGTAAGAACGTTGGAGAAACACACAATCACACACTCAAAACACAGAGACACGCACCATGCAGCCGCCAGGCGCAAAGGTGAATTTGTGAATTCAGACTAGTGGTGTCATCTGCAAATAAATCACAGGAAGCCTTTGTAAGTAAGGGAAGATCAGTAATGTAAATAGAAAATAATATGGGACCCAGAATAGAACCCTGTGGGACGCCGAATGTATTGGGTAGAAAAGTCGAAAACTATTTATTGACATAAACTTTTTGTTGTCTCTTAGAAAGGAAGGAATATATAAGATTCAAGGTATCAGAGGATAGTTTGTAATATACAAGTTTCCTTATTAGCTATATTAGCTATTAGTTATATATTTTCTATCATCTATTAATCTATGTTAAATATGCACACAAATATACTCCTTTCCATTTGGCAAAAAATAATTTAAACGCATTTCCTTCTTTCTATTTATACGCTTTCTATGCTTTTACTGCTTTTCCCAGTGTGAATGATGTTTTTTGATAATGATGCTCAAATAGTTGACTAGCCACCCGACATGAGGCAGTTTCCCACTTAAAAAACCCAGCGGTGAGGCAAGTCTATGTCAGCTTATATATATAATAATCTATAATTATAAAACTATATATATAAAATAGAGAGGAGAGGAAAAGAGAGAGAGAGAGTTTTTGATAAAATAGATGATAGAGAGAGAAGAGATAGATAGATGGATAGAGATAGATAGAGATAGATATGGATAGATAGAGAGATGGATAGATAGATAGATAGATAGATAGATAGACCCTCATCTTTTAGCTAAACTTTCCTTGCAGACTTGGGGTAAAAGTGCAGATGTGACTAATGAGAAAACACTCCACAATACAGCCTCCTGAACCTAAAAGACTACTGACCAACGACAGAGGAGATAGTTCCTACAGCGCGTACTGTCTGTCTGTCTGTCTGTCTGTCTGTATGTCTTTCTGTCTTCTTGTCTGACTGTCTGACTGTCTGTCTCTCTGACTGTCTGACTGCCTGTCTGTCTGTCTTCCTGTCTGTGGTTATGTCTTCCTGTCTGTCTGTCTTCCTGTCTGTCTGTCTGTCTTCCTGTCTGTCTGACTGTCTGTGTGTGTGTGTGTGTGTGTAGGTGATGTCCAGCAAATACCCGGCCGCCCTGGCAGTGTCGGACAACCTCTTCATCTGCACGCTCTTTCTGAGCTGGCTGCCCGAGGGCGTGATGACGTCAGCGGGGGGGTGCAAGGTGGTGGTGGTGGTCACCTACGTGTCGGCCTTCCTGTCCACCTGGCTGACCGTCTGCTTCACCACGGAGCGCTACGTGGCCGTCTGCCACCCGCTGCACGCGCGTGTCCTGCTGAAGAAGGCAAGCTGCTGGCTGACTCATTCATTTATACCACTTTAAGTCACGAGATTTCGCTGCGTGAAATTCGGGCTGCTCTCCCCGGGAAGAGCGCGTCGCCACAGGAGCAGCGCCACCCTTTTTTTTTTTTTTTTGGGGGGGGGGGGTTGTCTGCAACTATATTTGTTTCCCTATAAGAGTGGCTTTTTTTCTAAGAATTTTGCCAGGGACAACCCCCTTGTTGCCGTGGGTTCTTTTACGTGCGCTAAATAATTTTGTGTAACACACGGGACCTCGGTTTATCGTCTCATCCGAAAGACTAGCGCCCAGACCACCACTCATGGTCTAATGGATGGGGAAAAAGTTTTGGGCCCAGACGGGATACGAACCACCGCACACTTCCGACCCAAACTTTTTGCTTTCTAGACAGGCGCGTTACCTCTAGACCACCGTTCCACCTCTCCTGGGGACTCCTGGGGTGAGGAGGCACTAGGCTGCTGTGCCTATGAAGGGTGTGCACTCTGGAGTACCTTAGCTTACTATACTGGCTGATCTCCTCACCTGAGTGGTGTTGTGTGTGTGTGTGTGTGTGTGTGTGTGTGTATGAGACACAAGACTGATGACGTAAGCCCATTGATAATCTGATTTCCTCACAGGGTGTGTGTGTGTGTGTGTGTGTGAGAGACACACACAAGACTGATCACGTAAGCCCATTGGTATTTTGATTTCCTCACAGGTGTGTGTGTGTGGTGTGTGTGTTTGTGTGGGGTGTGTGTGTTGTGTGTGTGTGTGTGTGTGTGTGTGTGTGTTGTGTGTGTGTGTGTGTGGTGTGTGTGTGTGAGAGAGAGAAAACAAAAACAAGACTGATCACGTAAGCCCATTGATAATCTGATTTCCTCACAGGTGTGTGTGTGGGGGTGTGTGTGTGTTGTGTGTGTGTGGTGTGTGTGTGTGTGTGTGTGTGTGTGTGTGTGTGTGTGTGGGTGTGTGTGTGTGGGGTGGTTTGTGTGTGTGATACTAGACCGATCATTAAAGCCAATTGGTAATCTGATTTCCTCACAAGGTGTGTGTAGCTTGGTGTGTGTGGTGTGTGGTGTGTGTGTGTGCGTGTGTGTGTGTGGTTGTGGTGTGTGTGTGGTGTGTGTGTGTGGTGTGGGGTTTTGATACTAGACCGATCAGTATGCCCATTGGTAATCTGATTTCCCACAAGGTGTGTGTAGCTTGGGTTGTTGATGTGTGGGGTTGTGTGTGTGTGTGTGTGTGTGTGTGTGTGTGTGTGTTGTGTGGTGTGGTGTGTTGTTGTTGTGGTGTGTGTGTGGTTGTGTGTGTGTGATACTAGACCCATAACGTATATCCCACGGGTAATCTGATTTTTTCAAAAGGGTGTGTGTAGCTTGTGTGCGTGTTGTGTGTGTGTGTGTGTGTGGGGTGTGTGTGTGTGTGTGTTGTGTGTGTGTGTTGTGTGTGTGTGTGTGTGAGAGAGACACACAAGACTGATCACGTAAGCCCATTGATAATCTGATTTCCTCACAGGTGTGTGTGTGTGTTGTGTGGTGTGTGTGTGTGTGTGTGTGTGTGGTGTGTGGTGTGTTGTGTGTGTGTGTGTGTGTGTGGTTGTGTGTGTGGGTTGTGTGTGTGATACTAGACCGATCATGTATGCCAATTGGTAATCTGATTTCCTCACAAGGTGTGTAGCTTGTGTGTGTGTGTGTGTGTGTGTGTGTGTGTGTGTTGGTTGTGTGTTGTGTTGTGGTGTGTGTTGTGTGGTGTGTGTGTGTGTGTTGTGTGTGTTTTGATACTAGACCGATCATGTATGCCAATTGGTAATCTGATTTCCTCACAAGGTGTGTGTAGCTTGTGTGTGTGTTGTGTGTGTGTGTGTGTGTGTGTGTGTGTGTGTGTGTGTGTGTAGTGTGTGTGTGTGTGTGATACTAGACCAATAACGTATTCCCACTGGTAATCTGATTTCCTCACAAGGTGTGTGTAGCTGTTGTTGTGTGTGTGGTGTGTGTGTGTGCTTGTGTGTGTGTGTGTGGCGCGGCACGCGTTTGTGTGTGTGTTGGCGTGTGTGTGTGTGTGGGTGTGTGTATGTGTGTGTGTTATTGGCATAAGTATTAAAAAATATCTCTTTTTTATTATCGACACCGTTTCTGTGTCCATTGCAGTCCAAAATTAAACCTAACCTTATCCTTAAGCTATTTCATTGCATTGGTGAGGCCAAGTTTTAAAAAAAAAACCAGACATCTTTGCTACAGCAGTTCTGCAGAAAACTTGTAAGGGACAAAGACGGAGAGATACCGAGAGCAAAGAGGAGGTAGGTGGATACCATTGGCAGAGAATCTATTGGTAGAGACAAAGGCCTTGGCACACCCTCGACATAAATGGCGATGACCGGAGAACTGCCATTCCCTGGCCTGGTCTGGCCGTGTGACCTGTGCTGTCTGCGGCCCTGAGGAAGAGGGCGGACAACTGCCCGTGGCTGGCCACAGCTGTGAGACTCCTAGCGTGTTCACGACGTATCAGATGTGTACACTTACTGCTGACGTTGCTGCCCACAGCTGTGAGACTCTTAGCGTGTTCACGACGTATCGAGATGTGTACACTTACTGCTGACGTTGCTGCCCACAGCTGTGAGACTCTTAGCGTGTTCACGACGTATCCAGATGTGTACACTCACTGCTGACGTGGCTTTCAGGTTCCAAAGGTTGTAAAAGAGGGTGGTGGGCAAAGCAGCTGATTTGTATAAATGCAAAAGATGGATGCCCCTTGTAAAACACATTATGAACAATTTCTTCTTTGGGGATGCGGAGGGAGGGGGGGGGGGTCTCAATATAAATAGCTTTCCCACCTTCTAGAAAGTCTGTGCTGGGAATTTCCTCTTTTTGATCTCTCTCTCTCTCTCTCTCTCTCTCTCTCCTTCCCCCTCTCTCTCTCTCTCATCTCTCTCTCTCTCCTCTCTCTCCTCTCTCTCTTCTCTCTCTCTCTCTCTCACTCTCTTCTTTCTCTTTCTTTCTCTCCCTTTGATTCTTCTTTGTTTCTTTTCTTTATGATACCTCCTTCTTGCTTATTGTCTGCCTTCTTGGTCCATTCTCCTGCTGTTTATTTCCAGAAGCCACTCTAATAGGGAAACAAATACAGTTGCAGACCAAAAGAAAAAAAAAGGTGGCGCTGCTCTTGTGGCGACGCGCTCTACCCGGGGAGAGCAGTCCGAATTTCACGCAGAGAAATCTCGTGACTTAAAGTGGTATAAAATAAAATAAATAAAATATAAAATAAAATAACAAGGATAGCAGTTTTCTCCCTCGCCGAGGTCAGGGGTGCTGGGCCTAACTTGTCAGGGGCTCAACGGATGTGCCACGTGTTCGCTCCTATGACAGATAACAATAACTCCTGCCTCAGTGTTCGAGCACAAAGAAGAAAATAATAGGAACATTTCTACAGAAAGTAAAAGAAGGAAAAGGACCCCAAGGGACGGCGTATCCACACACACCATTTGGAAAATATGGAGGAGCGTTTTATAGCGTTAATAACCAGGTCTGTACATTCCACACACCCTTGTGAAAAACTAGTATGATTTTACTTCAGCAAAATCGCAGCGTAAGAAGGTCGTGTGTTGAGTGACTGATGGTTTGTCGCTTTGATTTGCATCTTTCTGTGCTTGATTTGCATGTATATTATTTTGTTTGGGGGACTGCAACATATACACGGGTCTAGTTCCGGAGTTTAGGCCCTGTGTGGTGTCAGCATTGTTCCAAACAACAGAATATATAGGCAGACAGTGAACAGTGCAGACACCAGATACTAAACATGACAGAGCGTCAACAGAGCTGACCCTGGCTGTGTTTGCTGTGTCCAGGTGTCGGTGAAGGCGGTGGTGGCGGTGCTGGGCCTCGTGGCTGCGTTGCTGTATGGCTGCACCCTCTGGACCACCGTCACCAGCGCTGGCCCTCAGCACAAAGTGACCTGCCACGTCCACCAGGACTTCTTCTTCCTCATGTACATCGTGACCTGGATGGACTCGGTCATGACCTTCATCTGTCCTGCCCTGCTCCTCATCGTCTTCAATGCCCGCATCGCCCTCACTCTCTGGCGCTGGCAGAGCCTCCGATTCTGCTGGTGGCAGGGCTCGTCTGGCCCAGGCCAAGGACGGAGCTGCGTGTGTGGCTGCAGTCAGAGGTGCTGCTGGTGGCCGAGGTGGCGGCGGCAATCCGGGGCCAGCAGCAGCCAGTCTTCCCCCACCTCTGACCCCGCACCCTGCCACCTGCCTGCTGGTCAAGAAGAGCGGACATGCAGGGAGTCCTCCCTCTGCTGGGATGTGCCCAGTGATGGCGCCTCCTCCGCCTCTGACAGCTGCAGACCCCGGCCCCCAGCTGTGGGTCTGTTCAGGGGAAGCCCGGAGAGAGGCGCGGCGTCAACATGGCGCCACCACCAGGCGCTTCTCCAGCCACGGCCTTGCTCACCGCGTGGAAGGAACCGCAGTAAGAAATGCTTTTAGTAGTTTGGTGTTCCGTGCTGACTTGTGTGGGCTTTTTGGTTTGTTTGTTTGCTTGCTTGCTTATGTTTAAACATTTTGATATCTGTCTTTTGAATATTCTCTAGAATGGAAATGTGTCACTGACTAGTCCCTATGCCATGTGAGTATGATTGCGCCTTATCCAACTGCTGACAAGTTATATTCCTTTGTGTGTGGGATAGCTCATTATCCTACAGCTGAATAGTGACTGCCTTGTGAGTATGATTACGACTCATCCAATTGCCACAGTTCAGCTATGCTCTTTGTTGTTGCATTCCTCTTTATGGGAGAAACACTTCTTTGAAGTCGGAGTATGCCTGCCTAAGTGGTGCTTGAAATAAGACACAAGACCCCAGCCCTCATTCATCACGTGCTACACACATGTAACTGCAATCTCACAGTGATCCCCAGGCGGGATGGCGGAGTCAGAGTGAGCATTCGGGTTATCCACTGGTGCGGTAAGCGGAGGAAGGTGCAAGACTGGACATCAGCGATGGAGAAATCAAAGCTTCATCATTCCTGGCCTTTGTTTCAGGGTCTACGACTCTTAGCAGGTTTGAGCTGAAGACTACGGGGTCTTTGCTCTTGGCGTCTGTCGTCTTTGTCCTGCTCAACCTGCCTTCCCATGCCCTGCGACTGAAGCAGCTCATCTTTGTCTCGGAAGGGGGCACCCACACGATGGCGAAGACTTTATTGCAGGAGGTGAGGACATCTGAGCGTGCTTAGTGTATAATGATAGTTTAGTGCAGGAAGGGGAAGGCTAGGTTAGCGGGGCTTACCCTGAGCTAACGTGGAGGATGACAGAACTGTCACTCCTAAACCAGAAGGCGCCGCGGAAATGTGAATGCCTGACATGGCCAGTGGGACCTTCACCCCTCACCTTGTCCGCGTGTGTGTGTGTCGCTCTGCTGATGTCATAACCATGTCTAGGTGGACAGGCTGTAAGACTAGTCACTCTCTGATCTCACCTCTCTCCGTCTCTCTTCCAGATCTTCCAGCTGGCTTACTATTCAACTTTCGCTCTCAACTTCTTCCTCTACGCCATCACCGGCACCTACTTCCGGCAAGGATTGCGGGACCTGGGCCGGGACATGATTGGCTGTTGTGCTCTCCCCTTTTCCCGCCTGACCAGGGTGCACTCCTTCACTTCCCGGCCCTGACTTCCTCGGCGCATGCGCATCGTCCATCCATGCCACAGACGCCAAGTCTGTCCTGCTCATGTTTCCGTTGTTCATTGGGAATCGTGTCTCTTGTAAATTGTCCAAGTGACTGGCCAGCTTTGAATGGGCCAGTTTCTGTTTGGGCAGACGAACTGACCACCAGAGTGCGTTAGTGAATGAACAAGCGAGGGATTGCATGAATGAGAAACCAAACGAACTAGCGTGTGATCGATTCTCTGTGAATAAATTCATTGTCTACGTGTAATTGATAAACAAATGTACATGTCGTTCTGGCAAGTGTCGTAATGTTTTCAGCAAGACATCTTGGCAGACAGTCGTTTTTACTGTGTGTTGTGCTATATTCACAGCTTCACACTGAGAATCCAGTGGACTGAAGAAAGATGCCTCTGAAATGCTGGATCCTCCACTTTGTTGTTGAGGCCTTACGTTTTCAGAATAACCTGACCTTATACTTGTTATCATACTACTGACTGTGCCCTATCCGTTTCTTATTTGCTTTATCTAAAGAGATGGGTTTTTTGCATTCTTAAAAAAGCGTGTTCATGCAAACAGATTCAAATATCTGAATTTGAAGGTTAATCCAAAGAGCTTGTTTTGTGCTGATAGTCTAAAAATATTTGACCTCTTGCTTGATGATGCATGCGTGTTGAATTACGTTTGTAAAGAAATGATGTAACTGTTTTAAGTATACGTGCATCTGCATTGCAGCAGGGCTATTCTGGACTATTCCCTTCATTCTCATTGCTCGTTGCACTTAGCTTGTGGGAGTTCCTGGTCCACAGACAGCTCCCTGTTTTCTAGCTTTGGTCAGGCGCTAAAGAGGGCATCAGAGCTGTGAATATTTGGGTGAGAAGGAAAGTGGCAGGATCGGTAAAACGTTCGCCTGCCTAACAAGAATACCGTGAGATTCTAGGTTCGATTCCAAGTCTTGCTCTTTCTTCCCAGTTTGATGATAGAATAAAACTGAATGTCAAAGTTCTTCAGATGAGACTGTAAATGGATTCCCCATGTGCGAATGCATGCAGAACACATCGTGCACACGTTAAAACCCGTTCCACCTTTGGAAAGAGAAGCCATTGAAGGAAGGCCGGGACAGAGGACAGTTCTTTCTTAAACACCGCGTGCACACAGGTGTCGTGTGTAGACACCATCCCCACAGTGGAATGTGGCTACCTACATGGTGGGGAAAATAAAAGTCGCATACGCAAACATCTCACCATTTGTAAACCTTGGAGCCCTAGCCGTGCAACGAAAGCTATGGGTAACCTTTCAGTAACACCACACAACACCACACAACACCACACAACACCACACAACCACACCACACAACACCACACAACACCACACAACACCACACAACACCACACCACACCACACCACACAACACCACACAACACCACACAACACCACACAACACCACACAACACCACACAACACCACACAACACCACACAACACCACACAACACCCAACACACACAGGGAACTGGGACAGTATGTAGGTGAATGATTCTGCTGCTGTAGTTCAGGATCACAGGGTGAAACCACGGGTTTGTGCTTAAAGATGTACTGCTTATTGAAAGACTTGGGGTTGTTTAGCCAAAAAGGCCATCTTTGTTGTGAAACCAGTGGAATTAAAGAAATCAAGCTTGATTCCAGAGTCCACTTGTGTTATGTATGGTTGTCCTTTACTGAGATGTTCTTCTTCTTGTTATTCTTGTTCTCGCTGTTGTTTTGTTGTTCCTCTTCATCTTCTTCTACTTCGTCGTCGTCTTCGTCGTCGTCGTCGTCATTGCCGTCATTGTTTAATGCTCAGACAACAGCTTTTGTTTTCTGTCTTCATGAGCGAAATTTGTTGCTCTAAGCGCCTGACTAGTCAGGCCCAGGGCAACTGACTGGCGTGCAGAAGATTTATGTTTTAGTCTTCCTGGGGGAAAAAAGCGCGAAAACGAACCAAGAAGGCTGAACTTAAACAAAAGAGGTGACAGGAAGAGAAGGAACAGGGTAGTGACAAAGAGAGGGATAGAAAAGAGGGAATTCATAGCACAGAATTTCCAGAAGGTTAGGACACTGATAGGCCCCTGACATCCCCACAGGGGACGGAGGAATGGTAACCAGCTCATGACACTGCGTTCACTGGAAAGCTTTAAATGAGAGATGACGAGTCGACTGGTCAAGAATAACGTTAAGAAGAAGAAGCGCTTTGAGTACAGCAGATCTCATAGTCAGCTTTCCTTTTGCTGCTTTTCTTCTAGCAAAGATCTGTTTCCAATGCCCAAAACAAAACAGACAAAGCTTAACCAATAAAGTCTGCAAGAAGTGAAGTGTGATATTCATGATGTTGTTAAAGAAGAAGAAGAAGAAGAAAAAGAAGAAGAAAGAAGGGAAAAAGAAGAAGAAGAAGAAGAAGAATAAGAAGAAAAAAAGAAGAAAAAACAAGAAGACGAAGAAGAGGAAGAACAAGAACAAGAAGAAGACGAAAAAGAAGAAGAAGAAGAAGAAGAGAATGAAGATGATGATGAAATGATGATGATGATGATGATGATGATGATGATGAATATGGTGGTGGTGGTGGTGGTGGTGGTGGTGGTGGTGGTGGTGGTGGTGGTGGTGGTGTGCGTTTCCCAGCTTTAAAAAACTCTGGGGGTTACCCAGAATATGCACTCTGACTCACTCATCCCACCTGGGAATCATTGTGAGATTGAAATTGCACACTGAATGAGAAGTTTGCGTGTATGACTGTTTTTGAGTACCTCGCCATATAGGCAGCCACATTCCGATTTCAGAGGAATTTTCAAGGAGAGTGCAGACTGTGATGTTAAGAGCTTGTCATGGCTGAAGGCAATCTCAACACACCATTTTACAACATAACAGCATTTTAGTGTAGGATTGGCAATTAAACGACATCAATAATTTATGTAGAGGATGATGAGAAGGAGGATGAGGAGGAGAAGGATGAGGATGACGATGATTTCCATCACTTTTTTGTTCACAATTGTGGTGATAAGTGTGTGTGTGTGTGTGTGTGTGTGTGTGTGTGTGTGTGTGGGGGGTGTGTGGCGGGCGCGCGTGTTTTTGCATGGAGAAGAGATGGTAGAAAAGTAGAGAACGAGGCTGGCATCAATGGGTGTGGACTGATTGTATTTTTCTATACGGTTGATTAACTGATTAACTGATTTATTGATGACTTGTTTTACGTCGGACGCCCTGCTTAGCCAACTGTCTGGTGATTTGCGATTGAACTCTATGTCTTTCCTTCACAATGGATATTATTTCAAACCCTTTATTTAACAGAAAAGTTCCTCTTAGGTTTTGCTTATACACCCTAAAAACAAAAACACCACACACATAAAAAAAACACACACACAAACACACACACACACACACAAACACACACACACACTGTAAACTGTGCGCGCGTGACTGCCCTGAATGGATTCACCTGATGTCAGTCAGCTGTTTTCTGTGGCATTTGAAAGAGTGTGTGCTGTGTTCCGCTGGCATGACTCAGTGTGGACTGCCACTGTCTTTCATCTTTCATTTCATGTTTCTCCTCGACAGTGTCACAAGTTCAGTTCCTGTCTCTTCTTTCCTCCACTCCCCTCCCCATAAACAATGTCAAATCTAGTTTTCAGGTGTAGGATGAAAGTCGTCACGGAAAACAGGGCTTTGCTACGACAGAAAAGACTGGAGTTTGTCTTCTGATGTCAACTGTACTGAAATCAGAAAATCTACATTGTTTGCGTGCATCTGTAAAATGCGATAGTTTTGTTGACAATCTACAGCTTACAACATTGACCTTCCGAATTAGCATAACGATAATCAGCGGAGAGGTCAGGTCTTCCACCTCAGAGTTGCTGACCCGTGGTGCACGTGGCCATGCTGTCTGCTCACCCAGAGGGCGCTCACTGTCCCGGCCTGCGCTCTGCTCTGGTCACTTGCCAGTCCGCTGAGCATCACAGACGCAGCTCACGGCACAGCCTCTCCTCTCTCTTCTGACCTGAGCATACCGGCGAGGCCAAAGGTAAGTGCTGTCTGCTTTTCGACTCTAATTTATTATACTGCTTATTTTAGATATTAGAATTAAAACAAGTGGAAGCAAGACGATTTAGAGAAGGCTTTGCTTTTTCTTTATACTGGGTTCCAACAATGGCCCAGGTTCTTTAGGCGGGGCAGAATGTTGGTGCCTTACTCCTGTAACCATTTTTTTCCCTTGTAACACAAGAATTCGTTCGTTACGAAACTGAGCTAAATTCTTCGCGAGCTCACGCCATAGCCATGAAACAAGAAATAGCAAAAACGTGTCCACGTGCTACTGAAACAGCGCACCACAGTAAATCGGTAGAATGGGTACAGTGCTCGCTGGAATGATGGGTTTGTGTTGGCCTGTTCATTACAACAAATCGAGCAAAACGGGGCAAACAGCCCCATGCATTTAACTGGAAAAAGCAGCGCTGGGGGGGGGGGGGGGGGGGGGGGGGGGGGGGGGGGGGGGGGGGGGGTGTGGAGGGGGAGGGGGGTGGAGGGGCTACATTAACAAAGGACTAGATGGGTAGGTGGGATAGCTTTATGAGAAGATGGCTTTGAACCTTCGATGATTTTTACTAGGTAGTTTGCACTTTTCTTTGAAACGTACAAACCAGTTCCTGTATGAATATACTGTGAAGCTTAAGTGTGACATTTTGGCTGCCTTGCCTAAAGTATTGAAATTGAACGCGCACGCACGCACAAACACACACTACGCACACAAATACACACATACACCCCTCTCACACAAATTATTTGATAGCAGTCAGTCATAGAGCTTAGCATGTGCAACTTTTAAGTACTCTACTGTATGAGTCGCAGCATTGAAAGTTTTGAAACAAAAACCAAAAACAAAAATGTAAAGTGTCCGTTTCACATCGACGTCGGTACCTACCCAGCTCCAAAACGCCCAATCTAGGGATGTTTCCCCCTGGAGTTAACACCAGCACCAACTCCACTGCCCCAAAGTCGGGATGCTACTGCAAAACGCGGTCACTATACGAACACATAAACATGTTGCACGCACATTACGACCTGTTCCGCTTTTTGGAAAAAGTCGGCCATTGCGTGCTGAGGAAGCGGATGGTAAACAAAACAAGCACGCTGGCGTCGTGTGACATGGGCCCGAAAGTGGGCATGGTTACTTGCTGAACAAACAGCCACACGGGCACAGCAGTTTACACCTGAACACTTGTTGTTGCTGGAGAGTTGAGGAATATAATTGTAGGGTGGGATCTGGAATAAGTCAAGGAAATACTGGGGGGTGTGATAACAGTTCTGTGCTCTTTCCTGTCACCAGACCCTGGCCAGTCGCCCTGAGCCTTGTGATCACAGATTGGGAAACGACGCCACGTTAGCGCAGCGGTACAGTCCCCTTGGATGTATGTGATAGTACGACGATTGATCAGGAACTTATCGCGTCTGTCTTTTCTAGGTAGTAAAGTGTTCGTGTTCTTTGGGGAGGCTTCTGTAGAGAATAGGGAAGAGAGGAAACCTTCAGCAGAGTTGTGTAAAGCCGGTCCTTTTGAGTGAGCTTTTACTAGTAGTTTTGGGATATAAACGTTTGTTCCTTTTGGTCTTAGAGGTGAAAATATGTAGTTCTTGTTATAACTCGACACTTTCCAGAGGCTTCAGGGTTGAGCAAAAAGCTGACGACTTGACACGTGTGGTCTGAGAGCAGAGTTAGGACTTTGCATGTATAGGAATATTTCAGTTGCAAAAACAGGAGAAACTCATGGCATGAATCCCCAAAACAAAAACGTTTTAGAAAAAAAAACGGTTGATTGTGGACAGTTGCAGTGAAATTTAGTTTACTATAATTATGAAAGTAGTTGCAAAACCGCAGACCAGCAATTGCCGCCTTGTGTAGTACTTCCAGAAAGATAAAATTCATGTCACTCCCTACGTTTACTGTTTTGATCTAGTTTCGCTTCTTCAGCATTGGTGAAATCTTAATGTCTGCCGGACAACCCGTCAGCTGCCTTTAGATGATACTGGCCACCAGTCTGGCTGCTTTAATATCTTCTTCTTGAAAAACAAACTCAAAAGACCTTAAAAGAGTAAACTGAACTAAACGAAATAGGTAAATCTTAAACTGACAACTATATATAAAACGGGTAAATTTGGGGAAAAACACTAGAAAGGGGCTTTAAAATGAAACGGAAATTTAAAATTGTATAAACTATCATAAAAACCAAAAATTTAAAACACGATAAAAAAGTTAACCAAAACAAAACAAAGCAACCTTCCTCAAATAACAAAATCCACACTAAAACTTCTAAGACTAAACCTAAACTAAAACATACAAACCTGAGCTAAATCAAACCATGAATAAAACTAAACCGGGTAAAACTAAACCAAAATAAACCAATAAAAAGGGCACAAATATAAACAAACCAAACTAAACCGTGAATAAACTTGAACTAAACCAAACATCCATAAACTTAAACGAAATAAAACTAAACAAAACCAAACGTCCATAAACTTAAACGAAGTAAAACTAAAACTAAACCGTGAATAAATTGAAACAAGTAAAACTAAAGCAAACCAAACGTCCATAAACTTAAACCAAGTAAAACTAAACTAAACCAAACGTCCATAAACTTCAACCAAGTGAAAACCAGCCAAACCAACCCGTGAAAAAATTTAAAACGAAACTAAACCAAACCGGTATAAAACAAAGGGAGACAAATGTCAACCACACCAAACCGTGCATAAACTAAGCCGGGTGACACCGCACTAAACAATTGAAAAAGGAACACCAAAAACAAGACGGTCAAGAAAACCCCGAAAGTAAAAAAACATTAAACCTAAAAATGGCCCCCTCCACCCCTCTTCCCCCCTGTAAAAATCTTAACACCTCCCAACTAACCTAACCCTTTCCCTTTAGAAAGGCCCCTTCAACACACAACCATAAACAATATAATATGTGTACTAAAGCTCTGTAGAGGAGATCGAAAAGACCCTTGGGGACAGTGACCCTTGTGTCCTGAGAAAAGATCTGTAAAGGCACTGACGAGGTTCGGTAGAAATCGTCCTAACTTGCTATACTAGGGAAGATGACCATGACTAGTTCTTGCCGGAAGGTGTGTAGCTGTAGGTGTCAAGGTTGTTGGTCAGAATGATCCAGGCCCTAAAGTGTGGGCCACTGTTGCATAGAACCTCAAGAACCCCACCTGCCTGTTGCATAGAACTTCAAGAACCCCACCTTCCTGCTGCATAGAACCTTAAGAACCCCGCCTGTCTGCTGCAAAGAACCTCAATAACCCCACCTTCCTGCTGCAAAGAGCCCCAAGAATCCCACCTACCTGTTGCAAAGAACCTCAAGAACCCCACCTGCCTGTTGCAAAGAACCTCAAGAAACCCATCTTCCTGCTGCATAGAACCTCAAGAACCCCGCCTGTCTTCTGCAAAGAACCTCAATAACCCCACCTTCCTGCTGCATAGAACCTCAAGAACCCCGCCTGCCGACTGCAAAGAGGGAGATAACTTGGTCTGGTCTCGCCACACAGCACTGCTGCCTTGCAAAGGGGAAAAGGAGCTCCACTGCCCAGATAACTCTGCAGAGGACACGGGGAAAGAGCGACACGGAAGCAGACTGAGGAAGAACTGAACAGACGTGACCAGATAATGAACCAACATGGACATCAGTGCTACTCCGAAATGAAGACACAGCAGCTAAAGAAGACTGGGAACAAGGCATCCCAGGAATGTTCATTAAATGGCTGCATCAGTGAACTGCCGACACAAGCCTGATCGTATCCAGTAGCTTTGTTGGGCGTCGCTTCATGCCACAGAGCAGGTGAGAAATAATTGTCATCAGTCTGTCCCAGTGTTTGTCAGTGTGTGCTTGTGCTAGGCATTATTTCTAAATGTTTCGTCAACGTTTGTCTGTCACATACCGTTTTTTCTAATTTCTTATTCTAATTCATGCATTAATCCCGACTCCTCTTCTAAATTAACAAAAAGTAAAAACAATTCCGTATAACAAAGAAAAGAAAATTCACGTGGATGCAGGTTTGTCTCTGATTACATTTCAAAATAACTTGTCATAGTGTAAAGTAAGTGCATTCTTATTACATATCAAAATTAAGTTTTAAACTCACGCTATTTCAAAGTAATGAAATTAAACATTCATGAAATATCGGGTAATACGTAAAAAATAAATTTCATGAAATGTCGGGTAATATGCAAAAACAAATTGTGTACTATAAAAGCCTATACGTAGAAAAACGAAGTCCATAAAAATCTTTCAATTTAATCATTAAAAATATGGTTTATTTGCAAAAGGAACAATATGAACTTACAAATCGATAATCATTTCAACCTAGAAACATTTAAAATTAACTGCACACATTCTTAAAATCTATGCTCTTCCCAAATAATCACCATCTGTTTGTCTGTTTTTTGTCTGCTGTTTTCCCTCCCCTCTCCTTTCTTTCTGTCTCTGTCTGCCCCCCTCCCCCCCCCCCTCTCCCTCCCCCTCTCTCTCTCTCCCTCCCCCCCTCCTCCCTCTCCACTTTTTCTTTTCTTTCCCTCCTCTCTTTTTCTCTCCCTCTCCCTCTCCCCTCTCCCCTCTTTTCCTCTTCTCTCTTCTCCTCTTTTCTCCACTCTCCCTCCTCCCTCTCTCTCTCTCTCTCTCTCTCTCCACCTCTCTCTCCCCTCTCTCCTCTCTCTCTCTCTTCCTCCTCCCCCTCTCCCCCCTCCCTCCCTCCCCCCCCTCCCCCCCTTTTATCTTCCCTTTACCCCTTTTTTTTTTTTTTTTTTTTTCCCTCTTTTTTCTCCCCTCTTCCCCCCCTCTCCCTCTTTATTCTCCTCTTTTTCCTTTTCCACTTTTTCTCCCCCTCTCTCTTCCTCTCTCTCCTCTCCCCCTCCCCTCTCCTCCTCTCTCCCCCCCCCTTTCCCACTCTTAGCAGTAAAACTGGTTTATGGATAATGCTATTGCATCTTTTGGTGTGTGTGTGGGGTGTGTGTGTGTGTGTGTGTGGTGTGTGTTTTGTGTGTGTGTAGGGGGGGGGGAACGCTTTCACAGTTCTGAGATGTGAGAAACTCGAAATATTTGATTAAACAATACTATCATTCGCAGTTTCTCTCGATTTTTTAAAAACGTTTACACATTATTGAAAAAAGTAGGTTAATTTTGTGCGTGTGCTGTCCACAATCCTGCACACACTTCCATACAAGTATAATTTGATATATCTTTAACATTCATCCATCCATACCAACAATTAATCGAGAGAAAAATCGCTCGTTAAAACAGGCAATAAAAACGGACTTCGAAGAACTTGTGCATTAATTTCACGAAGTCGAGGTTTATAAAGAACGAAGACGATGGACAGAGGTTTCAAGGTTTTTCATCAGCGATTGGTTGCCGTCAAAACTAGATGGCATCCGGTGGTCTTGGTTTTGAACTGGAAGTGAATGGTACTAAAGCCACTAAACCGAGGTGACAGTCCTGGTTAGGCTTTCGCGGGTCGGTAGGGCTTAAAATGTGAAATAAAAATGAAATGATTAGATGAGTGGATGGCAGAGATAGAATTTTTTTTAAACTATAGCATACATCAATATCAAAGCCTGCATGTTTTTGAATCTTTAGATCTCATCACCATGGAACACGGTGCATCAAAGACTCGCCCTACCTAGGAAAAGACAACTCCAGGCCTTGAGGAAAACGGCTTCGTTCCTGAGGAAAAAGCAAAACGCCCGTGGACATCAAAGAAGACCCCCACCCCCACTTTATTTGAACAAGGAGGAGAAGAATTCTGCCAGTGTGTTTTTGTGTTTTTGTTTTTTGGTGTAAAATATTTTTTTTAATACCTCCGTCCAACCCAAACCCCCAAACAGAAGAAAACCTAAGCATGAATAAAATGGAAAACGGTATACTTTGTTGTTTTTCATGTGCGTTTTAAACGCGATATATATATATATATATATATATATAATATAATATAATATAATATATATAATATATATAATATATATGTACAAATGGAATATTATCTAGAAAGTATGAAAATCCCTACCCTCCAACCGTACCCCCCATGAGATTTTTTTAAACGTGAACAAAAATTGAAAAGGAAGAAATGAATGCTGTGCTTTTTCCATATTTTTAAAAAATAGACAATAAGAACGGTTGTCATCCTCAATACTGCCATAGCTCTAAAAATGTACTCTTCTATTGGCCTTTATTTGAGGAGAGTAATATATCTCAAATAGCTGATTAGTCGCATTTAATTCAAAGTGATTTTATTCAGAATGTTTTTTAGGGTTTCTTTTCCTAATTATACATTAGGAGATTGTACTTTACCAAACTAGTGCATGTGTTGTTGTAGTAATGTATGCGATGGGTGTGCGGTTTTCATGTGTATATTCTTTTATTTCGAGGATAATGGAATAAGCACTCGTGTGATTTATTTACATCTAGTCCCCGCGTGTATGCAGTGTGTGAAATTTGTTTCATCCGTTCCCACCGGCACACAGACTACTCTTCCAAAAGGTGGACAGGGTTTTAGCGTGTGTGTGTACGTGTGCATGTGTGTGAGTGTGTGTGTGTGTATGTGTGTGAGTGTGTGTGAGTGAGTGAGTGGTGTGTTGAGTTGTGGTGAGAGTGTGTGTGTGCGAGTGTGTGTGCGTGCATGCTTGAAAGGGGAAATTATGAGAGGAGATATGGGTTAAAGAAGCAAAGAAGGAAAAGGAATACTTTGGGGGGGGGGGGGGGGGTTATGGATCATCTAGAGTAGTGGGGATACAAATGAGGGCTGGAAGATAGGTTTAGGCTGTGTCTGGTTTATTTGGTATGCAGTTTTTTTCAATCTTTTAGGCCAACACTTTTGACAATCGCAGAAGTGGAAATGTGCGGACAAGTTGATAGGGACTGGTAATTGTGATTTAAAAGTCCCATACAACTTGTGATTTGAAGTTCATACGACATGCGAGCTACCTACCCCTGTGTCCAGAGCTCTCTACCATTAATTTGTCTATTGCTGTTGTGTCCACATGCCTTCTCACATTCGGACCGGCCAGGCGACGGTCAACCCAGCCCCGCTGTTCACTAACTGTTAACTCTAACCCTGACACTAACCTCAACCCTAACCCTGGCCCCACATGTGGACACAAAAGGCAGGTGGATAACGTGGTAGAGATCTATGTTGACATTGGTTGACATTTTCCCTAAGGGTTTTATTATTTTTTTTTTTTAAATCAAGTTTTTTTTCAATTCAAGCATACCGGATTAAGCATTCATCTCGTGCTTTTTGACATCTAGTCCCCGTGGGTATGCAGTTTTGTCTTTTTTTCATCCGTTTTCCGCGGCTAAAAAAGCCTACTCTTCTCGAACGCGGAACAGGCTTTGGCATTGCACACTATCTCCTGCAC
The DNA here is from genome assembly GCA_028751875.1 of Rapana venosa. Classification (NCBI taxonomy): domain Eukaryota; kingdom Metazoa; phylum Mollusca; class Gastropoda; order Neogastropoda; family Muricidae; genus Rapana; species Rapana venosa. The sequence continues at coordinate 15,901,867 of CM054135.1, forward strand.
ACGGCATTTCGACTTATAGTCTAATCTGAAGAGCAGGTGAAAAGAGGGGTGCTAGAATTTCAGGAATGATACTAGGAAAGTGGGGAAGGGGGGGGGGGGGAGGTGTAGCATGATCGAATATGGGGAAGAGGGGGGGGGGGGTAATGGTATGGGGATAGGGGGAAGGCAGTCACTTTCTGATAAGTTCAGGAGAGGGCGGGGATAGTAGCGCTTCCGGAAAAAAATAAAAGCGAAAGTAGAACTGGTCTTAGAATTAAGGGTTGAATAGTTAATTGAAGGAGCGGGGCCGGTGGGGAGGGGTGCATTTTAGAAGAAAGTTATTCAGAAACAGAAGTCCGGGGTGCTGGTTTGAGAATGAGCCTGAAGACTCCTCACTGGGGGCAGGTAGTGGGAGAGGGGGAGGATGCAGTGCAGTAAAGGGCGAGGTGAAAAAAGGGAGAGGTAGTCAGTATAATTATGGGCAGGTAGTGCGAGTGTGTGGAGGAGGGAGTTGTGCTGCAGGAGTATCTATGGAATGATCATCATAGGTATTGGACATCATCAGTGTGTGCTCTATTTTGCAACTAGCACAAAAGTTGAATAGTCCCTATGTGTGGGGTAGAGAGAGAGAAGAGAGAGAGAGAGAGAGAGAGAGAGAGAGAGAGAGAGAGAGAGAGAGAGAGAGAGATAGAGAATGTTAGATGGAAAATAGCTGCTTATGGAAAGTGATAGCAAAATGAACTTGAATTCTGTGTGCGTCGTTTAAAGACAGTTCCTAAATGGCTGGATTTATAGCTGTAAGACATTTCCTAAACGGCTGGATTTATAGCTGGAAAGACAGTTCCTAAATGGCTGGATTTATAGCTGCAAGACAGTTCCGAAATGGCTGGATTTATAGCTGACAGTTCCTAAATGGCTGGATTTATAGCTGCAAGACAGTTCCTAAATGTCTGGATTTATAGCTGCAAGGCGATTCCTAAACGGCTGGATTTATAGCTGTATCCAGCCTTGGCTTAAAAATAGACATAATTTTGGAAAGCATTGAGGTGGAGGAAATATTTAAATATCCGTTTAAAACTTGTTTTTCGTTTAATGATACGTGTGTTCTGTGAACACCTTGACAACCTTGCATTGAACATTTCTGTATTGTTTTTTAAAAAATCTTAGAAATGGCTGTATTTACAGAGGTAACTAGCTTTACTTTAAAAAAGGCCCATGATTTTGTAAAGAATGGACCTGGATGAAATATTGGAATATTGCATTAAAAAAGATTACAATAATTTTCGTTTAAAAATCGTTCATTGTGTACATATTATACAACCTTGCATTATAAGTGGAATTTTTCTGTTATATTACAATATCTTGTGTAAGAAATGGTTTGTTTATGTGTGTATAAGATATCGTGTATTTTGTGTCTGTGTCCTGTTACCTTATTTCCTAATTACTTTCGCTTTGTCATAGGTCAGGGACATGCACAGTACCCTGGTCACATCACTCCCAGCTCATTATTTCAAATACAACGTTATCCTTGTTGGAATGAATTACGCTAAACTTTTAAATGTATGTGTTCGGTGATTTTGTTTGGGCTTTTTTTCAATTGTTTCACTATTCTTGTATATGTTCAGTGATGTTGGTATTTTTGCAACTGATGCTTTAATATTCATTTTGGAGGCTTGAAATATCTTATCTTGTCAGATGCGTAACTAGTTAAGTTGCATGTAACCATTTCACGCAATGCCCACGTTTTTCACCTTCAAAAGGGTGTGTGAGTGTGTGGTGTGTGTGTGTGTGTGGGGTGTGTGTGTGTGTGTGTTGTGTGTGTGTGTGTGTGTGTGTGTGTGGGGGCTTGTTGCCTGTATCAATTCTTGATAAGTCTGAATGACCTGGCTTAAGCCACGTCTTTAACACCGCCTCTTCATGTGAAATTCTCAATGATTTTGCATGGCACCTTGTAGATTAAGTTATACAACGAATGTCCTTGAACCCAGTAAAACTTGTTCTAATCCCAAATCGAAATGCTCGAAGGTATGGATAATGTTACCTCCTGATTTGATCAAAAGAATGTTTTACGAAAATACAAGCCTGCCCATCTAAATGAATGCAGATGTTGCATGTTCCCTTGGAGAATGGGCAAGAAAGAGGAGTTTACATTAATTAGAATTGCTTCCATTCTACCGGATTTTCATGACAGCCCTGTACAACATTGATCAGTTTATTATAGCTTGAAAGGTGTAAACATGAAGTGGTGAGCACACACCACTGGCACGTGACGACACAACTGACCGTTTATCTTGAGAGAAAGAAAAAGCTTTGCACATCCCCTGCTGCTTTAAAACTGAAAAACTGATGTGTTGTGCGTAGTCATTTAGGGTGTTTGTGCTATCTGGCTAGGAAATGAGCATGGCTGGAATTGAGCTTTTTGTCACTTCTGTGTTTTGAGATTATATTGGAATACACATTTCCATGCGGGCTGAGATATTTTTGTGAAGGTGTGATAATTCAAAAACAGAGTCAGTTGGTCAGTCATTGTGTCACTGCTGGTCAGAGCATTGGGAAAAGCCTACCTCCCCCTTCAGAAAAAAAGAGGCTGGAGTGGGGTTGGGTAGCCGGCTCGCAGCTGAAATGAAAAATAAAGTTGATAATGAATTATTAATGTCCAAACTTGATGAAAATCGATACAGATAATCCATGCAAAACCATAAGATCAACATTAAAATGTCGAAAATGTCTTTGTTCAGAGTTCCATTCATGATTGTGTTTACATGGGTGGATTGTGTGCACAAGGCCTAGGATGCATATACCCTTTTGCCTGTACTCTTGTTTTTCGCCACTCTTTTAGTCCGTCTCTCTCTGTCTGTCTGTCTGTCTGTCTGTCTGTCTCTCTCTCACTCTCTCTCTCATCTCTCTCTCTCTACCTCTCTCTCTCTCTCTCTCTCTGTCCCCTGACTGTGTGGGGTGCGTTGTGTCTGGTCTTCTCCTGGGCTTGTCGCTCTACGTGAGGTCTGCCGGCTGGCCGCAGCTGACACATTCCCACTTCAAACAAGCTTACTGTACAGGCTGCATGCTGGGTATGTTCGTGTTTCCGTAAGCCCACAGAACCCTGACATTAACTACGGATCTCAAAAGCGCATGATTTGATCTTCATGCACATATATGCGAAAGGAGGACGGCACTGGCAGGTCTGCACTAGCTGACCTGGGAGTTAGGAAATTCCCCACCCTTAATTCACCAGACCCTGCCTGCCGCGTAGATTCAAACCCACGACTTCTGGACTCACGGGGTTGAAATCAGCGACCTTAACCACTCCGCCACAGCCTTCGTCAGCTTCAACTAATGTCAATGTAACATTGCACAGACAAGAGGAAAGAAAGAACAGCAGCAGTAGTGCACATTGCAGGGACTGGGAAGAAAACAAACGTTTGCATATAAAAGATAATGGTATGACGTAACACACCCCCACACCCACAGAGAGAGAAACATAGCTACACACATACACACACACCTACACATATACGCACACTCGCACGCACGCACGCTCACGGACAAAACCAATAAATGAATTAAATAAATTAAAAAGATAAATAAATGAAAAAGATAACTAGAAAAAAAAAAATTTAAAAAACACAACACACTCACCACGCACAGAACTGACGTGTCATGATTTTATGATGATGATAGGGGGATTTATGATGAATCTCATCATCATCATCTTTTTATACCCTATCTTTTTTTATTTATTTTTCATACATGGCTGGTGGGAAAAAAAATGAAATTTTTCAAGGACCACCAAAAAAAAACAAAACCCTTTTCCCCCAACCCGGGCGGGGAAGGAGAAAAAAAAAAAAAAAAAAAAAGGGGGGGGGGGAGAGAGAGGAGAGAGAGAGAGAGAGAGAGGGGGGAGAGTTTTTTAAAAATTTGGGGAAAAAAGGAATGAATCACGACGTTGGGGGAAAGCCCTTAAAAAGGAAAAAACCACCCAAAAAAAATAAACGCTGTGTGGTGCTTGTATGCATGTGCGCGCGTATACGGTGGTTTTTTTTATATAATAAAACGAAACTAAAATTTTTGACATTTTATCTGTTGTCCATTTTGTGAAGTGTGGATGGGTGTTTTTTTTTAAATTTAACAAATAAAAAAGAAAAAAAAGATATTTATAAATGTGTGCCTTTTATTTTTGTGTGTATTGTGTGTGTGTGCGTGCGTGTGTGATTTTTTTGTTGTGTGTGGTGTGGTGGGTTTTTTCTTTCTATAAAAGAGCGGGGGAAAACTAAAGAAAAAATAAAGACTTTTTTTTTTTTTTTAAATGTATGTACATTTGGAATTTTGTGTGGGGGCGGGGGTGGGGGGTTCATGCGCGTTCGCGTCCGGGGTGGGGTCCCCCCCCCCCCCCCCCCCCCCCCCCCCCCCCCCCCCACCCCCCCCGAAATGACCAAAATCAGGTTCAGCAGAAAGATGAGGGTTGTGGAGGAGGGCAGGGCCTAATTCATTTAGCCCAGGCCTCTCCTCCTCTTTTCTGGTTTTGTTCCCTTAAACTGTTCTGATGTTTTCTCCTCCTGTCTGTAGCTGTTTTCTTCCTGTCGCCTTCTCTTGTCTTCTTCGTCTCTGTCTTCTGTCTGTCTGTCTTCTGTCTCTCTCTCTCTCTCTCTCCATCTCTCTCTCTCTTCTCTCCCTCTCTCTTCTCCTCTCTCTTCTCTCTCTTCCTCTCGTACCCCCTCTATCTCTCGTATCTCTCTCTCTCTCTCGCCATTCTTTCTGTCTCACCATTCTGTCTTCTGTCTCTGTTCCTCTTCTCTGTCTCTCTCTCTCTCTCTCTCCCTCTCTCTCTCTCTCTCCCATCTCTCCCTCTCTCTGTCTCTCTCTCTCTGTCGGGGCTCTGAAGCAGGCTGATTTCTTTTCCAGTGCAGAAGCACTAAGTATTCAAGGACATGTTTCAGCGCTTTGTCTGCTGTACAGGTCAGACCCCAAAACTCTTCTGATGACACTGTTTGTTTGCTGCATGCTTCCACGCATCTCTCATTACCAATTGAGCATTACTGTAAACAAGAAAAAGACACCTGCTAGAAGACAGGCCTAGTGCACATGATGAAAACTAACAAACACGAACAGAATGAAATGCCGAAGGGGTGACAGTAAAAGGGAGATAAAAAAAAATAATTCGCAGACATGATAAAAAGGAAATAAAAATGGTAGATTGCGTTTCTTTAACGCTAATTTGATTTAGAGATTTTTTGTTTGTTTTGTTTGTTGCTATCTAATGTGTTTGTATTGTTTGTTTCTGTGTTTGTTCGTGTACACGCTTTTATGCCGGCTTGTTTGTTCCGTAGTTGTTTTTTATATGCTTAATGCATGGTTATTTTTTTGCTGATATTTAATAGACTTTTTAATTCTGTTGTTTTGTTTATTTACCAGTTTTGAATGTATGCTTTTGTCTGTTTATTTACCTATTTTGAGTGCATGTTTTATGCCTACTTCTTTACAAGTTATGAGGATATGCTTTATGTTTATTTGTTTAAAATTTTGGGAATATGCTATATGCTTATTTGTCTAAAAATAATTAGAGTATGCTTAATGTCTATTACTTTTGCTAATTTTGTGGGTATGTTTTATGTCTACTTTTATTTTACTAGTTTCGAGTGAAGATTTCATGTTTGATTTCTACCAAGTCCATGTTAATGAAAGTAAAATAAAACGTCATTGCTTTGTATTCCATAAATCTTTGCTTACAATAAAGCTGGTGAGCATTATTATTTTCTGTGGAAACACAGCGTTGTTGTATAATGTTTTGGTGATCAGTTATCGTGTGCAGTCATTGTGACTTGGTGCCCTGGACTGGCAGTATACTCTGCCATGATAATGGCTCCAAAATAAAACCATGTTTCCTCTAACTGTTAAACCATGTTCAATTTCCTCAAATGCTCCCAACGGATGTCTGCCATGTTAGCAACCTCCGCACTTAGGCATGAGGGTTAAAGGGAGAGCATTGTTGGCGCTCAGGCTCTCAAAGGAAGGGCGATAATTTCCGTCATTTTCTGTTGCATTGTTGTTGGTCTTTCTGGTGTCCATGCTGTTACCCCTGTTTTCACTCTTGCTGCTCTTCACACGCTAGGGTCTCGCTGGTTCTTACCCTGTCTCGTTACCCAGAGCTGTGGCGCTCCACGTGATCCAACACTCTCTCTCTTTTCTGGCATTGCTGACTTTGTTTTTTCCAATTCACCAGACAGACTGGCTGTTGTTTGTCTTCTGCCTTGCAGAGGAAATTGGAATTGTTTTGGGATTTTTTAATGTCAGGCGAAAATTGAGACACTTCTTCTTTTTAAATCTGATTTTTATTGTCTCCTGATTTGAAGCGTATATATCAGTAATTATTATATATATATATTATATATATAGAAAGAAATATATATAATATATATATAGTAAATAAAATATATATAGATAATAACAATAATACATATACATCGAGAGATAGATAAAGATAGATAGATAGATAGATAGATATACATAGATAGATAGATAGATAGATAGATAGATAGATAGATAGATAGATAGATAGATAGATAGATAGATAGATAGATAGATAGATAGATAGATAGATAGATACTGGTGAATATTCAAGTGTTAGCGTAGACGATACAAAATGAGGCTTGTCTTGTGTGCAGGCCAGGAGTGTGGCACTGACAGAGTTTCTTTGACGCGGGATGACCCTTACTCCAAACGTGACCACCTTCAGCTAGGAAAAACATTACACCCACACTGTGACAACAATTGCTAGTCCACTTTCTTTCTTACAAGCCTTCTGAATTAATGAAAAATCTGAAAGACCAAAAACAAACACACGACGGAAATTGATTTTGTGTTTGTTTGCAAAAATAGCATTGGAAACAAAGCAGCAGAGAAAGCAAGAGAAAAAAGGGAGAAAAATAATAACATGGTAATAGCTTGGTGCCTCCTATCAACAGTCTTTGACTTGTTTTACACTCTCTCTCTCTCTCTCTCTCTCTCTCTCTCCTCTCTCTCTCTCTCTCTCTCTCTCTCTCTCTCCTCTCTCTCTCTCTCTCTCTCTCTCTCTCTCTCTCTCTCTCCTTTGCAGAACGTTAGAATTATCTGATCATTATTACTCCCCTGTGGATAATTCCGGTCTCCCCACACAAGCCACGTCAAGAGAGGGACGGTATTGCCTGGTGGTTAGAGCGTTGCAGCTTGCTCTCGTGATCTGATGACCCAGGTTCGAGTCCACGTTCGAACCAGTACTGAGAGGCCCGTTGAAGGGGATGTTTCCCCCTAGAGCTATTATCAGTGCAGACTCCACTCTCCCCAAAAGTCCGGATGAGACTATAAACCGAGGCCCCGTGTGCGAAAGCACACATAACATCTTGCGCACACATTAAAACATGTTCCGCCTTTCAAAAGAGTAGACCACTATATGTGCCGGTGGGAACGGATACCAAAATTAAAAAAAAAAAAAAACCCATCATGGTCTTGGTGTAAAAAGAAAAGCACACGAGTGGTTTATCCATTCTTTTCGGAATAAAAGACAACTGGAATTAAGCAAACATGATGAGGAGTTGTACTGTGGCAGGCTAGGAGTCTGCAGTTATACAAACCACTGCCTTCCTGCCGCCATCAGCCCCTAAACCCAATAACCTTTCACGGGTACGGTCACTTTGGGCATTTAAAAGCCTATCTCCCCTCCTCCGTCCTGTCGCTTTGGGGCTCTCTCCTCTCTTCCCCTCCCCTCTCTCTCTCTCTCTTTTCTCCCCTCTCTCTCCACACTCTCTCTCTCTCTCTTTTCTCTCCCCCCTCCTCTCTGTGTGTTTTGTGTGTGGTGTTGTGTGTTTGTGGTGTGTTGTGTGGTGTGTGTTGTGTTTTGGTTTTGGGGTGTGGTTGTGGGGTTTTGTTTGTGGTGTGTGTGTGTGTTTGTGTGTGTGGTGTATGTGTGTGGTGTGTGGTGGGATTGTGGTGTGTGTGTTTTGTGTGTGGGGTTGTGTGTGTGGTGGTATTTTTTATGTTTGTTGTTGTGTGTATGTGTTTTGTTTTTTTTGGTTGGGTGGTTGTGGTGTGTTTTGTGTGTGTTGTGGTTGTGTGTGTATGGGTGGTGGTGTGTTTGTGTATTTTTTGGGGTTTGTTGTGTTGGTGTGTGTGGTGTGTGTTTTATGTGTGTGTTGTGTTTTGTGTTGTTTGTGGGGTGTTATTGTGTGTTTTGTGTGGTGTGTTGTGTGGTGTGTGTTTTGTGTTTTTATGTGTGTGTGTTGTGTATGTGTGTTGTGTGTTGTGTGTGGTGTGTGTGTGTGTAGTGTGCGTGTGTGGGGTGTGTGTGTGTGTGTGTGGGTGGGGTGTGTGTTATGTGTGTGTGTGTAGTGTGTGTTATGTGGTGTGTTGTTGTATGTGTTGTGTGTGTGTTGTGTTGTGTGTATGTGTGTTTGTGTGTGTGTGTGTGTGTGTGTGTGTGTGTTGTGTGTGGTGTTGTATGTGTGTGTGTGTGTGTGTGTGTTGTGGGTGTGTGTTGTGTTGTTGTGTGTGTATGTGTTTTTGGTGTGTGTGTGTGTGTGTGTGTGTTGTGTGGTGTGTGTGTATGTGTTGTGTGTATGTGTGTGTTTTGTGTGTGTTGCACGAGCGCGCAAGTGTGCGTGTTCTTGCACGCTAATACTCAAATGATAGAATTCGTCAGAAAAGAAAAGAGGTGAAAAGTGGCATGTACGTACACAAAACCAGATAAAACAAAGCAAAACAAAACAAAAAACACCAAGTAATCCAATCAGAGAATGCACCCCATATCCAACCTTGTAACTGAACAATTAGTCCTCACAGACTTGCTTAGAATGCAAGAAACCTAATAATTTCCAAACCACAAGCGCAAATATTTTGACACAAGCACTGCGTCAGCACATAACAATTTAACTTCCCAACCTCCCTCCAACCCCCTCCCCCAAAAAACAACAACCATCCAACCAACCAACCATACACAGGCTGGCGGAAAGTACAGAGCTGGTAGGTGACTGTTACAGTGAGCAGTTCCTGTTGGTCAAGCCATGTTTGGTGACTGGTCAGTCTTGGCCAATGTGCCCTCCTCTCTACCCTGTCACAGCGCACACACATACAAACACATACACATAAGCGCACACATACACACACACTCGTGAAGAACATCTTTCTTTTTTTTTATTATATTCCATTGAGCAGGTAAAGAGACGGATGACAACGAAAAGGAAGAGGACGAGGACACAGAGGACAGAGAAGACAGAGAAGATAGAGAGGACAGGGAGGACACAGAGGACAGAGAAGACAGAGAAGATAGAGAGGACAGAGAGGAGAGGAGAGGACAGAGAAGACAGAGAAGACAGAGAGGAGAAGACAGAGAAGACAGAGAAGACAGAGAAGACAGAGAGGAGAAGACAGAGAAGACAGAGAGGAGAAGACAGAGAAGACAGAGAAGACAGAGAGGAGAGGACAGGACAGAGAAGACAGAGAAGACAGAGAGGAGAAGACAGAGAAGAAGAGAAGACAGAGAAGACAGAGAGGAGAAGACAGAGAAGACAGAGAAGACAGAGAAGACAGAGAGGAGAAGACAGAGAAGACAGAGAAGACAGAGAAGACAGAGAGGAGAAGACAGAGAAGACAGAGAAGACGAGAGAGAGGACAGAGAGGACAGAGAGGAGAGGACAGAGAGGAGAGGACAGAGAGGAGAGGACAGAGAGGGGAGGACAGAGAAGACAGAGAGGAGAGGACAGAGAAGACAGAGAGGAGAGGACAGAGAAGACAGAGAGGAGAGGACAGAGAGGACAGAGAAGACAGAGGAGACAGAGAGGAGAGGACAGAGAGGAGACAGAGAGGACAGCGAGGACAGAGAGGACAGAGAGGAGAGGACAGAGAAGACAGAGAAGACAGAGAGGACAGCGAGGACAGAGAGGACAGAGAGGAGAGGACAGAGAAGACAGAGAGGACAGCGAGGACAGAGAGGACAGAGAGGAGAGGACAGAGAAGACAGAGAAGACAGAGAGGACAGAGAAGACAGAGAGGACAGAGAAGACAGAGAGGATAGAGAAGACAGAGAAGACAGAGAAGACAGAGAAGACGGAGAGGACAGAGAGGACAGAGAAACAGAGAGGACAGAGAGGACAGAGAGGACAGAGAGGACAGAGAGGACAGAGAGGACAGAGGAAACAAAGATGATAGAGGAGACAAAGAGGACAGAGAAGACAGAGAAGACAGAGAGGACAGAGAGGACAGAGATAACAAAGATGATAGAGGAGACAAAGAGGATAGAGGAGACAGAGGACAGAGAGGACAGAGAAGACAGAGAGGACAGAGAGGACAGAGAGGACAGAGAGGACAGAAATAACAGAGAGAGGACAGAAAGGACAGAGAGGACAGAGAAGACGGAAAGGATGAAGAACTACAAACAGTTAACGCTGCAGGAAAGGATCAAGACAGAGAGGACAGAGAACAGAGAGCTGACAACAGTGAAAAGGTATGACAGACGAGAACAGGACAGACAGGACAGACAACGGACAGAAAGCCGGCCATCATTGGTAGGCACACTAAGCAGATAGTCAGGACGCCAACTGCTCTGAAAGACCCTAAGTTACTTTCCCCTGAGAGAACTGAAGCTCCACTTCATAGCAATGCATTATGTATGAGGGAACGTTTAGTGGGCCAGTTAGTTATCCTGCCCACAAGAAACCGATCTGCAAACGCGTTGTCTGAATCAACCCTCGTATCTCCTCCAGAGGCTTGATAAACGCGCTGCAACAGTTTAAGTAAATGTTGTTTCTAAGCAGCAAAGCTAAAGAACATAGATAATTAATTGGTAATCGCGTGCAATAATTATTCCATTTATATATTGTATAGCTCTAAGTTGGGTTTCTGACCTGCCTGCAGAAAAGTTACTCAATACACGGTGACATAAACGTTGCATCCAGTGTGTTCGTTCGTTCGTTCTTTACATTTTACGTCTTTTCACTATCCGTGATGTTAGACGAAGGGAGACAGGGGGAAAGAAGAAACACAGATGCTTGTGTGTGACTCAAAGTTTGTGAGTTGTCACTTGTAATGCGAGCATGTTTGTGTGTGCGTGCGTGTGTGTGTTTGTGTGTGTGTGTGTGTATGTGTGTGTGTGTTTGAGAGAGAGAGAGATAGATAGAGAGAGAGAGAGAGAGAGAGAGAGAGAGAGAGAGAGTGAAGAGAGAGAGAGAGAGAGTGTGTGTGTGTGTGTGTGTGTCTGTGTTGCTTCCTCTTGTGTAGATCGTTCATTGACTAGTGAAGAAGACAATTCCCGCTGTTCAGCAATTAGCGAAGATTAACGTCACTGCCGTTAAAAGCAAGAGACCCAGAAGTGCTATCAAATGCCATTGCCACGTTTACCAGCCAGCACGAGGAAGCACACGCCGTATTTTGAGGGTGTCCTTAAACACCAGTATCACGAGAGAGTGGTTCAGTTATCGTATTTATTTTCTTCTTTTATTTCGAGGATAATGAACGTAATTATTTATGTTCTTTGTTACATCCAGTCCCCGTGTGCATGGAGTTTTGTAAGTTTTGTCATCCATTCCCAAGGGCACACAATGGCCTACTCTTCCGAAAAATGGGACGGGGATTAACCTGTATGCAAGATGTTCTGCGTTTTTTTGCACACAGGACCTCGGTTTATAGTCTCATCCGAAGGACTTTATAGGGGGTGGAGTCGGTACTGATGTTCACTCCAGAGGAAAAATCCTCTTGAACGAGATTCGAACCCGGGTCAGCAGATCACGAGCGCAATGCGCATCACTGTAACCATCAGCCTCCCACCCCTTCCCCCGATATTCATCTTCAGTGACAGTACTTAGTGAATACACAGGGCACAAGGTTTGACATCAAGACATGATTGACATTATTGTCATCCTTGCTTGACACTGATGGTGGCTGAAGAGGTCACGGCTTGTCTCAGGTGTCTAGCTCCTGACAGCGTGGACAAAGTGGACAACATTGCGTGACGTAGAGGAGCACGTGTGTGTAGGGTAAACCTTAGCATTGGTTGCAGATTTGTTCACATCTGACCTCGCTTTGGAAAAAAAAAACATTGGTGTCTGCTTAATTTCTTATACTTGAACTGAATCTTCATGACAGTTTTAAAGTGGACAGGTGCTCCAAAATCTTGCACTGCTTAGTCATGCAGTGCTGAATGTCCATATATTTAATGAACATTCATATATATAATATATATAATATATATATATTTATATATATATATATATATATATATATTGTGTGTGTGTGTGTGATGTGTATGTATGTATTTATTTATTTGTTTATTATATGTATATATAAAGCCTTGATCAACACTCCTTTCAGTACTTTGCTCTTCCCTCTCCAGTGTCTGATGAATGAGTGCTTCTACATGTTACAGACACCCGATCTTTGAGTCGTGATTAGTGCCTGTTCATAACAGGATTATCTCTATACACATGACAGGATTGTCCTTATCCATGACAGGATTGTCTCTATGCACACGACAGGATTGTCCTTATCCATGACAGCATTATCGCTATGCACACGACAGGATTGTCCTTATCCATGACAGCATTATCGCTATGCACACGACAGGATTGTCCTTATCCATGACAGCATTATCGCTATGCACACGACAGGATTGTCCTTAGCCATGTCAGGATTATCTCTATGCACACGACAGGATTGTCCTTAGCCATGACAGGATTGTCTCTATCATTACTTTGTTATTAGAGTTTTTTCCGCCAAATTAAAAAAGAAAAAGGAAGTAACTGCCATTTCCAAATCAGGAGTAAATAAGGAAGGTGGGAAGGCTGACGTGGACATCAATCAACTGTGGGACAGGAAGGCTGACGTGGACAGGAGTCAACTGTGGGACAGGAAGGCTGACGTGGACATCAATCAACTGTGGGACAGGAAGGCTGACGTGGACAGGAGTCAACTGTGGGACAGGAAGGCTGACGTGGACAGGAGTCAACTGTGGGACAGGAAGGCTGACGTGGACATCAATCAACTGTGGGACAGGAAGGCTGACGTGGACATGAGTCAACTGTGGGACAGGAAGGCTGACGTGGACATCAATCAACTGTCGGACAGGAAGGCTGACGTGGACAGGAGTCAACTGTCGGACAGGCGGCTGACGTGGCCAGGATAGTCAATGTGGACAGAAGGCTGACGTGGACAGAGTCAAGTCGGACAGGAGGCTGACGTGGACAGGAGTCAACTGAGGACAGGAAGGCTGACGTGGATGGAGGTAACTGTCGGACAGGAAGGCTGACGTGGACTGAAGTCAATGTGGACAGGAAGGCTGACGTGGACAGGGATCAACTGTCGGACAGCTGACTTTCCCCAGGGGCATGCCGGAGCCTTCATATATCAAGACCACCCACGTTCGGAAACTCCTGGCAAGAATTCTTTTACCCTCTTTGTTCCTGCCTTGTTTCCTTCTCTTCCTGTCACTCCTTCTTGACCTACTGTCCTGCCCTTCTTGGTACTACCAGCTTTGTCCTTCAGAAGACTTAAGGATAACAGTTTTTCCACGCTGAAGTCGGTACCCTGGCCTAGACTGTCATTCTAACAGACAGCAATAGTTGCTAGTGTGATGCGCTCGACGAAGAAGAAGAAGAAGAAGAGTAGGTGGCATGGAATATGGTAATGAAATTTCGACACAACAAGTGGAGAAGTGGCAACGCAATGCAGATAGGCAATAAGCTGGAACCTTTGCCACTAAGGAGGAAGTTGCTGATGCCATCAAACCACTAAAAGAAGGGAAAACCCCCCGGGAAAGAACAACATGCAAGTGGCTTTTGAAGAAATCAGGCCCCTTCCCGTTTCCGCTCTATCTCCCATGCAAAAGAATTGGGGGGACCTACCCCTGGCCCAGCGAGTGGAAACAACCAACTTCGCCATGTTCCCACAATGGCAGGGAAGCTAAAAGCTGTGGTATTGTTTCGATAGATAGACAGGTAGAAAGATATATAGATAGATGATAGATAGATAGATAGAAAGATGATATTAGATATATATATAGATTAGAAAGATAGATATCATAGATAGATAGATAGATAGATAAATAGGTAGATAGGTAGATAGATAGATAGATTAGATAGATAGACAGATAAAGATAGCTTAGATTGGGAATAAGATATAGATAGATAGATAGATAGATAGTCAGATAGATAGATAGATAGATAGATGAGATTAGAATAGACAGACAGATCGATAGATAGAATAGATAGATATAAAATAATAGATAGATAGATAAGATAGATAGATAGATAGATAGATTAGTTAGATAGATAGATAGATAGATAGATAGATAGATAGATAGATAGATAGATAGATAGATAGATAGATAGATAGAATTGAGAAAATATAGTGCGGGTAACCAGTTACAGCTTCATTCCCATCATAAAAATAATTTTTTGTCCAAGATTCGAGAAAAAAGAGCAAAACTTCACCACAAGATAAAACTTTGAAGGCAGCATTGGGGAATAATTGAGTAAGCACCATGCTTTTGGCCTGACGTGACTCGAGTTTTGGAGAGAGAGAAGTGACAGAGCATAACAGAAGAGAGAACAGACAGACAACAGAGAGACAGACAGGACACTATAAAAGATGGACATACAGACAGACAGAGACAGGCATACAGACAGACAGATAGACAGACAGATATACAGAAGATAGATAGATAGATAGACAGAACAGACAGACAGACAATAAGATAGACAGATAACAGACCAGATAGATAGACTAGACAGATAGATAGATAAAAATAGATAGATAGATAGATAAATAGATAAATATATATATATAAGAAAGAATAATAACAGACAGACAGACATAAAGATAAGATAGATAGATCAGACAGACAGACAGACAGATAGCATATAGATAGATAGCTATATAGATAGATAGCTAGCTACTAGCTAGCTAGCTAGCTAGATAAGATAGAGAGAGAGAGACATCAGAGATAGAGAGTAGATAGAGAGTAGATAGATAGATAGAGATATGTAATATAAGATAAGATAGATATATATATAGATAGATTAGCTAGATAGATAGAACGATAGATAGATAGATAGATAGATAGATAGATAGATAGATAGATAGATAGATAGATAGATAGATAGATAGATAGATAGAATTGAGAAAATATAGTGAGGAAAAACAAGTGCGGGTAACCAGTTACAGCTTCATTCCCAGCATAAAAATAATTTTTTGTCCAAGATTCGAGAAAAAAGAGCAAAACTTCACCACAAGATAAAACTTTGAAGGCAGCATTGGGGAATAATTGAGTAAGCACCATGCTTTTGGCCTGACGTGACTCGAGTTTTGGAGAGAGAGAAGTGACAGACATACAGAGAGAGAGACAGACAGACAGACAGAGAGACAGACAGACAGATAGATAGATGGACATACAGACAGACAGACAGGCAGAGAGACAGACAGATAGACAGACAAGATAAACAGAAGATACGATAGATTAGATAGACCGACAGACAACAGATAATAACATATAGACAGACAGATCAGATAATATACAGACAGATAGATAGATAAATAGATGATAGATAGATAAAAAGATAGATATATAGAAATATAGATAGATTAGATAGACAAGACAGACAGACATAAAGATAGATAGATAGACAGCAACAGACCGACAGACAGATATCTATATAGATAAGAAGCTATATAGATTATCTAGCTAGCTAGAAATAGATAGATAGATAGATAGAGAGAGAGAGAGAGATAGAGATCGATAGATAGAT
>CM054135.1:15923106-15936589 GCA_028751875.1 Rapana venosa
CAGTCACGTGATGATTTTGAGCTGGGACCATGAGGGAAAGGGGACATGCTGAGTGACTGCGGGGTGTTAGGCTGGGGAATCACACAAACAACAAAATTTATCTCAAAAAAACAACAACAACAACACAACAACATCAACAACAACAACATCAACAACAATAACACATCATCATCATCAACAACAACAATAACAAAAAAACAGCAATAGCAACAACAACATATCATCAACAACAACAATAAAACAACAACAACTCAACAAACAACAACATATCATCAACAAACGGCAAAAACAACAACATTATCATCAACAACAACAAAGTAATAGCAACAACAACAACAACATCATCATCAAACAACAGCAACAAAAACAAAAACAACAACATCATCATCAACAACAACAAAAAACTCACAACAACAACAACAGAGCAGCAACAAAAAAACAAAACGTAGACAGAACAGGGACAGTGCACGAGAGAGAGACAGACAGACAGACGACAGGGCGACAGATACAGGCAGGCAATTGAGAGAGAGAATGGAGACGACAAGACGACGTACAGAGACAGGCAAAAAAGAGAGAGAGGATGAGAGAGAGGACAGACAGAGGAAGACAGACAAAAGAGACAAGGCAAAAGAGACAGACAGGAGACAGAGGGACAAGGAGGCGTGGTTTGAAGAAGAAAGTGGGGGAATAAGAAAGATGCGAACTGGGTTGGCGGCGTTTGCATGTTTGCATGTTTTTTACTTGCTTGTTTGTCTGTTTGTGTGCTCCCCTGTGTGATTGGTTCCTTTCTTTTTCCGGGGACCGATTTGGTAACTGACCAAGGTCTTGTTAGAAAGAAGAGCAACTGAAAAACAGCAACAAGGAATCAGGTCACAAGTCCCCTTCCCCGCCCAAGCAAAAAAACCACAAATTTGAAATTATGGTAATCAGCTTTACTCTACAACTTTTTTACTTTTCGCAATCTTTGGGCCCTGTGTTGTTGAGTTTATCGAGCTTGTTTTCTGCTGCTTCTGTTAGGTGTTTTTTTTTCTTTCGTTATGTACTTTTGTTTTTTTTTGTTCTTTTCGTGTTATATCATCTATTACTATCTATTAAT
Source organism: Rapana venosa (assembly GCA_028751875.1). Classification (NCBI taxonomy): domain Eukaryota; kingdom Metazoa; phylum Mollusca; class Gastropoda; order Neogastropoda; family Muricidae; genus Rapana; species Rapana venosa. Next base: position 15,924,203 of record CM054135.1, read on the forward strand.
ACTTCTATAGTCTATATCTATCTATATATATATTTTAATTATATGTGTTTTGTGTGTGTGTGTGTGTGTGTGTGTGTGTGTGTGTGTGTGTGTGATCTGTGTGTCTTTGTGTGTCTCTATGTATCCCCGTTGTCTGTTACGTTTTTCAACATTGTGTGGCCTTCATTTTTCCCCGCCACAAAATTAGTTATAAGATGTGCTGTTTTTCATACAATATATATTTACTACCACTCTGTTTTTGCCACCACAATAAGTCAAATACCCCTTCTCCTTTTACTTCAGCATTTGCAGGTTGTTGGTGTTTTGGTTGTGGGTTTTTTTTTGAAATTAAAATAATGTTTGTATTATTTTTTAAATTTGTTTGTCTTTTGTTTTACATTTCATGGTACAACTATGTGGTATTTGTAGTTTTAATCATCCAAGCTATTTCATATTTTTATTTTGTTGCGAACTATTTATACGCTTCCTTTTTACTTCTTCTACTTGATTTTTTTTTATTATTCCTTTATAATGTTCATGTTGAAAAGCAAGGTAGACACCTAGGGTAGCGGCTTTACTCTGTGCTACAACTTTCATTGTTATTGCAGAGTGCTGAAAACTGAGGAGGTGTGTGTGTGTGTGTGTGTGTGTGTGTTGTGGTGTGTATGTGTGTGATGTGTTTTGTGTTGTTTTGTGTTGTGTGTTGATGTGTTGTTTTGTTTTGTGCTTATGTGTATGTGTTTGTGTTGTGTGTATGTATATAATTATGTGTGTGTGTTTGCGTATGTATGTGTGTGTGAGTGTGTGTGTGTATGTGTGCGAGCTAGTATATGTGTACAAGCACACATCCCTACACACCAAAGGCGTAGGCTATATTCAAGCACTTTGTACAACAGCGCAGGTGGATGATTATAAACTGTTAAGCATGCCCCACACTTATGAATGAATGTACGCGAGTCTAGAGATTTCGATATGTTCGTATGACCGTGTACCTGGGAGAACGGATCATGGAATCGATAAACACTGCATGTGCTTTGGTGTTTTGAGTAGGGATCACCTGGGAAGTAGACATACGACAGCCTTAAAGATGGGTACTTGGCTGTAAGAGCAAGATGTCATTATTGGTGATCCTATGAGTTCTAGCCAATTAAGGAAATTAGAAAAGATTAGCATGTATGTTTCAAACGACATTTTACATCGGGAATAAATTCCTTGCATGGCCAAGTGTGGACTTAAACCCGCATTATGCAAATTAAATAATACTTTTAAAAAACAGTATAAGATGTTTTGTTCTTTGTAGCTGTTTCTTCTTTCTTGGTTTTACATGTTTTAACATACCCCACACAAGGCAGGCACACATAGACACAGACACACACACACACACACATACATGCACATAAGCACGCACTCTCTCTCAAAACCACCAAAACATACAAAGATAGACACAAAGAACACACACACACACACTCACAACACACACAAAAACCCCCACACCACACACAGGGAACACAATACACACATACACATACACTCACATACACACACGCTCACACCCCCACACACACACTCACACCATACCCCCCCCCCCCCCCCCACACACACCACAACGCTCACACACTCCACATACACACATACACACACAAAACACCCACAACAAAACACACACACACACACACACACACACACACACCACACAACACCTTCACATGTCCCTAAAGGACAACCTCCCTTTAACGAATGTATCAGGGCAGATCAGGGGGAAAAGAGCGCTGTGCAGACATATCTGGGTACTGATGCAAACTTTCCCTGGTACATGTGTCGCCTTGAGTAAAAGTGGGTTGTTGTTGTGTGTGTGCGTGGTGTTTGTGTGTGTGTGTGTGTGTTTGTTTGTGTGTGTGGTGCGTGCGTGCGTGGTGGTGTGGGGTGGTGCGTGCGTGCGTACTGTGTGTGTGTTGTGTTGTGTTTGTGTATGTATGTGTTTGTATGTGTGCATGCGTGCGTGCGTGCGTCCAACAAAAAAAACAATAACAATAATTTAATTCAGTTTTTGCAGGCCATGTGTGTGTGGTTTTTTATTGTGAGTATATGCATGTTTCAAAGGGCACCTATCCAGAGTGTGTCAACCGTGTAGTGTATACAAAATGTCTATTTTTATCCTCTCAGCACGAGGCTGGGAAGACTGAACACTGCACTGACAAAGACGATCAGTCTGTGACCAGCTTTTGAACATCTGTCTGTCTGTTCTGTTGTCTGTCTGTCTGTCTGTCTCTTTCCCCTCCCCTTCTCTCATGCAAACGGGGGACTGGGTGTAAAGAAAAACACATAAGTGCTTGTTCCATTATCCTCGATAAAAGAATAACATAAATAAAAAATAAATAAATCTCTCCCCCCCATCTCCCTTTCTCTCTATGTCTGTCTGTCTGTCTGTCTGTCTCTCTGTATCTCTCTCTCCCACCTCCCCTCTCCTTCTCTCTGTGTCTGTCTGTTTGTCTGTCTGTCGTCCGTCTGTCGTCTGTCTGTCTGTCTATCTGTCTGTCTGTCTGTTGTCCTTCTTCTTCTCTTCTCTCTCTCTCTCTCTCTCTCTCTCTCTCTCTCTCCTCCCCTCCCCCCTCTCCCTGTGTCTGTCTATCTGTATCTCTCTCTCCCTCCCTATCCCTCTCTCTGTGTCGGGTTTTTTGTCTCTTGTTTGTCTGTCTGCATCTCTCCCCCCCCCCCCCTCCCCTCTCTATCCTTCCTCTCTCTCCCTTTTCTTCTCTCTCTCCTCTCTCTCTCTTCTCTCTCTCTCTCTCTCTCCACCCTCCCTCCTGTCTGTCTGTCTGTATCTCTCTCTCACTCTCTCTCCATCTCTTTTCTCCTGTCTGTAAATTTTGTGTGTGTGTCTTCTCTCCTCCTCCTTCCTCCCCCTCCTATGTCTGTTAATTGTCTGTTGTCCCCTCTCTCCCCCCTCTCTCTCTCCTCTCCCCTCTCTCTTTTCTCTCTTTCTCTCCTCCTCTTTTCTTCTCTCTCTCTCTCCAGGGTCTTACAGCCCCCCCACCCTGCCCAACAAGACTTTTTAAAAAGCACCACCCTTTGGGATATAAAATGACTCTCCCCATGCCGTTTTGTACGAGCGTGGCACCCCTTTCATCGTCCCTTGAAAATTGGGGTCCCTTAATTTTTTTATCAAAATTTTTAAACTTTAAAAAAGTGTCCTTTTTGGGTTTTTGGCATGTTTTTCTTTACGGGAACAAAAACCTAAAATCGAGCAGCATTCGTTTTCTGGCGTTTTTGGGTTTCGAAATCCACTTAGCAGGGAATTAGTGGAGTTTAAAAAATGAGAAAAAAAAATGTATTAGCTCCACAATTTTTCATTCGTTTCTATGTCTAGCAAATTTTTAAAAACTGAGGACAAAAAAAAGAATTGAATTAAAATCTAGATGTTTCTTTTTTCAACTCTTGTTTTTTGTTATGTGGTGTGAGGGAGAGGATTGTGTGGAGAGAGTTTTTGGGTTTTTTGTTGCTTTTTTGTGTGGGGGAAGAGAGTTTTTTTTTGTTTTTTGCGTTTTTGGTGGGGTGTTTTTTTTCCTTATGTGGGGGGGTTTTCCCGGCGCCCCGCGTGTGGGGGGGTGTGTGTGCGTGTTGTGTGTATGTTGTTTTTGTTTTTGTGTGTTTTGTGTGAGTGTGTTTTATAAATCAGACAAAAAAGGGTTCGTGTGCTTTCATAACAGTTTTTGGGGGTTCAAACAAAGCTAGGGTGTTCCCAAATTAACGGGGAATTTTGTTTTAATTTTTCCCTTTTTTTTAAAATCACAAGTTTGCCCAAAAAATGCCTTGTTTTTAAAAAAAATATTTGGGGTTTTTTTAAAATACACCTAAACAGAATTTTGGCTCTTTTGTTCACGTTGCCCTTTCCCCAAAACTTTTTACCTGCCATATTTTTTCTGAAGAACGGGCTTAAATGTGAAACTTTCCAAAAAAATTGGGTTTTTCTTTCCCCCGGGGCTTTTTTTGGTTTTAATTTAGTCTTTTCGTTGGCCTAGGGTGGTGAGGGGGAAGGGGGGGGGTTTTTGGGGGGAGAGAGAGAGAGAGGAGAGAGGGGAAGGAGGAGAGGAGAGAAGGAGGAGGGGGGGGGGTGAGGGGTTTGGTTTTTATTTTGGGGTAAAGTGTTGGGGGGGGGGGTATTTTGGGGGGGGGGGGGTTGGGGGGGGGGGTTTTTAATTTTATGAAAGTGTGAACGCCGCGCGCGCCGGGGGAAATTTTTACTTGCCCCAACGATCTTTTAAATTGGGGCAAAAAAGCATAATTACAAACATGCATTTTTATAGAAAGATCACACTGTGTGGGGGACTGCCCCGGGGAAAAACACACCGGGCAAGCACTTTTTTTGTACAAAAAAACCCGGTGAAAAGCCCATGGGATGAGACTATAAAACCGGGGCCCCCCGTTTTCGAAAGCATGCAAACTTTCCTTGCCCACACGCCCAAATCCTTTTCCCCGCTTTTCGGAAGAAAAACCCCTTTTGTGTCCCAGTGGAAAAGATGACAAATTTTTACAAAACCCATACACCCGGGGCTGGATGAAAAAAAGCACATGAGGCTTATTCCTTTACCCTCGATATAAAAAATAAATAAATAAAAAAAAATTAGGTAAAAGATCGCCCCCACGTCACACAAAACACATTTCGAACGTACAAAAACATATAACGTAAAAAAATTCAAAACAGTACTTTGATTTAACAAATAAAAAATGCTATGCGATAGTTAAAAAACAATAGCAAAAAACACACACAACCCAAACCGGGGAAATTTCCCAAAGAATTTTCCTCTTGTTATTATTACTTTTTTTGGGTTTTTTTTGTTTTTTTAAATAATCGGATGGGTTTTTTTTTTTTCTTTAAAATTTTTTGGGGGGTTTTTTTTTAAAAAATTTTTTTTGGGGGGAAAAAAAAAAAAAAAAAAAAAAAAAAAAAATTTAAAAAAAGGGGGTTTTTCCCTTTTTTTTTTTTTTTTTTGGGGGGTTTTTTTTTTTTTTTTTTTTTATTTGTTTTTTTTTGTTTTCTTTTTTTTGGGGTTTTTTTGGGGTTTATTTGGGGGGGGGGGGGGGGGGGGGGGGGGTTGTTTTCCCAAAACCCCAAAAAGGGGGAAAAAAAAAAAACAAAAAACAAAACAAACAAACAGGCAGGAAAAGGGGGGGAAAAAAAGGGGGGGGGAAAAAATAAAAACCCCCCCCAGGGAAAGGGGGGGGGGGGGAAAAAAAAAAAAAAGGGGGGGGTTGGGAAAAAGGAAGGGGAGGGGGGGAAGGAGGAAAATAAAAAGAAAAAAAAACAAGGGGGGGAGGGAAAAAAGAAAAGAAAGAAAAAAAGGAAAAGGGAAAAAAAAAAACCCCCAGGGGGGAAACCCAAAAAAAAAAAAAAAAACAAAAGCAAAAAGGGGAAAAAAAAAACCCCCCCCGGGAAAAAAAAAGGAAAAAACACAAAAAACAAAAAAAAAACCCCAAGAACCCAAAATTTTTAAACGAAAAAATTTTTTTTAAAAAAAATTTTTAAAAAACCCCCTTTTTCTTAAAAAAAACCCCCCCCCGAAAAAATTTTTTTTTTTTCCCCCAAAAAAATTTTTTTTTAAAAAAATAAATTTTTTTTAAAAAAATTTTTTTTAAAAAAAAAAACCCCCCTTTTAAAAAAGGGGTTTAAAAAAAAACCCCCCCAAACCAAACCCAAACCCCAAAAAAAAACCCCCCCCCCCAAAAACACACCCCCCAAAAAAAACACCCAAAAAAACCCCCAAAAACAAATTTTTTCCCAAAGGTAAAAATTTTTTTTTTTAAAAAAAAAAAAAAAAAAAAGGGTTTTTTTAAAAAACAAAACCCCCCCCCCCCCCACCCCTAAAAAACCCCCCCCCCCCTTTTCCCCCTTTCCCCCCTTTTTTCCCCCTTTTCCCCCCCCCCCCCCCCCAAAAAAAACCCCCACCCCCTTTTTTTTTTTTTTTACAAAACAACCCCCCACCCAAAAACACAAAAAAAAACCCCCCCCCCCCCCCAAAAAAAAAAAAACCCCACAAAAAAACCCCCCCAAAAAACAAAACAACCCTTCACACCCACACAAACACACAACCAAAAAAAAAAAAAAAAAACAACACAAAAAAAAAAACAAACCCCACATACCCAAAACACCAAAAACCCCTTTCCCCCCAACACAAAAAAAAAAAAACCCCCCCCCACCCAAAAAAAAAAAAAACCCCCCCCCCCCCCCCCAAAAAAACCCCCAAAAACACACCCAAAACCCAAAAAAAACACAACAAACAAAAAAAACAAAAACCCCCAAAAAAAACCCCCCCCCCCCCAAAAAAAAAAAAAAAAAAAACAAAAAACCCCCAAAAACAACACACATACAAACACACAACAAACACACAAACATACCCAAAAAAAACACAAAAAAAAAAAAAAACCCAAAACACACAACACAAAAACACAAATTTTTTTTTCCCCCTTTTTTTTTCCCCATAAAATTTTTTAAAAAAAAAAAAAATTTTTTCCCCTCCCCTTTTTTTTCCCCCCCCCAAAAAAAAAAAAACCCCCCCCCCCCCCCCCCCCGGGGGGGGCCCCCCAAAAAAAACCCCCCCCCCCCCCCTTTTTTTAAAAAAAAAACCCCCCCCCCCCCCCCCCATACAACCAAAAAAACCCTTTTTTTTAAAACCCCCCCCCCCCCCGGCCCTTTCCCCCCAAACCCCCCAAAAAAAAAATTTAAAAAAAAAATTTTTAAAAACCCCAAACCCCCCAAAAAACCCCCAAAAAAAAACCCCAAAACCCCCAAAACCCCCCCCCCCAAAAAATTTTTTCCCCCCAAAAAAAACCCCTTTTTTTAAAAACTTTCCCCCCCCCCCTTTTTTTTCCCCCCCCCCAAAAAAAAAAAACCCCCCCCCCCCCCCCTCTTTTTCCCCCCCTTTTTTTTTTTCCCCCCCCCCCCCAAAAAAAACCCAAAAAACCCCCCCCTTTCCCCCCCCCTTTAAAAAGGGCCCCCCAAACCCAAAAACCCCCCAACAAACCCAAAAACCCCCCCCCCCAAAAAAAAAAAAAAACCCCCTTAAAAAAACCCCCCTTTTAAAAAAACCCCCCCCAAACCCCCCCCCCCAAAAACCCCCCAAAAAAACCCCAAACCCCTTTTTTCCCCCCACAAAAACCCCAAAAAAACCCCCCAAAAAAAAACCCCAAAAAAACCCCCCCCCAACCCAAAAAAAAAAAAAACCCAAAAACCCCCCCCCCCCCCCGGGGGGGGAAAAAAAAAAAAAAAAAAACCCCCCCAAACCCCCCCAAAAAAAAAAAGGGTTTTTTTTTCCAAAAAACCCCCCCCTTTTAAAAAAGGGGAAAAAAAAAAACCCAAAACCCCCCCCCCCCCCCCCCCCCCAAACCCCAAAAAAAACAAAAACAACAACCCCAAAAAAAAAAAAAAAAACCCCCCCCCCCCACACCCCCTTTTTTCCCCCCCCCCCCCCCAAAAAAAAAAAAACCCCCTTTTTTTAAAAAAAACAAAAAACCCCCAAAACCCCCCAACCCCAAAAACCCCCTTTTTTAAAAAAAAGGGGCCCCCCCAAAACTTTCCCGGGGGGGAAAAAGGGGGGGGGAAACCGGGGGGGGGGAAAAAAAAAAAAATTTTTCCCCGGGGGCCCCGGGGGCCCCTTTTCCCTTTGCTTTTTTAATTTTGGGGGGGGGGGGGGGGCCCGGGGGGGGGGGAGGGGGGGGCGTTCCCCCCCCCTTTGGGGGGGTTTTTTTTTTTTCCCAAATTTTTTTTCCCTTTTCCCCCGGGTTTTCGTCCCCCCAAAAAAAAATTTTTTTGGGGTTTTCCCTTTTTTGGGGGGGGAAAAAAAATTTTTTTTTTTTTTTTCCCCCCCCGTTTTTTTTTTGCCCCTTTTTTGGTTTTTCCCAAAAAAAAGGGGTTTTGGGGGCTTGGGATTTGGGGGGGCCAGGGGGGGGGGAAAAAAAAAATTTTTTTTTTTTCCCTTTTTTTTTTTTTTCCCCCCCCCCTTTTTTTTTTTTTTAAAAAAAAAAAAACCCCCTTTTTAAGGGTTCCCTTTTGGGGGCCCCAAAAGGGGGGGGGGGTTTTTTTGGGGGGTTTTTTTCCCCTTTTTTTGGGGTTTTGGGGCCCCGGGGGGGGGGGGTTTTTTTTCCCCCAAAACCCCCCAGGGGGGGTTTTTTCCGGGGGGCCCCCAAAAATTTTTCCGGCCCGGGAAATTTTTTTTGGCGGGCCCCAAGGGGAAAGGGGGGGCCCTTTTTTGGGGGGTTTTTTTTAAAAATTTTTAAAAAAGGGGGGGTTTTTTTTTTTGGGGGGGGAAAAAAGGGGAAAAAAGGGGGGTTTTTTAAAAAAATTTTTTTTAAAAAAAAAAGGAGTTTTAATTTTAAAAAAAAAGGGGGGGGGGGGGAAAAAAAGGGGGGGGGGGAACCGGAAAAAAAAGGGGTTTAAAAGGGGGGAAGGGGGGGGGAAAAAGGGAAAGGGGTTTTTTGGGGGAAAAAATTTTAAAAAATTGTTTAAAATTGGGTTTAAAATTTTTGGGGGGGGTTTTGGGAAACCCCCCCAATTTTTTTTTGGTTTTTAAAAGAAAAAATTTTTTCAATTTTTTAAAATTTAAAATTTTTTTTTTGGGGGGGGTTTTAAAGGGAAACCCTTTTCCTTTTAAAAATTTTTTGGGGGAAAGGGGTTTTTGGGGGGGCCCCCCCAAAAAAATTGGGTTTTTTTTTTTTGGGTTTAAAGGGGGAAAAAAGGGGAAAAAAAGGGGGGGGGGTTGGGAAAAAATTTTTTTTTTTTTTCCCCCCCCCCGGGGGGGGGGTTAAAAAGGGGGGTTTTTTGGGGCCCCCCCGGGGGGGGGGGGGGGGAGGAGGAAGGGGAAAACCCCCGGGAAAGGGGGGTTTTTTTTAAAAAAAAGGGGGTTTTTGGGGAAAAACCCCCCCCCCAAAAGGGGGGGGTTTGGGGGGGTTAGGGGGGTTTAAAAATTTGGGGAAAAAGGGGGGGAAAGGGGAAAAGGGGGGAAAAAAGGGGCCCGGGGAAAATTTTGGTTTGAAAAATTTTTGGGGGGGGAAAAAAAAAAGGGGGGAAGGGGGGGGGGGGAAAGGGGGGGTTTTTGGGGGAAGGAAAAAGGGGTGGGTTGGAAAAAAGAAAGGGGTTCCCTTTTCCCCCTTTTTTTAAAAAGGGGGGGGTTTTTAAAAAAATTTTTAAAAAAAATTTTTTTTTGGGGGGGGTTTTTTTGGGGGGGGGTTTTTTAAAATTTTTTAAAAAATAAAAAAAAGGGGGGGGGGGGTTTTTTTAAAACCCCCCAAAAAAAATTTTCCCCCCCCCCCCCAAAACCTTTAAAAACAAAACCCACATTCAACCCCAATTCCCCCAAAACCCAAAAAAACCCCAAAAAACCCCCTTCCCCCCCCCCCTAAAATCACCCAAAAAAAACCCCCAATTTTTTTTTGTTTAGGGGTATTTAAAGGGTTTGGGGAAGTTTGAGAAGTATTTAGTAGAGTAGTAGATGTAGTAGTGTAGTAGTAGCGGCGTTGTAGTGTAGTAGTAGTAGTAGTAGTAGTAGTAGGTATGTAGTTAGTAGTAGTAGGCAGGAGGAAGAGGAGGGGAGGGGGGGAGGAGGAGGAGGAGTATAGTTGCAGAGCAGTAGCCGCATGTTGTAGTATAGTGATAGTAGTAGTGAGTAGTGTATGTTAGTAGCGGAATGCAATGTACAGTAGAGCATGTGTAGTGTGTAGTAGTAGTAGTAGTAAGTTTAGCAGTAGTAGTAGTAGTAGTATAGCATAGTAGTTGTAGTAGTAAGTAGTAGTAGTAGTAGTAGCAGAAGAGTAGCAGTAGTAGCAGTTGTAGTAGTAGTAGTAGTAGTAGTAGTAGTTGAGCAGCAGCAGCTAGCAGCAGTTAATAGTAGTAGTATGTAGTAGTAGCAGAGTGAGTGTAGTAGTGAGTAGTAGTAGTGTAGTAGTAGTAGTAGTAGTAGTAGTAGTAGTAGAAGTAGTTAGTGAGTAGTAGCAGAAGCAGTAGCTAGTTAGCAGTAGTAGTGTAGTAAGTAGTAGCAGTAGTAGTAGTTATAATAGTAGTTTAGTAGTAGTAGTAGTAGTAGTATAGTAGTAGTATAGTAGTAGATGTAAGTATAGTAGTTTAGTAGTAGTAGTAGTAGTAGTAGTAGTAGTTAGTAGTATAGTAGTAGTATTAGTAGTAGTAGTAGTTATTTATCACTCAAACCCCTAATCTTCATTATTTTAACCCCTCCCTTGTTTTTGTTGGTTGTTGTTTTTAATGAATTACAAAGATGCACAAAACAGAATATGATAAAACATAACACAACACAACACAGTACAATACAACAACACAAACACCACATACAAGCACATTGCACGGCGAATACAAAATCAGAACCTGATCTAATAATTCCTGTCCGATCTGTACATTGCAATACAACTCACCATAACACACTGCAAAACAATACAAAGAAATATCATACAGAATAACACGATACAGTGTTATACGATACAATCAATACATTACAGCCCGACCCCCCAAAACAAACAAGCAACAAAATAAAACAATTTTATGTCAGTCTCTTTTTGTTTTTCTGTCAGTATTTTTTTTAAAAATCGTACTTCACCATCTTGCATACTAATATATTTCTGGTTTCTTAATGGGCAAATTAAAAAAAGAGAGACATTTATTTCATAGATACAAAAAAAACAACCGTCGCTACAAACAAGATGACCTTAACTTGCTTCAGATTTTCCCTCGGAGATGCCAGAGGGTCTGTCAGTATAAATAGAATCCCAATCTTTTCGAATTTCAGTGCTAGAAATTCTCTCTCTCTCTCTCTCTCTCTCTCTCTCTCTCTCTCTCCTCTCTCTCTCTCTCTCTCTCTCTCTCCTCTCTCTCTCTCTCTCTCTCCACTCTCCTCTCTCTCTCTCTCTCTCATCTCTCTCTCTCTCTCTCCTCTCTCTCTCTCTTCTCTTCTTTCTCTTCCACCCCTCTCTCTACACACCACACAGGCCACACGCGCGCACCACACACACACACACACACACACACGCGCGCGCGCGCGCACACACACACAATGCCAAGTACCTAGCCTGATTATTGACCTCCATGGGTCAGGAGAATTTATCTGACAAGATCACGGCAGCACGAACAACTTCATTGATGTCTAGTTCTGACTCTGTCGCCTTGAGAGAGTGAGAGTCATATACAGAGAGAGACACAGAGGGAGAGAGAGAGAGAGAGAGAGATGAGAGAGAGAGAGAGAGATAGAGAGAGAGGAGAGAGATAGAGATAGAGAGAGAGTAGGGAGAGAGGAGAGATGAGAGAGAGTAGAGAGAGAGAGAGGAGAGAGGGGGGAGATTTTTAAATTTTTATATTCTTTTATATCGAGGATAATGGAATAAGCACTTATGTGCTTTTTTACATCCAGTCCCCGTGTGTATGCGGTTTTGCGAATTCTGTCATCTGTTCCCACCGGCACACAATGGCCTACTCTTACGAAAAGCAGAACAGGATTTAACGTGTGCGCAAGATGTTCTGCGTGCGTTCGCACATGGGGCCTCGGTTTATAGTCTTCATCGTTGTGTGTGTGTGTGTGCTGGTGCGTGCGTGTGTGTGTGCATGTGCGTGCTGTGCGTGCGTGCGTGCGTGTGTGTGTGTGTGTGTTGGGTGTATTTGCGTGTGTGCATGCGTACGTGTGTGATGTGCGTGCATTCGTATTGTGTGTGTGCGTGTGTTTTGTGCGTGCTGTGGTGTGCGTGCGTATATCTTTGATCCATGCAGTAAGAGGCTGGAGTCTTGGCGTCGGTGCCTGGTAGATTAAGGCCGAGATGTGTTTTATTCCATCCCCAGGCCAACTTGGAATGCTTTCATTTATTTATTTCATTCTTTTATTTTCAGGCTATGGATTACACATTCATGTACTTTTTTTCATCGAGTCCCCGTGTGGTATGCAATTTTGTAAATTTTAATAATGTCATCCGTTCCCACCGGGAACAATGGTCTACTCTTCCTAAAAGCGGAGTGGTTTAACGTGTGCGCAAAATGTTCTGCGTGCGTTCGCACACGGGGGCTCGGTTTATAGTCTCATCCGAAAGGACTTTGAGTGAGAGTGGAGTCGGCAACTGTGTTAACTCCGGAGAAAAAAATCCTCTTGAACGAGAATCGAAACCTGGGTCAGCAGATCACGAATACATCACTCTAACCACCCGGCGTCCAGTCCACACATACCAGTGTTTAAGCTTCAGGTATTTGTTGTTGTGCGTTCCCCCGTTAAAACCCCCTTGGGGGTCCCCAGAAGTCACTCTGCTCATATCCACCCGGGAAACCAGTGAATTAAAATTTACCATGAATGAAAAGTTTGCGTGTATGTGTTGTTGTTTTTTTAAAACACCCCTTTATTTTTGGCGCTTTTCCCCCACTTCAATTTTTTT
>CM054135.1:15937089-15954589 GCA_028751875.1 Rapana venosa
TCCGATCAGTAAGACTAACTTACAGGCTGCACACAATCTCTCTCTCTCACACACATTTGAGAGAGAGGGGGGGGGAGGAACGAGAGAATAGAATTAAATTGAATTGAATAAATGTTATTTAAAGAGGCTAATTTGGGATAAACAACATGTCTTTTTACAACCAGCCCTCTGGAGAGAGAGAGAGAGAGAGAGAGAGAGAGAAGGAGAGAGAGAGAGAAGAGATGAGAGAGAGGAGAGACAGAGAGGGCAGAGAGACAGAGAGAGACAGACAGACAGACAGCAGAGACACAGAGAGAGACAGAAAAGACAGACAGAAAGAGAGACAGAGACAGAAAGAGAGACAGAGAGACAGACAGACAGACAGAGAGACAGAGAGAATTTGAGCGATCGTGTGGTGACACCACTGACACCATCTGTCACTGAGGCGTCATACTCAGGCACTCAACGTGTTGCTTGCTGCCGTGCTAAATAGCATTGACACCTCTGCTACGACTTTGGCACCGGGGAGAGACGAAAACTGCAACACCTCTGTCACAGGCGAGGCCAGCGGGCAGAGCTGCCTGCTGCAGCAGAGTCACAAGCGCAGGAGAAGACCAGACACTAGTTGTCTACCTACCAGTCATGGTTGTCTACCTACCAGTCATGGTTGTCTACCTACCAGTCATGGTTGTCTACCTACCAGTCATGGGTTGGTTGTCTACCTACCAGTCATGGTTGTCTACCTACCAGTCATGGTTGTCTACCTACCAGTCATGGGTTGGTTGTCTACCTACCAGTCATGGTTGTCTACCTGCCAGTCATGGTTGTCTACCTACCAGTCATGGTTGTCTACCTACCAGTCATGGTTGTCTACCTACCAGTCATGGGTTGGTTGTCTACCTACCAGTCATGGGTTGGTTGTCTACCTACCAGTCATGGGTTGTCTACCTACCAGTCATACCTACCAGTCATGGTTGTCTACCTACCAGTCATGGTTGTCTACCTACCAGTCATGGTTGTCTACCTACCAGTCATGGGTTGGTTGTCTACCTACCAGTCATGGGTTGTCTACCTACCAGTCATACCTACCAGTCATGGGTTGTCTACCTGCCAGTCATGGTTGTCTACCTACCAGTCATGGTTGTCTACCTACCAGTCATGGTTGTCTACCTACCAGTCATGGGTTGGTTGTCTACCTACCAGTCATGGGTTGTCTACCTACCAGTCATACCTACCAGTCATGGGTTGTCTACCTACCAGTCATGGTTGTCTACCTACCAGTCATGGTTGTCTACCTGCCAGTCATGGTTGTCTACCTACCAGTCATGGTTGTCTACCTACCAGTCATGGTTGTCTACCTGCCAGTCATGGGTTGGTTGTCTACCTACCAGTCATGGGTTGTCTACCTACCAGTCATACCTACCAGTCATGGGTTGTCTACCTACCAGTCATGGTTGTCTACCTACCTACCAGTCATGGTTGTCTACCTACCAGTCATGGTTGTCTACCAGTCATGGTTGTCTACCTACCTACCAGTCATGGTTGTCTACCTACCAGTCATGGTTGTCTACCTACCAGTCATGGTTGTCTACCTACCTACCAGTCATGGTTGTCTACCTACCTACCAGTCATGGTTGTCTACCTACCAGTCATGGGTTGTCTGCCTACCAGTCATGGGTTGGTTGTCTACCTACCAGTCATGGGTTGGTTGTCTACCTACCAGTCATGGGTTGGTTGTCTACCTACCAGTCATGGGTTGGTTGTCTACCTACCAGTCATGGGTTGGTTGTCTACCTACCAGTCATGGGTTGGTTGTCTACCTACCAGTCATGGGTTGGTTGTCTACCTACCAGTCATGGTTGTCTACCTACCAGTCATGGTTGTCTACCTACCAGTCATGGGTTGTCTACCTACCTACCAGTCATGGTTGTCTACCTACCAGTCATGGGTTGTCTACCTACCTACCAGTCATGGTTGTCTACCTACCAGTCATGGGTTGTCTACCTACCTACCAGTCATGGTTGTCTACCTACCTACCAGTCATGGTTGTCTACCTACCAGTCATGGTTGTCTGCCTACCAGTCATGGTTGTCTACCTACCAGTCATGGTTGTCTACCTACCAGTCATGGTTGTCTACCTACCAGTCATGGGTTGTCTACCTACCTACCAGTCATGGGTTGTCTACCTAGCAGTCATGGTTGTCTACCTACCAGTCATGGTTGTCTACCTACCAGTCATGGGTTGTCTGCCTACCAGTCATGGTTGTCTACCTACCAGTCATGGTTGTCTACCTACCAGTCATGGTTGTCTACCTACCAGTCATGGGTTGGTTGTCTACCTACCAGTCATGGTTGTCTACCTACCAGTCATGGTTGTCTACCTACCAGTCATGGTTGTCTACCTACCTACCAGTCATGGTTGTCTACCTACCAGTCATGGTTGTCTACCTACCAGTCATGGGTTGTCTACCTACCAGTCATGGTTGTCTACCTACCAGTCATACCTACCAGTCATGGTTGTCTACCTACCTACCAGTCATGGTTGTCCAGTCATGGTTGTCTGCCTACCTACCAGTCATGGTTGTCTACCTACCAGTCATGGTTGTCTACCTACCAGTCATACCTACCAGTCATGGTTGTCTACCTACCTACCAATCATGGTTGTCTACCTACCAGTCATGGTTGTCTACTACCAGTCATACCTACCAGTCATGGTTTCTAAATACTACCATCATGGTTGTTTCTACCTACCTGTCATGGTTGTCTCCCTACCAGTCAAGGGTTTTCCTACCGTCATGGTTGTCTACCTCCCCAGTCATTTCTAAACCACAGTCTGGTTGTCTACTCTACCAGCATGGGTTGTTTTTACCTACCAGTCATGGTTGTTTACCTACCATCATGGGGTTTTCTACCTACCTACCCGTCATGGTTGTCTAAACCCACCATCATGGGTGTTCAGTCTGATTGCTACCTACCAGTCATGGTTGTCTACCTACCAAGTCATGGGTTGTCTCTTTTACCTACCCTTCATGGTTTGTCTAACCTACCAGTCATGGGTTGTTCTACCCACCATCATGGTTGTCTACCTACCCGTCATGGGTTTACTACCAGTCAGTTGTCTCCTACCAGTCATGATTTTTCTACCACCATCTGATTGTCTACCTACCAGTCAGGTTGTTAGCTTGTCTACCTACCATCATGGTTTTCTACCTGCCCGTCATGTGACAGGTTGTCTACCTACCAGTCATGGTTGTCAACCCACCAGTCATGGTTGTCTACCTACCAGTCATGTTGTCTACCCACCGTCATGGTTGTTCCTACCAGTCATGATTGTCTACCTACCAGTCATGGTTGTCTACAGTCATGGTTGTCTACCTACCAGTCATGGTTGTCTACCTGGTCAGTCATGGTTGTCTACATGGTTGTCTACCTACCAGTCATGGTTGTCATGGTTGTCTACCTACCAGTCATGGTTGTCTACCTACCAGTCATGGTTGTCTACCTACCAGTCATGGTTGTCTGCCTACCAGTCATGGTTGTCTACCTACCAGTCATGGTTGTCTACCTACCAGTCATGGTTGTCTACCTACCTTTTTTCCCACAGTCATGGTTGTCTACCCACCGGGCATGGTTGTCTACCTACCAGTCATGGTTGTCTACCTACCAGTCATGGTTGTCATGGTTGTCTACCTACCAGTCATGGTTGTCTACCTACCAGTCATGGTTGTCTACCTACCAGTCATGGTTGTCATGGTTGTCTACCTACCAGTCATGGTTGTCTACCTACCAGTCATGGTTGTCTACCTACCAGTCATGGTTGTCTGCCTACCAGTCATGGTTGTCTACAGTCATGGTTGTCTACAGTCATGGTTGTCTACCTACCAGTCATGGTTGTCTACATGGTTGTCTACCTACCATCATGGTTTGTCCCTCGGTTGTCTACCTACCAGTCATGGTTGTCTCCTCCAGTCCCTGGTTGTCACCTGCCTCCAGTCAACCTTTCCAGTCAAGGTTGTTCTTGGTTTTTACTACCGCATGGTTTTCATGGGTTTTGTCTATACAGGGCTGGTTTTGCTGTATTGGTATTTTACCAGCATGGGTTGTCAACCTACACTGGGTTTTCTACCCCGTCTGGGCCATTACCACCATGTTCTCCAGCAGGTTGCTCCTACCGGTAAAGGGACGCTGGGGTACCAAATCACTGGGTTGGTTACAACAGAAGGGTTTTTAATTGGCAGTAATGGTTGTCTACCCTGCAGGCATAGAACCCTGGGGGGAAGACAAATGCTACAAAACCCCATGTGTGGCGTTTGAGCTTGGGATCGGAGTGTCGGGTTTTCTTTTAAAAAAGGTTTGGGGTTTTTGTTTATTTGTTTTTTATGACAAAAGCAAGAAGTCGTTGCCCGAGCCGTTTTTAAATGTTTTTGCAAAACCTGTCATTTACCCAATTTGTTTCCAGCAGAAGATTAACTTTTTATACGCTTTTGGAATAGAACAACGTTAACAACGGTGGATTGGATTGAGGGCGAAAGAAGGAGTGATATGTAGAGTTGTTAAAAGTAATGGTTCAGAAAAACAACAAATCTACAAACAAGCTGCAGGCAGATAGAACTGCTGGGATGAAGACAAATGCTACAAAACACCGAAGTGTAAAGTGCACGCGATGTGCAGCTTATGATACGTGTAGTTCGGGTTTTTTTTAACAAGTTTTATGGGGTTTTATAAGTTTTATTTTGTTTTATTCAGGTAATGATTTTCAAGAGTTTGTCTGAAAGAAAAGTACGTAGGCAGCAGAAACAGATTTTGTGATTATGTCTTTTTGACAAAGCAGTATTTTCATTTATCATTTTATTTAGGTTTAGTTCAGGGTCTTTTGAGTATCATCGTTCTTTATATCGACTTTATGCCATACTAGATAACAACGATTAAAAAAATGATGATGACGATGATGATGACGATGATGACGATGATGATGATGATGCTGATAAGATGAAGAAGAAAAAGAAGAACAACAACAATGATAACAATAAGAAGAATATCGCTACTACTACTACTACTACCTCTACTACTACTACTACTACTACTATGATAGTAATAACATTTTCTTTGGTGTGCAATGTTCATTAAACAAGTCATAACGCCCCGAGTGCATGATATGGGTCAGATAATTAAAAATAGAATATTAAGTGTTGATATCCTTTTTAATGCAATGCAGCCATCTTTTCATCACACAACACTCATTCCCTACAAGCTCAACGACATTGCATGCAAAAGACAATCGGACATGGTCACCAATCAACTGCAATTAGCCCCTCTCAGGCTGTCCCTGTCCTTCATTAGATGTTGTCAAATAAAAGACAGCGGCATAAGCAGTCCTCAGTTGGCATTGTGCAGACAAAGAAGTCACAATTTCAAAGAGAAGCAAATTATATATGACGGGTCATAACAACGTGCATTAAAAGCTAAAGGGAGACGGAAGAATAGATGAAATGAGAAAAATGGAAAAGCTGAAAATAATTCTCGGTTCTGCTGTTGAAAAAATGTTTTAAGCACTGTTTTTAAAGTGTAGAAAGATTCGTAATTATGGCGGATATCAGAAGGAGGCGCGTTCCATTACTGAGGAGTACCAACACACAAACACCAATCACCGACAATGTTTGTTGTGACTCTTGGAACTGATAGGAAACGAACCACGGGAAGAGCAGAGATTTCGGGGGGGATTGCAGACGGAGAGAAGCTCGCGCTCAAGTGTAGACAAGGGCAGAACCTGGGAAAACGGTAAAACATAAGGCACCAATCTTGCACTTCACTTGTGCGTGCATAGAAATACAGCGATGTGTTGTACGGAGCAGTTGAGCAGAGTGGTGTCTGTTTATGCTCGGAGAAATGAGCAACTCTGGCAGCCGAATTTGGAACTGTCTGTAGTTTTGACAGGGTGCACTGTTTACAATTAATAAAGAGAGATGATGAGAGAGAGAGAGACAGACAGACAGACAGACAGAGACACAGAAAGAGAGAGAGAGAGAGAGAGAGTGAGAGAGAGAGAGAGAGAGAGAGTTGGTGTTGTTAAGTGTTGTTAGAACAAACACACGGGCAAGGGTTTTACCTCATTCACTAGTAAGATATTTGTAAACTGAAGTGAAACAACGACTCTCTATATAGACAGAGTGGAAGAGATATGGAAAGGAAATAAAGCAAGTAAGAGAGCGAGAGGGAGAGAGAGAGAGAGAGAGGCAGAGGCATAGAAACAGAGAGAGACAGACAGACAGGGACAGCGATAAAGACAGACAGACAAAGGGAGAGAAAGCAAACAAAGGAAGCGAAAGAAGAGAAAGAAAGAAAAAACCGACAGACAGACAGAAGGACAGACAGACAGACAGACAGACAGACAAAAGGACAGACGGAGAGAAAGAAAGAAGGGAGGAAAGAAAGAAAGAAAGAAAGAAATCACAAGCACACAGAAAGACATAAAAACCAGATAGCAGTGACGTGTTTTACTGACAAACAGTCCCGCAGCAGACGACAAGACGCCATCCCGTATGCAAATGAGATACTAAGCAGAAGCATCCGGGGACATTGGAGCCAACATGGCGCTGTGTCTTCCTTGTCTATTTGCCACGACGACACCCAAATTGTCTGATCAGGAGGAATGCACATATACAAAACTCCATATCACTTACACTAGCCTGACAATAAAAAAGACTGGTTTTATGTGCTTAACAAGAATTTGCATTGACCATCAACATAAAGATACCAGAAGAGCATACCTTAGGGATAGAACGTACAAACGTAACTTCATAGAACAGCTGGACAGACAGACAGACAGACAGACAGACAGACAGACAGGCAGACAGACAGTCAGACCGACAGACATTGAGGCAGATGGATAGAATAACATCGTGGTAAATAAAACGATAGAACACAAGATGGAGGGAAATAATAATATATTTCACATTCACGCTGTTACATCACTTCGTATTTGCTCGAAATACACATATTTTCCCCCCAAATATTGGCAGATTTTTCACGCAGATTTCTCTTTGTAAAATTCGGACTGTTCCCTCCAAAAATAATAATAATAATAATAATAATAATAATAATAATAATAATAATAATAATAATAATAATAATAATAATAATAATAATAATAATAATAATAATAATAATAATAATAATAATAATAATGTATGGAATTGATATAGCGCTGAATCTTGTAAAGCAACAAATCAAAGTGCTCAAATAACGTATCGCCACAAGTGCAGTGCCATCCATTTTCTTTTGTCTTTTGTCCTTTCTACATGTGTACTTGTTTCCCTTTGAGAGTGGCTTTTTTCTACAGGATTTTGCAAAGACAACTGCCTCCTTGGTAGTATTCCTATTTCGTGCGCTATGTGTTTGTTACACATGGGGTATCGGACTATGGTCCCACCCGAAAGACTAGCACCCTGACCGCCACTATGGGACGGGATAGCTCAGTGGTCAGAGCACTAGCTTTCCCAGCTACGGTAAAGCAGTGTCGAGCGTGGCTACCACTTGTATAGGTGACCATTTGCACGCCTTGGCTTAAGTACAGTCCCCCAGTTCACCCAGCTGTAAATGGGTATCTGCCTCTTTAGGGTCAGGGAAAGTAAATCAGCGAGGGAGAGGAGATGGGCACCGCCCTCAATATGCTGGCCCCTAGAGAAGTTGAGGTCTCTGATACCTCACTACCCTACGACCACATAGGTTATGGGACACCTTTACCTTTTTACCTAGTGTACGTCTAAAGATCATAAAATACAATGTTTTTCAGAATATTTACTGCACCAGTCAACAGAGGCAAAATAATTCGAATCCATTTGCAAGAGCAAAAACATTAGAATAAAAAATTCAGTTGTCTGCAGATCCACTTTATTTATCAACATGCCAAGATTTTTTTTGTCGTCTTGACAAAATCAATGTGATATACGGCTTGTGTATCTAGCGGTGAGTGCATCAGATAAGAGGCAATGGCCAACCTGGGGAATGCTGTATTTAAACTAAAGGTTTCTCCTTCTGTATTCTTCTCCTTCTTCCTGTCCTTGTTCTGGTTTGTGGGACTAAGTGTGGGGTGAGCAAGTAAATTCAGCAGTTGGGGCGAAGCAGACCTGTAGTTTGATGCCAAACCTGCACTGTAGATATCAGTGTTGCACTGCCATCTTTGACGTCCGTATCATAGTTAGCTGGTCAGTCTGATAATCAGTACAACAAGGATTACTTTTAGTCTGTCCACAGATTAGCTGTCAATCCTTACAGCACAGGTCTGATTCCCTGTCTGAACCAGAGCACAGATTAATCTGACCAGTGTATTTTCCCTGTGTCCAAAGCAACAATTTTATGCACTATCTGACCACAGTAAAGGGCTGATGCACTATCTGAGCAGAGTAAAGGGCTGATGCACAATCAGACCACAGTAAAGGGCTGATGCACTGTCTGACCACAGCAAAGGTCTGATGCACTATCTGACCACAGTAAAGGGCTGATGCACTATCTAGTCAGTGCATTTCCTTGTGGCCACAGCAGAGATCTGATGGACTGACCAGTGCATTTTTCTGCTGGCAATAGCAAAGATCATGATGCACTATCTGACCAGAACAAAGATCATATGCACTATCTGACCAGAACAATGATCATATGCACTATCTGACCAGAACAATGATCATGTGCACTATCGTTCTGGCCAGTGAATTTTCCCTGTGGCCACAGCAGAGATGTGATGCACTAAACTCAATGACCAGCACAGAGATGGGATGCACTCAATGACAGAGATGGGATGCACTCAATGACAGAGATGGGATGCACTCAATGACAGAGATGGGATGCACTCAATGACAGAGATGGGATGCACTCAATGACAGAGATGGGATGCACTCAATGACAGAGATGGGATGCACTCAGTGACAGAGATGGGATGCACTCAATGGCCAGCACATGTCCATGTGGTCAGCTTTCTGCCAAGGCAGAGATGTTCATGACTGTGTACTCCAGCAAAAGGTCACTATCCCCTCCTCTTCTCTGCCTCAAATTGCCAGTTGTCTCAATCCAAAACGTAATTTTAAATAATCCCCACCAACTTCGAAATGTAAATACAAAACAAATCAAAACTGATAAACTCGCCCTATGCGTGGATATAAAGAAAATACGCTATAAACAAGGCAGTATTCTTTGTGTACGTTTGTATGTATATATGTATGTGTGCATATATGTATGTATATATGTATGTATGTATGTATACATGTATGTATATATGTATGTATGTATGGATGTATGTATGTATCTATGTATGTATGCATGTATATATGTATGCATGTATATATGTATGCATGTATTTATCTATTTACTTGTTTATTAGTGTATTGCAGTATAGATGTCTCATAGACAAGGACTCTCTCTCTCTCTCTGTGATGTGTAGTGGCGCTGCAGTGCTGTGACCCGGAAGTCGATTGTCCAGGATCTGTTCAAGTCGTCTATAGAATGTTTCTTTTCAACATCAAACAATAAGCTAAAAAACGTTAGTGTAGGGAATAATGAATAAGATTTCTTGTATTTTTTCCATGTCCAGTCCCCGCATGTCTCCTGTTGTTGTTTTTCTCAGTGCTGCCATCTGTGTCCACCAGCACACGATGACCTGTTCCTCAGAAAGGCGGGATGACACGTGCACAAGATGTCCTGCCTGCAATTCAATTCAATTCAACGTCTGTTCACTCTACGTGATATTAAGATATTCGGTGATATCCTGCCTGCACTGCCACACGTGCCCGGCACCTTGCTTTACCGCCTCATTAAAGAGACTTGCGGGGCAGAGCAGTGGGCACAGGTGCTGACTTCAAGGATAACATCCCCTCAGATGGGCCTCTCTGTGATAGCTGGCACCAGTCGTGAACTTGAGCTCTAAGCCAGGCTGTCAGATCACGAACATAAGGCTCGAACTACAGGGCTACCCCCCCCCTTCCCTGCCCCATCCCTCTCCTCCCCCATCCCAACGTAGCAATGTCAATATCAGAATCAATACCAGAGGTAACCACTTAGATGAAACAACAGTTCGCCGTAACAATGACACCTGGTATTAAACCATTGTCTGAACACCTATCTGACACCGGACAGGTAAGTAGTAAATGATAAAGCAGATTGCCGCTACACTAACCCCTGGTAGTGGATGTCTGTGCTGTGTTGGAGCTTTGCCTTGTTCTGTTTGTTCCAGTTGTTTAGGGTCATTTTTTAGCTAAACTCTAGCTGACTTGCTTGTATTCTCTGAAGCCGGTCAGCACGTAGGCTAGATTCTGGTTCATCGCTCTGGGTATGATGTTCATCTCTTTGCAAGTTGCTGTCCACGTTGTACCTTAGCCACCCTGTGGTTGACCAGAAAGGGCCGGTGATTAGAGAATGACAAACGGGTTGTCCAATCTGTGTGTGTGTGTATGTGTGTGTGTGTTTGTGTGTGTGTGTGTGTGTGTGTGTGTGTGTGTGTTGTGTGTGTGTGTGGTGTGTGTGTGTGTGTGTGTGGGGTGTGTGTGTGTGTGTGTGTGTGTATGTGTGTGCTTGGGTGTGTGAGGGTAAACAGAGACGCTGGGGGACAGTACTGCGTTCAGTCAGCCTGATTACAGCGGCAACACTTTGGCCGAGTGGTCCTGCTGTCCCTGATTGATCTCTGTCGCCGCAGTCGCGGCCCTGTCTGCCTGCCGGCAGGGAATAGATGGCATGGGGAAGAGAGGTGGAGGCTGCGTAGTGTTTCTCAGTACCACACGTACACCTCACAGACAGACAGACAGACGGAGAAAAGAGCTGCTATCTGGGATGGAAATCATGGGGTTGTCTTCTTATAGCACGAAGACTGAGTGTCTTTACCTTTCCCTTTCACAAACAAAATATCATGGAACAAGCGTGCACACGCGCACACACACTCACACACACACACACACACATATATACATCATGCACATGCACACACGCAAAAAACACAGGCCATCTACTTAGGCACGCACACATGCACATACACACACAATCACACACACTCAAACAAACACACACACCATACACACACACACCACAGCACCACAACACATATACATTTGAACGTGTGCATGTGTATGCACCTTGAAAAAACAGAAAGTTTGACAATGTGCATTAAGAAACTAAGAAAGAACAAAAGAAATATTTACTTTAATAATAATAATAACAATAATAGTAATAACAACAACAACAATAATAATAATAATAATAATAATTTTAAAAAAGGATTGAAATAGTCAATCATTGATGGGGAAAAAAACAAGAAAGAAAAAGAGAGAAACAAGAAAAAAGAAAAAAGAAAGGAAAAACAAAAACGAAAGAAAAAAAGAAAGAAAGAAACAGAAAAAGAAAAGAAAGAAAAGTAAAGAAAGAAAGAAAGAAAAAAGAGGGAAAAGAGAAAGAAAGAAAATGAAAGAAAGAAAGAAAGAAAGAAAGAAAGAAAGAAAGAAGGAAGGAAAAGAAAGGAAAAGAAAAGAAAGAAAGAAAAAGTACAGAAAGAAAGAAGGAAAATAAAAGAAAGAAAGACAGAAAACAAAAGACAGAAAGGAAACAAGGAAACAAAGAGAATAATCTAACCAGAGGAAGCAAAATAGAGAAAAATAAAGAAAATGACAAAACATTTGGTAAAAATGAGAGAAAAAATGATTCAACAAGAAAACAAAAGAAAGAAAGACCACATCAAAACCAAAAGCATCCACAGTTACAAAAAGAAAGAAAGAAAGAAAAAGAAAGAAAGAAAGAAAGAAAAGAAAAAGAAAAGAAAAGAAAGAAGATGGGGAGAAGAAAACGAACAGTCAAAGTGTGTAAACTACAAACGAATGTCGTGAACAGTTTTGTTTTTCCATCAGTAGGGAAAGGATGCGGAGATTTACACCGGCACAGCTCTGCACACGCTGTTCTGGTTAAGCCACCCATTGACCAGGCTTCATATTTCACAGAGCGAGATAGCGAGACAGAGAGAGACAGAAACAGACAGAGAGAGACAGAGAGTGGTAGGGCGAGAGAGAGAGAGAGGGACAGAGAGACAGAGAGAGAGAGACAGACAGACAGAGAGAGGGGGCGAGAGAGAGAGACAGAGAGAGGGGGCGAGAGAGAGAGAGAGACAGAGAGAGACACAGACAGACAGACAGACAGAGAGACAGGGAGAGAGAGAGAAGAGAGCTCCCACAAAACAAAGCAACTAATCTTAAACTAACGCGGAGAGTTACCCAAAGTTGCATGTAAGTCGATTCCAAGATTCTGATTTATGTTTTTCTTCTCCTTCCCAATGATGAATCAATAATTGATCTCAGAAATTGCCGAGATTTGACTCCGGTGCCTTCTGATCAAGCAGAATCAGTGCACTCACACACACACACACACACACACACACACCACTCGCGCGCGCGCATACAAGCGCACGCGCACACATACATACACACATACTCACAACACAAACACACACTCACTCACGCACGCACGCACACACACATACACATACGCGCGCACATACATACACATATACTCACAACACACACACACACACACTCACTCACGCGCGCGCGCGCGCACACACTCACTCACGCGCGCGCGCGCGCGCACACACTCACACACACACACACCAGATAAAAAAGTTTACAAAATCATATGCACACAATTACTGGATGTAGAAACAAAAGCAATGAGCGCTTATTCTGTATTCCCCAATTACAAAAAAGTGGAAATAAAATAATGTAGATAGAATATACGCGTGCGCGCACATACACACACACACACACACAACACACATACACAAAACACACACACAAACAAACAAACAAAGACACACACACATACACACATACACACACATACACACACACACACTAAACGATGGCATTTGTACGTGTGTTTTATACGTCACTTCATCTTTATTATCTGGGGGGGGGTTTCAGATTGCAGAATTTGTCTAATAACACGAAATGATATTTCACTTTTTAAAAAATACATCTCGGAGTTGTAGTACACTTGATAACTAGAACCATTCCATTTCTGGCCCTGAACTGTGTTAGCTGCTCAGGGGACTGGCTTTGTTGCTATTTTATCTTCAGTGATCTCTCTGTGATGCTAACCCATTTCCACTCACTCCGACCTCTCCACCCAGTCGTAATAAGCACCTACACTCAGCATGCTATATCTTCAGGGTCAGAAGTCAGGCCATCCTAAGACCACCCGCCAGAGGGGCCCTGCACTGATGCTGGGTCACTTTGGTGGTGTCGATAGCGCCTGTTCTGAGCTAACGTACGCAGGACACCGCATAGTACGGCTTCTTCTGACGACAGTGACAGATTAATCTGGGAGCCAGACTGACTCAGACTCTCTCGGGATGGAGGCAGTTTAGATTTCATTGCGTGGCTGTCAGTGGTGTTGGGGGTGGTGTGACCGTGGTGCTGAGCAGTGTGTCAGTTCAGAAGCTGCTGAACAGGACTGCTGTACTCCACGCTTTCTGTTATGGGATTTGACAACTTCATCATGGAATGTCAACAGCAAAGCGGTCACAGCTGTTTTTTATCAGAGAAAAAAGCGTTAAAGAAAAATAACAGCACTGATCTCAATAACAACAATAACAGCACTGATCTCAATAACACTAATAATAGCACTGATCTCAATAACACTAATAATAACACTGATCTCAATAACAACAATAACAGCACTGATCTCAATAACACTAATAATAACACTGATCTCAATAACAACAATAACAGCACTGATCTCAATAACACTAATAATAGCACTGATCTCAATAACAACAATAACAGCACTGATCTCAATAACAACAATAACAGCACTGATCTCAACAACACTAATAATAGCACTGATCTCAATAACAACAATAACAGCACTGATCTCAATAACACTAATAATAGCACTGATCTCAATAACAACAATAACAGCACTGATCTCAATAACAACAATAACAGCACTGATCTCAATAACACTAATAATAGCACTGATCTCAATAACACTAATAATAGCACTGATCTCAATAACACTAATAATAGCACTGATCTCAATAACAACAATAACAGCACTGATCTCAATAACACTAATAATAGCACTGATCTCAATAACACTAATAATAGCACTGATCTCAATAACACTAATAATAGCACTGATCTCAATAACACTGATCTCAATAACACTGATCTCAATAACACTGATCTCAATAACACTGATCTCAATAACACTAATAATAGCACTGATCTCAATAACACTGATCTCAATAACAACAATAATAGCACTGATCTCAATAACACTGATCTCAATAACACTGATAATGGCACTGATCTCAATAACACTAATAATAGCACTGATCTCAATAACACTAATAATAGCACTGATCTCAATAACACTAATGATAGCACTGATCTCAATAACACTAATAATAGCACTGATCTCAATAACACTGATAATAGCACTGATCTCAATAACACTGATAATAGCACTGATCTCAATAACACTGATAATAGCACTGATCTCAATAACACTGATCTCAATAAAACTAATAACAGCACTGATCTCAATAACACTAATAATAGCACTGATCTCAATAACACTAATGATAGCACTGATCTCAATAACACTGATAATAGCACTGATCTCAATAACACTAATAATAGCACTGATCTCAATAACACTAATAATAACACTGATCTCAATAACACTAATAATAGCACTGATCTCAATAACACTGATCTCAATAACACTAATAATAGCACTGATCTCAATAACACTAATAATAGCACTGATCTCAATAACACTAATAACAGCACTGATCTCAATAACACTAATAATAGCACTGATCTCAATAACACTAATAACAACACTGATCTCAATAACACTAATAATAACACTGATCTCAATAATACTAATAACAGCACTGATCTCAATAATACTAATAACAGCACTGATCTCAATAACACTAATAATAGCACTGATCTCAATAATACTAATAATAGCACTGATCTCAATAATACTAATAATAGCACTGATCTCAATAATACTAATAATAGCACTGATCTCAATAACACTAATAACAGCACTGATCTCAATAACACTAATAATAGCACTGATCTCAATAACACTGATCTCAATAACACTAATAATAGCACTGATCTCAATAACACTGATCTCAATAACACTAATAATAGCACTGATCTCAATAACACTGATCTCAATAACACTAATAATAGCACTGATCTCAATAACACTGATCTCAATAACACTAATAATAGCACTGATCTCAATAACACTGATCTCAATAACACTAATAATAGCACTGATCTCAATAACACTGATCTCAATAACACTAATAATAGCACTGATCTCAATAACACTGATCTCAATAACACTAATAATAGCACTGATCTCAATAACACTGATCTCAATAACACTAATAATAGCACTGATCTCAATAACACTGATCTCAATAACACTAATAATAGCACTGATCTCAATAACACTAATAATAGCACTGATCTCAATAACACTAATAATAGCACTGATCTCAATAACACTAATAACAGCACTGATCTCAATAACACTAATAACAGCACTGATCTCAATAACACTAATAATAGCACTGATCTCAATAACACTAATAATAGCACTGATCTCAATAACACTGATAATAGCACTGATCTCAATAACACTGATAATAGCACTGATCTCAATAACACTAATAATAGCACTGATCTCAATAACACTAATGATAGCACTGATCTCAATAACACTGATAATAGCACTGATCTCAATAACACTGATAATAGCACTGATCTCAATAACACTGATAATAGCACTGATCTCAATAACAGTAATAATAGCACTGATCTCAATAACACTGATAATAGCACTGATCTCAATAACACTAATAATAGCACTGATCTCAATAACACTGATCTCAATAACACTACTAACAGCACTGATCTCAATAACACTAATAATAGCACTGATCTCAATAACACTAATAATAGCACTGATCTCAATAACACTAATAATAGCACTGATCTCAATAACACTAATAATAGCACTGATCTCAATAACACTAATAATAGCACTGATCTCAATAACACTGATCTCAATAACACTAATAACAGCACTGATCTCAATAACACTAATAATAACACTGATCTCAATAACACTAATAATGGCACTGATCTCAATAACACTAATAACGGCACTGATCTCAATAACACTAATAATGGCACGGATCTCAATAACACTAATAATGGCACGGATCTCAATAACACTAATAATGGCACGGATCTCGCACACTCGTTTTTTTTCTACAGAACACGGACAATCAGATGTTTGGACACCTCTGGTGTCCTATACTTCCCATACACTTCCGCTGGGGTAAATGAAACCAGGTGAAGAACGAGTTTTCTTTGGAAGGTTGCAGATCAGTGATTCACCTGGTCGTGGTCCACTCTTCTAAACGTCTTCATGGCCTACATCTCTCAGTTAGGCCTAACATCGCAGTGTCATCGTTCACGCTAAATGAAACACGTTTTCCGTTGGAATAGAAAAAGGAGTCAGTATCTGGGGAGGTCATTTTCATGATTGTGTTTTCCATGACTGTTCATTTCCTTTTTGTCTTCCATTGGTTTCTGGTTTGCAGAGTGTTCACACTCTTTTCTGGGTGCAGATTTTGGAGGACATATACATCCTAAGTCGATTCTGGCTTTTTGTCTTGGTTCATGTGTGTGTGTGTGTGTCAAAGTCAAAGTCAAAGTCAAAGTCAAACTTTTATTTTCAGATGGTACATTGAATAAGCAGTGCATTTGCTTTTTTTTCATCAAGCCATCTATCTAAAGAAAGAAAAAAAAGCGAGAAAAAAAGATAATGTATATGCAGACATAGAATAAAAAACCTAATCTATGGTACACTATACAAATTAAACCAAAAAAACCAATAACATATGCATATGTGGAATTAAAAACAAAACAAAAAACCCAGAAGAATATTAGACCATACAATTCAAATAATTCAAAAATCTTGAAAAAATATCCGTCATAGCACAAACAAACAAGCAACAAAGAAAAACCAAACCAAAAAAAAAGAAGACAAAGCAGAATAAAAATTAAAAACCCACACCAACTGCTTCCCTCCCCCTCCCCTCTCACACACACATATACACACAAACCTTCAACCATACAAACCATGTGTGTGTGTGTGTGTGCGCGCGCGCGTGTGTGTGTGTGTGTGTGTGTGCGTGTGTGAGTGTGTGTGATATTTGTTCTAGACCACAGAATCACATCGTTGCTTTGCAGTAAAGATTTGCATAGCACTCATTTACTGGCAGGAAGTCATGTGGTTCGTTTTGGGGCTGCCACAATGACGTCAGTCAAAGAAGACACGTCTGAAACAGAAAGGCGTGTTTCCTTTCTCAATTCCAGTCCAATAAAAAACAAAACCCAGAGAAGAACTGACAATGACCACATGATAAAAGCCACACCACGCTGGCTGGCATTGT
>CM054135.1:15959589-15989589 GCA_028751875.1 Rapana venosa
ACCCAACTAACCAGCCAACCAACCAACCAGACAACCTACCAACCACCCAACAAACCAACCAATCAACCAAGCCAAACAAACCTGCTAAAACCAACCATCCAACAAAGTAACAAAAACAAAACAAACTAGCCAGCGAATAAACAGACCCAAAAATAAATCTGATAACGAAAATTTCAACAGCAACTTTGACACCTCCCCCCTCCCTCCCCCCCCAAGTCCCCACACCTACTCCCTCCTGCCTCCCAAACCCTCACCCTCACTGTTGCCTCGTCCACCGCGTTGCCCTCTCTCCCCACTCCTCTCTCTTCTCCCCCCCTGCCCCTCAATTCCCTGGACTTACCTAGGAGCCCCACAGGGAGGTGGGAGGCCAGTTTCCCCACGCCCTTGGGGATGGCCTCAAAGGCCACGACCCAGGCATACTCCCTGCCCAGCAGGCCCTGCTGCCCCGCTGCTTCCAGAATCGTCCGTGTCTCGAATCTGTAAACAGAGAGAGACAAAGATACAGAGAGACAGAGAGACAGAGAGACAGAGAGAGAGAGAGAGACAGAGGGATAGAGAGGGGGGTGGGGGGGGGAGAGAGAGTAGGAGAGAGACAGAGAGAGGGGGGAGAGAGAGAGGTTTGTAATATGGTAAGCATTTAATAGGTTTTATGGACAAACATACGCATAGTGAGATGGAAGGAGAGGTGAAGAGAGACAGAGAAAGAGACAGAGACAGAGATAGAGGTTTATAATATAAACATTTGATACGTTTTATAGACACCCCCCCCCCACACACGCACACACACACACATACACACACATAGTAAGAGGGAGATATATATAAGAGAGAGAGGTTTGTAATATGGTAAGCATTTGATACGTTTTATAGACATACACACATAGTAGGAGGGAGAGAGAGATAGACAGGAAGACAGGACAGAGAGATGAAAACAGAGAGACAGACAGACAAAAGGACAGACAGACATGGAGACAGACACACGGACAGATTGACAGAGTATCGATTTTAAAAGGGGAGTGGTGTAGAGAGGGGAGGAGGCAGCAAAGAGACAATGGATGCAAAGACGGGGAGGAGGAGGAGGAGGAGGAGAAGGAGGAGGAGGAGGAGAGGAGGAGGAGGAGGAGGAGGAGGAGGAGGAGGAGGAGGAGGAGGAGGACAGGGCCGGCAGTATGCTGCCATTCTCTTTCAAACACACACACACACACATATATACATACATACACGACATACATACACACACAACATATGCACACCACAAAATAACACACACCACACGCACACCACACACACACACACACACACGGGGACTAGATGTAAAACAAAAAGTACACGAATACTAATTCCATTATCCTTAAAGTAAAAAGAATAAATCATAAATGAATGAATAAATGAATGAATAAAACACACACATACACACACACACACTTACACACACAAACACACACACAAACCAACACACTCACACATCACACACACACCACACACCACACACACACACACACACACACACACACACACACACACATACACACACACACACCATCCCATCCTCTACCCCATTTTTTATCATCACACACCACACACAACACACACACACACACACACACACAACACACCACACACACACACACACACACACACACACACAACACACACATACACACAACACACACACACACACACACACACACACACACACACACACACACACACACACACAACACACACCATCCCATCCCCCGCCCCATTTTTTATCATTCTTCCTCTTCAGTCGACCAGACGAGAGACTAATGCCAGTGGGAGAGCGGTCACTGGACACACAGGACAGGACAGACAGACAGACACCAGCTGCCGGCCCCCTCACCCACGCCTAATGGTCAGTGTGGGCCATGCTCTGCTTCGTGCTGTCTTCTGCTTGTCTGTCTGTCTGTCTGTCTGCTTGTCTGTCTGTCTGTCTGTCTACGTCTGCTTCTTTCTTCATCTCCTCCCAGTTCTCTAAATCACTGCAGATGTATTTAGGAGAGATCAGGAGAGGTGTACGTACATGGCTATGTAGGCAACGCTAATTCGTTTTTAGAATGAATTTGTTTTAGTGGAGAGTACAGGTTGGGAAGTTAAGAGCTTGACCTGGGTGAGGACAGTCTGCTCCTCCTCCTTCTCCTCCTCCTCCTTCTCCTACTCCTCCCTCTCCTCCTCCTCCTCCTCCTCCTCCTTTTTCGTCGTCGTCGAACGCTCAAATAGCACCTTTTGTTTGTTGTCTGTCTTATAAGTGAAATTGCGTTGCGCTGCCGTTAAGCACCTGACAAGTCAAGCACAGTGCATCCTACTTGGGCATGGGAGATAATTGTCACCTTTTAAGTTTTTCTGGGGGAAAACTATACGTAGGAGAATAGACCAAGGAGGTAGAAATAGACAAGAATGAGTCGACAGAAAGAAAAGAACAAGGAAGAAACAGGGAGAGGGATAGAACAGAGGAATTCCTAGCATATAATTTCCAGAAGGTGGGGATGCTAATTATACTGACAGATCCCCGGAATCCCCATGGAGGAATGAATGCAACATACACATAGCATCTCACAGCAAGATATAGCATCTCACAGCAGCACATAGCATCTCACAGCAGCACATAGCATCTCACAGCAGCACATAGCATCTCACAGCAGCACATAGCATCTCCCAGCAGCACATAGTATCTCACTGCAGCACATAGCATCTCACAGCAGCACATAGCATCTCACAGCAGCACATAGCATCTCATTGCAGCACATAGCATCTCACAGCAGCACATAGCATCTCACAGCAGGACATAGCATCTCACTGCAGGACAGGCAGAGGTTGTAGGCCTTGACACATTACTGACATCAGAAACTAGCAATGCTTCTGGCCTGGGCCAGAAAGGCCTCTACAATTGAAAGAACCGTCATCTGAAGTCGGAATAGGGCTGCCTTCATGGCGAGGTACTTAATTAAAGACATCCAGAGCATGCACACTGTGCATGCGGCGTTGCCCTAAATATGGTTGTAGGCTCAAAGCGCACCCAGGTGCCAGGCATCATTACAGATAACAGCATGAACACTCCAGCACACTGGACTGAAAGGTTGATACATAAAAAATTAATTAATGAATAAACAGCTTTCCCGGTTCAGGTAGGTCTTAACGTTAGGTTGGAAAGCATGTCTGGCTGAACATCTCTGAAAAGGAAAGTGGTTGGGAGAGAGCTGCAAATGATGTGGACTTAACGTCGCCGACCATCTTTAGGAGACGGTGAACATGGTTCATTTCACCTGGACTGTATGTGGCAGAATACCGCACGACCTTAGCTCTATAAAGCTAAAAGGTAAAGGTGTACCATAACCTAGTCCTATAAGGTCGTAGGAGAACGAGGCGTCAGAGTCCTCACTTATCTAGGGGCCAGCATATCTCCTCTCCTTTGCTGCTTTACCTTCCCTGACCCCAAATACGCAGGTATCCATTTACAGCTTGGATGAACTGGGGGATTGTACTGAAGCAAAGGCGCGCAAACGGTCACCCATCCAAGTGGTAACCACGCTCGATGCTGCTGCAGCTTAATCTTAAACTTAAGCGCCATACCATGCGTTGACAAATGATATCATGTGTTTTAATGACATCTCTTTTATAACGAATCTGTAAAACGATACTAAAATTCCAGACAAACCTAACATTAAATAAGAATCTTGACAAAGTATAAGACAGGACACAGACCGCAATGGGAGGGGAATGTACTCTGAATATTTTGGGCGCGAAAGCAGACGCCTACTCCAGGGAGACTGTTCCTGGTGCATTAGGCACTGGGGGGAAATCCGAAGTGGCGGCCAATAAACCACTGTTCTCTTCCCTGCCACAGGGATCGTGGAGCAGCCTGGGGTGTGGCGGGTAGTGTGCCGGCTTAGCTGTGGGTTTGGGTTCGGGTTTAGATACCGGGCTAGAGCTTCAGACGCTGAACAGGCAGTTTGTGTTGTCTATCGTCCTTCTTTATTGAGGTGTGTACTCTGGCAATCTGAGTTTCCCTCTTACTTTTATTCCAATAACTTGTGTGTTTGTGTGTGTGTGTGTGGGGGGGGGGGTGTCTGTTTCTTTTTGTTTGGTGGGCTGATTGTTTTTAGTTTTGTTATTTTCCAGACAAACAGAACATTAAGCAAATCTTAACAATGGATAATACTGGCAACAGTGCCAATGACATTGTTTTTGCTTTTGTTATTTTAAGAGGTAAGGGGGTGCAATTGGTATTTTGTAATCTCTTTTTGAAATGTTAAGTGGTATAGTGAATACACTGTACAGAGAAAAACAAGTTATGTATCATTCCGCATGAATTAAACCAGCAGTGATAAAGCATCCCTTCACCGGGTAGGGCATATGTTGAACTGTATTTGCACAATATTCAGCACTTGCAATCTCCTCTTCTCTCAGCCCAACTTGTTCTGCAGAGAGTAAGCATTTAGTCCGTCTGGAGCTGATGCTCCATCTCAGGGGAGGACCTGCAATATAACTTGAGGATGGAGAGGCAGAGCACTGATAGCGTTGGGACAGTTTCTGTCTAGCTCTGCCTCTGGAGACGACAACTAACCATTGTCCATAGTTAGTAGCAGGAGTAGAAGTAGTATAGAATTAGCAGTAGCAGTAGCAGTAGGAGTAGTAGTGGTAGGAGTAGTAGAAGTAGGAGGAGGAGGAGGAGTAGTAGGAGGAGGAGGGGAGGAGGAGTAGGAATAGGAGTAGGAGTAGTAGTAGTAGTAGTAGTAGTAGTAGTAGTAGTAGTAGTAGTAGTAGTAGTAGTAGTGGTGGTGGTGGTGGTGGTAGTAGTAGTGGTAGGAGTAGTAGTGGTAGGAGTAGTAGTAGGAGGAGGAGGAGGAGGAAGAGGAGTAGTAGTAGGATTAGGAGTAGTAGGAGTAGGAGTAGGAGTAGTAGTAGGAGGAGGAGGAGGAGTAGGAGTTGTTTTGTTGTTGTTGTAGCAGTAGCAGCAGCAGCAGCAGTAGTAGTAGTAGTAGTAGTAGTAGTAGTAGTAGTAGTAGTAGTAGTAGTAGTAGTAGTAGTAGTAGTAGTAGTAGTGTTGTTGTTGTTGTTGTTGTTGTTGTTGTTTTTTGTTGTTTTTGTTTTTGTTGTTGTTGTTGTTCTTTTAACAGTTGTAGTAGTTTCTGCTGCTGCTGTTGTTGTTCTTGGGCGTTTCCTCGCTGAACGCCCTGGAATCATCCAGAATATAATAATTATTTTGTAGAACTCATCGCCCCTCGGAGTCCCAATGGAACTGTAAGAACATAAAATGATATCAGAGCGAAGTCTGTAGGCATGGCTCTTTTCCGTTAGTTGCCCTGCAGGCAGCCATACTTCCATTTCACAGGATATGTTTCCTCCTTTAAGAGAGAGTACAAGGGGAGGGAATACCTCAGTGGTCATAGCACTCGCTTTCCCCAAGCTAAGGTTAAGCAATGTTGAGCGTTGCTACCAAGTGAATGGATCGTGCATCTTAGGGGGAGGAAATGTGGAATCCTGCAATAAGAGTTGTGTATAGGTACCACAGGGCAGTACATGGAGAGGTGTGTGTGTGTGTGTGTGTGTGTGTGTGTGTGTGTGTGTGTGTGTGTGTGTGTGTGTGTGTGTGTGTGTGTGTGTGTGTGTGTGTGTGTGTGTGTGTGTGTGTGTGTGTGTAGTGTGTGTGTCTGTCAAGTTAAGTCAAGTCAAAATTTTATTTCCAGATGGTACATTGAATAAGCAATGCATTTGCTTTTTTTCATCAAGCCGTCTATCTAAGAACAAATTTCTTAATGGTTATACTAAGATACTACATTATTGCATCATTTACCACTAAATTAAACCAGTAAAATGAGAAAAATCGATAAGGTAATACATTGAAAATACAAATTACCACATATACATATACACGCACACACATACTCATACACACCTGCGCGCGTGCGCGCTCACGTCCACACACGCATTTGAATAAAAAATGTTTTAAGAATTAAAAAAAGAAAATCATAAAACGGCAGGACAAACAAATTACTTCACCTAACTGTTTTATCCATTCTTACACGTTTATACTTTAGATAATAAAAGGGTATGTGTGTGTGTGTGTGTGTGTGTGTGTGTGTGTGTGTGTGTGTGTGTGTGTGTGTGTGTGTGTGTGTGTGTGTGTGTGTGTGTGTGTGTGTGTGTGTGTATGTGTGTGTGTGTGTGTGTCTCTGTGTGTGTGTGTGTCTGTGTGTGTGTGTGTGTGTGTGTGTTTGTGTGTGTGTGTGTGTTTGTGTGTGTGTGTGTGTGTGTGTGTGTGTGTGTGTGTGTGTGTGTGTGTGTGTGTGTGTGTGTGTGTGTGTGAAGCCTGCTGTCTCCCCCCTCCCTCTGTCAGGGTTAACGTCGGGACATCCACATCCACAGGAGAGGGAGGGAGGTAGGGAGGGGGTGCAGTGTTGTCTGCCATCTCCATCTCATGAGTTTACAGATTTTTCCCTTATCAATCCATGTGTTATCACAGATACGCACGCATAGACGCAACCTCGTGCGCGCCTACAAACACACTCACGAAACTGTGAGCGCGCGCGCACACATACACACACGCGCGCGCGAACACACGCACACACACACACACACACACACATACACTTTCCTGTCTGATATCACTATTTAGTGGAAGGACGTTAAACTGAAGAACTACTACTACTACTACACACACACGCGCGCGCGCGCGCGCGCACACGTGAAGTTGGTGGTGACTTTTTGGGTTTTTTTGTTTTTGTTTGTTTATTTGTTTTGGTTTGGGGTTTGATGCGTTTTTTTTATGGTGGATATTTTTTTAGAAGAATTTTTGTTTGTTTGATTTGTATGGTTAATATTGCTTAAGGTTTTTAAAAAATTTCATGTATGCATATATTATTGTTTTCTCTTGTTTGATGTGCATGGTTTATCACTAATTAGGTTTTTATTTTATATCTGCATATATATATATACATATATATTATCTATATTTTTTAGATAGATGGCTTGGTGAAAAAACGCAATTGCACTGCGTATTCAATGTACCAACTGAAAATAAAAGCTTGACTTTGACTTTAACTTTCACACAGAGAGAGGGAACGAGAGAGAGCGAGAGAGAGAGAGACTGACTGACTGACTGACTGACCCAGTCAGACATTCATTTTCCATTCTGAGCTAGCTGTGCATATGTACCGCCCTCACTGTCTTCCTTGTTCAGCACAGCTTGTTCTGGTGACTGACCTGTGCATCCTCCTCCCTTCAGCCAGGTCTTCCAGCAGATCATCGACAACCAGCACCAGGGCAGTCACCGCTTCCTGAGCAGTGCATGCATGCTGGAGAAACACTGGCTTACACCAGAAGTGACCACCCAGTCGTCGTGTCTTTATTAAGTATTTGGCGTATGTGTGTGTGTTTTATTTTTTGTATTTCATTATTTTATATCGAGGATAACGGAATAAGCATTATGTGCTTTTTTTACATCCAGTCCCCGTGTGTATGCGGTTTTGTCAATTCTGTCATCTGTTCCCACCGGCACACAATGGCCTACTCTTACGAAAAGCGGGACAGGATTTCACGTGTGCGCAAGATATTGTGTGTATTGTGTGTGTGTGTGTTTGTGCGCGCGCGCGCACGGGCGCGCGTGTGTGTGCAGGTGTGTATGTGTGTATGTGCGTGTGTGCGTGCGTGTGTGTGTTTATGTGTTTTGTGTGTCTGTGTGTATGTGTTTATGTATGTGCGTGTTTATGTATGTGCGTGCACATCATAAGTACATGCCTTGCACATTTCATGTGTACACCATGTATGTAGGTATGTAAATTTTGGGGAAGCAGTTGTACAAATGCCAGCTGATGTGAACATATTGTCTTTGATGAAGGTCCTTAAACAAATGTTCCTTGATAAAGCATTTAAACATGCTTTCTTTTATTAAGATACCTAAACATAGTCACATTGTTAAAGATTTCTTAACATAATTGTTTTATAATCATATTCAAGTATATGTTCTATGATGAACAAGCCTAAACACATTTTATTTGATAAAGCCTCTAAACATGTGTTCTTTCATAAAAGCATTGACATACAGTTTATGTGATGAACACTTTAACACGCTTTTCATTAAGACATTTAACTATTGTTTCCATAAAAGATTTAAATATATTTTCATAAAGACATTAAACATATTTTTCTCTGATAAAGTTAATGAAACAAAAGCTTCTTTCATAGAAACATTTAAACATTATTTATTCGATAAAGTCATCTAAATATTGTTTATTTCATAAAGACATTGAAACATATTTTCTTTTGTTACAACATTTAAGTATATTTTTTTCTTCAATAAAGACATTTAAACATATTTTATTTGATAGCGATATAAATATATTTTCTTTAACATAGACATTTAAACATATTTTCTTTAATAAAGACATTTAAACATATTTTCTTTAACATAGACATTTAAACATATTTTCTTTAATATAGACATTTAAACATAATTATTTTCTTTAGCATAGACATTTAAACATATTTTCTTTAATATAGACATTTAAACATATTTTCTTTAACATAGACATTTAAACATATTTTCTTTAGTATAGACATTTAAACATATTTTCTTTAATATAGACATTTAAACATATTTTCTTTAGCATAGACATTGAAACATGTTTTCTTTAATATAGACATTTAAACATATTTTCTTAGCATAGACATTTAAACATATTTTCTTTAATATAGACATTTAAACATATTTTCTTTAACATAGACATTGAAACATGTTTTCTTTAATATAGACATTTAAACATATTTTCTTTAGCATAGACATTTAAACATATTTTCTTTAATATAGACATTTAAACATATTTTCTTTAATTTAGACATTCAAACCTATTTTCTTTAGTATAGACATTTAAATATTTTCTGTGATACATATACGTCCTAATGTATTTTAGCAACAAGAATAACGTTGCACCCTCATTTCCCAATTTCCTTCAAAACCTCGTTTGAAAGTGATAAAAGTGTCTGGCATATTGGCTACAGAATTTAAAGACACTCCTACCCCCCCCCCCCCCCCCCTCTCCACCCCTTCGATGTGGTGAGCTCGTTCTGTTATTCCAAGAAGGAATGGCATATCCCACGAGGGGAATCCTCCCAACCTGTCCTTGTGTGGAGACTAGACTGTCGGCAACAAGAACTCCATTGCTGCGAACCACGAAGAAGAATGAATTATTCGCTGTTTTAAATAAGTCACAAAACCCAGTGGGCTTACAATCCGTAATGTCATTAATTTATCTTATCAAGAAAAATGTAGTATATGAGTACAGCTACGGAGCGCTCAAATATGCTGAGATACATTACAATACAATACCAAAGTATGGCCTATTCTTTAACATGTCATATACACTTGAAAGTATGGTGTATCACTACAAACTTGCAATCTCATTAAAATTGACAAATGTTCACATTAAAAAAAATATGAATATGAATAACCACCCCTCCTTCTCTCTCTCTCCTCTCTCTCTCTCTCTCTCTCTCTCTCTCTCTCTCTCTCTCTCTCTCTCTCTCTCTCTCTCTCTCTCTCTCTCTCTCTCTCTCTCTCTCTCTCTCTCCCTCTCTCTATCTCTCTGTATCTCTCTCTATCTGTCTCTTTTTCTGTCTCTTTCTCTCTCTTACAGACATACACACACACGCGCGCGCGCGCGTGCGCACACAAACACACACACACACGCGCGCGCGCGCGCACGCACACACACACACACACACACACACACACACACACACAGTCGTATGATAAGGGCCATTCATTTCGCCAGGCCTAGCAAGAGCTGTGGCTGATGGATCAGCTTCATCACAGGCACGTCCCTGTGGGGAATGATGTTTCACCGCCCCCCTTCCCTCCCCCTATCCCCCACAACCAGACACCTCTCACCACTTGGATCTGTTTTATAATCTTGTGAAGTAATCCTGTAGATGATCCTGTGGATAATGCTGGGAGTGTTAAAACATGTCCAAATAATCAGATTGGTCTCCCAAGAATTCCACAATGGTGAAAACATCCATCACCATCGGGGTCTCTAATGAGCTTCATTTTAGAAACGGAACTGGAGACAGGTCTGGTCACATGAATGGCCCTTACAACAACAGAAACATGTCCGCGTGTTGTAACCAAAGAATAACACAGACACACAGAAACACAGACAGACAGACACAGACAGACACATACAAACACACAGAGATACACAGACAGACATACAGACGCAGACACAGACATACAGACACACAGAGATACACAAACAGACATACAGATACAGATACAGACACACACACACACACACACACACACACACACACACACACACACACACAACACACACACACACATTAAAAGGGCTCAGATGTAACTCTGTTGGACTTTGTCTCACTGTATTTTTGATCATAAATGAAACAGTTGACAGCCCAGTGAAAGACAGGAGCACACTGTGTCTCGGAGGTGGCAGCATTGTACTCGCCTTTTCACTAGATAAATGCTATGACATAGAATTAAAATCAACATCAAAGAGACTGCAGTGTGAGAAAGGAGACTTGGCTGTCTAGATGCACACAAAGAACAACGGAAGCGTGAGTGTCTTGTTTAAAAACCAGAGCATGAGGCAGTGTTCTAAGCAGAGTGCTTTCCATGGCTTGATGGACAGTACATTGCTTCAAAACCAAAAATCTGGAAATGTTTGTTTTTGCATCACCTTCGCCTTCACCTCCCCCGTAGTCCAGTAGACCGTTGGTTGGGACAGCACTAGAGATTTTGCACCAGCTTCCTCCAAACCTAGCGGTTCTCAGCGTTCCGCAGTATGTCGTTCCACTCAAAGCCATCCCACTTTGATTCTTCCCATTTTTTTCTGTCTGCCTCTTCGTCTCCCTCCATGTACTGTTCCCTGTAGGACAGTCTTGGCCAGTCCAGATGTTTGAGTAACGTGCCCGTACCACTTCAGTTTGCTTTTCTTCACTGACGTCAGGAGCTCTTCAAATGGCTCAATGGCCTTTTCAATTCTGCTTGTTACCTCTTCGTTAGCTACGCATTTCTGTTTGATATACATCTGCAGTACGCCAAGAATGTCTGCTCTTCCCCACCCTCTTCACCATCCTATCAGAATAATGGCTGACGCACTTGAAAACCATGAGGGAACAGTCAGCATTGGAGGCAAGACAATTGCAAACTTATATTTTGCTAATGACAACGACGGCCTAGCTGGAGAAGAGCAAGAGCTGGTCAGCCTGGGTAGTCACCTTGGTGAAGCCTCTTCGGCTTGTGGCATGCAGGTCAGTGCACAGAAAACCCAGCTGATGACAAACAGTGCCAACAGCATCAGCACTGACAATATTATAGACAGCAAGAAATATGAGACCGTCCATAGCTTCAAATATCATTCTGGGAGCTACAGTATCGGATGAAGGATCAAAACCTGAAATTCTCTCCAGGATAGCCCAGACCCCAGCTGCTGGGACCAAACTGAAAGTCGCCTGGAACGACAAGAACATCGCCATCAGCTTCATCAAGATCAGGCTTTTGCTTTTTATGGTCATGTCCAAAATTGTTTATCCATGTGAAACATGGACCA
Source organism: Rapana venosa (assembly GCA_028751875.1). Taxonomy (NCBI): domain Eukaryota; kingdom Metazoa; phylum Mollusca; class Gastropoda; order Neogastropoda; family Muricidae; genus Rapana; species Rapana venosa. The sequence goes on from CM054135.1 coordinate 15,971,181, forward strand.
TAACAGCAGACATTGAAGGAAGAATGCTAGCAATAGAGAGGAGTTGCTTTTGCAAACTCCTTGGTATCTGATACAGAGATCACAATCATGTGGTGATGGTATAGCAGCTGATGAAATAGCATCATGGCACAGAGATCTCTTCATGTGGTGATGGTATAGCAGCTGATGAAATAGCATCATGGCACAGTTATAAAGGACATAGACGTGTTTTGACGGTTTCTTCTACATCAGCAATTTCGAGGTATATTACTTATGTATGACTTTTCTAGATACTGTTTCATAGTTCAGTTGCTTCGTCACTGTGATTACTTAGGACTTTTGAGACGATCTCTCTCTCTCTCTCTCTCCTCCTCTCTCTCTCTCTCTCTCTCTCTCTCTCTCTCTCTCTCTCTCTCTCTCTCTCTCTCTCCTCTCTCTCTCTCTCTCTCTCTCCTCTCTCTCTCTCTCTCTCTGATGTGTACACCAATACAAATATCTAGGTACTATTATTGATGATAAACTAAACTTTGATGCTAATACAGATCTTGTAAATAGAAAATGCCACTCACGCATCTTTTTCCTTAAAAAAACTCCGGAGTCTTAAAGTAAATGTAAAAGTTTTACAAAATTTCTACCGATGCTTTATTGAGTCTGTCCTTTCATTTTCCTTGGTTTGTTGGTATGGGGGCCTGACTGTTAAAAACAAAAACAGTAAACAAGATTGTAACCAGATGTGGCAAAATTGTGGGCTGTGAGCAAATGAAACTGAATGACTTGTATGAATGCCGTGTGAGAGACAGAGCTAGACAGATTGTGAGTGATGACACACATGTGCTTGCAAAATATTTTGAACTCCTGCCTTCTCAAAAGCGCTACAGAGTACCCAAGTCTAGAACCCTACGATTTGAAAATAGTTTTATTCCAACCTCAATTCTGCTAATTAATAGATGTATGACAATAAATCTGAATTGAACTAAAGCCCACGACAGAAAGAGAGAGAGAGAGAGAGAGGGGGGGGAGGGAGAGAGAGAGACTAAAGGCTACCTTTTATTAGTGTAAACTGTGTTCAGTTTCTAATAGAATAGAGTATTAACTTCATTGATATTTGTCTTATCATACATGTTATACAAATGATTTTTTCTTTTTTTCTTTTTTTTCATTTAAATACGTGCGCGTGTTATTATTTTACACTGTTCAATATCTTAAAAGAACATAGTATTAATTTAATTAATATTTGTCTTATACAACATGTTATAACAATTTGACTTATATTATTAAAACGCGTGAGCATGGTTACGAATGTTTACAATGTGCGAGCGTGCGTGCGCGTGCGCGAGTGACTGTGAATGTGCGGACGTACGGGTTTACTTGTGCGCACATGAGTAAAGTGATTTTTGTTGGGGTGGGTTTGTGGCTGGCTGAGATATTGCTGATTTGTGGTGCATTTTATCTCATGATGGGTGCGTACTGATGTTGGACAGTGTGTGTGTGTTTTAAATATTATGTTTAAATGTTTTAATGTTTATTGTTTTTTATGTATGGCGAGTAACCCGCCGGAATTTCTCTGTCTTTGAGATAATAAAGCTTTTGAATTTGAATTTGAGTTTGATTTTTTTCTCTCTCTCTCTCTCTCCTCTCGTCTCTCGCTCTCTCTGCGAGCGTGTGTGTGTGGTGGTGTGTGTGTGTGTGTGTGTGTGTGTGTGTGTGTGTGTGTGTAAGCTAGCGAGTATTCTTTTTTCTTTGTATGCAAAGATAACAGCTCAACAGGGATTCAGGGAGTAGCTCCCTCAGCAGAGGAAGTGTCTCTGGTGGCACCATTTGCATTTAAAGCCCTTCAGTGCTTCACTGCTCTTGCCTTATGATTATGGATTTTGCGATTACCCTGTCTGTCTGTCTGTCTGTCTTCTGTCTGTCTGTCGGTCGGTCGGTCGTTCTGTCTGTCTGCCTGTCTGTCGGTCGATCGGTATGTCTGTCTATCTGTCTGTCGGTCAGTCGGTCGGTCTTTCTGTCTGTCTGTCTGTCTACCTGCCTTTTGTTGTTGTTGCTTCGATTTTACGCCTGTTCACTCAAAGTGATATTGGACGATAATATGATGTCTGTCTGTCTGTCTGTCTGTGTCTCTGTCTCTCTGTCTGTTTGTATGTCTGTCTGTCTGTCTGTCTGTCTTCTCTCTCTCTCTCTCTCTCTCTCTCTCTCTCATCTCTCTCTCTCATCTCTCTCATCTCTCTCTCTTCATAGAAGACACGGCGGGGAGAGAATGGAACGACCCCCTGTTCTACGACAAGCAGCTTTAAAAGATGGCAGATACAGAATATGGACGAGTTGCAATTTGGCGGCGAAAATGTTAAAAACACGTCGGCCATAAACATGTTTTTTGTGTGTGAGCAATATCACGCCCAAAAAACACTCGTTGGTGGACTATGCATACATTCATATGGATATTTGGGGAAAAGAGAATAGTGTGGCTGGGTCGTTCTGGTACATTCCCAAGCCCATCATCCTCCTCCTCCCCCCCCCCCCCCTCCTTTTTCCCTTTTATTTCGAGGATTTACATACAGTCCCCGTGTGTATGCAGTTTTGTCAATTTTGTCATCCGTTCCAACCGGCACACAATGGTCTACTCTTCCAAGAAGCGGCCCAGGGAGCCAGTCCTGCAGTGCACACCTGAAGTGGGATTTCAATCCCGCAGCCCCGCACGCAGCAGAACGTGTTCAAATCTTCTTGTATTTATTTATTCTTTTATTTATACCACTTTCAGTCACGAGATTTCTCTGCACACACATTAGAGGTCCTCTGGGAGTTTGATGTCAATTTGTATTTACTTACTTAGCTAGTTATTCGTGTATTTATTCATTTATTATTTGTTTATTCATTGATTTATTTATTCGTACCACTTAAAGTCACGGCAGATTTCTCTGCGTGAACTTGGGGCTGCTCTCGCCCCTGGGGAGCGAGCCAAAGATGAGCAGAAGCCACTTGTGGCCGGTATGTGTTTTGAAGTAGAGATGGGCAGTGAACCTCAGGTAATAACCTCTAACAAACCTCAGGTAATAACCTCTAACAAAAAAAGGTTTGTATTTGTTTGTTTTTATTGTCCTCAGCAACAGCATTCCAATGGTGAGAATGTGCGCATACGACCAGTGTTTGCCCGCCTCAAGGTAGCCGCACTCGACATCGGGGATAATATTTTTTATAAAGGGTTACGGTCACCTAATGTATCAACTGCCTGGTCAATAAGAAGAGTAAAACTCAGGTCCGCCATCTATCTGTGACGCTGTGCTTTCTTCCCTCTGTGAGGTCAGTCAGAGTCAGATATTGAAAACTGGATGACACAGGACAAATTACAGCTACATGTAGATAAAACCGAAGGCATGCTCATAGGGACCAAACACAAACTCTCTTCCATTACAACAGCTTCAATTGAACTCGGCAATACATCAGTCCTTCTATCCACTGCTGTGAGGTATCTAGGTGTTGTTATCGACAACACACTCTCAATGCGAAAATTCATCACCCAGACCTGTCAGTCATGCTACTATCAGTTTCGGCGTATTAGTGCAATTCGAAAGTACCTGTCCACCGATGCAACAACCAAACTTGTCTACTTCTCTTATTCTTTCACGTCTGGACTATTGCAATTCTCTTTTGTCTGGTCTGCCAGCATCATCTATCCACTCCCTTCAACGATTACAAAACTCCGCAGCTCGACTAGTTCTCAGAAAGAAAAAGATCTGAACATATTACCCCTCTCTTGCGATCTCTCCACTGGCTGCTTGTGCCACAGAGAGTAAATTATAAGATCAGTACCCTCTGTTACAAATGTCTCCACAAAACTGCACCCTCCTACCTCTGTGAATGTCTTCACCTGTGCACTCCTTCACGTTCCCTCCGCTCTGCTGCAGATACCTTGTGCCTACGAATACCTAGATTCAACCAATCCACCGTTGGCCGCCGCTCTTTCTCTATTTCTGGCCCATCGACCTGGAATGAGCTCCCTCTCTCTCTTCGCTAGAAGCCTAGTTATGACAGTTTTAAATCCAGCCTCAAGACATTTATTTCTAACCTAAGATGTCCCCCCCTCCTGTTTCATATCACAACTGTCCCACCTTTACTAACCCATGTCCTATCACCCTGCTAAAGTATATAACCTATGTGAGAGTGTTTGTGTGCTTTTGAAAAACATTTGACTATTGAAATTTTATTTCATATATTTGGTCTGCAGCGTACCATGTTTGTTACATATGTTTTAACTATTGATTGTTTGTCATTGGTTGCATGACTGTGTAAGATTAGGTTGAGTGCATGAGCTTTGATTTGTCTTTGTAGAAATATAGTGCTGTATAAGTTTCATTTATTATTATTATTATTATTATTATTATTATCATCATCATCATCATTAGAGTCTAAAATCTCTGACGGGATGAAAGGGGAATAAGCGAAGCGCTGTACCATAAAACCAATAAAAAAAGCAACACGTCACAATGGTCTCTGTGGTGGGCATGACTATAAACCAAAGCAGGGACTGGAGGGAAACATCGCACAGCGATGTCATTAATCATACAGGAGTCCAAACCGCTGACACGACTGTGCAGCGGTTGTAAAAAGGGGGTTGCGGAGGCTGCTGTGCCTACAGAGCTGTTTTCATTGAAGTGGCTGATAAATACAATTGTGTGTGTTTGCTTGCCTGCTTGTTTGTTTGTTTGTTTCTGATTCTCTGTCGATGTTTTATCATCAGAAAGTTAACACTGTATAAAAATGTTTTAAACCATGTGTTAGCCAACAGCATTTTGGTTCAAACCTAGACTAGAGAAAAGCGCTTTAATGTGTTTTTTGCAAGATATAGTGCTGTATAATTCCATGTAGTAATTATTATTATTGTTGTTAGACTATAGATAATCATAAGCTCTTTGTGGGTTTTTTGGTTTCAAAACAATCTTTTTTTATCTGGAAATATAGAAATACAATTTGCACCAGTATTTTCTAAATATTTAAATTGCCAAACCAAGAAAGCTAATGAAACATAGTTGTGTGCGTGCGTGTTTGCGTTCGTTCGCGAGCGCGCGCGCGTGCGCGTGTGTGTGTCTATGTGTGTGTGTGTGTGTGTGTCCTGTGTGTTCCTATGTGTGTATGTGTGTGTGGGTGGTGGTGCGTGCGTGTGTGAGTGTGTGTGTGTGCGTGGTGTGTGTGTGTGTGTGTGTGTGTGTGTGTGTGTGTGTGTGTGTGTGTTGTGTCTGTGTGTTGTGTGCGTGCGTGGGGTTGTGTGTGTGTGTGTTGTGTGTGTGTTGTGTGTGTCTGTGTGGTGTGGTGTGTGTGTGTGTGCGTGTGTGTATGCGTGTGTGTGTGCGTGTGTGTGTGTGTGTGTGTGTGTGTGTGTGTGTGTGTATGATCCCTCTCCCCATGAGCATCTGCAGGCAGGGGCAGACAGCCAGCATCCTGCCTGTGGGGTGCCGCCTTCACCCCGGGGACTGGTGCCGCACTTCAGAGACCTCCACCACACAGCGCTCCCTCACCTCACCGGCTTCATGCAAGCCTTTAATTCTACAATGTCCGCATTGCATGCAAAACGTTTGCAAATGGCTGATGCATAACTACATCAGCTTTCAGACATAACTGTGAGTTACAGCCATAGACTGGCATGAAAAGGCATGTTAGAAACACAGCAGACGAAATCAATGGCTCTGTTTTTCCTTCCTTCCTTTCTGCAGTCAATTTTCCCTGTCTCTCTTTCCATCCTCATGCCTGTACTGCTCTCCAGAAACTATCACATAATTACTCTTGCAGGTATGTATAGTACACAAATTAAAATCTGCAAGAAAGAGATTGGGCGATGTTGTGTTGTCTTTCAAAGTCCAAAAACGAGTTTCTAGCAGCCTGTGTTCACTTGGATGCCGGCATAGCGAACAGCGGCACTGATTCCTTCATTCTGCTTGTGTTGGCATTACAGGACATTTCCAAAGAAGCCATCGCCCGGAAGCTGGAATGCCGCTACTTTAACAAAAAAAGGTGAAGGTAAACGCGTTCCCATCATCTATGCGGTCGTTGGGAAGCGAGATGCCACAGACCTCCGCTTGTCCAGGGCCCAGCATCTTGAGGGCGGCGTCCATCTCCTCTCCCTCGCTGCTTTACCTTCCCTGACCCTAAATTGAGAAGGTACTCATTTACAGCTGGAGCTGGGTGAAATTGGGGAACTGTATTTAAAACCAACGCGCGAAAACGGCCGCCCATCCACTTGGTAACCATGCTTCATGCTGCTTAGCTTGGGGACAGCGAGTGCTCTGACCGCTGAGCTATCCCGCTCCTTTTGCGGCGACCTGACTGGTGGGCAAAGCGGTGCTATACCCAAACCTCACCATTGTGAGCCTCGGAGCTCTAGCTCAGGAAGGAAAAATGAAAAGACAGGAGCAATGAGCAGGGCCAGTCTAGTGGACCTTGCCAATCAAAGTCACCCCCCCCCCCTCTCTAAAAGCGTCCACAGACGACACTGAAGTCCTCTCCGCGAAGACAGCAGGACACGTACCATGCTGAAGAAAGGAGATGAGTTATCGGCTTCATTCAGGGCAACGCTGAAGAAAGGAGATGAGTTATTGGCTTCATTCAGGACGACGCTGAGTTGATTGCTTCAGCCAGGATGGATATCATGCCAAAGAAAGCTTCAACACCCTCATTGTGGAAGACACACACCTAAGTGAAACAGTTCATTCTTACTGAAGTCACCCAAAGCCTTGCTGCAGCCAGAGCAGCCCCAGTCATCAGCTGTCCAAGACTGTATAATACTCCGTGAGGGACACAGAGAGAGAGAGAGAGAGAGAGAGAGAGAGAGAGAGAGAGAGAGAGAGAGAGAGAGAAGACAGACAGACAGACAGACAGACAGACAGACAGACAGAGACAGAGACAGAGACAGACAGGCAGACAGAGGACTAATCTGAACAACTGGCCGAATGTAGCCCACAGACCACAGACAGACAGTGTGACACAAAGCCCAGTGTTTGCAACTCGTATTGGCATCCGTGGTCATTACACAGCACAGTATTCACAACTCATAGTGGTGGCTAAGCTGTATGGCCTCTACTGGTATCTCACAATTATAGTGCCAGTGTTAGCGCAAAGGAAAAGGAGTAGGCCCCAAATCAGCAAACACACAGGGATAAAGTCTACAGTGCCCCCTTGGCCTCAGTGACACTGCAATATAATTGTTACCAAACAAAGCTTAGTCCTCCCCAAGAGCCCCCTGTCAGCAGTTCAGGGGGAACGAGGATGGCTGTGAAGCAGGGTGGAGGTCTTGACAGGCAGCGCTGTAACAACACTCCACCCCACGCTGACATCCGACACAAAATGCAAATTCCAGGAGGCAAAGAAGACGGCAAGAGGGGGCCTTTAGACCTGACAGAAAAAGTAAGGTACATAATGATACACCACAGCAGAACTTGGAGAAAAAAAGGAGAAAAGTAGCCAAGAGTTACAGAAGAGCTCAGAGAGATATGATAACACAAGAGATAAAGTGATAAGATAATGTAGGAGATAACGAGATAAATAATGATAATACGGGGGATAACTAGATATGATAATACAGAAATTAAAGAAATAATAATCTTTTTTTTTAAATGATGATAATAATAATAATAATAATAATAATAATAATAATAATAATAATATAATAATAATAATAATAATAATAATAATAATAATAATAATAATAATAATTTTAAAAAAATAATACGACATGAGATAAAGAGATATGATAATACATGGGATAAAAGAGAAGGAGATGGCAGAAGAGTGTAGAAAGTAAGCCAGCAAAGCCATCGAGGGAGGGAGGGAGGGCAGTGTCCAACACTGCACAGTGCACCCTACCTCAAAAAGTCTGACAGAAAAATCACCATGTAACATAACCCCACCTCTGCCTGTCTACACTCCCTCCTCACGATCACTTTCATTCTCGGGTCTGTAATTAACCTCCTTCCCACCTTTGAGGACATGATACAGCATAATTATCAGATTTCCTGTCTGCCTGCCCTGCAAGTACAAGCCAGAAGTGGACCATGTCTTGAGTTGATTCAGCACAACACTGAACAGTGAACAGCGCATACGGTGAGGACAGGAGCACGTGCTGAGACCTGGACACACACCGCCAGCACTGCTAGAGGACAAGACATTGCACCACAGGCCAGGGCATGGTTTTATGCAGCTCTCCAGGGCATATTCTACAGGCCAGGGCATGGTTTTATGCAGTTCTCCATGGTATAATTATTGTACAGGCCAGGGCATGGCTTTATGTAGTTCTACATGGTATAATTATTGTACAGGCCAGGGCATGGCTTTATGTAGTTCTACATGGTATAATTATTGTACAGGCCAGGGCATGGCTTTATGTAGTTCTACATGGTATAATTATTGTACAGGCCAGGGCATGGCTTTATGTAGTTCTACATGGTATAATTATTGTACAGGCCAGGCATGGTTTTATGTAGTTCTACATGGTATAATTATTGTACAGGCCAGGGCATGGCTTTATGTAGTTCTACATGGTATAATTATTGTACAGGCCAGGGCATGGCTTTATGTAGTTCTACATGGTATAATTATTGTACAGGCCAGGGCATGGCTTTATGTAGTTCTACATGGTATAATTATTGTACAGGCCAGGGCATGGCTTTATGTAGTTCTACATGGTATAATTATTGTACAGGCCAGGGCATGGCTTTATGTAGTTCTACATGGTATAATTATTGTACAGGCCAGGGCATGGCTTTATGTAGTTCTACATGGTATAATTATTGTACAGGCCAGGGCATGGCTTTATGTAGTTCTACATGGTATAATTATTGTACAGGCCAGGGCATGGCTTTATGTAGTTCTACATGGTATAATTATTGTACAGGCCAGGGCATGGCTTTATGTAGTTCTCCAGGGCATGGCTTTATGCAGTTCTCCAGGGCATGGCTTTATGTAGTTCTCCAGGGCATGGCTTTATGTAGTTCTCCAGGGCATGGCTTTATGTAGTTCTCCAGGGCATGGCTTTATGCAGTTCTCCAGGGCATGGTTTTATGTAGTTCTGCAGGGTATATTCTACAGGCCAGAGAATGGCTTTATGCAGTTCTCCAGGGCATGGTTTTATGTACTTCTGCAGGGTATATTCTACAGGCCAGAGCATGGCTTTATGTAGTTCTCCAGGGTATATTATGCGCTTTGATTTGTCTTTGCAAGAAATAGCGCTATATAAGTTCCATATATTATTATTATTATATTCTACAGGCCAGGGCATGGCTTTCTGCAGTTCTCCAGGGCATATTCTACAGGACATGGTATAGTTCTACAGGGTATAGTTCTACAGGGTATAGTTCTACAGGGTATAGTTCTACAGGGTATAGTTCTACAGGGTATAGTTCTACAGGTATAGTTCTACAGGGTATAGTTCTACAGGGTATAGTTCTACAGGTATAGTTCTACAGGGTATAGTTCTACAGGGTATAGTTCTACAGGTATAGTTCTACAGGGTATAGTTCTACAGGGTATAGTTCTACAGGTATAGTTCTACAGGGTATAGTTCTACAGGGTATAGTTCTACAGGGTATAGTTCTACAGGGTATAGTTCTACAGGGTATAGTTCTACAGGGTATAGTTCTACAGGGCAGGGTATAGTTCTACAGGGTATAGTTCTACAGGGTATAGTTCTACAGGGTATAGTTCTACAGGGTATAGTTCTACAGGTATAGTTCTACAGGGTATAGTTCTACAGGGCAGGGTATAGTTCTACAGGGTATAGTTCTACAGGTATAGTTCTACAGGGTATAGTTCTACAGGGTATAGTTCTACAGGTATAGTTCTACAGGGTATAGTTCTACAGGGTATAGTTCTACAGGGTATAGTTCTACAGGTATAGTTCTACAGGTATAGTTCTACAGGGTATAGTTCTACAGGGTATAGTTCTACAGGGTATAGTTCTACAGGCCATAGTTCTACAGGGCATGGTATAGTTCTACAGGGTATAGTTCTACAGGGTATAGTTCTACAGGTATAGTTCTACAGGGTATAGTTCTACAGGGTATAGTTCTACAGGGCATGGTATAGTTCTACAGGGCATGGTTCTACAGGGTATAGTTCTACAGGGCATAGTTCTACAGGGTATAGTTCTACAGGGCATAGTTCTACAGGGTATAGTTCTACAGGGTATAGTTCTACACGGTATAGTTCTACAGGGTATAGTTCTACAGGGTATAGTTCTACACGGTATAGTTCTACAGGGCATAGTTCTACAGGGTATAGTTCTACACGGTATAGTTCTACAGGTATAGTTCTACACGGTATAGTTCTACAGGGCAGGGTATAGTTCTACAGGGTATAGTTCTACAGGGTATAGTTCTACAGGGTATAGTTCTACAGGTATAGTTCTACAGGGTATAGTTCTACAGGGTATAGTTCTACAGGGTATAGTTCTACAGGGTATAGTTCTACAGGGTATAGTTCTACAGGTATAGTTCTACAGGGTATAGTTCTACAGGGTATAGTTCTACAGGTATAGTTCTACAGGGTATAGTTTTACAGGGTATAGTTCTACAGGGTATAGTTCTACAGGGTATAGTTCTACAGGTATAGTTCTACAGGGTATAGTTCTACAGGGTATAGTTCTACAGGGTATAGTTCTACAGGGTATAGTTCTTCAGGTATAGTTCTACAGGGTATAGTTCTACAGGGTATAGTTCTACAGGTATAGTTCTACAGGGTATAGTTCTACAAGGTATAGTTCTACAGGTATAGTTCTACAGGGTATAGTTCCACAGGCCATAGTTCTACAGGGTATAGTTCTACAGGGCATAGTTATACAGGGCAGAAAGCAGCAATTCTGACATGAAAATACTGTGTCCCCAAGGAGCACACACGTAAGGTGGACTGAGGGTCGTGGTGGTTTGGAGCGAACACTGGACTTTTCAGAATAGAAACATTACCCGCTGTAACAACAACAACAACAACAACAACAACAAGAACTACATTGACGCAAATGAGGCATCGACACCATAACTAACAACCGTGCTAGTCAGGTCTCAAGGTCCTGTTTACATCCTTGCACAAGACAACTGCTTTCCTGCATGTATCAAACAGTATCTCGGCCAGTGTGTGGGTTAGTGTGTGAGATGTTTCGCGTTTTGCATAGCACGGCGTGGACAGGAATAGCAGTATGGCTTCCAGAGGGTTTATCGTCGACAAGGTGGCGACATTGCTTTTTGAAATGCTAAACAGATATGAAAATGACATAATTATATACTTATTCCGATCTATTCTTATCTTCAGTACATTTCCTTATCTTTCAATACCACTTGTATTCTTAAGATACAGAGACTTCGTTTTTAATAGATCTCCTTACAACAAATTGTTTGGGTGGTGTTCCTGATCATTCTAGTTATATTCTCATTATTATGAGATATCTCCTCCTCTCAATATTGTATATATTTTCATACAGTGATAATCATCATCCTGTTTCTTTAGATAAACCATAGACTTTTATAAACCTTTGGGCTATGTGCGAATTTGTGTGGCTTTGTTTTTGAGGGAAGTGTTTTTCTTTCAAAAGATTGCAAATATTTCCGAGGCTGAAAGGGTTGATTAAAAACACAGACACCAATGCCTGTAGAATACAGCTAAGCCATAACAGCTAGACAGTCAAGAAGCGTTGACACTAGCGCCATGCGATCACATACACATATCCTCATCGCTCTCTGCATGCATGAGCATGTGCCTCCGTGGCTGCTCCCGTAGCGATTTTTGACACCACTTCAACGCATTCCTGAAACGAAAATCCATACATCTTGAGGCTGTATGCAAAACTGAAAGACAGAGCAGACAGGTCGCGTGAGACAGCTTCCACTGCTGGCTGTTACAGCTTTCAGCTTTCAGCTTTCAGACACAATGCTGAGCTTTTCACTGAGGGAACCTGCAGTCAAGGGCACGTCGAACAGAAAAGGAACGGAAAGAGCGGACAGGAAGAAACGGAGGAAAAGAAGAAATGAATGAGGAAACCTTCTCCTTCCTTCCATCCTTCTTTCCTTCCATTCTTCCTTCCTTCCATTCTTCCTTTCAGGGAAATGCATTTTCATACAAACGCATTTCATTTTAGAGAAAAGAAGGACAGGCACATGGCCCAAATCCTCCGTTGACCTGTTTCTACGCCATTTTCTCGGCCTTCTTATGAAGGCAATGATACCTTCTTTTGGATATTTCCTATCAGGTGAAGATTTCCCTCCATTCCTCCACAAATCCCTAGTCATAAGCTGCATGAAACAATCAAGGACACTGGTTATCACATTGCATGCCAGACGTTTCCTTCTTGCCGACTCAGAATTACAACATTTCCATAAGGATTCACTGCAAGAGAAAGAACGATTAGTTTTGTTTTGTTTTCCTGTGCCTACTGTCTGCTGAAGATGCTGATGTGTTGAACTGATGGGAAAAAGTATGGATGCCTGTGGATGAATTAATGAATGGTGTGGATGACGAATGATGAATGGTGTGGATTATGAATGAATGAATGGTGTAGATGATGAATGAATGAATGGTGTGGATGATGAATGAATGACTGGTGTAGATGATGAATGAATGACTGGTGTGGGTGATGAATGAATGACTGGTGTGGGTGATGAATGAATGACTGGTGTGGGTGATGAATGAATGACTGGTGTAGGTGTAGGGCAGCAGCAGCAATAAGGATACCCTTCACTTGAGGGTGGCCGACACAAGCCCAGGTCTACAAGCGGAATGAAAACTACCCCTCCGACAACTTTGACCTGAGGCTACAGAAACGCATCAGAAAGACCACATGCCGGCCACCTTGTGTACTACAGACCGACCTTGATAACCCCACCTAGGCCTTGACCTTTGACATGGCAGCTAACTTAGCAGCAGAAGACCACACGGACAGAGGCCAGAGTATGACTTTCCCTTATGAGAAAAGACTTCTTGCAGCTGATGATGCTACTGTGCAGCCACTGCAGTGGTAGCGTTCTACTTCAGCGAAAATCTCATTAAACTTCCCATCAACTTTGGAGCATCTGGCCACAAACTCCGTGAAGTGAGACACCGATGGCGATATTGGGTTGGGTCCTGTGTTAAGAGGGTAGGGAATGGAGGAAGGAAATTAGGATTAGGAAGATACCGACTGTAGTTTTCAGAATGGGGATATTCTGCTGTCCCCAAAGTTCTTGGTATATTGGACCTTAGTTTTCAGAATGGGGATATTCTGCTGTCCCCAAAGTTCTTGGTATATTGGACCTTAGTTTTCAGAATGGGGATATTCTGCTGTCCCCAAAGTTCTTGGTATATTGGACCTTAGTTTTCAGAATGGGGATATTCTGCTGTCCCCAAAGTTCTTGGTATATTGGACCTTAGTTTTCAGAATGGGGATATTCTGCTGTCCCCAACGTTCTTGGTATATTGGACCTTAGTTTTCAGAATGGGGATATTCTGCTATCCCATAGTTCTTGGTATATTTGACTTAGGTTTTAGAATGGGGATATTCTGCTTTTTAGAATGGGGATATTCTGCTATCCCCAGAGTTCTCGGTACATTCGACCTTAGTTTTCAGAATGGGGATATTCTGCTATCCCCAGAGATCTCAGTAAAGTCGACGTAAGTTTCAGAATGGGGATATTCTGCTATCCCCAGAGTTCTCAGCATAGTCGACCTTAGATTTCAGAATGGGGATATTCTGCTATCCCCAGAGTTCTCAGCATAGTCGACCTTAGATTTCAGAATGGGGATATTCTGCTATCACCAGAGTTCTCAGTACATTCGACGTAAGCTTTCAGAATGGGGATATTCTGCTATCCCCAGAATTCTTAGTACATTCGACGTAAGCTTTCAGAATGGGGATATTCTGCTCTCCCCAGAGTTCTTAGTACATTCGACCTTAGTTTTTAGAATGGGGATATTGTGCTCCAGAGTTCTCAGCATAGTCGACCTTAGATTTCAGAATGGGGATATTCTGCTATCCCCAGAGTTCTCTGTATAGTCGACCTTAGAGTCCAGAGTCCAGTAGGCCATTGTGTGCCGGTGGGAACAGATGACAAAATTAAAAAAAACGCATACACACGCATAAAAAAGCGCTTTGATTTGTAGCTTTACAAGATTCAGCGCTATATAAATTCCATACATTATTATTATTATTATTATTATTATTATGAATGAATGAATGACTGGTGTAGGTGATGAATGAATGAATGAATGAATGGTGTTGATGATGAATGAATGAATGGTGTGTGTGATGAATGAATGAATGAATGGTGTGGGTGATGAATGAATGAATGGTGTGGATAATGAATGAATAAATGACGTAGAGGATGAATGAATGAATGGTGTAGACGATGAATGAATGAATGGTGTGGATGATGAATGAATGAATGAATGGTGTGGGTGATGAATGAATGAATGGTGTGGGAGGACATGTATTCTGCGTGATGGCTGTGACAGCGCATCAGTACAGGCAGACTGGGAGTGAAGAAGGAAAGGAGGGAGGGAAGGAAATAGCAGAGACGAGATTCTGAGACAGATCCCAAAGCAGTGTGACTTGATCGTACTGTGTTGGCTTGTCTCTCCACTTGTAAAGATGTATTGGGTTTGCCGCCTTGGGAAAAAAATCTACCATGTGGATTTATTTGCCATCATGATGCAGCTGTGGAAGAATCTGCCATGTTGATGTCTATGTCGATGTGATAGAGCTGTATGGAAGGGTATGTCGTGTGGATTCATTTGCCAATGTGATAGAGTTGTATGGAACGGTAGATCATGTGGATTCATTTGCCAATGGGATGTGGTTGCATGAAGCAATGCACACGCATGAACACTTCCCGGGAAAGAGAAATATGAAGCCCTTAAGGAAACATAACTTTGTTTCCCTTCTGCATAATTTTGTTCCTTGTAAAAATTGTTTATTGTTATGCCGGAGTGCTTTACGTCACCTAAGTAAAATGCTGTAGAATGTTTTACTTACATTTCATCATAACGTAGCACATTACATTTAATTACATAATTTTGAACTAGAGTACATTGTCACACTCAGTTTCTTTTATACAAAGAATTCCTTTGTCACTTTATGTAAACACAACATCCTTTACACAAACAGAACGCAAAAACTAAAACAACAGTATATTGATTATATCTTCAATTATTCATTTCTGTTTGTAGTTTTACCACAAACAAAATACTGAGATTTCTCTTCGAAGCACAAAAACCAATAACAAAGTATAAACAAATGTTTCAGGTCTGGACCAGCACACTATCAAAAGGTAGCAGAATGTTCATTCTAGTGTGGCAGTAACAGGCACACTGCAGATCAGCCAAGTTCCTCTGAACAGTCAGTGTCTTGACTGTCCTATACACTGCTACTATGGCGGACACTGGGGCCCAATGGGTAACACCGTTATGGGTCCTAGAAGTCGTGGGTTTGAATCTCTGCGGCGTCTGATAAATTAAGGATGGGGATGTTTACAAGTTCGTAGGTCAGCTTAAAGTGCAGACCTGCTAGTGCCTTGATTCACTTCGAGTATATACACATGGAAAAGATAAAATATGCACGTTAAAGATCCCGTCATTCATGTCACCATTTGGGGGGGTATGGAAACACGAACAAATACAACATACATCTCCGAAGTCGGAATGTGTCTACCTTCGTGGTGGGCAAAAACAGGCGGGCGTGCGCGCATGCGTGTGTACGCGCGTGAATCTGCGTGCGTGCGTGCGTGCGTGTGTGTGAGTGTGTGTGTGTTAAGTACAGATGTTGCATAACTAATGCCATCGTGGGAGAGCGAGGTGTCAGAGACTTCAGCTTCTCTAGCAGCCAGACATCTTAAGGATGGGGCGCTAGACAGAATCCAATCTTCACTCCGACTGTAATGTCTGTGCATCACAGAGATTACATCAAGATTTGATCAGAGTTCATTACTTCCTGGAAACAACACGAAAATCTTCTTATCATTGAACTTGACCTTGCTATCGACCTTCAACCTCCACGAGAAAAACACCTTCACCTTGCTATCGACCATCAACCTCCACGAGAAAAACACCTTCACCTTGCTATCGACCTTCAACCTCCATGAGGAAAACACCTTCACCTTGCTATCGACCTTCAACCTCCATGAGGAAAACGCCTTCACCTTGCAGCATGGCGTGTTCCAGAACAGAGAGATGGATGCATATACAACAAAACATCACCAGTGTAAGAGGCCACATCTGGTTCAAAACAAACTGAACACAATGTTCTAAATAGAGACATATGTATATCTAACATTCAATATTCTTATTACTGATGCACGTATCATCTAATCGATGCCACCTTCTTTCCAAAATGATAAAAGAGAGAGAAAAATGAAGAAAGTGACCAGTTGTGAACAGTAGAATATGTCCAACTAAGATGGCATTGAGAATTGCTGTAAGAATGGTGTGAATCCGAAGTAAAGTGCCCCTAGAGATAGCAAGAGGTCACGGTCCAATCTTGTCAAACTATGGACCTTTACTCCATCCAACAGGCCAAGAGTGATGGTCTGGGTTCTAGCCTTTTTGGATGAAAATATATGTTCAATCCCCTGCGATGCTTACTTTAAACACACGTAAAAGAAACCACGACAACATGAGGGATGTTTGTGGCAACATTCTGCGGGAAACACATGTTGACAGACAAAGGACTATAAGGAAAATTTCAAATCCCTCGCGCAATATGTGTCAAGCACAAAATCATTTGAAAATTCCCACGACAACAAAAATAACAAATTATTAAAGAAAATAATGACGAGAACTGTTTATGGCAGATGTCTGTAGTAAAGCTAGTTGAACAGGGGACGAGTTGCTGAGCACAGAAAGAGAACAGATAGGAGAAAAATTGAAAAGAATACAATTCAATGCAATGCATTACAACACAATACAACATAGCACAATACAACACAACATAGTACAATACACTATTTATGACACATTTCAGTACAAGACAACACTTCACAACACAACACAACACAACAATTACGATCCATACGATACACCACAATGCAACACAGAACAACACAATACGATCCATACGATACAAAGCAACACGATAAATCCATGCTATCAATACGATACGCCACAATCAACACATCACAACACAATACGATCCATACGATACAAAACAACACGATAAATCCATGCTATCAATACGATACGCCACAATGCAACACATCACGAACAATAGACCACCTCCCTGCTGTAGGTACAGGGGCTGGAGTCACAAGTGTGGGAAATCCACAGTGGTATCGGTTTTCAGGAATAACAAGAGGAGGGGAGGCCACAGTGCCCCTCTAACAGACCTCTCCCCTTACAGGAGGCTGCATACAACCGTATCAACCCTTGCTTCACACGCTTAATCATGCAGCTCCAGGGCTTTATTTGGACGTTTTTATGACGGCTGCAGTCAAGGGAGACACAGGTAGACAAATGTTACTAGTCCCAAACGAGTAAGAAGAGAGAGAGAGAGTTAGAGAGACAGAGACAGAGAGAGACACACAGAGAGAGACAAACAGACAGACAGGGACAGAGACACAGCGACACAGAGACAGAAATAGAGACAAAGAGACAGACAGAGGCAGGGAGGCAGAGAAACGGAGACAGAGACAGAGAGGCAGAAAGCAGAGAAGCAGATAAACACGCAGGCAGGTAGACATACATACATACATACAGACAGACATATAGACAGACACAAAATCGGGAGACAGAAATATGCAGACAGAGAGAATTCGAACTCAAACTGTTTATGGAGAATAAATGCGCAAGCTCAGGCTCTTTTTACACCATACTCTCAAACAAACAAAAACATGATACGCAAACAGCAATAATCAACATTTAAATTTAACAAAGCACAATGAGGATTCAAAAGTGATGATGGTAGCCAAACACAGAGAGAAGGCGAGAGAGACCAAGAGAGAAGCAGAGAAACAGGCAGGCAGATAGACAATAGACACGCAGACAGACAGACAAACAGACAGACAGAAAAAAGCAGACAGACTAAAGCCTTGCTACCACTGACTCATGGTGCTGGTGTTGACGTCATCACCTGCCTGCCCAGACAGATCTTCATTGGGAAGGTGGAGATTTGCAGAAGAGTTGGAATAAAAGAACGCATTTTAAAATGCTTGTGGCCATCGCAAGTGTTGTTGTGTGTGTGTGTGTGTGTGTGTGTTTTGCGCGTATTGTGTGTGTGTGTGTGTGTATGTGTGTGTGTGTGTATGTGTGTGTGTGTACACACAAGCAGCTTCTCCCACACACATGTTCTGAAGACATGTGAGAATAAAAGGACAGATGTGTGGACAGACCCACAGAGATGGAAAGATACCACACAGTGAACAGGACCACATGCTGAAATGGGTCACAAACTGAAATGGACACAGACTGAAAACTAGGCCACAGAGTGAAACGGGCC
>CM054135.1:15997089-16002089 GCA_028751875.1 Rapana venosa
CACACACACACACACACACACACACACACACACACACACACACACACACACACACGCACGCACACACACACACACACACACACACACACTTTTCTTATGATTGCCGTGGACACATTCATTCAATTATACATTATCATCATGTACTATATGTTAGCATAATAGGTAGTTATTGTTCCCGTATGTAGCCTCAATGGGTCCATGTTGTTTCTGGGTGTCTAGTATCCCGATACACGCACTGTTGTGGAGACGTCACGAAAGAAGACACTTGTCAATCAGCCGTCTTGCCATCACAATTAACCACCCCTATCTCCCTCCTCCCTCCCTCCCTCCCTCCCTGCTAATGTCCACTTTCCCGGGCTCTTTCTCCTCCTCTCCTCACGACCTCGCCTACCTCCCCTTCCCCCTCCGCCGTTACGAAGATTTGCCGTCTTGTCCCTCGTTAGAAAGACATACCCGTCCATCAAAAGCCTAATTGGAGGACATTAATAAGTAGCGGAGTGCTGTGCCCGAGACGTTCCACGTCCACAAGCGATCGCCAACACGCACGCGACACGGCCATTACAGAGGGCAGGCTGGGTAGCCGCCTGTTTGGACACCGGCAAATCAGCATCATTAATGGGAGATTTAGCCTAGCCCGGTACCAGCCATACCTAGCCCAGTACCCAGCCATACCTAGCCCAGTACCCAGCCATACCTAGCCCAGTACCCAGCCATACCTAGCCCAGTACCCAGCCATACCTAGCCCAGTACCCATCCATACCTAGCCCAGTACCAGCCATACCTAGCCCAGTACCCATCCATACCTAGCCCAGTACCCTTCCATACCTAGGCCAGTAACCAGCCATACCTAGGCCAGCAGCCAGCTCTGCGCATGGCACGCCAGCGTCTGATAAGGCATCATCCACCTAAAGTCTGAGATCACAGTGAAAGAGGAGGAGGAGAGATGTGAAGAGGTAGAAAGCCGTCATCAGTGTGTAGTTCTACCTCCAGTGACCACAGTGGAAGAGAAGGAGAACTGTGGAGAGTCAGAAAGCTGTCATTAATTAAAGTATGATTCCACACCCAGCATCCAGCAGGCAGCATGCTTATGCTGGTCTTTAGAGAGATGGAAACAGCAGGTAACAGAAGACTGACGTGGAAAGGATGCAGTATTGTACCGTTATCATTGTTAGACAGCCGCAGTACGACAGACGAATAACAGGCCAAAGATGAACGGTTTACAATACTACGACAGATACCTAACAGGCCAAAGATTATCAGTTGACAACACTGAGGTAGACACATAATATGCCAAAGATGAACGACTGAGAACATGAGACAGATACTTAATACGCTAAATATTGATGATTCACAACACTAAGTCAGACACATGGTAGGCCAAAGATTATCAGCTGACAACACTAAGACAGATACATAACAAACCAAAGATTAACAGTTGACAACACTGAGAGAGAAACAAAATAAACCAAACTTAAAGGTTGACAAAACTTAGACAGAAACATAATAAACCAAACTTAAAGGTTGACAACGGTGAGACAGACACATCATATGCCAAATATCATAGGTTGACAACGCTGAGACAGACACATCCTATGCCAAATATCAAAGGTTGACAACGCTGAGACAGATACAGGATAGGCCAGGAATGTCTTAAGCTGCAGTTGAAATAAAGGAGGTTGAGAAGTCACGGGAAACAATTGAACCACGTGCCTCTGTTTGCTATAACACAGCAACACCGTTTTCCACTTTCGGCAGCCCATCATTTTTTTAAATTCTTTTATTTCGAGGGTAATACAATAAGCACTCGTGTGCTTTTTTATCCAGTCCCCGTGTGTATGCATTTTGTCAATGTTGCCATCCGTTCCCATCGGCACACAATGGCCTACTCTTCCGACAAAGGGAACGGGTTTTAACGTGTGCGCAAGATGTTCTGCGTGCGTTCGCACACGGGACCTCGGTTTATAGACTCATCCGAAAGACTTTTGGGGAGAGTGGAGTCGCCACTGATGTTAACTCCAGAAGAATGATCCTCTTGAACGACAATCGAACCCGGGTCAGCAGATCCCGAACACATCACTCTAACCACCAGGCTGTCCCATCATCGCATGCCCAGCATATCACCTGACATGTAGAATCATGCCAACAGAACCCCAGAGCAGCATGGACCAAGCCATGAACAAAGAACACCAGCATCGTGCAAAAGTGCTACTCTAGCAAAGCCTAGCTCTGGTATCTGTCAAAGTTTGCTTCAGCCAGTATGAACTTTGGCCACACCCTGCTCCACCTGCCTGTGGCCACCTGGCTGGGGGACGGGATAGCCTAGTGGTTAGAACATCGCAATCTGACGACCCGGGTTCGAATCCCGTTCAAGGGGATATTTTACCCTAGAGTTAACATCAGTGCAGATTCCACTCTCCCCAAAAGCCTTTTGGATGAGACTATAAACCGAGGCCCCGTGTGCGAACGCACACAGAGCATCTCGCGCACACGTTAAATCCTGTTCCGCTTTTCGTAAGAGTAGGCCATTGTGTGCCGGTGGTAACAGATGACAACATTGACAAAACCGCATACACACGAGGACTGGATGTAAAAAAAAAAAAAGCACATAAGTGCTTATACCATTATCCTCGATATAAAAGTTTGTTTTCTTTTAATGTGATTGTTCCTTTTTCATGTATGCATAAGTCTGGCTTCCCTACGAGAACAGGTGTTTCTGAAAAGGAACCATTATGAGTCACCCGTTGCCATGAGATCTTTTACATGCACAAACGCCATGTTCGACATCAGTTGATGTATCTGTTTACCACAAGTGACCAGCAGCCAAACAATCATTGAAAATAACATGAACTGTTGTTGGGGAGGGAGGGAGGGAGGGAGGGAACATGCACATGTGGAGGCTGCTGGAAGCTACAAAATATTCACGGGTGCCCCATGGCCTACGGACTACGGGAGAGATGGAGGTGGGGTGAAGAAGTGGTGGGAAGCAGGAGGATGGCTCCTCGCTGGATTCTGGCTTATTGCACAGTTTCTAAGAATGGCCTATTGCACAGTTTCTAAGAATGGCCTATTGCACAGTTTCTAAGAATGGCCTCTTGCACAGTTTCTAAGAATGGCCTCTTGCACAGTTTCTAAGAATGGCCTCTTGCACAGTTTCTAAGAATGGCCTCTTGCACAGTTTCTAAGAATGGCCTCTTGCACAGTTTCTAAGAATGGCCTATTGCACAGTTTCTAAGAATGACCTATTGCACAGTTTCTAAGAATGGCCTATTGCACAGTTTCTAAGAATGGCTTATTGCAGGGTCTCTAAGAATGGCCTATTGCAGAGTCTCTAAGAATGGCCTATTGCACAGTATCTAAGAATGGCTTATTGCACAGTTTCTAAGAATTGCCTATTGCACAGTTTCTAAGAATGGCTTATTGCAGGGTCTCTAAGAATGGCCGATTGCAGGGTCTCTAAGAATGGCCTATTGCAAAGTCTATGATCTAAGAATGGCCTATTGCAGGGTCTCTAAGAATAGCCTATTAAAAGTCTATGATCTAAGAATGGCCGATTGCAGGGTCTCTAAGAATGGCTTATTGCAGGGTCTCTAAGAATGGCTTATTGCAGGGTCTGTTTATCACTGGAGCTGGGCTACCCATATTTAAGCAGAGTACACAAAGTGCCAGTCCAGCATAACTCAGCCAAGGGTCCAGGACTCAGCGCTAAAATCAGCACGCCCCTTCCTTTTACCAAGACCAGGTGCGGTCAGTTCCTGCTGTAGTCAGCACCAGTTAGGATGGACTGGATAGCAGCTGGGAGGAGCTGAAAGTGGGGGGAACTGACAGCTGTGAGTAGGAAACAATGTTTAAACACAAATCTCTCCATTTCAAATGATGCAGGCGAGTGTGGATCTCTGTATAGCTCCAAACACTGCTTTATCCACTTACGATCAAAGTGCTGGTCCCTTTTCTTCGTCCTGTACATCTAAAAGTGGGAGCTGTGGGCCCGTGTCATTAAAAATCGTTTAGTGACCCTCCAGCGGCCCCCTCTTCCCCTGTTTGCACACGCCAGCCTGTCTGTCCCTAAGTGAACGCCGTGCTGATGATGTGGCGTGCACAGGAGTGGCAGTGCCGCAGTCAGACGTCAAGGCTCCGAAAGCTTTCAGAAGTTTTATCCAAAGATTTTACCACCGGTGTCCAATGCAAATCAGAGCCACAGCACTCCTAACCTAAAAGCACGGAGCGGGTGTTGACAATGGACCGGACTGCACTGTCTAGTGGCCATCCATGGATAGGAAAGCAGTGGAAGGGGAGCCATGCGCCAGGCAGGACCGGTAGCCTGCTGTTTTGAGCTGTGAACAGAACACTCAGACTCATACTGATGTCCCCACTTACCCTTCGCCATCCTTCACTCTTGTTCTCTGTTCTTGCCATCCTTTCTGATTTTTGGTCTGTTTTTATATCAGCCATTAACTGTGGTTTCAGAGGATTTGTTCATCTTTAATGGACAGTACAGGTTGCTGTCCTATGCATCATCATTGTCAGAGGAGACAATATTAGCGTCAAAAACCCAAACAACTGTTTACTGTGGGCCTTGGCATTTTGCTGCTGACATCTGTCGCTGACAAAGCATGGGCTGGCACCACAACTGTGCTTTATGTCTGGCACTGCTGCATAGACCAAGGTCTCTTCAGACAGGGAGAGAGTTTTAGACATCAAGTACACACAGATAAAGTAACTAAAGAAAAGATGTGGTGTTTGTTATCTGTGACTTCTGCATACACACAGGTCACTTCAGACAAGGACAGGAATATACAATTTTAAACGATGTGCCATTAACACCGTCATCCCTGAAAAGGGTGAGAGTAGAAACAAATAATTATTGGAAACAAAACTGTAGTAAGAAAAACAACATTAACGAAAACAACTACATACAACAATAACAATAATGATGATGCTAATCGTGATGATGATGATGATGATGATGATGATGATGATGATGATGATGATGATGATGATGA